>JAEHOC010000053.1:10000-638024 GCA_016834605.1 Chlamydomonas incerta | reverse complement strand
GGGAGTGGGAGTTGGGGGTTGACCTCGTGACCTGCCATACACACACGCCACGCCACGCCACACCCGCCCCCCCCGCACAACCCTGTGAGCAAGGCGTCCAGACCGCGGCACTTCACAAACATAATACGCATGTGTATGCATGGTTTGGGGCTACCTGAGCTGCAAAAGGGTCATGTGGTGGCCGCCCAGGCAACTGAGGGAGTCGGTGTGTGCCGATGCGTGTCGACCAGGGTATGTCCGCGCCTGGGAGCAAGGAAGTCCGCCGATTGTGCTCATCATATACCCACGTATAGCACATATCTTCCATACGTGCGCAAAGCTGTAAGACGTGCCCCGCGCGAAGTTGGCTTTCACCGACATGTAAAAGCCAACTGGGTCTGAAGAGCCAACGCCAGGCACACAGGGCAAATCACTTATTTTTGGATGTAGCGATTTTAAGCAATGTCAGCGCAGGCCAAGCCAGTGTGCGACTTGAAAGTTCAAGGAAAATCCTTGCCGCGCTCAGGAGCCCGCAAGGTTTAACCTTGCCTTTGGAGTGCCGTGTGCAATGTATGAGGTGACAAGCAGAATGGGCTGAACAACGTCCCGCGTGCAGCCCCAAAAGGCCGAAAAACCGGGCGCCGAAGTACCGTGCCCCCACACCCTTCACTGCCCTGCATAAGTCGTGGAATCTGACTTCCCAACAGTGTGACTCGGGCTGACGATTACGCTGCAGCCCCGGTGTCCCCGCCACTGGATACTAGAGGTCTGTCCGCAAGCGCAGCGCAGTCATAGCTGGGGTTACTTCCATGGCGCATGGCAAAACCAACAGCGCCAAATGCCTGGGTGCGCCACTTAGCAGCAGTGGTGGGGCCGCTCCACGCAGAACCATGTGAAAGCGATGGCGCCCCGACGAGGCCAGCTAGCACCGAGTACACTAGGGGTGTGGCTACCCGGAATTGGTGACGGCAGTCCTGACAACATGCGTGTATGGAAATGCCGGCGTGCGCGCGCAAGCGAATTTTTAGACCGCCCATGCGCCCATGCAGCGCGCCGTACAGCCTTTCCCGCAGCAGCGCCAGGTTGCACAGCAAAATCATACCACGTATATCGTATGAGCCCCAAAGGCCAGCAATTGGCGGCATACGCAAGGTGCACGTATAAGTCAGGGCGACATGGTCCGTTCCCAAACCGCGCACAGCTTTTTCGCAGTTTCTTAAAGAGCGCAGCAACTATACATACGGACTTCCTAAGGGGGCGCGTAGGGCCATGTGAGCAAACTCGACTGGAAATCGAACCGTTCTCAGGCTAGGAAGCGAGTTTGGGCGTGCGGGCAAGAGCTAATTGTAAAGGGAGGCAAAGACAGGGCGCAAGGCTTCATTGGGTGCGCAAACGTGACCATGACTTTTGCAGCGTAGTGAAGGGCCAGGGCTCAACCGTCGGCCGTAACCGGATGGTTACTTGGGAGATCGGGGAGTTGGGAGTTGGGGGGTTGACCTCGTGACCTGCCCATACACACACGCCACGCCACGCCACACCCGCCCCCCCCCGCACACCCTGTGAGCAAGGCGTCCAGACCGCGGCACTTCACAAACATAATACGCATGTGTATGCATGGTTTGGGGCTACCTGAGCTGCAAAAGGGTCATGTGGTGGCCGCCCAGGCAACTGAGGGAGTCGGTGTGTGCCGATGCGTGTCGACCAGGGTATGTCCGCGCCTGGGAGCAAGGAAGTCCGCCGATTGTGCTCATCATATACCCACGTATAGCACATATCTTCCATACGTGCGCAAAGCTGTAAGACGTGCCCCGCGCGAAGTTGGCTTTCACCGACATGTAAAAGCCAACTGGGTCTGAAGAGCCAACGCCAGGCACACAGGGCAAATCACTTATTTTTGGATGTAGCGATTTTAAGCAATGTCAGCGCAGGCCAAGCCAGTGTGCGACTTGAAAGTTCAAGGAAAATCCTTGCCGCGCTCAGGAGCCCGCAAGGTTTAACCTTGCCTTTGGAGTGCCGTGTGCAATGTATGAGGTGACAAGCAGAATGGGCTGAACAACGTCCCGCGTGCAGCCCCAAAAGGCCGAAAAACCGGGCGCCGAAGTACCGTGCCCCCCACCCTTCCCTTCACTGCCCTGCATAAGTCGTGGAATCTGACTTCCCAACAGTGTGACTCGGGCTGACGATTACGCTGCAGCCCCGGTGTCCCCGCCACTGGATACTAGAGGTCTGTCCGCAAGCGCAGCGCAGTCATAGCTGGGGTTACTTCCATGGCGCATGGCAAAACCAACAGCGCCAAATGCCTGGGTGCGCCACTTAGCAGCAGTGGTGGGGCCGCTCCACGCAGAACCATGTGAAAGCGATGGCGCCCCGACGAGGCCAGCTAGCACCGAGTACACTAGGGGTGTGGCTACCCGGAATTGGTGACGGCAGTCCTGACAACATGCGTGTATGGAAATGCCGGCGTGCGCGCGCAAGCGAATTTTTAGACCGCCCATGCGCCCATGCAGCGCGCCGTACAGCCTTTCCCGCAGCAGCGCCAGGTTGCACAGCAAAATCATACCATCGTATATCGTATGAGCCCCAAAGGCCAGCAATTGGCGGCATACGCAAGGTGCACGTATAAGTCAGGGCGACATGGTCCGTTCCCAAACCGCGCACAGCTTCTTCGCAGTTCTTAAAGAGCGGCAGCAAACTATACATACGGACTTCCTAAGGGGGCGCGTAGGGCCATGTGAGCAAACTCGACTGGAAATCGAACCGTTCTCAGGCTAGGAAGCGAGTTTGGGGCGTGCGGGCAAGAGCTAATTGTAAAGGGAGGCAAAGACAGGGCGCAAGGCTTCATTGGGTGCGCAAACGTGACCATGACTTTTGCAGCGTAGTGAAGGGCCAGGGCTCAACCGTCGGCCGTAACCGGATGGTTACTTGGGAGATCGGGGAGGTTGGGAGTTGGGGGGGTTGACCTCGTGACCTGCCCATACACAACACGCCACGCCACGCCACCACCCGCCCCCCCCCGCACACCCTGTGAGCAAGGCGTCCAGACCGCGGCACTTCACAAACATAATACGCATGTGTATGCATGGTTTGGGGCTACCTGAGCTGCAAAAGGGTCATGTGGTGGCCGCCCAGGCAACTGAGGGAGTCGGTGTGTGCCGATGCGTGTCGACCAGGGTATGTCCGCGCCTGGGAGCAAGGAAGTCCGCCGATTGTGCTCATCATATACCCCACGTATAGCACATATCTTCCATACGTGCGCAAAGCTGTAAGACGTGCCCCGCGCGAAGTTGGCTTTCACCGACATGTAAAAGCCAACTGGGTCTGAAGAGCCAACGGCCAGGCACACAGGGCAAATCACTTATATTTGGGGATTGTAGCGATTTTAAGCAATGTCAGCGCAGGCCAAGCAGTGGTGCGACTTGAAAGTTCAAGGAAAATCCTTGCCCGCGCTCAGGAGCCCGCAAGGTTTAACCTTGCCTTTGGAGTTGCCGTGTGCAATGTATGAGGTGACAAGCAGAATGGGCTGAACAACGTCCCGCGTGCAGCCCCAAAAGGCCGAAAAACCGGGCGCCGAAGTACCGTGCCCCCACACCCTTCGCGCCACTGCCCTGCATAAGTCGTGGAATCTGACTTCCCAACAGTGTGACTCGGGCTGACGATTACGCTGCAGCCCCGGTGTCCCCGCCACTGATACTAGAGGTCTGTCCGCAAGCGCAGCGCAGTCATAGCTGGGGTTACTTCCATGGCGCATGGCAAAACAACAGCGCAAATGCCTGGGTGCGCCACTTAGCAGCAGTGGTGGGGCCGCTCCACGCAGAACCATGTGAAAGCGATGGCGCCCCGACGAGGCCAGCTAGCACCGAGTACACTAGGGGTGTGGCTACCCGGAATTGGTGACGGCAGTCCTGACAACATGGCGTGTATGGGAAATGCCGGCGTGCGCGCGCAAGGAGATTTTTAGACCGCCCATGCGCCCATGCAGCGCGCCGTACAGCCTTTCCCGCAGCAGCGCCAGGTTGCACAGCAAAATCATACCACGTATATCGTATGAGCCCCAAAGGCCAGCAATTGGCGGCATACGCAAGGTGCACGTATAAGTCAGGGCGACATGGTCCGTTCCCAAACCTGGCACAGCTTCTTCGCAGTTTCTTAAAGAGCGCAGCAAACTAACATACGGACTTCCTAGGGGGCGCGTAGGGCCATGTGAGCAAACTCGACTGGAAATCGAACCGTTCTCAGGCTAGGAAGCGAGTTTGGGCGTGCGGGCAAGAGCTAATTGTAAAGGGAGGCAAAGACAGGGCGCAAGGCTTCATTGGGTGCGCAAACGTGACCATGACTTTTGCAGCGTAGTGAAGGGCCAGGGCCTCAACCGTCGCCGTAACCGGATGGTTACTTGGGAGATCGGGGAGTTGGGAGTTGGGGGGTTGACCTCGTGACCTGCCCATACACACACGCCACGCCACCGCCACACCCGCCCCCCCCCGCACACCCTGTGAGCAAGGCGTCCAGACCGCGGCACTTCACAACATAATACGCATGTGTATGCATGGTTTTGGGGCTACCTGAGCTGCAAAAGGGTCATGTGGTGGCCCGCCCAGGCAACTGAGGGAAGTCGGTGTGTGCCGATGCGTGTCGACCAGGGTATGTCCGCGCCTGGGAGCAAGGAAGTCCGCCGATTGTGCTCATCATATACCCACGTATAGCACATATCTTCCATACGTGCGCAAAGCTGTAAGGACGTGCCCCGCGCGAAGTTGGCTTTCATTCCGACATGTAAAAGCCAACTGGGTCTGAAGAGCCAACGCCAGGCTACACAGGGCAAATCACTTATATTTGGATGTAGCGATTTTAAGCAATGTCAGCGCAGGCCAAGCCAGTGTGCGACTTGAAAGTTCAAGGAAAATCCTTGCCGCGCTCAGGAGCCCGCAAGGTTTAACCTTGCCTTTGGAGTGCCGTGTGCAATGTATGAGGTGACAAGCAGAATGGCTGAACAACGTCCCGCGTGCAGCCCCAAAAGGCCGAAAAACCGGGCGCCGAAGTACCGTGCCCCCACACCCTTCGCGCCACTGCCCTGCATAAGTCGTGGAATCTGACTTCCCAACAGTGTGACTCGGGCTGACGATTACGCTGCAGCCCCGGTGTCCCCGCCACTGGATACTAGAGGTCTGTCCGCAAGCGCAGCGCAGTCATAGCTGGGGTTACTTCCATGGCGCATGGCAAAACAACAGCGCCAAATGCCTGGGTGCGCCACTTAGCAGCAGTGGTGGGGCCGCTCCACGCAGAACCATGTGAAAGCGATGGCGCCCCGACGAGGCCAGCTAGCACCGAGTACACTAGGGGTGTGGCTACCCGGAATTGGTGACGGCAGTCCTGACAACATGCGTGTATGGAAATGCCGGCGTGCGCGCGCAAGCGAATTTTTAGACCGCCATGCGCCCATGCAGCGCGCCGTACAGCCTTTCCCGCAGCAGCGCCAGGTTGCACAGCAAAATCATACCACGTATATCGTATGAGCCCCAAAGGCCAGCAATTGGCGGCATACGCAAGGTGCACGTATAAGTCAGGGCGACATGGTCCGTTCCCAAACCGCGCACAGCTTCTTCGCAGTTTCTTAAAGAGCGCAGCAAACTATACATACGGACTTCCTAAGGGGGCGCGTAGGGCCATGTGAGCAAACTCGACTGGAAATCGAACCGTTCTCAGGCTAGGAAGCGAGTTTGGGCGTGCGGGCAAGAGCTAATTGTAAAGGGAGGCAAAGACAGGGCGCAAGGCTTCATTGGGTGCGCAAACGTGACCATGACTTTTGCAGCGTAGTGAAGGGCCAGGGCTCAACCGTCGGCCGTAACCGGATGGTTACTTGGGAGATCGGGGAGTTGGGAGTTGGGGGGTTGACCTCGTGACCTGCCCATACACACACGCCACGCCACGCCACACCCGCCCCCCCCCGCACACCCTGTGAGCAAGGCGTCCAGACCGCGGCACTTCACAAACATAATACGCATGTGTATGCATGGTTTGGGGCTACCTGAGCTGCAAAAGGGTCATGTGGTGGCCGCCCAGGCAACTGAGGGAGTCGGTGTGTGCCGATGCGTGTCGACCAGGGTATGTCCGCGCCTGGGAGCAAGGAAGTCCGCCGATTGTGCTCATCATATACCACGTATAGCACATATCTTCCATACGTGCGCAAAGCTGTAAGACGTGCCCCGCGCGAAGTTGGCTTTCACCGACATGTAAAAGCCAACTGGGTCTGAAGAGCCAACGCCAGGCACACAGGGCAAATCACTTATATTTGGATGTAGCGATTTTAAGCAATGTCAGCGCAGGCCAAGCCAGTGTGCGACTTGAAAGTTCAAGGAAAATCCTTGCCGCGCTCAGGAGCCCGCAAGGTTTAACCTTGCCTTTGGAGTGCCGTGTGCAATGTATGAGGTGACAAGCAGAATGGGCTGAACAACGTCCCGCGTGCAGCCCCAAAAGGCCGAAAAACCGGGCGCCGAAGTACCGTGCCCCCACACCCTTCGCGCCACTGCCCTGCATAAGTCGTGGAATCTGACTTCCCAACAGTGTGACTCGGGCTGACGATTACGCTGCAGCCCCGGTGTCCCCGCCACTGGATACTAGAGGTCTGTCCGCAAGCGCAGCGCAGTCATAGCTGGGGTTACTTCCATGGCGCATGGCAAAAACCAACAGCGCCAAATGCCTGGGTGCGCCACTTAGCAGCAGTGGTGGGGCCGCTCCACGCAGAAACCATGTGAAAGCGATGGCGCCCCGACGAGGCCAGCTAGCACCGAGTACACTAGGGGTGTGGCTACCCGGAATTGGTGACGGCAGTCCTGACAACATGCGTGTATGGAAATGCCGGCGTGCGCGCGCAAGCGAATTTTTAGACCGCCCATGCGCCCATGCAGCGCGCCCGTACAGCCTTTCCCGCAGCAGCGCCAGGTTGCACAGCAAATCATACCACGTATATCGTATGAGCCCCAAAGGCCAGCAATTGGCGGCATACGCAAGGTGCACGTATAAGTCAGGGCGACATGGTCCGTTCCCAAACCGCGCACAGCTTCTTCGCAGTTTCTTAAAGAGCGCAGCAAACTATACATACGGACTTCCTAAGGGGGCGCGTAGGGCCATGTGAGCAAACTCGACTGGAAATCGAACCGTTCTCAGGCTAGGAAGCGAGTTTGGGGCGTGCGGGCAAGAGCTAATTGTAAAGGGAGGCAAAGACAGGGCGCAAGGCTTCATTGGGTGCGCAAACGTGACCATGACTTTTGCAGCGTAGTGAAGGGCCAGGGCTCAACCGTCGGCCGTAACCGGATGGTTACTTGGGAGATCGGGGAGTTGGGAGTTGGGGGGTTGACCTCGTGACCTGCCCATACACACACGCCACGCCACGCCACACCCGCCCCCCCCCCGCACACCCTGTGAGCAAGGCGTCCAGACCGCGGCACTTCACAAACATAATACGCATGTGTATGCATGGTTTGGGGCTACCTGAGCTGCAAAAGGGTCATGTGGTGGCCCGCCCAGGCAACTGAGGGAGTCGGTGTGTGCCGATGCGTGTCGACCAGGGTATGTCCGCGCCTGGGAGCAAGGAAGTCCGCCGATTGTGCTCATCATATACCCACGTATAGCACATATCTTCCATACGTGCGCAAAGCTGTAAGACGTGCCCCGCGCGAAGTTGGCTTTCACCGACATGTAAAAGCCAACTGGGTCTGAAGAGCCAACGCCAGGCACACAGGGCAAATCACTTATATTTGGATGTAGCGATTTTAAGCAATGTCAGCGCAGGCCAAGCCAGTGTGCGACTTGAAAGTTCAAGGAAAATCCTTGCCGCGCTCAGGAGCCCGCAAGGTTTAACCTTGCCTTTGGAGTGCCGTGTGCAATGTATGAGGTGACAAGCAGAATGGGCTGAACAACGTCCCGCGTGCAGCCCCAAAAGGCCGAAAAACCGGGCGCCGAAGTACCGTGCCCCCACACCCTTCGCGCCACTGCCCTGCATAAGTCGTGGAATCTGACTTCCCAACAGTGTGACTCGGGCTGACGATTACGCTGCAGCCCCGGTGTCCCCGCCACTGGATACTAGAGGTCTGTCCGCAAGCGCAGCGCAGTCATAGCTGGGGTTACTTCCATGGCGCATGGCAAAACCAACAGCGCCAAATGCCTGGGTGCGCCACTTAGCAGCAGTGGTGGGGCCGCTCCACGCAGAACCATGTGAAAGCGATGGCGCCCCGACGAGGCCAGCTAGCACCGAGTACACTAGGGGTGTGGCTACCCGGAATTGGTGACGGCAGTCCTGACAACATGCGTGTATGGAAATGCCGGCGTGCGCGCGCAAGCGAATTTTTAGACCGCCCATGCGCCCATGCAGCGCGCCGTACAGCCTTTCCCGCAGCAGCGCCAGGTTGCACAGCAAAATCATACCACGTATATCGTATGAGCCCCAAAGGCCAGCAATTGGCGGCATACGCAAGGTGCACGTATAAGTCAGGGCGACATGGTCCGTTCCCAAACCGCGCACAGCTTCTTCGCAGTTTCTTAAAGAGCGCAGCAAACTATACATACGGACTTCCTAAGGGGGCGCGTAGGGCCATGTGAGCAAACTCGACTGGAAATCGAACCGTTCTCAGGCTAGGAAGCGAGTTTGGGCGTGCGGGCAAGAGCTAATTGTAAAGGGAGGCAAAGACAGGGCGCAAGGCTTCATTGGGTGCGCAAACGTGACCATGACTTTTGCAGCGTAGTGTGCGCTTCGGCCTCTGTAAGCCCGCATGCAATGCACAAGTGGGTCACGGTTCTAGCAGACAGAACTCTCAAGCATGTCAGTATTAGGCTGGAGGGCTCACCGAACTCGGAATGCGGGCCGGCTTTCAGGTCGGGAGGCACCAAGGGAGGCACGGACAGGCGTGCCGGGCAGATTTGCTCTGCAGATCGAGTGAGTCCGCCGGCGACTAAAGCCCGCACGCTCAAGTCGATGCATATAACTTCGTGTTTTACAGTGGATTGGAATGGTTTGCTTGTGTATCGAGCGGATTACTGGCCAGGAAGGCGACCCCCATGGCCCGCATGGGCGCGACGAGCCCTACCTCTGTTTTGCTCAGCCGACGCACAAGCAGTCCCTACACAAGCGCCAATACAATCACAGCGAGAAATTCAGTGCCAAAAGTTGCTTAGAATCTGTCGCCGTGCCTCAGTTTAGGGCAAGCTCAGTGAGGGCCAAGCTATCGCGCTGAACCAGGCCCCGCCTGAGCATTCTCACACAACCATCGCATCCAAGTGTGCAGAGGACGCGTTGCAGCTTCTCAGACCGCCAGTGGACGACGCGCGGGGGGCATTACATAATTCATTTCGTCGGCTTGCGAGAGCAGCGCGCTGGCAGGGATGTTCCTACGGAGCTGCTTCAGAGGCTTACCTAATGATGGAATGCAGGCGCAACACGGAAGCAGGTGCGCTGAGCGTGCTTTCTCGCGGTGACTTTTGGCGTTCGAGCCTGACTGAAGCTGACTGATGTTTTTTGCAGCGCTGCGCTTGGAGCAAGGCAAAAGCGGTCACGCGCCATATCAGATAGCGTCGACGGCGACTTGAGCGCGCGCAGCAGCTTGACGGCCAAGGGCGCGGACATGGGATGCCCCTCCGGCACTAGCAGCCAGCTCGAGACCGCCAACGACGTGAACCTGGCAACACTGCAACCTTCGACTTCGTTTCACTGTGAAGCGGACGCGGCGGCTCCTGCCGCGAACCCCGTCCTGGAGGCCACAACTGCCGACGTGGTCATGGCCGACGCCCCGGCCACCACGGCAACAGCACCAGCACTGCCGCCGCCTGCCTCTGAGGAGGTTACTGCCGTGCCCACAACGCTGCCCCCCATCGCGGTGGCGCAGAATACGGCGGGCAGCGAGGAGGGCGCGGCCCCGCCCCCGCTGACCTCCGGCCCCAGCACCCCGCTGTCGGGCCGCATCGGCGGCACCGCGGGCGGCAGCGCGGCCCAGCGCCAGCAGCTCATGGCGTCGCGGTACAAGGACATGCAGGTGGAGCAGGTCGCCGAGTGCCCCGCGTCCACCATCCTGGAGGGGCTCAGTCTGTCGCAGCAGCAGCTCGGGTGGGTGCGTGTGGGAACGCGTGACGGCGTGTGCGTCATGTGTGTGTCGCGTGTGTTTGGCGGGGAGTGGTTGGGTTGCGATGCGCGGCGCCAGGGGTATTGCAGCAGCAGGGATGGCAACGCATACGGCTCGCACAGTAAACCCCTGGCGACAGTTGCAAAATCGCCCTGGGCCGCGCGCACGTGCTTGACGACGTGTTACTAACTGTGTTAGTCATACATGGGGTTTACCGTACTCACAGTAACCTTGGTGCTGGTCACCTACTGCTGTTGCTCACCATGTCTACAGGCGCGGCAGCTTTGGCATCGTGATGTCAGGTGCGCGATGAGGCAGCGGGCAGCGCCATGACTAACATGAGCAGCACGAGCCGGCCTGGCGGCCTCACCGCGTGTGCATGCAAAGCCCCAATGCCCGCCGCCCCCTACCTCAACAAGTCACAAGTCGCGACGCTCACCTGGCCTGCAGGCACCTACCACGGCCTGCCCTGCGCGGTCAAGGTTTTGATTGCAAACAGCCTGGACAAATCGGCGCTGAGCGAGGTGCGGCGGCATTCCGGGTACACGGCCTGTTATTGTTACCACAGTTGAACGCACCGGTCGCCTGCCCTGGCCATGGCATGAGCTTGCTGCTGCCGCCCCCACACCGAACACCGTGCCCCCGTCTCACCCGCGTATCCCTCGCGATTTGCCCGTGCAGCTGGTGCTGGCGCCGCAAATCTCCCACGCAAACGTGGTGCAGACCTTCACCAGCCGCACCGCCCGCCTCACGCACGAGTTCTTCGACATGCTGGAGGGCGGCGACAGCACGCGGTGAGGGTTGGGGGCGCGCCTTGAGGTGGTGGCGTTCGCATTGGTGCGGACTGTCCTCGGTATGCCGTACGAGCGTGAAATGCCCTTGCAAAGCAAGCATTTTTAGGCGCCATGCCGTGCCGTGCCGGCCGTCCACTCACAGAGCTTTTCGATGTTGCGCATGCGCAGGCCCGCACCGCAGCCGCGCGACCCCACGCGGCCGCGCCTGCTGCAGCCCATCCCGCTGCAGTCCGGGGATGGCTTCGGCGACCCCGGCTGCGGCATTGTCAGCGTTCGCAACCCGTACACCGTACTCCACTCGCTGCTGTACGAGTTCCGCGCCACCACCAACCAGTTCATGGTCATCGTGGTCCAGGTGAGCGAGGGGGGCACATTACATGCCGTGCCGTGCCGTACAAGCCACACGCTCACACAATCCCGGCCCGACCTCTGACCTCCCGTTGCCTACACACATGCACATACGCGCCTGCAGGAGCTGTGCACCAAGACCACGCTGCACAACGCCATCCGCCGCGGCATCTTCATGCCCAGCGCGCAGTGGACAGTGCGCCTGGTAAGCAGTCCCACTAGCCCGCATCTGGGGGCGCGGCAGTTATCTGAGCAATTTCCATACCTGCACATACCGGGGCTTGTTCCTGTGGCGGCGCGCACGTGGTCAATCTTAACCTGGCTGCTGCCTGCTGCACACGAAAACCCGCAGGCCCGGCGCGCGCTGCTGCGCACCGCTGTGGAGGTCGCGCGGGGTCTGTTGCACCTGCACGACACCGTGAGTAATGGCCGGCGGGCGGCGGCTCGTATGATATGTCCGGGTGCTATGATGCTCTGACTATTTGTGAGCTTGCATCTCTGGGCCAGCTATGCTGCTAGCAAGCAGACCAACCAGCAAGGTTCAACAGGTCCGAAGCGCCACCAACCTTTCTCCCTTCGCATACGTATATCCCGCATGCCCACAGGGCGTGGTGCACGGCGACATCAAGCCGCAGAACGTGCTGCTGGCCAGCAGCCGCGACGACCGCCGCGGCTTCAAGGCCAAGGTGGCGGACTTCGGCCTGGTGCGTGTACCGTAGCGCGTGCAGGGCGGCCGCGTGGTGCTTGCAGGGTGGTGTGATGCGCTTGCGCCCTTGCTGCTTCCTGAATAAATGCTCCGAAACATAAAGGGTTTACCTGCGCTTCTCTCCATTTGCCTGCCGCTCCTAAACACCATACGCCCATATCTCATTACTGTGCAGGCGCACGTGCTCCCACTCGCGACCAGCAGCCTCCACACCGAGACCACCGGCTCGCCCGCCTACATGGTGGGCACGCCCGCGCACTCGCGTGACAGTGAAGCCATGCCAGCTGCTTTGATTGGCCTAGCGAGGCCATGCCAGCTGCTTTGATTGGCCTAGCGAGGCACGCGCGCTCGGCAAGCATGTCAGCTATTCACCACGCGCGTGCGCCGCGTGCTTGTCCTGTCCTCTGCTGACCGCCTCGCTCCTGTTTCTGCACTTGCCTGCAGGCGCCCGAGGCGTTCCGCGGCAGCGTCAGCCGCGCCGCGGACGTGTGGTCGCTGGGCGTGTGCATCCATGAGATGCTCACCGGTCGCCGGCCCTTCGCCGACCTGCCCGACGGTGAGTGACACACGCACGTGCATCAGACATCGTCTGTCTGACTTGCGGCAGTCCGGGCAGAAGTAGGCTCTAGGCATGCGGCAGCAGCAGCAGAGGTCCGCCCAGCGCTTGAACGATTGGCCTGGCATGGATGGTTGGCCCTGCTAACAACCCTAAACCCCGCCCCGCCCCAGGCCCCGACGTGCTCGAGGCCATCCGCGAGGGCCGTGTGCAGCTGGTGTGGCCGCGGGACCTGGAGATGGCGCAAGACATTATCGCCATTGGCAAGCGCTGCCTGAACCTGGACCCCGCGCAGCGCCCGGCCCTCACCGAGATCGTCGAGGTCGGTGGATGGATAGGGAGTATTGCCTGGGCTGCATTGGGCTCGTGTAATGTGCCGTGCGTGTGTGGCGCCCCCGGGGCTCACACAGCCATGGTTGCCCGCAGCAGCGCTTGCGCACTGCTGTCCTTCGCGTCACTCAATGGGAATGGTGGGCGCTGGCCTTCCCTGCGGGACCCTGTCACAGGACCTGGTGAACATCGAGCGCAACATCCGCGCCGAGCTGCTCGCGCCCATTGTGGCGGAGCAGGTGGCGGCGGAGATGGCGGCCGAGTCTGAGAGGCTGGCGGGGCTGTCGCAGCAGCAGCTCCGTGAGCTGGCGCGCGCGCGGCTCGCTGACCTGCTGGGCACCGGCGACTCCCTCTCCGCGGCAGCCGGCGGGGAACAGGCAGCCGGCGGGGAACAGGCAGCCGGCGCTTGAATGGCTGGCTGCACGTGCTTTTTGACGACGTCCCAATGCGCTGCTAGCACCGCGCGTGCCTGTGGTGTGTGAGGGCAGGTGGATGTGGTACAGGTGGGTCGCCATGACTGCTCCTGACGCCATTATAAAGGCGGAAAGTTTACCCATATGATCGCCGTACCGTGCTGCTGCTGTGCGAGTTTCAAGGATCCGTGGGGCCTTATCACAAGGCAGTTAGGGGGGCACTAGACTTAGGTCTTACCGATGACTGCTAGGTGGCGGAATGGAGGTGTTGGAGGCATGACGGGCAGATCGCCGTGTGGATATACGTGTTCATTTTTATTGCTTGATGGGCTGCGTGTGTGGGGGGTTTCCTACATCAGTGCCGCCTGGGAACACACCGGGCTGCGTTTTGTGAGTACTGCGTATCAAATCTTTGAAACACGTGTGATATTGCTTCGGCCTGGTTGAGGGCCGCCTGCGGAGATAGCAACGGGGACCCGGGGTGCACTAGCCAGAACTGCTTCGCCGGTTAAGGTACCGGTATGTGAGAGCCAGAACTGCTTCGCCGGTTAAGGTACCGGTATGTGAGAGACGAGCGAGACTGCTGCGCGCTGAGTGTTGCTAGTGCTTCTGATATGGATGGTTGGATATTCTTGCTGGGGTTCGGATGTATGCGCGTGAGTATTGATGCATTCGTGCGTGGCACGCACGATGGAGTGGGCACGGCTGAGCCCCGGTGAACAAACGAACTCGTGGTGGTAGCCCAGCAGTCGAAGGGTGGTGCTTAATCTGCAAATGCTGGGTTCTGTGGCGTGCCGAGTGACGGCCACACAGCAGGGAGCCGGACATCCAAAACCATTCAACATGCTGGCGGTTAGGCGGCATTAAGCGGACAGTAAATGTTAAGCCAGCCACGCGGGTAGTACTCAGGTTACTTGTCAGGGAGCGCGGTGCGCATAGATCAACTGCTGATGGTGTCATTACATTGCCGCCCGGTTTCAAATAATATTTCTGCCGCTGTATACGTGCGGTTATCTCATCTTATTGCAAACCCGGGCCACGGTGCTCGTGAGTACGACATGTGTACGGAGGTATGTTTGATTTTGTGTGGAGCACCATAATTTGAGGCTCCTTCATCACCAAGATTGGGTAATAAGATGGCGTCTGGAAATGCTAGTTACCGAAGATGCGGAAGCGTGCGTGGGGCCTAGCTTGCAATGGGGCCGAGCACGCGACCGGAGGTGTGCATGTGTCAATACGCGGGCTGGGAATGCCGACAGGCCACGGCTGGTGTATGCGTGTGCCTTGTCGAATCATGAGGCGGGTAATGTCGCAAGGGCTGGGCGAGGTGCAAGTAGGGGGCGGATGCCAGGACGCAGCTGCTAGCTGCTTTGCAGACAGCTGCTGCTGCGGCGTGGTGGCTGTCTGCAAGCGGCTAGGGGTTGCCTGGGCTAAGGCAATGTGCAGGGCGTTCATAGCACCGTATTGCGGCGGGGGGCCCACGCGCGTGTGTGTATGGTGGTGGTGGGGGTCCATTTCCAATGTGTGGGTGGGTGGGTGGGGGGGAGATCTGCGGTGTGCCGTGGAGCCTAGGATTTCACACGTTGCTACGGTTTGGTTGGGCATTTGTGATGAGCGAGTACCGTACGCGACGCGTTTCAGCGTGTCCGCGCTGCGAACACAGCACCGCTCCAGTGGCACGGTTGGATCATGCAATGCTCATGCTGTGCATGTGGCGTAGTGCAGCGTGCGGACAGCGTGCTGTTGCAAAGGGCCAAAACGACATGCAAGATGCAGCATTGTGGCTACTAGTGGTCAGTACTGCGCGCATCAGATCGATCGGGCACTGCTGGCATCTCGCCCCCGCCCGTGGAGGGGGCTAATGCGGCGTGCTACTCTGTCCCATCGTGAATCCATGCACGCCGCGTGCATCCCCTGGGATTGTTGTGATTGTGCCCCCGACAGTGGCGTAGTACACGTTTATGCATGATATATGAGACAGGATACGTTGAGCAGGTCGCAACTTCCCATGCTATCTGTTGTTCTTTGCACGCGTTGCAAGTTGAAGCAGGTAGCGGGCCCCGGCGTAAAGTGAACCCGAGTTCACGCGTGGGCGCGAATGGCATTGGGCGCCTTTGTGTCTATTGCATGTGGATCAATAAGCCGACTTTCATTACAGTTGAAGAGGAAGGAGATTGAGTTTAGAAGATGGTGGCGCTCCCATGGGAGCAAGGCCTACTAGCCCAAGGCGCAGAGTAGGCTGTCGGCGCTGCAGGTGGCGCGCCCCTGAGGTCTAGAGCAGGGCGTCCGTACTAGTACGTGCTCGCTGGCTCGTGAGCTGCGTCAGCAGGTCCCTCCTGTAACCAATGCAATCTATTGCACGCGTACGTATGCCTTCAGCCTTCTGAGTTCAGACGCTGGTGGCGTTCCCTGCGCACCACTGGACATGGCCCACGTAGTGTGGCCCACTTCGCTAGTGTAATATGTAGTTCTGTACAGGCCCTGCCCCCTTAACATAACGCTTTTCTTCTAGTCTTCTTCCTAGATCCCTGACACCTCTTCTTGTCTTCTAGACTCACGGTAGCAAAAAAACATGGTAAGGTCCAGCCGCGCTTGGGTGGCGCCTCCCAATGCGGCAAACCGCTACCTACCCCCACGCGCTGACGTCTTCCGCGTTCACAGAATCCCGCGGGCTGTGATTGTCTTACTTCTGGGCCGGCTGGTTGTGGCAAGGCTTGATTGGAAGTTGCGACTGTTTCCATTACAACTGCTATTGCGCGCTGCTGGATTTGCAGCAGCTCCTGAGGCAGACAGTGCACACCACCTGTGCCCGACAACATTCGGCACGCCGCCCGGCTACCGCCCTCCGCCCCTGAATCCCTAGTGCCGCCCAAGTTCCGAGTCATCCGCTCTAGCATGGCAGGGGCGGGGCTCCCACGCCACATACCCATTACTCCCAGATCTGACTCATCTCTGCTGTCGACTCCTACCATGACACACATCGCGCAACACAAAGGCTGTACGTAACACGACTACTAAAGGAATAAACTCTTGGCCAACAGGCACGCTCAGGGACCAAGTTGTCAAGCTTGACGATGTCCGCCTCGTCCCCCGCACACACTCCGCAGCGCACGCCACAGCCCCCTCCACCCAGGTTACGGCTGTGTTGCAGCAAGCGCTGGACAGGCGAGGCAGCTTCCACCGACCTTGCTCCCGCGCTCCGCTGCCGCTACTACCACCTGTGTGCGTCCGAAAAACTCCCTGACTGGCACCCGACGCCCACACGCGCTTCCCTTCAGACGCCCTCTCCTGGACTCGCCTGACCAGGCTTCGCTCTGCTGCAGGCCAGGCGGCGCAGGCCGTTCCCAGCGACAGCGGCACCGCCACTGCCCCAGGCCCACACCATGCGCCGCCGCCGCTTCTGCCGCGAATTCACCAAGCCACAAGCCCCGCACCAGCCGCCTCCGCTGCTCTCCGCCAGAGCCGCCGCTCCTGCTCCAGGCGTGCGGCAGCACGCCGCGCCGAGCAGCAAGCCCGCATCAGCCACGTCCGCTGCTGGTCGTTTACTTGTTGAGGGGCAGGTTGGACATCTGCTGCGCCAGGTGGGCGTTGAGCTCGGGGGTGATCTTGCCCTTGGCCTTGAGGATCTTGAACACGCGGGGGTCGATGTGCTTCAGGATCACCTCCTCGCACTCGGTGATCTTGTTCACCGGCACCTTGTCCAGGTAGCCCTTGGTGGCGGCGTACACCACCACGGTCTGGGGAGGGAAGGCGGCAGGGAGGGGGCGAGGCAAGGTGAAGCGGGAGGGTGGTGCGGTGAGGCGAGGAAGAGGTGAGCAAAGACGACCCGGCGCCAACAAGCAAATCAGTGGCTCGAGGAGCAAAGGAGCGCCGCTGTAGATTCCGCCATGCATGCCCCATCCCTGCAAGTTGCACGCCCGCAGCCGCAGCTGCGCCCGCCCCTTTCCCCGCCCCTCCTCTGGCCCCTGCCACCTCTCACCTGCTGCTCGATGGGCATGGGCACGAACTGCTTCTGCTTCAGCACCTCGGTCAGGCGCGCGCCGCGCTCCAGCACGTACTGCGTGGCGGCGTCCAGGTCCGAGCCGAACTGGGCGAAGGCGGCCACCTCGCGGTACTGCGCCAGCTCCAGCTTCAGCGTACCCGCCACCTGCTTCATGCCGGGGAACTGCGCGGCGGAGCCCACGCGGGACACCGACAGACCCACGTTCAGGGCGGGGCGGATACCCTTGTAGAACAGCTCAGTCTCCAGGAAGATCTGGCCGTCCGTGATGGAAATCACGTTGGTGGCGATGTAGGCCGACACGTCACCTGGACACCGGGGGCGGGGGGGGAAGAGGCGAGCAGCAGCGGGAGCCGTCAGCGGCAATCGTTGCACATGGCACCAGCCGCTTGCAACGTGCTTCGCGAACTCTACAAACTTTTATGTGGTACGTGGGCAGCACGCAAAGCCACCATCACAAACAAACCCGCATATGATTACATGTAGACTCACCGGCCTGGGTCTCGATGACGGGGAAGGCGGTCAGCGAGCCGCCGCCCATGGCGGCCGACAGCTTGGAGGCGCGCTCCAGCAGGCGCGAGTGCAGGTAGAACACGTCACCGGGGAACGCCTCGCGGCCGGGCGGGCGGCGCAGCAGCAGCGACATCTGGCGGTAGGCCACCGACTGCTTCGACAGGTCGTCGTAGATGATCACGGCGTGCTTGCCGGTGTCGCGGAAGTACTCGGCCATGGCGCAGCCAGAGTAGGGCGCCAGGAACTGCGGGGGGGAGGGGAGGGGGGGCGACACGGCGGCGTGGGTGTGGGAGGAGAGGCATGAGGGATGTTCGGGATATGGGCAGCGTGGGGTGGACTGAGGTATGAAGTCGAGTGCAGGGCAAGGGCAGGCCGGCCAACACCAGGGCTACTACTGCCTACTGCGCGACAGCATGATCTGCGCGCACGCGGCGCACCTGCAGGGGAGCGGCGTCCGAGGCTGTGGCGGACACGATGATGGTGTACTTGAGCGCGCCGGTCTGCGCGAACAGCTTCACCAGGTTGGCCACGGTGGAGCGCTTCTGGCCAATGGCCACGTACACGCAGTACACGCGGTTCTTTTTGTTGGTGAGGCCGTTCAGGTAGTTCTGGTGCAGGATGCAGTCCAGCGCCACGGCGGTCTTGCCGGTCTGGCGATCGCCAATGATCAGCTCACGCTGGCCGCGGCCGATGGGCACCAGCGCGTCCACGGCCTTGACGCCGGTGTACAGCGGCTCGCGCACCGACTGGCGGGCAATGATACCTGGAGTGGTAGCGGGCGCGGGTGCGGGGAGGGGCGCGCGGGGACGTCAGACGTCAAAGTGCAGTCGCTGTGTAAAATGCGTGTAGGCATGAGCCCTTCCTCGTGCATCGCCTTTTAATCCGTTCAATCCCAACGCCTGCCCCAATCCCCGTGCGCTGGCGTGGCAGAGCCCAGGAGCTGTCCCCGCATACTGGCAGTGCTGTCCACACCTCCAGTGCACCACTGCACCCTTGCCCAACATGCCGATTCCCCCGCTGAGCAGCCATCGTCTCTGGCTTGACTCCAATATGCCCGTCCTGGCGACGACAGCTCCGCGCAACTTGCTGGCCTCCTCCAGGCTGCTTGCGATCCGCCAAGACTTCTGTCGCCTGTACCCGTTGGCGGTTCCTTCGCCCCTGCCTCCCAAGGTCCCATCCCTTCCTTTTACCCCCTCCCCCCCCGCCCGTCTAGCACTTCCCCTCCCATCGCCTGCTCCATCTCTCTCACCCGGCGCCTTCAGCTCCACCAGCGACGAGCGCACGTTGGTCAGCGGACCCTTGCCGTCAATGGGCTGGCCCAGCGCGTCCACCACGCGGCCCAGAGTGCCGGGGCCGATGGGCACGTTCACGATCTGGCCAGTGCGGTACACCAGGTCGCCCTGGTGGATCAGCGAGTCGTTACCGAACACGACCACACCCACGTGGTCGGCCTGCAGGTTCAGGGCCATGCCCTTCACGCCGCTGTCGAAGCACACCAGCTCACCGGCCTGCGGCGGTGCAGGCAGGAAGGGGAGGGGGTGCGGTTCAGTCCGTAGCAAGGGCCCCAGCACAAATGCGGTAGCATATGCCAGCTTTTGAGTTGCGACAACTCCCCCCACAACCCATGTTGCGTGCTCCAGGCAGGGAGTCTAAAGCGTTCGCCAGCGGCAACCACCGCATCGCCGCGACCTCCTCAGTGTCCCCCACCAGCCGGCCCACCCTCCCCCTCCCTTCTTGTCCCCGCTCCCCCCGCGCCGCCCCCCCCCCCACCCCGCGCCACTCGGACCCTCGCACCTGCACGCTCTTCAGGCCGTACACGCGGGCAATACCGTCACCGACGGACAGCACGCGGCCCAGGTGGATAACCGGGGGCTGGTACTGCTTCTCCCACTCCTTGACGGCCGGAATGAGCTTCTCCGAAACATGGTTAATCAGGTACTTGCTGGTGAACTTGGGCTTGCGCAGCTCGTCCAGCGCCTTAGCATCGCTGGCGAACGCGCGGCTGGCGCGGATGAGCGCCTACCGGAAAACAGCGACATCCGATTAGCGCTTCCGGCACTGCGCATGCAGCCCCTCCCAATGCTCATATCAATGAGCTTACCTGCTCGGCACGCTTGGACAGCGCGAAGCCACCCTCCAGGCTGCGCAGCAACACCATCGCCCGCACGTGTAAATGCATCGATTTCGGAGCACACAGAGCCCGCATGGACCCAGCAATCTTACCTGGCACCCGTCTGGGAGCTCAGCTGCAGCAGGCCTGCATAAGCGAGGGTATTGCGGGCAGGGCACCGCCGAGTCACGACACTGGCCGACCATGCGCGCACGCTTGCGACGCCACCGTCCCGAACTCACCCGCACGGGCAAGAGAAAGCGCCTGGCTGCGCATGGTTCCGATTAGCCAACCAGAGAAGGGGGCCTCCCACTCCTGAACAGGGAAGACGAGGGAGAGGCGCGGCCATCAGAAATGAACGAAACGTAGCGGAGTTCCCCCCGATCGCGACATTCTGGCCGCAGCGCGCGTGAAGCAGTTGCATTACACATCGAGCTTAGATCCTAGCCTAGGCGTGGTGTCCGCAGGGCCTTGCCCGAGAGGCTGACCTTCTGATGGGATCAATGGCACCGCTCTGGCACCGCGACGAACCTACTGAACGGATGGCTTGCACCGTCCCTACGACTGCTATAGACCTTCGCAAGTGCAGGAGGTCAGTTTGGGCGAAATTATGCCCATGCGCAATGAGGCGCCCGCATGGAGCGGATCGCCTGCAAGACTCCAAGCCCCAAACAATGCACCGGTATATACATGCGTGATGCATAGCGTGCATGCGCTGCTGAGGACGTCGCGGGGCGTTTGCGTCTGGCTTTCATGTCGGAGCAAAGCGCCGATTGTGCACACTCGGTTTGTCTCCCCCGCGCATAAAGATTGAAGCAAAACACGTGATTGATGATGGTGCAAAGTGCATGGGAAAGTAACAGGGTGTGAAAGGCCCGCCCTGGCTCGCGACACGATGCGCGGCACGATGCTCGGGCTGCCCTTCCTTCGCGTCAGAACCCTTTGAGGACCCGTTCTTCAGTCAGCAGAGCGGCGCCTGTGATAAAACATGACGCTTTGGGAGACGAGAGTGTGCAGACGTGGCACGCGCGGCGGGGGGGCTTTCCGGTTTGCACAGGGAACTCTGTGCCTGCCTCTCCCGGGGAGGTCCTCGCAGGGCAGTCCTCCCCTGCTCGCAGTCATTCCGTGCTGTCAAACCTGCTCGCAAATCCAACATCTACGCTAACGCGAGCTTTGAGAAGTTGCCCTACTGTGCAAGCACCACTCGCGGCATGTAGACAATGCCACTGGGGAGAGTTCGGGACACGGCACGTACACACTGCGCCGGTCGCAACGGGAACGCCGGCAAGCGCCAATGAATTTCCCAACACGGGCCCCCATGCAGCCCTTTGCGCGTGAAGGCAAGTGAAGCTGTAAGCGCCAGCGCGCACACACGCAACCCCAGTTCACAGGTTCAGTGATATACAACGCCGCACCCGCAGGCCACAGCCGCTGCTCTCGTGTGCACGCCCCTGCAAACGTGTGCACATCCACAATCACTCGTATTGGGCGCAGCCCACCGCAATCCACCTCCTCTACCCCGCATAGCCACCGACCTCTGTCACGTAGGCTCAGCCCTCCTCCTTCTAGCCCATGCCGAAGCCCGGCCCCGCTTGCCCCTGCGGCCCCATGCCGAACCCGGGCCCTGGGCCCATGCCCTGCATCCCGCCCGGCCCCATACCTGGCCCCATCATCGGCCCGCCCGGCCCCATCATCATGTGCGGCCCCATGGGCCCGCCTTGACCCATGGGCCCGCCCGGCCCCATCATCATCATGGGACCCGGGCCCATCATGGCGCCCGGCGGCGGCCCCATGGGCCCGCCCGGCCCGCCCACCATGCCCGGGCCGGGGCCCATGGGTCCGCCCGGGCCCCCCATCATGAATCCCGGCATGTCCATGCCGCCCGGGCCCTGCGGTGGCCCCATGCCCATGCCCACCATCCCCATGTCCATGCCCATGCTCATGCCGGGCGGGCCGCCCATGCCGAAGAAAGCCGGGCCCGGGCCCGGGCCGATGCCCATGCCTCCTTGCATGGGCCCCGGGCCGGGCCCCTGCATGTGCATGGGCTGCTGCTGCATGGGCTGCTGCTGCATGGGCTGCTGCTGCATGGGCTGCTGCATGCCCATCCCCATGCCCATTCCGCCCTGCGGCTGGAAGGGCTGCTGCTGCTGCTGCATGTGCTGCTGCTGTTGCTGTTGATGCTGCATGTGCTGTTGCTGCATGTGCTGCTGTTGCTGCATGTGCTGCTGTTGCTGCATGTGCTGCTGTTGCTGCATGTGCTGTTGCTGCATGTGCGCCACGCCGCCGCCGCCGCCGCCGCCGCCGTACGCCGGCATCATCACGTGGCCGTGGCGCGCGCCGTCCTGGCTGACGCGCTTGGGCGGCGGCTGCGAGAAGCCGCCCTGTGGCTGCTGCGGCTGCTGCTGTTGCTGTTGGTGCTGGTGCGGCTGCTGGTGCTGCGGCAGCTGCTGCTGCTGTTGATGTTCGGGGTGCGGGGGTGCGTATGCGGGGCTGAGCTGCCCCGGCAGCGGGTAGTGGGGCGGCGTGCCGTCCGCGCCGGGAGCACCCGCGGCGGCGGCGGCGGCGGCCTCTGCGGCGGCAGGCGGCGGGTGCAGTGTGGCGTGCGGCTCCGGCGGCAGCGGCGGCTGCGGCGAGGGGTCCGGCGTCGTCCGGCCGGCGGGCGCCGCGGCAGCGGCCGCAGGAGCTGCGCCGTCCCTTGAGGGACGGCGAGGCGGCAGCTGCTGCGCGCCTGCTGGGCCCATGGCTGTGTCAGGCGCTTCAGCTGCTGCGGCCGCGGCGGGTGCGCCCCCCTGCGGCTGCGGCTCGGCCGGCAGAGGCGGCGGGGCCTCGTCCACCCCCTCCATGTCAACGTCCGCCTCGGCCTCCGCGCCCGCCTCGCCGGCCTCCTGCTGCTGCCGCGCCGCTCGCTCCTTGTCCGGTTGGAAGTACTGTGGGGGGTTGCGGCGAGCACACCAGCAGTGCAGTGCGTGTGGTGCCCTCCAAAAGGTGCGCTTGCTAGGGCCTGTGCGGACACGTCGGCTGCGCAGGTTCCCGCACCCAGCCCAACCTAGCCAACCCAGCGCACAGCAGCTGCTGCGCGCGATGCAGCCGGGTCACAGGCGCCGCCACCCCGTGCGTAGGCCCCGCTCTCCTGCTCTCTCTTAGGCATGGGGTTTGGCCTTAGACTTGGCTGGAACTCACAACTCCGACGAAACCGTCGATGGACGGCCACCCCCACCACTCACCCCCACCACTCACCCCCACCACTCACCCCCACCACTCACCCCCACCACTCACCCCCACCACTCACCCCCACCACCTATCCCCCACCACCACCAACCCGCCACCCACCACACCTGCTTCCAGGCGATGGCCTCCTGCCGCGAGCGGTGCACCGCGGCGATGGCGCGTATGGCGCCCAGCGCGGGGAACAGCACGTCGCTGAAGCCCTCCGCGATGTTGGGCAGCGCGAAGGCGGCTGCGGCCAGAGGCGGGGTGGGGGTGGGTAGTTTTCTCCAATTCCCAAATTGGGGTTGGGGGATAGTTCATTCCAGAAACCGAAGCGAGTCGACCAAGAGAACCCAAACCAGCCAGCCCAGCCCAGAGCGCGGAGGTGGCAGCGCAGGGGCGCGGGGGACAGCGCAGGGGCAGCGGCACCGGTTGGGGCGGGTGGAACAGGAGTAGGGTGGCAAGATGACGAGATGATGGATTTTGAAAGGGCGACGCGGCGGGCACGCCACACCAGCGCCCCGCCCGGCGCCTGGCGGGACAGCGGCGAGCCGACGCACTCCGCCGTCTCCGCACAGGATCCACATCCTCTGGCCCCCAATTGCTGGGGATTAGCTGGGTGCTTCGCGCGGGTTCGTATTCACAACCCCTGGTACCATCCTTGCAACCCGCCTTGCCGCGCCGCCGCTCACCCCTCATCTGCGCCATCACCTCATCCGGCACCACTTTGCCCTCGCCCTCGAACGCCGCCTTCTGCTGCGCCGCCAGCTGCGCCTCGTTGAGCACCAGCGCCACGCAGCGCACGGCGCCGAAGGGCGGCTGCACGGCCAGGAAGGGCGCGATGGTGCGCTCGCGAGACTCGGCCGTCACGCTGCATACCGGGGGGAGGGGGCGGGGGGCAGGGAGGGGCGGCGCGAGGCGAGGTGAGACGTGGTGTGGTACGATGCGGTGTTCTGCTGTGTGGATTCTGAAGCCACTTGCAGCACTGAAGGGTGCCGGAGTGAGGGGCGGGTGCACGGCACGGTCCCGGGGCGCCCCCGACGCGCTCACTGCGTGCGGTCGATGATGTAGTTGCGCGCCACCTGCGGCGCCCGCGTCAGCATCACGTCGACCGTGTCCGCAACCAGCGCGAAGACCTGTGGCGGGCGCGCGCAAGGTGGGTAGGCCGCGAATGTTGGACGTGCTGCGGTAGCAGCAGTGCCCGGCCCCGATCCGCTGGGGTGCATGTGTCCCCTAGCTTATGCTTCGGCGTGTATGCACGCACGCACCTCCTCTGGCGAGCCTGGGTAGTGGAATTTGTGTGTGCGCGGGCACAGCAGCTGTGGCAGGCAGGGCAGGGCAGCAGGCAGGCAGGCAGGCAGGCGCGTCACACGAACTCCCACAAGGCTCGTCCAGCGGTGCCGTAGAGCGCGCAGCGGCGGAGCACCACTGGACCCACAGGTTAGTCTTGGGGCTAGCAATGACCGACCCACCTACTTGCCCCCAGCCCCCGCCCCCCCAAGCTCCCCCGCCCCTCACCCGCATCTGCTCCAGCACCAGCTGCGAGCCGAGCACGTAGAAGCGCTTGGCGGGGTGGTCGGCGGCGTGGCGGGCCGCCCACGTGGACTTGCCGGAGCCGGGCAGGCCTGCAGCGCGCGGCGGCGGTGCGGCGGCGGTTAGCCGTCGGGGTGCGAACGGTACTTGGTATGGGGCTAAGGTTGTGAGGACCAGCCCAACCAGTCTAAACAAAAACAAAACAAAAGACGTTGAAGATAGTGGCGCAGGGGAAGTTGTTTATTCCTGTGCCCAAACCAAGTCAGTCGGGTGGGCGGCGTCCACAAGGGGGCGGTGTGGGGGCGTCGGGCCGCCGCGGCACAAGAGCGGCAAAGAGCGGGTGGCGCTGACGCGGCGGCGGGGGTGGGGGTGGGGCGGGGCTGCTGCCCGGCGCAGTCCACAGTACCGCACTGCGCCGTGCTGCCGTCTGTCGCGCCACGCCGCGCCGCACCTGACATGACCATCACCTCGCACGCCTCCGGCCCCGGCGGCTTGCCCGGCGACATGGTGGCGGTGCAGTCGGCGGTGCAGACCGTGGCCTCCTGCAGGCGGGGGGGGGGAGGTGGGGCCGGGGTTGGGGTTGCAAAGGTAGTGAGCGTACTGTAGCATGGTAGACGGCACGCGTGGGCTTCACGGGCGGCGGCGGCGACAGCGGAAATGGTATCGCGCTCGCTGCACAGCCTGCAGCAGCCCGGCCCTTGCCGGCGCCACAGCACAGCAGCCAGGGCTACGGCCCCCACCACAGCCGCGCCCAGTTGGCCCCCGCGCTGTTTACTAAGCGCCTGCCCACCACGCAACACCCACCGCCTACCGCGCCCCCCGGCATTCCCAACCCCAACCCCTCCCAACCCCCAGCGCCCCCACCTGCCACGACACGAATCCCTTCTTGCGCAGCCCATGCGGCAGCGGGTGCGAGCGCGAGGCGGCGGGCGGTCGCGGCGCGGGCAGCCCCGGCCCGGGCAGCGGCACGGGCATGGCGTGCGGCTGTCCCAAGAAATCCACCGTGACCGCCACGTTCTTCAGCAGCACGTGCGGGAAGTAGGACTGCACGTGGGCAGGAGTGAGTGGGTGGGTGGGTGGGGGACAAGTGTGCATGAGTGCGCAGCGCAAGCGGTCGGGGGAAAGGGAGAGGAGCCCAGCAGCGGGCTGCCTGCCACGTCACTATTGCGGTGCGGGTGGCGCACGAGGGGATGGGAACGCGCACGTGGGCGCTCGTGGGTGCCGCGCCCGCGCCCGCGCCGTCGCACCTTGGCGGGGTGGTCCGGCAGCGGCAGGTGCAACATGCGCCGCAGCTCGCCGCCGTTGATGGCCGCCCACAGCGAGCCGCAGCCCTCCGGCGCGTCCTTGTCCGCGGTGTCCAGGCACACCGTCACCTGCAGGCGGCGGCGGCGGCGGCACGGTGTCGCAGCTGGATAGAGCCGAATCACAGCAGCGCCAACACACGGCGCAGGCTACGGCACGCCAAGCCGCGCTGGACGACGTGCGTTAGGGAGCACAAGGAGCTAAACACTGCGACCATGTGTTAGAGAGCACAAGGGAAAACGACAACAAAGACTGTGCGTAAACACCGCGACCGTGTGTACGCTTGCAGCTCTCACCGTGTCGCCCGCGATAAGCGGCAGCCCCGCCTTGTCGTCGAACACCGGGTACTGCACCTGCCCACCACCCGCCTCGCCCTCGCCGCCCTCGCCACCGCCGCCAGCACCCTCTTGCGAGGAGCCGTTCTGGCCCGACGGCCCCGCCTGGCCGCCACCCCCGCTGGCGCTGCTGCCCGCCCCGTTCGCGCCCAATGCCGCCGCCGCCGCTGACGCGCGCGAGGGCAGGAAGGCGCGGCTGCCGGTGCTGCAGTAGGCCCAGGAGAAGGGCACCTGCCGGCCGGGTGGGGTGGGCGAGGTGCACAGGCGTAAGTACGCATGTGTTGCTATGTGCCCGTGATGCACTGATTCCCCGTCAGCGGCAAGAGCTGCCCCCCAGCGCACTCAATCGAGCCGCCGACGCCCAGTGCGCAAGCGCTCGCCACTCCCGCTCTTCCTCCACCTCCTCCTTCTAGCCCCAGCCCTCTGTTTGCATTACCGCCCAGCACGAACACACGCACACGGGGGCTTGGTGTGAGCCCCGCAGATCCCCCATCCCCCGCGCCCGCTCGCACCTCGCCCAGCTGCTCCACCGCCGTCTGGAAGCGCGACACGCCCACGCGCAGCCCCCACGCGGTGGACAGCGCGGTGGTGTTGTTTACGCACACGGGCCGCGGCTCGCCCACCGTGACGCGGAAGAAGAACTTGCCTGCGTTGGCGTGGGGAGGAGGTGCAGGTGGTGGTGGGGGGGGATGGGGGCCGGGGGCCGGGGGAAAGAGCAGCGGCGAGCGGGGTGAGCGAGCGGGCTGTGCTGCGCTGGTGGTTGGACCCTGCACGTGCTCAATCGCCATCGCCCGCTGTACACCTGCGCGGCGGCCCCGCACGGTCCCCGACGCAGGACCCTCCAGTTGCACGCCCCTCCCTCATCTCCTAGCTGCCCCTCGCTGCCCCTCGCCACCAACCTCGCGCGAAGATGCCCAGGTTGGCGCGCACGCCCGTCCAGCAGTAGCCGCACCCGCGGTGCGAGAGCGAGTGCGCGCTGAGGTTGTTGTTGTCCAGCAGGCAGTCCAGGTTGCAGTCAAGCGGGTTCAGGCAGACCCTGTACGGCAGCAGCGGGAGCGTCGGGGCAGGTGGCGCGGGTGACAGGGCCAGCAGCCGATCCGGATCGCTGCAGTGGCGTGGCTGGGGCCCGCACGCACACGCACGAGCCAAGCGTCATCCTGCCCCCGCTCGCCGCTGGGGTCGCCTCCCTGGAAGCGCCAGTCGCCCCGCCGTTCACCTGTACACATAGCTGGAATCCTGGGTCGGAGGAGGCGCGGTCGGTGCCTTGCGCGCCATCGCGCCTCGCGAAAAGACCAAACGCACGTCAAGGAGAAGCGCTATTCCATAATTATTTTCAGAATAGTAGAAGATAGTTATTAAAGGTTCAGGCGGGCGATTGATTGCCGGGCGCGATCGCAGCACGCTTGCCATGCTCGGTTAAGACATTAGTGCCGCGAAGTGCCCACAATCTTGATTGCAAACAACATTTGATAACATGCGTAACATACAACTATTGCTCGCCCGGGCGACGAGCGCGGGAGCGCTCGCGGGACCGGGAAAGACTATCTGTGCCAGCCCGGCCGCAGGCTTTGATGCCCTGCATGGCTGCATTTTTGAGGAGCGTAACATAGCGCAGGAAGCATGCAACTCGGAGCGCGCGGCTGCACGTGCAACGTGCTCATGCGGCCAAAGCGGCTGTGCGGCAGCCGGCAGCACCCAGCCTTCCAGCCGCCCCTTCGGTGCCGGCACAGCGCCCTGCGGTCTGCACGCTGCCGCAGCCGCCCCGGCCTCGTCTACAGCCATGGGCTTCCATGGGCGCTCCGGCCACCGCTGCGGCACGCCGCTGACTGCGCACGTCGGCCGCCGCGCCCTCTCCACCTCGGCACCTGCGCCCGCGGCCTCCTCCCCGGCGTCCGCGTACCTGTACAGCCGGCCGGGCCCGGAGCCCGCCGCGGCTGTGCTGGAGCCTTTGCTGAAGGGGCGCCCGTTCGAGGTGGCGCAGGTGAGGGGGGGGACAGCAGGGGCCGCCGGTGGGGCCTTGGGGGGGGGCGGGATGGGACACGTGCACGGGCTGCACTGTGGATGCTTCAACTGCGAGCGCTGGAGCACGGAGGGCTCTTTAGCGTTGTCTGATGGTGACACAGCCGCACAGCCGCAGAGCAGCACAGCCGCAGAGCAGCACACACGGCGGCAGTGCCACACAGAGGACGCAACCGCTCAAATCTGCAACCCCCACCCCACCTGTCGCCCCCCCCCGCAGGTCCCCGGGCGCGGGCGCGGGCTGGTGGCCAGCCGCCCCATCGCCGCGGGCGAGGTGGTGCTGGTGGAGGCGCCCATGCTGGCGCACCCCGCGGAGCAGCACCAGCACCAGGTGCGTGCGTGCGGGGGGCGGGGTGGGGGCGGGGATTGTGGTTACCAGCCCAAGCTAAACCGGACCAAACCAATGTGTGCGTCAGTGCATATGTGTCAGAGACGCGACGACGGAGGAGAAGCCCGATAAGTTCCGCCGAGCGTAGCCGTCCATTGACTATTCGGCCTGGCCGGCTTCCTCACGCCGCCCGCAATCCCCTGAGCTGCGCTGCCTGCCACACGTCCAAACATGCCCCGCGGCACCGCCCCCCGCCCGCCCCCAGGTGTGCTATCACTGCCTGGCCGCCCTGCCGCCCGGCTCCGACGTGCTGCGCCACCGGCCAACCGGCCGCCGCTTCTGCGGCGACGCCTGCCTGTCCGCCGCCCTGCGCGAGTACCTGGCGGTGGAGACCGCGGCGGCGGCGGCGCGGGCGCGCGCGCCTGCGGCGGCGCCGGCGGCTGGCGCTAGCGCCTCTGGTGGCGCGGGCGCGGGCGCCGGCGCGTCGTCTGCATCCGCTGCCGGCGCGGCGGCGGCTGGCGCCGCCGACACTGCCTCCGGCACTGGCCGCGCCCCCTCCAGCCCGCAGGGCGCCGGCAGCGCTGCCGGCAGCACTGCCGGCAGCGCAGCAGCGGCATCAGCTCCGCCCGGCGGCGGCGGCGCCGCCGCCGCTGACGGCGGCTTCTCGCCGCTGGAGGTGCTGCAGGAGCAGTGCCGCGCCGCGGGGGAGCGCTTCCCGCTCATGGCGGCGCGCCTGGCCTTCATGGAGCTGACCGCGGCGCTGGCGGCCGCCGCCCACCGCTGCGCCGGCAGCAGCAGCGGCAGCAGCAGCGGCAGCGGCAGCAGCGGCAGTAGCAGCAGCGCCCGCGGGGCCCCGGCATCGACATCCGCTTCCGTGTCCGCATCAGCCGCATCAGCCGCCGGGCCGTCCTCCGCTCCTGCACCTTCTTCCTCGGCGGCGCCGCCATCGCCGCCGCCGCCGCCTCGCGGCGACGCGCTGCGCTGCATGCACGTGCTGTGCTATGCCAACGTGCCGCAGCCCTACCCGGAGGCCTGGGTGCAGCAGCACGCGCTGCTGGCGGCGGCGCTGGGCGCCGTGGCGCGCGCCTCGCCCGCCACCCTGCGCAACCTGGCGGCGGCGGCGGCCGGCGCCGCCAGCGCGGAGGCGGCGGGCCTGGCGGCGGCCGACGCGCCGGCGCGGCTGGCGGCGGCGGCGGCGGCGGCGGTGGACCGTCTGACGTTGGACTGGTTCGTGGGGGTGATGTCGCGGCTGCACCTCAACTCCTTCCAGGCGAGTGTGCGGCGTGCGGGTGTGCGTGTGGGGGTTGCGACCGCCAGCCCACCAGCTAAGCCAAGCCTGACCCGACTCTGGGGGCTCCATGACTGGTGGTGTTTGCAGTGCGGGCCATGCATGGCGCTTCCGGCGCCTTCAGGGACCTTCAGGCGCCGCAGAGACCACGTTGCTGTCAGCCGTTCGCGCCCTCCGCACGTGACCGTCTGTGAGACGTCTGCATCACGTCACGTCGCGTGCGTCCGCGCTCCCTCCTCCCTCCTCCCTCCCTCCCCCCCTCCCCCCCCCCCCAGGTGCACAACCCGCTGGCGGGCGCGCACCCCGCCGACCTGGCCGTCGCCGCCTCGGCGCTGGTGTCCGACAGCGGCAGCGGCGGCGCGGCGGCGGGCTGCGGCGCCTACCTGCTGGCGGCGCTGCTCAACCACAGCTGCGAGCCGAGCCTGGAGGTGGCGTTCCCGGGTGCGTGCGTGACAGGCGGGCAGGCGGGCAGGCGGGCAGGCAGGCAGGGGCGCAGCGGGGATAGCGGAGGCAGCGGAGGCAGCGGGGCGTCAGGGCGCGGGGCCACAGAAGGAACTGGCGGTGCCAGGGGTGCCACACTTGTGCATACGGTAACACACGCTCAACACACACTTACAAGCCCACACGCACACACACGCACACACGCACAGGCATGGACGGCACGGCCGCCTTCGTGGCCGCGCGCGACATCGCCCCCGGCGAGGAGCTGTGTGTGTCGTACCTGGACGTGGGCCTGCCGTACGCCGCCCGCCAGCGGCACCTGGAGTGGAGCTATGGCTTCGTGTGCGGCTGCCCGCGCTGCCGGGAGGAGGGCGCGGCGGCGGAGGAGGAGGAGGCGGCGGCGGAGGCGCGGCGCCACGGCAGTGGCGGCGGGAGCGGGGGTGTCGGGGCAGGGGGCGCGGGTGACAGGTCCAGCAGCTGATCGGGCGGTAGCGTGGCGTGGCGCGTGTGGGCGCTGGTGGTAGGAGGAGGGAGCACACAAACGACGTGGCTCAATCGATTGGCCACATCCTGTAATGACGGGTCATGCTCTTGAGGCGAGCGTGGCGTGGCTGGGTCCCGCGGGTCCGGCACCGCTTCGTCACCCGCCCGGATGCTAACTGCGCTTCTTGCTGGGCTTGGGCTTATCCGAGCTGGCCTTCGCACTGTCGCGGCAAAAACACAAGCACACCCGCGTGCACAGCGCAGCTATTACTCGCCCTGCAAATAGCGAGCCAACACGCACAAAAATGCTGAGGTGCGCCGCGCGCTCCGCAGCTCAGCTGGCCAGCACGGCTTGCGCCGGCAGCGGCACGAGCCCTGTCGCAGCACCGCTTGCCCTGGCCCGGCGCCGGCTACTGCCGAGCCCGTCCAGCTGCTACAGCCGCACCCGCGCCCGTGCCTGCTCCCCTGTGCCCACCCGGCGGCTGACGGTGGCGGCTGCGACGCACTCCCACGAGGAGCTGGAGGCGGTGGCCCGGGAGCGGTTCGGCAAGGGCTATGAGGAGCTGAGCACGGAGGAGAAGAAGTCGGTGGGAGGCGTCATCGGCGGCCGCGTGAGGTGAGCTGGGGGCTTGGGCGTGGGGGGCGGGGGGCGGGGAGCGCTAAGGGTTAACTGTGAACCAATACGTCAGCGCTTGGGGGCGGAGGGCTGCATGCATCCTGGTCGCCGGGGACGCCAGCGGGCGGCCGATGTGATGTGGGCTGTCAATGAAAGGGGTAGGGGGGCGCGCGCGTTGTAGGGGACGGCGGGAAGCGCCAACAACCATGCAGCGTGTAGCGGTCGTGCCAGTGGCTGAGGTCGTGAGCGCGTGCGGCGGGGTGCGGGGTGGCGTGCGCATGGCTCCGACTGCACCGACCTGCAAGCAAACACCCCTCCTTGTGCTCTCTAACACACCCCTCCCTGGCTCCCTCGCTGTCGCGGCACACACGCATGCAGGAAGGAGCAGCTGGGTCACGAGGGCTACCAGGTGCGGGTGCTGGGAGCGGCGCCGCCCGGTCTTTTGCGTGGTGTGGCACATGGGGCCGCGCCGGCCGCGGTGGCCGCGTGGTGCCCACGGACGGCCGTGCCTTGCTACCCTTGTACCTTCGAGTGCCATTGCCGCGCCAGGCCTGACATGGGGTTGGGGGTGCTCCTGAGTGTTTGCGTCTTGGCCTGCCCCCGCCGCCACACTGCAAATTGAGATTCCACACTCACTCATACACACGGTGGCTCTCTTACTCGCGTGCATGACGCAGGAGCTGGGCCACAAGGGCGGCGAGGCGCGCAAGGAGCAGCTGGGGCACGAGGGCTATCAGGTGCGGCGCGGGTGTGCGTGTGCGTGTTCGCGTGTGCACCGGCACTTGCTCCCGCAACACGCGTGATGTGCGGCGCCGCATGCAGTAATGGCACCTGCCGGGGCAGCGGCTCCGCAGAGATATGTCGCGCCGGGCTTCCTGCAGTCCCCGGGCTTACGCCGACCGCCGCACAAGGCCACGGAAACAAAAAGCACAACGGGGGCGGCGCTAGACGCGCGCGTGTGCGCTGTCCTGGCTGTCGAGTTGTGTATTGTGGTGCGGCATGCGTGGTGTGGTGGTAGTTTCCGCCGGGTGCTTGGCAGCTCACCCCGCGCGCCGCATGCCGCCATGTGTGCAGGAGATGGGGCACAAGGGCGGTGAAGTCCGTAAGGAGGAGCTGGGTCACGAGGGCTACCAGGTGCGGATGCGAGATGGCGTCAGCGGCAGGCCGGCACATGTATGGCCGGCTACACGAGTTGGCTTTCAGCTGCCTCATGCCCGCGATTCATGTAGCTGCATCAGAGCCGCCGCCGTGTGCCGCACGGCCGCACGACCGCACGACCGCAGGAGATGGGCCACAAGGGTGGTGAGGCGCGTAAGGAGCAGCTGGGGCACGAGGGCTACCAGGTGGGTGAGCGTGTGCCCGGTCGCAAGCGACGTGCTTGGTACATGGCACGTTCCGTGTGTCCTCCCCTGGGGCGTCGGTGGAGCTGGTACCTGTGTTGAGGCCCGCCTGCTGACCTGCACAACCGCAGGAGATGGGCCACAAGGGCGGCGAGGCGCGGAAGGAGCAGCTAGGCCACGAGGGCTATCAGGTGGGTGTGCGTGTGCCCTGGCCGCAAACGAGGTGATTGGCACGTGGTACGTTTCACGCGTTCTACCGTGGAGCCTCGGCCGCGCTGACGTTGAGGCCACGTTTCCCGCCCGCTGGCCTGCACAATCACAGGAGATGGGGCGCAAGGGCGGCCAGGCACGGAAGGAGCAGCTAGGCCACGAGGGCTACCAGGTGGGTGAGCGTGTGCCCCGGTTGCAAATGAGGTGATTGGCACCTGGCACGTTCCGTGTGTCCTCCCCTGGGGCGTCGGTGGAGCTGGTACCTGTGTTGAGGCCACGTTGCCCGCTTGCTGACCTGCACAACCGCAGGAGATGGGGCACAAGGGCGGTGAGGCGCGGAAGGAGCAGCTGGGGCACGAGGGCTACCAGGTGGGTGAGCGTGTGCCCGGTCGCAAGCGACGTGCTTGGTACATGGCACGTTCCGTGTGTCCTCCCCTGGGGCGTCGGTGGAGCTGGTACCTGTGTTGAGGCCCGCCTGCTGACCTGCACAACCGCAGGAGATGGGCCACAAGGGCGGCGAGGCGCGGAAGGAGCAGCTAGGCCACGAGGGCTATCAGGTGGGTGTGCGTGTGCCCTGGCCGCAAACGAGGTGATTGGCACGTGGTACGTTTCACGCGTTCTACCGTGGAGCCTCGGCCGCGCTGACGTTGAGGCCACGTTTCCCGCCCGCTGGCCTGCACAATCACAGGAGATGGGGCGCAAGGGCGGCCAGGCACGGAAGGAGCAGCTAGGCCACGAGGGCTACCAGGTGGGTGAGCGTGTGCCCCGGTTGCAAATGAGGTGATTGGCACCTGGCACGTTCCGTGTGTCCTCCCCTGGGGCGTCGGTGGAGCTGGTACCTGTGTTGAGGCCACGTTGCCCGCTTGCTGACCTGCACAACCGCAGGAGATGGGGCACAAGGGCGGTGAGGCGCGGAAGGAGCAGCTGGGGCACGAGGGCTACCAGGTGGGTGTGCTTGATTTCAGAGACACCTCGAGGTCCGGTTCCCCTGGGGATCGGCGCGTCTCTTGCCAGATGTTAGCAACACGTAGCTGTCAGTCGGTAATCAGAGCCGCATCCCTCCGCTCTGTGGACTTCTGACAATTGGCATCGATTCGCGGCCGGCAGTGCTGCCCCCGACTGGTCTAGTCCACGACCGCTTCACCTCCCAGCGCGAATGTGCAATCCGCGCATGTCTGCCACCCCGGTGACCCCAAGTGCACTGTATGCACAGGATATGGGGCACAAGGGCGGCCGGCCGCGCCAGCACGCGCCAGAGGACAAGTAGGCGGCGGCGCACCCACCCGAGAGCCCAGCTGCCTTGCGGCGCTGCATAGCGGTGCCTGACGACGGCGGGCCAGGCACCGCACGGTCGAGCGGGGAGTGACGCGGATGTGACAGCTCGCATTTTAGGGCCAGCGTGCGCATAGATGGTGGAGGATGGCCGGGGCGACATGGTTGGATTGGGATTGACGGCGCTGTACGGCGGCAGGGAGTTGACAGTTGTGCCACGGCAATTGCACCGGCTAGCTGAATTACCATATTATCGCTTCAGGGCACTGCCATATGTTCAAAGCCAGACAAGGCGCTCGTCTGCGTACCACTGCGCCCACGACTGCGCCCCAACTTGCAGTCACACCAGTATTTCGCGCTGGCACCAGACTCGCCGCTTTGAACGCGATGGCTGCCCCACAGAAAGTCAGCACAGGTTATCTCTTTCATGAAAGCTATTTCTGGCATAACCCGGGCTTCATCCAGAACTTTAGGGAAAACCTCGAGCCTTGGCGCCATTGGGAGAATGCGGAAACGAAGCGGCGGTGAGTTACAATCCACATCAATGATCGAGCGCGCCGATGGGACATATCTGAGCTGGTGTCGCTCGATGTGGCGCGCCATCGGGTCGCAGTTCTTGCTATGTGGCGGGGGAAATACAAGCAAGAAGCCTTTGCGACGATACCAAATGAAAAAGGTGACGGTCGGATTAGCTTGCGCCACGCAGTGGCCCCGTTCCACACGCCTGGGCCTCAACTCCCACAGGTTCCACAGCCTGGTGCAAGTCAGCGGGCTGTTTGACCAGCTCCAGCACCTCAAGCCCCGGCCAGCGACGGAGGAGGAGCTCGCGCGGTGAGCCGTGGCCGGCGGCGGGCAACCGGCACGAGGGGAAAGAATGAGGGGCCAGGGAGCGCGCGGCGCCGCGCTGCGACCAGTGCCCCTAGCGTCGAGGTCCTCTCCCCATCCCCATCCCAACATGCCCATCCCCATCGTCCCCACCCCGCTGCCACTGCCGTACCACCTCCCACTGCCGTACCGGCTCACAGGGTGCACGACCCCGCCTACATCTCGCGTGTGAGGGAGATGTCGGCGGACGAGAGCAAGGGCCACCACACCGCCGGCGACGTGGCCACGTGAGCGACTGCCGCACTGCGCGCTGCACTGCGCGCGGGGCGTAACGGGGCGCTGCGCTGCTAACGGGCGTTGCAGCTGCCAGCATCCGGCTGCACCCGTCTGCACCTGGACGCGCTGTCCGGGAACCAGGCAGCATGGGGCGAAGCGCGCTGCAAGCCGTGGGTTGCCCCCAGCTGCCGTAACACACGCGCACCGCACGTGGCGCTGTGCGCAGGTTCGCGCCGGGCGGCTACGAGATCGCGGCGCTGGCGGCGGGCGGCGCCATTGTGGCCACTGACGCGGTGCTGCGCGGCGAGCTGCGGAACGCGTACGCGCTCGTGCGGCCGCCGGGTGGGGCTGGAGGGGGTGGCGGCGATGGAGGAGGGGGTGGCGGTGCGGGAGGGAGTATAGGAGGGGGTGCGGGAGGGTAGTTTTCTCCAATTCCCAAATCAACCATTGCCATTGGGAGGGGGTGCGGGAGGGGCTGCTAGGATGGGATGGTGAAGTGGTGCAGCGGGCGCACACGAGGAGCAGCCGGGCGGCGGTGGCGGTGCAGGGTGGGGGGAGCAGGGGATGGGTTCACTCCAAACCCAAAGCGACGGGGGCTGTGGCGGTGCGAGGACATGCGGATGAGAATGGAAGCGGCCCCAGTAGATGCAGCCGTGTGCGGAGTGCGCGTCAGGCGGTTGGGCTTGGGTCCTGGGGGCTAGGCTTGGGTCCTGGCCGCCACCCTCCTGGAGCCTTCCTCCTACACCACGTGCCACACACACGCACACACACGCATACGTAGTTTCCTTTTCCTTTTAAACACATGTACGGCGGATTACCAAGCACCCCCTACACACGTGCAGGCCACCACGCCGAGCGGGACCGCGGCATGGGCTTCTGCATCTTCAACAACGTGGCGGTGGCGGCGGCGCACGCGCGGGCGGCGCACGGCCTGAAGCGCGTGGCCATTGTGGACTTCGACGTGCACCACGGCAACGGCACGCAGGTGCGGCGGGGCGGCGGGGGCGCATAACCCGCCTCGGAAAGGGCGGGTGTACAGGGCCGGGGCGCGCGGTGATTACGCAGGCGCTGTTTGGTACCTGTGGTTTGGGCGGGGGACTGTGCGCGCTAGAGCTCAGGCGCACCAAGCCACGAGCCTGTGGGTCGGCGCTGCGGCGGCCCATCACGGCAGTGCCGCCGCTGCTGTTACTCCCTGCTGATTGGTGACGTGGCTTGGCGCATCGGGTGGGGCTGGGCCATGGCCGCCTCCCCCTTCCCCTCCCCTCCGCTGCCCAACCATCCCTGCAACCCCCTGCCCCACCTCCGCCTGGACCCGCGCCCGCACATCTTCGCCGGCAGCACATCTTCGAGTCGGACCCGTCGGTGCTGTTCATCAGTATCCACCAGGACTCCAACTACCCGCTGCGGTCGGGGTGAGCCCGCGAGGCGTGACTGCGGGGCTGCGCCGCGGTCACAGCCAGGGTCGGGACCACAGTCCGGGTCGGGACCACATTGATCAGAGGAGCTGGCGGCGGCCGGGTGCTGTCGTTTGGGTCTGGGCCTTTACCTGCTTGTGGCGTCACATAGTATCACGCGTTTTTACGCCCTCATCCTACTGCTGCTGCTGCTGCTGCTGCTGCTGCTGCTGCTGCTGCTACTGCCTCCTCCTGTTGCCGCTGCTGCCGCGGCACCGCAGCTACGTGACGGAGACGGGCGCGGGCGAGGGCGAGGGCGCCACCGTCAACGTGCCGCTGCCGCCGGGCTCGGGCAGCGGCGCCTACCGGGCCGCCTTCGAGCGGGTGGTGCTGCCGGCGCTGGAAGCGTACAGGTGGGGTGGGGGTGGGGGTGGGCGGGGGCTTAGCTGATCCTGATAGTGTTACCATTACGGGCAGAGGGGGCGGGGACGAGGCGCGTGAAATAGGGGTTTGGTGATTGCCGGCCGCGCTTCCTCCACCCCTTCACTGAGGCCCTTCACTGCTCGCCACTCGCCCTTCTTAGATCCGAGCCACACATCGGCACGCACGCACGCACACGCACGCACAAGTATGCACGCATGCCCCTCCCCTTCCCCTCCCCCACCCCCCCTGCCAGGCCGGAGCTGCTGCTGGTGTCGGCGGGGTACGACGCCTCCTACATGGACATGCTGGTGCGTGGCGGGGTGTGTGTGCGTGTGGGTGTGTAGTTTTCTCCAATTCCCAAATCAACCATTGCCAACCCAAAACCCATGTGCGGAGGAGAGCGGTATACTCGTGTTCTTGTTGGCGGTCTTCAGTCTCGTTCATCTAGTCGTCGCCGCCGGGGGGGGGGGCTGCAGGGGATGGTGGGGCTAGAAGGGGCGAGGGGGGCCCTGTAGGGATGTGTTTGAAATGATGGAGTGCAGGGGGCGGGGGCGCCAGGGCGAGAGGAGGGCTCGGGCTTTTGGAGGGCGCTGGGAAGGGACAGGGCAGACCGGGCGCGGCTTCGTTTTCTTTGGCTGGCCGTTTGCACTTTGTGGGCTGTGCTGTGCTGTTGCGTGCTTACTGAAGCCCATTGCGCCTGATCTCCCCTCGCCCTGACTGGCGGGCAGGCCGCAATGATCCTCTCAAGCGCCGACTTCGGGTGCGCCGGGTGACGGCCGGTCGGCGGCCGCCGATACTTATGTCACGCGGCTCAGGCCCATTATTCCTCTCGCTTCGCGGCGTCTGCTTGTTGTTGGGCCGAGCGGCAGCACTGCAGCAGGGATACGCTCGCAGCCGCGTTCGTGGGGTCCTCCCTCGGCGGGCGCTCTGTGCACACGGTGCCGGCTCCACCTTCTGCTGAAGTGCTGGCTGAGCACTCCCTACTGCAAACCGGCGCCGCCGCCGCCGCTCGCAGGTGGATGATGGAGCAGCTCAAGGCGGCTGCGGAGCGGCTGTGCGGCGGGCGGCTGGTGGCGCTGCACGAGGGCGGATACAGCGAGCTGTATGGTGGGTGCCTGGCTGGGTGCCCGGGTGGGTGGGGCGTTGTTGTTGTGGAGTCTGGAGGTGAGAGAGAGAGAGAGAGGAGGCAGGCGGGGGAGGAACAACGCGGTGCTGCTTTCGCCGCTTTGTTTTCCTCTGCCCCCGGCCCCCGCCGCCTTTGCCCGCGTATCGCGCCTCGACCTCACCTCACCCTGCCTGCCCTCCTCCCTGCCCCCCCCCCCCGACCGCCGGCCGCGCGGCCCGCACCTGCCCCACCCACCTGCCCTGGTGCCGCGCAGTGCCTTTCTGCGGCCTGGCGGCGCTGCAGTCGCTCAGCGGCGTGGCCACGTCCGTGGCCGACCCCTGGCTGCACGAGGTGACGTCATGGGGCTACCAGTCGCTGCAGGCGCACCAGGAGGCGGCCATCGCGGCGGCGGCGGCGGCGCCGCTGGACAAGCTGCGGGCGCGGGTGGCGGCGATGGACGCGGCGGGCAAGTGAAAAGGCGCGGGGTTGGCGGGGTGGCGGCGGCGCGTGAGGCGTTGGGTTGCTGATATGCGTGCGTGTGTGTGTGTTGTGCAGGTGTGCGTGCGTGTGCTTGTGTGCTGTGGAGGATGGGTGGCGGTGCGGGGCGTGAGTGCCGCAGGCGGAGAAGGTTTGGGGCAAGGTTTGGGGCAAGGGAGCTGCTGGCGGTGCGGCCGTGCGGGACGACGGAGCTGGCTGGCTGGCGACACACATGGACTCGTGGATGGCATGCAGACTGGTTGTGAGTTGTGAAGAGTGCGCGTATGGCGGGGGTGGGTGACGAGCGCCGACAGCGCTTTGACTGGAGCGGCCTGAAGCGCCGGGGCGGCCCGCGGCGGCGCGCACACGTTCCCGCTTCCCCGAAGCCCCGTGCTCCCCGATGACGGGGCGGTTCTGTGCCGCAAGCGCGAAGTTCCTATAAGCCTGCCAACTTGATTCTGTCTCAATACATGTGGTATCAGTGTTCCGTTCTTATGTGTTGGCGATGCGAGCAGCGCGAAGCGGGCTCACAATCAGGAGAAGTACGGGTTGCGCAGCGCAGGTTAGGAGTAGTCTTCCAATCTGCTCTGTTGATACCGCTAATAGCACTTCATACATTCCAACTGCTCCACGACACTAGAGCACGTCAAATGGGCTGTCCTCAGTGATTTTCTTCCAGGACGAGGTGTCGCCGAAGACTGAGCCAAAGTGTTCAGTCGCCCGTGATAGCTTGTCAAATGACCTAACGCTCAGTTGGCAGCTTTCAAGCTGTCAGTGCGGCGATGGAGGGCCCGCCTGCCGAACGAAATGTTTCACAAGCTTCCAGCGGCGTTGCGCCCCTGCCCTACCGAGTGAGCTCTTTTTTGAGAGCGCTGCAGCTGCCGTCCCCGAACGGACACAATCATGGTGAGAGTTGTTGAGGGGGGCTTAAAGTGCTCGCCTTCTCGCAAGCGAGCGCGGCCGGACGACTCGATTTTATCAAGTCGGATATGGAGTTTTATGAGATTTTCGCAAAAGAGATTCCTCTCAGTGTGGGCGCCCGGGTACAGAACTCGAGTCCGGTGTTGGAGAGGGGCGCTGCCCTTGCCAATGGCCGCGTCTGACATGACTTCAAATCGCTCAGCTACGGGCACAGTGATACGCCAAGTTGAGTAAAGTTGACTCACAAATCCCACGTCCAAAATGACCCCTTCGGCCAGGCGCTGCGCCAGCGGACTCCGGCGCTGCAAAGGACTCGGGCTCGGTTATGGTGCCAGCACGCATACGGCCGCATGCGCTGCACGGCTCGGCGGGGTCGCTGACCGAGCGCCGGGGCCGTCGCACGGCTGCGCTGGCCGCAGTGCCGGCGTCGCCCGCCGTGGAGGTAGGCTCGGATGCGGACGGCGCGGCGCAGTCCACCGCCGAGCATCTGGACCAGCTGCTTGCGCTGGGCCTGATCGCGACGCCGACCAAGCCAGGGGAAGAACACCAGCCGTTCCCCTTCGGGCCCGGGTCGGGCGGCCGCGGCGCGGCGCGCGCCGACCTGCACGCGGCCCTGCGGCTGCACGACCTCTCTCGCCAGCGCACCGTCTCCAACTTCCTGGACAGCGGCACCGCCGGTAGGAGCAGCGGCAGCGCCGCCGGCCGCCGCCGGCAGCGGCACGACGGCGGCAGCGGCCATGGGCCAGCGCCGGCGCAGCGGCAGGCCCCGGCCAAGCGGTGCCTGCCGAGCCTGTTCCGCTGCTTCCGGCCCAGCAGCCGGGCAGTCCGCGACGACGACGGCGTGGCCGCCTCTTCGCACCACCCCACAAGAAAGCACCGCCGACGAAAGAACGGGGAGGACAGCAGCAGCGGCAGCGGCAACGAAAGCGCCAGCAGCAGCGTTGACAGCGACGGCGACGGCTGGCTGGCGGCGGCGCCGCAGCACAGCGGTGGGATGGACGCCGCGGCGCCGGGGTGTAGCGGCAACGGCCCCTCGGTGACGTGGCAGGTCGACTCGTTGTGCGACGAGCTGCTGCTGGCGGCGGGCGGGCTGTACGAGTACGGCGAGATGCTGCGCGCCGTACTGACGGTTGAGCGGCCGTTGCGGCGGGCGCTGCGGCGGGCGGCCAGGTGGGCGGTCGGCGCGGTGGTGGCCTCGAGAAAGGGAACATGTCGTTGTCAGGGCGTGCCTTTGCTGTGTGTTGTGATACATGGGCGCAAGCGGCGGCCGCCGGTGGCGCCGCGGATGGCGCTGAACCGGCGGGCTGGGGCCCCCGGCTTCCCGTGCACACGTGCGCGCAGCTGGGTCACCGCATCACACCCGCTGACGCAATGCACGTGTGTCGTGTGCCTTGCTTTGCAGGGCTGCCCGGCGCGGGCGGCTGTACGAGGCCACTGTCAGCCTGGGCGCGGAGGCGGCCGCGATGGGCCCCTGGGAGGGCCTGGCGTGCGTGCAGGTGCGGCGACGAGGGCTGTGCAGGAAAAGGGCGGGAAGCAAGCACGCGTGTGCGTATGTGTACGTGGCTTGTGAAGTCACATGAGTTCTCATCTGTACATTGCAGGTCTCGACGTGCCTGCTGCCACCGCTGCACAACGACGCGCAAGCGGCGGGCGGCGGCGCCGCCGCCATCGAGCCGGCGCACCAGCACAGCCGCGTGCGCGACCGCACCAGCAACGCCACCGCCCAGGACGTCAGCCGGCGGCACAAGCAGCAGCAGCAACAGCAGCCGGGGCTGCGCCTGCGCCACTGCGCGTTGGCGCCTGCGGCGGCAGCCGCCGCGACGGCGGCGCAGCCGCCGGCAGCGGTGGCGGCGGCGGCGGCGGAGCGGCTGGGCACTGCAGGGCTCAAGGCGCTGGCTGCTGACGTGACGCAGGGGCTGCTCATGGTGGTGGACTATGAGCGCGGGGCGATCATGTACATGAACCAGAACGCGGAGGCCTACATGGTGCGGCGGGGAGGAGGGGAGGGGAGGGGAGGAGGGGAGGGGAGGAGGGGAGGGGAGGAGGGGAGGAGGGGAGGAGGAGGATGGGGCGTGCAAGGATGATTGGAAGGGCGGGTGGAGGGGTGCCGGGGCGCCGCGGGAGGAGGGGGTTGCAAGGATGGTTGCAAAGGGGGGAAGGAGCCGTTTTAGCTTTGCACGGGGGTTTGGCCGATTTGTTAAATGTTTGTTGGGGCGGCGGCGGCCCAAACGTGCCACTGGCTGGGCGCCCTGTCACCTCCGCTGCACTGTCCGCACCGCACCACAGGGAAAGGCACCGCCTCCAGACGTCATGGCCGCAGCCGACGCGAAGGCGGCGCAGGCGGAGGCCGAGGCCGCAAACGCCGAGGGCGGCGACGCGGCCTCGGGTGCAGGTGGCGGCGAGGAGGGCGCGGACGCGCGGGGGGCGGTGCGGGTGCCGCTGGTGCTGCGGGAGCTGCTACAGCACGAGCCGGGGGCGCTGGAGCGACTGCAGGCGTGTCTGCAGGCTGGCGAGGTGGGTGTGGGGGTTGCAAAGATATGAGAAAGCGGTGGGTGCGTGTGGGGGGCGTCGGGCGCAAAATCGCTGGGGGCGTCGGGGTGCGGTAATTTCCGCCGCCCCGCAAAGGTTTGCCGGTGCTGGGGCCACCCCTGCGTTGCATCGTCCACCCAGGACACCCACCCACCCCCTCAACGTTTCGGCACATGCCCCTGCATCCTCACCATCACTGCTACCGCCACCACCGTCTTCGCACATGCCCCGTTGCTGCCGCTCGCTTGGCGACGCCCTTGGCCCCGCCGCGCCCGCAGGAGTTCGAAGAGACGGTGCAGGTGCCGCCCACCATGGCGCCCTTCCTGGCCGCCCTCCAGGCGCCGCAGGGGTGCAGCGGCAACGTGCCCGCAGCCTGCGGCGGCGCCGGCCCCGGCGGCGTGGATTCAGACGCCATGGCCACAGCGACGGCGCCGTCTACGGCGGCGGACACGCCCGCGTCGCCGTTCGGCGGCGGCGTCAGCGCCGCCGCGGCAGCCGCCGCGGCGCTGGCAATCGGCGGCGGCGGTGCCGCCGCCAACGCCGCCGGCATGCTGGCCCTGCCCGCGCCGGCGGACGGCGCCGAGCCCGCCACCACCCACAGCTCGCAGCACGTGGTCAGCCTGTCGCAACTGGTGCTGGGCCCGGCGGCGGCGCCGCCCGTGACACCGCGCAGCCCCGGCGGCGGCGCGGCCGCGCCGTTCCCGCTGCCGGCAGCCGCGATCATGTCTCGGAGCTCCTCCTTCTCCAACCAGGGGCTGGTGGGCCGCTTGGGCTCGGGTACGTCGCGGCTGGGTCGCATGCACCGCCCCGACGACGCGTCGGGCCCGGCGGCGGTGGCGTCGCCTCTGGCCGGCACGCACTCGGGCCTGCCGTCGGGCGCCGCGGCGGCGGCGCTGCTGTCGGCGGCGGGGCCGCCATCGGCCGGGCCGCAACTGCCGCCGTCCCTGAGCTTCAACGGCGCGGCCGGCGCCGCCGCGGCTGCCGGCGGCGCGCCGCCCGACCCGCCTGCGGCGGCGCCGGCGCCGGTCCTCAGCGCCGGCGGCGCTGCAGGCGGCGCCGGCGCCACGGTTCTGGTCACCGCCGGCAGCACCACGCCGGGCGGCAGCGTACGCACCTCGCTCGCCGCCGACGGCCCGCCGCGGCGTGTGTCGTGGGACATGTTCCGGCGCATCAGCGGCGCCGCGTCGCCCGTCAAGCGCAAGTCCGGCACCTTCGGCGGCGGCGCCGCCACCGCTAGCCCCGCCACAGGCGTCAGCACGCCGTCGGCGGCGCCCAGCACCGTCGGCGGCGGCAGCGGCCACCCGGGCATCAGCACGCCCGGCGGCGGCGCCGACGCCGCCGGAGCCGGCTCGTCACCCTCCTCGTCTCTCGCGACCAGCCTGAAGCGGCGAATGAGCCGGCTGCTCAACCGCGCGCAGACCTTTACCGGCGGCGGCGGCGGCGGCAGCAGCAACAGTCCCACAGCCGCCGCCGCCGCCGGCGCTGCGGCGGCGGAGGCGTTCACTGCGGCGTCGGGCGCGACGGCGGCGCAGCATGCGCCGCTGCGCGGCGGCGCATCCGCCCGAGCGCGCCGCAGCACCGGCGGCGGCACCGTCGCGTCGCTGTCGTTCTACGCCGGCGCCGGCAGCGGCAACGGCGGCGGAGCCACCACCGTTGCCGCCGCCGCGTCCGCCGCCCTGAACAACGTCGGCGGCGTCAGCGTCGCCGGCGGCGTCTCGCGGCGCAGCAGCGCGATGGGCATTTTGCTGACGGCGCCGCACGAGTTGGATGAGGACGTCCACTTCGCGCAGGAGGAGGAGGATGCGTTCGGGCACGTCATCATGGACGGCGCCCGCGCCATCGACGTCGACGACTTTGCCACGTCGCCGCGGCCGCACCAGCGACACAGCCACGGCGTCGTGTCGCCGGTGCACGGCGGCGGCGGCGGCGGCGGCGGCCGCCGCATCAGCGGGCCCGACTCGGCGCCGCCGGTGGACGGCTACGGCGCCACCGCCGCAGCGGCGGCGGCAGCGGGCAGCCCTTGGACGTCCACGGCGGCGGACGCGGCGGAGGCGGCGGCCGCGAGCAGGGGCAACCTGGTGCCGCTGCCGAACCCTGACAACACATTGGGTGCGGCCGCCGCCGACGGCTTGGTGACCAGCGCCGCGCCGCCGCCGCCGCCGTCGCGGGGCCAGAGCCTGCCGCTGTGGAAGATATTCACCGGCAGCAGCGTCGGCGCGCCTCAACCGCCTCAAGCGCAACTGCCGCAACCGCCACAACCGCATCAGCAGCAGCTGCTGCTGCTGGGCCAGCCGCCGCACAGCGCGCACCCGCTCATGCAGGCCCAGCACCACCACCCGCACCCGCACCACCACCACCACCTGCACCAGCAGCAGCCGACCTCGCTGGCGGCGCGCATGGCCCAAATCCGCCAGGTCACCGGCCGCGCCTCCATCAGCACCTGGGGCACGCCGCCAGCCTACGGGCCAGGCGCCGCCGCCGCCGCGGCCGCCGCGGCCGCAGCAGGCGGCGGCGGCGGCTTCATGTCGGGCATCCTCAGCGGCGCCGGCGCCGGCGGCGCCGGGCCCGGCGCCATTGGCGGCGGCGGCGGCATGCCGTCGCACCCCGCCGCCGGCGGCGGCGGCGCCTTCATGAGCCCGTACGGCACGCCGCCGCGCCGCAGCAGCATCGGCAGCCTGTCGCCGTACGAATCCGCGCCGGCGGGCTCGTATGGCGGCGCCGCCGCCTTCTACCTGCGCACCGCCGGCGGCGCCGCCTTCGCCGCCGCCGGCGGCGGCGGGGGCGCGTCGCCGGTGCCGGTGTACTGGGGCGCCGGCGCCCCCAGCGCCCGCACGCTGGGCCGCAGCAGCTCGGGCCTGCCGCTGCCGTCGCCGTCGCAGCGGCGCTACGGCGCCAGCAGCCCCCGCGCGCCGCAGAGTATCCTTGTGCCGGCGCGCCGGCCCGCGCCGCCGGCGGCCTCGACGGTCGCGCTACTGGCGGCGCCGCCGCCGGGCTCCTCCGCCGGGCCGCCCAGCCCGCTGCCGTCGTCCTTCCCCGGCAGCGTGTTCGCCAGCGCGAACGCGGGGCCCAACTCCGGCGTGTCCGTCGGCAGCTACGGCGCATTCTCCAGCGGCAACGTGGGCGGCGGCGGCGGCGGCGGCACAGGCACTGGTGGCATCACCTCACCACACACGCCCGTCGGCGCACTCGTCAGCCTCGGCACCGGCGGCAGCATCCACGCAAGCCCCGGCGGTGGCGCCGGCGGCGGTGCTGGCCAGGGCGTGTCCAGCCTGGGCACCGTGGCTTCGGCCTCGGCGGCGGACGCGGCGGCGGCTGCGCTGGGCCGCGGGAACGGCTCGCCGACAGCAAAGACGGCCAACGGCAGGGCGGCCGGCGGCAGCGCCCTGGAGGTGGCGGCCCGCTCAAACTCGTTCCTCAAGGTAGGCGTGCAGTCGGGGAGGGGGCACGCCCAGATAGTCAAGATCCGCATGCGCTGTGTACGCTGTGTGTTGGACCTAGACCCGGTTGACTCCGCCCATCTCACTGCCCTTTTGCCTTCGCTCGCTGATGTCCTTTTCCTACGTCCACGCTGGTGTCACAGGCGCTCATGTCGCTCCCCGAGCGGAGCCACATCTTCACCAGGGCCCTGGGCGGCGACCGGCGGCGCAAGGCGGCCGCCGCGGCCGCCGCAGCCCACGCCAGCGCCGCCGCCACTCCGCGCGCTGGCAATGACACCGCGCTCGACCTCCGCGCCGCCTCTGCCATCACGGGCGGTGCCGGCGGCGGCGTCAAGCCGCCCGCCGCCGCGCTCGCCGGTGGCAGCCTCATCCTGGGCCGCGGCGGCGTCGCCGCCGCCCTGGCAGCGGCGGCGGCCTGCTCCGTCGCGGGCAGCAGCGGCCAGCAGCGCACCTCCGCCGGCGCTGTCAGCGCGATGTTCTCGGACCTGCGCACCTCGGCCGGCACGATGATGACCTACCAGGCTGGCGACGGCGACGGCGCCAGCGACGACGAGGGCGGCGGCGGCGGCGGCCACAGCGGCCACCTGGCCGGCGCCAGCGGCGGCAGCAACGCGCTCGGCGGCGGCGGCGGCCGCAGCTCCGCCAACACGGTCGCCACCAACGGCGGCGGCGGCGCCTGGCTGACGGGCGAGCTGTCGGAGCTGGAGGCGTCGCCGTTCGCGCTGCGCATCGACTCGGTGTCGGCTTTGAAGCGCGTGAACCGCACCTCGCGCCGCCACCCGCCGCGCCGCGCCAACTCCCAGACCAGCCTCATGTCCGTCGCCAGCAGCCCCGCCGCCGCCATCCAGGCGCTGCTGGCGGACGAGCGCTCGTCCGCCGGCTCCGCCGCCGGCGGCGGGGGTGGCAGCGCCGGTGGCGGCGGCGCGGGCAGCGTCGGCGGCGGCCGCCACAGCGGCGCAGCGCGGCGCATCGGTTCGCACCGCTCTACCACTGACGGCATCGTCGCGTCTTCGCCGCACCCCGGCGCGTCCGCGGCGGCGCTGCTCGACAGCCGCAACAGCCTGGGCTCGATGGGCTCGCCGGCGGGCGGAGGCGGCGCCGGCGGCGCCGGCGCGCCGCGCCGCGGCAGCGGCGGCGGCCTGCGGCCGAGCCGCCTCAGCGCCGGCGGCGTGACCAGCACCGTCCTGGGCCGCGGCGCGGCGTCGGCCTCTGGCCTCGCGGTGGGGCTGCCCAGCATCGCCGACGGCGGCGATGGCGCCATTGAGGCAGCCATCGCCGCCGCCAACGCGGCGTCGCCGCCGACGACGGAGGAGGTGCCGGCGCTGCCCGATGATGCCGACGCGGACGGGGCCGACGGGGCCGACGTGGGTGGTGGTGGTGCTGCTGATGACGCCTGCGTGCGCGGAGGCGACGGCGCGGCGGCCCAGGCAACGACCGCCGCAGCCGCTGCAAGCACGGCCGCTGCCGCGCAGGCAGCCGAGGGCGACGCCGACGGCGACACCGCGCAAGAAGAGGGCACCACCGAACAACCATCAAGCGATGCGGTCAACGATGCCGCTAGCAAATCCGAGAGCGCTCCCATCCCTCACACCTGCCGGCCTGCAATGACCATCATCGACCCTGCGACCGGGCCGATGGGCGGCGCCGCGCGCGCCTCCATCTCCTCACAAAGCCTGACTCCAAGCGCGACAGCAGGCCCCGGCGCCGCGGCCGCGGCCGCAGTGGCCGCGTCGCGGACGACGGTCGGCAGCCACACGTCTGACACGCAGGAAGCCGCCAGCCCCTTCACTGCCTGCCACGCCCCCGCCAGGCCCCCAGACGCCGCCGCCTCCGGCCTGCCCACCGCCTCCTTTGGCGTGGCCCCTGCCCCGGCCTCGGCCTCGGCGGCCCTGGCGCCCAGCCTGGCGGGCTTGGCGGTGGGCGGCGGCGGGCAGCTGCCGCGGCCGGGCAGCAGCGCGGGCGCCGTCGCCGTCGCCGTCGGCATCGGTGCCGTCGGCGACGACGAGGACCGCATTCCCGCCAGCGGCTCCATCGGGGAGGTGTCGGTGCACAGCCTGCTGCTTGGCTTCCAGGCGCTGCGCGACGACGTGTCCGCGCACGCCGCCACGCTGCACCGCAGCGGCGCCTACGGCAGCAGCGGCGGCGCCGGCACCGGTGACCTGGCGGCGGCGGCGGCGGCGGCAGCGTCGCTGGCGTCGCCGACCTCGGCGGTGGCGTCATCCGTGGCGGCGGCGGCGCCGTTGTTCAGCACCGGCAGCAGCCCGCGGCTGCTGGGTGTCGGCGGCGGCGGCGGCGGCGGCGGCGGTGGTGGGCTGGCCGGCCGGCTGGCGTCGCTGCACGCGCTCGTCGGCGGCGGCCGTGTGGCGGCGGCGCTGCCTGTCGATGTCGCGGCTGCCGCCGCGGCTGCCTCTGCGGCCAGCAACGCCGACGGCGGCGCCGGCACGCTCGGCGCCGCTGCCTCCGGCGCCTCGCGCGGCTTCGCCCGCACCTCCGGCGCGCTGCTGCCGCAGTCGCTGCTGAGCCTGCACCTGCGCTATGGCAGCGTGGGCAGCAGCAGCACCGGCGGCACGGCACCGGCGGCGGCAGCGGCGCAGGCACACGCAGCGGGTAGCTGGATGCGTACTGACGGTCCCGGCAGCGCAGCCGCTGGCGTCGCTATCGCCGGCCATTCAGCTGCCATTGCCGGCGGGCCGCTCCACGGCGGCATCGCAGCCTCCAACTGCGCGGTGGAGGCTGCTACCGGTGGGGATGGCGCTACTGCCGAGCCAACGGGGGCCCGCAGCGTCCGCGCCAGCGGCGCCGGCGCCGCGAGCAGCAGCGTGCACTCTGCGGGCGGCGGCGTCGCCACCGTCGGCTCAGCCGAGGCCGCCGGAGCCGGAGCCGGAGCCGTGGGCGGCAGTAGCCGCCGCGCCGCCAGCAGCACCGCCACCAGCTACGTCTTCCCCGGCAGTAGCCTGCTGGCGCCCGCCACGCTCCGCCGGCCGCAGCCCCTCTCGATCGCTGCCGCCGCCGCCGGGGCCGCGGACGCCGGCGCCTCCACCGGGACCAGTCTCGGCTCCCTGCTGCTGCCGCCACCTCCGGTGCCCCTGCCCCTGGTGTCTGCCGACCCTGCAGCTGGTGATGGGCCCACGGCCGCATCCCCGGCGCGAAAGCAAGGAGCGGAAGACAGGAGCATTGCTGCCGCGCCGACAACGCCCATCAGCGCCGCAGCTGCTGACCGCCGGCCGCCGGCACTGCCGCCGACGCCCGCCGCCGCTGACGGCAGCACGGCCGGCTTGACGCACGCAACGGCGCTGCCGTCCGCCGGCGATGCAGACGTGTACGTGGTGGGGGCTGATGCCCCCGGCACACCCTCTATCGACGCAACCGGTGCCGTGCCCGTGACTATGGCACCCGACGGCGTCGCGTCGGCGGCGCCCGGCCTGGCGTCGAGCGGCGGCCGCGGCGCCGCCGTCGCGGCCGCCATATCAGCCGCCGCCGCCGCCGCCCACGTGATGGTAGTGAAGGCTTGCGAGCTGGCGGCCAGGGAGGACGGCGCGCCTGGGAAGGCGCCACAGGGCGGCGATCGGCTCCTGGGCGCGGCGTCGAGCGTGTGGAACGCCGCCAGCGGCGCCGAAGGCACCAGCGGCGACATCGCCGCCAGCGTGGGCACCAGCGGCGCCAGCGGCTTGCCGCCGGCGGCCGCGCCGCCGGCAGCTCTGGCGCTCCTCAGTCCCCCTGTGGCGGACGCGGCTGCACAAGACGGCGAGTCGGCCGCAGCGGCCGCAGCCGACGGCGGCGAGCCGACTGCTGCGGCGGCCGCTCAGCGCGCGGCAAGCGTGTTCTCAGCCTCAGGTGGCCTCGGTGGCGGCGGCGCGGGCGCCGCCGGTGCCGCCTTGCTTGACGGAGGCGGCCGGCCCAGCGCGCAGCACCTGCAGCAGGCTGTGACGGCGGCTGTGGCTGTGCTGGACGCGCACTCCCGGCTGAAGCGCGACGAGGCTGCCAGCCAGCGCCCGTCCGCCGACGAGTCGGCCACCACCGGCACCGCGCGCGGCATGACCTCGGGCCGCTCCTCCGACGCCTCCGCCTCCTCCTGGTGGAACCGGCAGCAGCAGCAGCTGGCGCTGCATCCGGCGCCGCCGCCGGCGCTGCTGCAGCGCAGCCTGCCGCAACCGCCGCAGCAGGGCCAGCGCGCGCTGCAGACGCAGCACTCGTCCCACATTCAGCAGAGCGCGGCGCAGGGCGCCGGCGCGCACCTGAAGAAGCAGCTGTCGCAGCCGGTGGCGGCGGCGGCGGCGGCGGCCGGCTCGGGCCCGCAGGCGGCGCACTCGCACCAGCTGCCCTCCATGCACAGCCAGCGCCGGCCGCCGCTCGTTCGGCAGTCCACACACGACCGCATCGAGCAGCTGCTGCACGCGGCGCGCAACACCAGCAGCACCGTCGCAGACGAGGGCGCGCTGCTGGCCGGCGGCGGCGGAGGCGGGGGCGCGGGCGGCGCGGGTGCAGGCGGCGGCGGCGCGGCCGCGGGCGGCGCGGAGGGCGGCGCGGGAGGCGGCGGCACGGGCGAGGGCGCCGGCGGCGCGGCGGTGGGGCCGGTGTGGCACAGCGTGCACGTGTGCGTGTGCGAGCACCCCTACACGCGCGCGCCGGTGCTGGTGGTCACGCAGCACGACGTCACTCGCCAGGTGGGGTGGGTGGGATGGGCCGCCACGGGTATGGTGTTGACGGTGCTTTCGGGCGTGCACACAGCGCGGTGCCTGGCGGGGTGTGTCGTCCTCTGCCTCGACTTACCTACCGATTATACTGTACTCACTGCAAACGCCCTGCCGCATCTCTTGTCCCTCATGCGCGCGCAGATGGATGCGCGCACGCAGCTGACGATGCTGCTGGAGCGAGAGCAAAAGATCCTGGAGTCAATCTTCCCGAGGTGGGGCTAGGACCACTAGCACTGGTTTGTGCAGCCGACATCAGTCTGCGCGCACACACGCACCGCCCGCTTCTGTCTCGGGCAGGGTATAGCGTCGCAGCCGCACGGCCACACGGCGGCTTCCCTCTCAACAGCACTGCCCGCCGTGCTCCGCCGCGTCCCCCGCAGGCACGTGATCGAGTACCTGACCCTGTCACAGCCCGCCGAGAACTCCACGCGCGGCGGGCGCCGCGGCGCCGGCGGCGGCGCTGGTGGCGGCGGCGCGGGCCTGCTGGCCCTCCAGCGCAGCTCGGCGGCGCAGCTTGCGTCGGTGGCGACGGCGCACCCCAACGTCACCATCATGTTTGCCGATGTGAGGCATACCCTGTTGTTGTAGCTTGGAATCTTGGAGGGCTTGTCGAGTGCAGAGCGTGGCGTGTGGGCCCAGGGCAAACCCAGACCTTCCAGGTGTCGCCCATCCGCCGCCTGACCCGCGCCTCGCCTCCCTGCTCTGTCCTCCTTCGCTCGTGTGCAGATCGTGGGATTCACCAACATGTGCAAACAAGTGTCCCCGCTAGAGGTTATGACGGTGAGTAGCTGCGGGGGGGAGGCTAGCTACGAACGGCACGGCATGCAACCACCAGCGCAGTCGGCCGCGGCCAAGGCGCCAATCCACCGCATCCCTATTTTATGCGCCACCGCTGGCCCTTCACGCCCCCGCCCGGCCCCACCACTTTCCCCAATCCTGTGAACCTTCCCTTCCCCAGTTCCTGAACCAGCTGTACAGCCGCTTCGACGCGCTGCTGGACATTTACAAGGTCTACAAGGTCGAGACCATCGGCGACTGCTTCATGGTGCGTGCACGCCACACACACACACACACACACGCCGTACACGCCGTGCACGCCGTGCACGTGCTGCCGACCACCGCCGCCGCCTGCTTCAGCGGGTGCCAATGGCACCCCCAATGCCGGCCTACGCTGCAAACACGGCGCGCGAGCTCGCATGCGAACTCGCGGCCGATTGCTGACGCGAGATGAAGCATTTCGTTTAAAAGCGCTGTGGGGTGGTGCTCGCGCAGGTGGCTGGCGGCCTAGTGGCCCAAGACGAGGACGGCTGGCGCACCACCATCACACACGACCGCCTGCACGCCGTCCGCGTCATGGCCTTTTCCAAGGTGCCAAACAGGGAGCAATCCGGCGCAATCCGGGAAGCGCTTTGTCCGCATGCACGCCCTGCGCCAGCACGAAACATAGCACCGCTGCCTGCCGCGGCTCCCGCGCCCAACCCGCACACGCCGACACGCCCCACCCCTGCCGCTGCTGCCGCTGCTGCTGCCCTGCTGTGTGTGCGTGCGCGCGCAGGCCATGCTGCGCGAGGCTCGCAAGGTGAACCTGCCCACGGGCGGCCCCGTGATGATGCGCGTGGGCATGCACAGCGGCCCCGTCATGAGCGGCGTGGTGGGCAGCCGCATGCCGCGCTTCTGCCTCTTCGGTGAGCCGTGCCTGCTTGCGGCTCGGTCGCGCTGCATCCGGTTTGGGTCGGATTTGGGTTAGATGGGGCTAGTAACCACAGCCCCCAATTAATCATGCATGGAGCCCCCATCCAGGGGCACTGGTTGGTGTTATCGAATCCACTTTACCCGCCGCCCACCGCCGCCCTCCGCCGCCCACTCTGCACGGCCCGCCGCCCCCGCAGGCGACACCGTCAACACCGCCTCGCGCATGGAGAGCACCTCGCAGCCGGGCCGCATCCACGTCAGCGGCGACACGCAGGCGCTGCTGCCCAACGAGCGCTGGGAGGCCACGGGCGGCGTGCAGGTCAAAGGCAAAGGTGCGCGCACTGCTTCCTCTAAAACCCGCAATCTGCTAGTTCGATGTCTAACTGTTCCGCGGATGGTGCCCGTCCCTAGTCCCAATTTCGCCGCGTGCCGTGACTGCCGCCCCAAGCCCGCCATCGGCCTCTGGCTTCTTTGCGCGTCCGACGCCTGCTCGACGTTTGGCGGCAGCTGACAGTGGCCCTACCTCCACGGCTCTCCGCGGGCCCCCTCTCGCCGCAGGCTGCATGCCGACCTACCTATGGGCGAGCGACGCATCCGAGGAGAAGGGCGAGCAGCTGCAGCGCGTGCTCGGTATCTACCTGTAGAGGCCGCCATGGATTCATTTCTTCATTAGTAAGCCGGCTTGGTCCAATTACAATTCCTTGTTGAGCTTTTACGTCGTACCGGGGTGGGGTGTCATTGCAGACCCAGCGTCAGCAGACACAATGATTACGGAGTTCACGCGTGCGCCAGCGGGGCGCAATAACGATGTGGCCGCCGGTCAACTAGGCCGGCAGCTGCGGCGAGGTGGCGGTCGTTGCGGAGGCGGGCGAGGCGCTTATCGGAAAGGCGGCACGTGTCTGTGGCGGCACGCGTCTGGGCACATGCCTGATATAGCCACAAAACCTTTTTGAGTGTGGGGCTGCCCCTGGTGGGTGAGCATTGCGTACCGGTATCTATGAGGCAACACATGCGCGTTGGAGAGACAGCTGCCGTATTACAATGTCAGACGCGCGCATTTTTGGGACCGCGAGCGCAATTTTTGGATGAATACCGTAGTATCTTGGCCAAGAGAATGTGAGATCATCCAACGGTTGTCATAATTTGGGCTGGATTCCATGTGGTTATGTTCTCAATGAGGGTGCACTTGGGGATTAATACCGGTCCTGCGGCAAAGTGGCCTGTGGTGTGGTGCCTGGGCGTGAGAGCTTGCTCCTGGGGGGTGTGAATACCAGGGGTTGCGGGATGAGCCCCGTGGCTGGGGGTCATGGAGCGGACGTGTGCGTGTGTATGGTGCGTGTATCAACACGGTGTGTATGACGGGCATTGCTATGGTGGCGAATGGGGTTGCGATGAGCAGTGGGTCGGGGCGGACTCTTCACAACAGCAGGTCGTCGCCGACGGAGCGGTGGGGGCAGTGGAGGCGGTGGAGGTGGAGGTGGTGGGCGGTGGAGGTAGCAGCGGCGTGGGGACCAGGCGGTGGGCGGCGGCGAACGGATCGGGGGATCCGCAACATGGCGCGTGCGTGGGTGTGTGCGTGGTGGTGGTGGTGGTGGTGGTGGTGGTCGTGGTGGTGGTGGTGGTGGTGGGGAGCTGGGTTGAGCGATACCGTGCGTATCTGCACGCGCCAGCATAATGTCTGTTGCTTTTCCTGCTGAGTCAGCTGGGCACGCCACAGGGGATTGCACAATTGATAACTCTGGAAGCAGGTTGGGTGCCCCGGCCCACTGAGTGGGGCTTCGGCATACCGAAGCGCGTGTGACTGAACTGCGGGGCCGACGGATCGGCCTTTCTGTGAAGTGTTATAATGCGTACCGGTTGCTTTTGGGCTTGACGTGCACTGACAACAACACGGATCGTGGGCATTGATAAGGTTACGCGGCTCCCGGGCGAATCTCGGGGAGGCCAGGTGAGAGGTTGAAGTCGCAGGCACGTCGCCAGTGAGGACGTGACAGTGCGGGAAGAGCGTTGGCAGTTGGCACTGGTTGGGATGAGCGGTCACTTGTTTGGGTTGGCCTTTAATGTGATTGACGTACATGATGTGCAAGTGCAGAGATGCAAGGCGGCAGGGCCACGCATACGAATACGAATACCTGGTTGTGTGGGGCTGGGTCGCGCGGGCGTTGCATTGACAGGTCTTGAGCGTGCGTCTGACTGCGCGAGCTTGGCTTGCGCAGGCGCCCGCAGCTGAAGGCAGGATGACGCAGAGGCGATGTTGGCACCGGTTGAACACAGCACACACTTTTCCGACGTTGCACTGCAAAATCCTCGGCACTTTACAGAGCGGAAGCTGGGGGGTTTTAGCACGGGCTTTTAGGGGCGGCAGTCTGCATGGCTCTGGACTGAAACACGACGCGGTCAGGGGAGCGGGATGACGGATGGCGCGCGCCAGGGTGTTGCACGTTGGTGCCCTGCAACTGGCATGGTACCGATACTGAGCAATTGAGGATCGAGGCGGAGGCACGAGGTCTGTAGATGTAGCGGAGTGGTGACGAGAGAGTTGCATGGAGGTAGGGCCAGGCTTGGCAGGTTTGGTCAAGAGGGGTGTTCCACCACGTCTGATGACGGTGATTTAGCGCTGTGCTGCTTTCCTTGGTGTAAGCGGAGCATCGGCAACGCGGCAACGTACCTGTATTGCGCAGCTGCACCGGAAATGACAACGCTGGATGGGAATTGCGCGAAGCCGGTCAAACGTTGGGGGCTTGGGGCAAGCGACATCGCCGTTCAGATGTGTGACAGCGCATGCGTCAGGCTGGATGCAATGCCGCCTATCATGACGTCACCAGACGTCACATCGTCTTTGACGCGTGTCGTGCACCTCAAGGCGACACAGCAGCGGCCAGAGTAGGGGGGGCCGGCTCCCACAAATCCGGCACCAGGGGCGCCCCCAGTAAAGCACACTGGTGGACCTGCAAATCCCGGACTAGCCATGCAGCGATTACCTTTAGTTGGAAAGCTGTGTATATGTGGCTCACCCACTTGCTCGCGCCCCGCCTCTGCCGGCGGGGGAGCATGGACCGGTGAACGGCACCGCACAGGGCGGCGAGTCGGCGACCGGCCACGCATCGTGCCGGTCCATGTCACGAGTGAGGGCGCCTTTTGCGGCAAGTGCCCACCCTCGACTGTGTTCACATGTCTTACCGACCGACAGAGAGACCCGTCTAGCTCCCGGCTCTTGCCGCAGCCTTTGTTGGTGCACAGCTGGACGTACGGCAGTGTCGCACGCAGCGATTCCCTGCACCGGCGGCCTCCAGGGCAGCCCCATTCTGCCGCATAGCGCCAAAACACTGACACGCCTCCACATATCGCATCTCCAGCTTGGTTCGCGCAAGGGCAAAGAGCGAACGGATCAGGGGAGAAGTCGAGAGCACGGGGCGATATTGACGGGGCGAGCGGGGCGCGTGGGCGCGGGCAAATCCGTCTGCACAAGCCACCACCGCTGCGCGCATGTAAAACTCGACTAGGAGCTGTACTTGAATGCGGGCTCGGAGGGGGCGCAGCGTGCGACAATCGTTAAATCGCGTTGATTTTCAGGCCTCCCCCCTTCGGGCCAAAGCTACATGTTTGTGCCTAATACGCTACCAACAAGCTAATTACGTTCACAACATACAAGCGTAGCTACATTTGCCTCTGACACAGAAGAACTTCTACAGGATGAAGGAAGGCTCTCCAAAGGCTAAGGCTAGCTGAGGTGACCCCCCAACGAGATGGGACAGGTCTGCTGTAAAGATGGCGAGGCCCAGCGGACGCCAGAGGGCAGCCGGAAGCCGGCGGAGCCAGCGCAGGTAAAGTTCTCTAGAATGATGGCCAACCCAGCATGCCGCGGCGGATTGGGGTATGGGGGCCGCACTTCTGGAAAAGGTGGCCTTTCTCTGCCAGCATGCGCACCAATGTCAGGGGGGCTGCGGCCGGGTCAATCTCACCTCAATACTCCATGACGCCCTCGCAGGTTCCCCAGTCGACTGCTCGCGATGGGGCCGCTGCGGTAGCTGTATCTCCACCTGCTGCATCCGCAGAGCCGGCACCTGCGGCAGCGCCGGGCTCGACTCCTCCGGCAGCGCCCACCGCGCCAGCGCCTGCTGCGCCCTTATCAGCGGCGCTTGCATCTAATACAACCGGTGCTTCTGTCAGTGCATCCGACCTCGTCAACATTACGTTGCATGAGGTGGTCCCACCAGCGGCGCCAGCATCTTCAGCACCGACATCGGGCCCGGCGCCGGATGCGGCCGCTAAAGCTGTTGGGAGTACTGAGGCAGCAGCCATTACAGCTGCCGGAGCGGCAGCGGCGCCGGCAACTGCCGCTGCCGAGCCGGTGCCAGTCACAGTTGTTTCTCCAGCGCCTGCTGCGTCCGCGGCGCCCGAACGCCCGGCCGCCCCCTCGGACGCGCACGAAGCAGCCGGGCTAGCCCCCCTCCCCAGCTCATCGGGAATGCCGCCAGTGCGCTCTGTGGGCGACCTGACAGCCTTCACTGCCGCCTCAGGTGGCGGGGCTGGCTCGGGCGTGGACCCTGCGTCGCTTCCGCCTGTGAAGGTGGAGACGACACGGCGGCACAACGCGGGGGCCGAGGGCTCCAACTCCGCTGGCTATTCGGCCAGCGCCACATCATCGCAGCAGCAGGGCGCCGGCGGCTCATCAATCGTGCAGGGCGCCGGCGGCTCTTCGGCCGCACAGGGTGGTGCGGGGTCGTCTGCACGCGGGCCCACCATGGGCTCATCTGCGGCGGGCCCCACTGCGGGCTCGTCGGTAGCAGGTGAGACCGCAGCCAGCTCAACAGCCGCGGGCGCAGCTGGTGCTGCGTCACTCACCGGCACCGACCGGACTCAAGGTAGGGACGAGACGTCCCGTACTAACTCCCCCCTGACTGCGTGCGGCGCGAGCGTTGAAGCTGAACGATTAGAGTGTGGAAACGGGGCTGCCGGGCTGCCAGGGTCTGTAAACCGCTTCTTTAGATCGATATCGCACCATCCCTGCTGTCCCATGCTGCTCCCCTCAGACTATGCGTTGATTATGAACACGGGGAACCTGCTTCAGCGCGCACGGGCTTCGGCAGACGGCTCCCAAGTCCCTCCTGCATTCTTGTCCCCTGATAAAAGTGCGTGTGGGCCGCATGCAGTATGCCCCTTTAGCTGTCTGGGTGACTCCCTGGCGCCTTCGGCCAGCCCGAACTCAGAATAGCAGTGTGCTTCATAGCGGTTTGTGGTTTGATGAACCCCCTGCAGATTCCACTGCCACCAATGCGGACGGGACCAAAGCTGCGGGCGGGTTTATGTTTGGCGCTCCGCGCGCGAAGGAGCACAAGGAAAAGCGGCGGAAGGGTAAGCACTGCTATTGAACATTAGCGTAAGCTCGCCCCCGCTCCGCGATGCCTCATGCATGCCCTCCTGTTTCCGTTGGACTTCGACCGCGCGCCCCGAATGAGTATTGACCGCGGCTGTGCTTGTTCACACCTGCAGAGGCCAAGCGCGCCAAGTCGCAGTCATCGTCGAACGCCTCTAGCAACCCAAAACAGATCCTGGGGAGCGAGGGCCAGCCGCCGACGGAGGGCAGCAAGGGCCAAAGCATCGGCGCGGGCAGCAGCGGCGCGCCGCCGCCCGCCCACCTGACAGGCACCGGCGGCGGCGCGGCGCCCGCCATCGGCGGAATCGCCGGCAGCAGCAGCATGGTCCCGCCCAACGGCAGCAGCGCCATGATGCCCAGCATCGGCAGCAGCGACAACATGATGTCGTCCTCGACCATCATGCAGACCGGCATGGGCTCGCCCACGGTCGGCTCCACCGCCGGCAACGCCGCGATGATGATGGAGGGCAGCAGCGGCGCCAACCCAGTCACCAACTTCAAGTCCATCGGCCGCTCGCGCGCGCCGCGCATCCCGGGCGGCTCCAAGACTCCGGGCGAGGGCAGCTCCGGGCGGGGCAGCTCGGGCCGGGCCAGCTCCGTCCCAGCGCCGGGCCCCGGCCTGACCACGCCCACGGAGGGCGCGCCGCCGCCGGTGCCCGAGGGCGAGGAGGAGGGCGAAAGCCAGGGCGAGGGCGAGGACAGCGGCAGCTCGCCGCGCAGCAGCAGCGACCACCTGAGCATCATGTCGCCGCCCGAGGGCAGCGACGTGGAGAACGTGCTGCAGCTCATCTGCAACATCTTCCAGCTGCCGGTGGCGCTGGTGGCCGCGTACCGGTGAGTGCGTGGACAGGTGCTGCAATTCGTGCAGTCGGTTCGCCGCCGGCACGAGTGCGGCCGGCGATAGCCCACATGGCACCCGGGCCACGGATGCATTTGCATGAGCATGTATCGTCGGCACTGTGGGTCGGTACCCAGCCTGATGCCGAACGTCCCTTGCAACCCAACCCCGCTGCCGCTTTGCGCTGTACTCAAGCACGCCGCCCTCGCCCCTCGCCCCCACCCCCACGCAGCTCCGCCAACATCTTCATCCGCTCCACGGCGCTCAAGCTGACGGACGACGACCAGTGGCGCTACAGCGTGGCGCAGTGGGCCATGCTCAACGTGTATGACCTGCGCGACGTGCTGCTGGTGCCGGACGCCACCCTGGACGACCGCTTCCGCAACCAGTACTGCGTGGCCAACGAGCCGCGCGTGCGCTTCTTCTGCGCCTCGCCGCTGCGCAGCTCCACCGGCGAGCTGCTGGGCACGCTGTGAGTCGCCCGCGTCGGTTTGCGCTGCTCCAGCCGTTCGCAACGACTGGCCCTGCCTTATTCTTCACGCTAACCTGTGCCGCAGCATTATACAAACTCCTCCTTATGTTGTCTCTCCCCGCCCCTGCGAAATTTCTTTGCCGTGCAGCTGCATGGCCGATTTTCGGGAGCGCATGCTGGAGCCCGCCAACCTGCTGGTGGTGAACAACCTGCAGTCGCTGGTGATCCGGCAGCTGGAGCGCGACATGGCGCTGGCGGCGGAGCGGCTGGACAACGAGGTGGCCACGGAGCAGCTGCAGCAGGAGATGATGCGCGCGCTGGACCACTTTGAGAAGTGCATCATGTTTGTGGACACCAGCAAGCCCGGCTGGGAGGTGCTCTACACCAACCTGGCATGGGAGCACGTCACAGGTGCGTGGCGCTGGCGCGCCGGTGCGGTCGCGTGCAAGCGCCGGACGCCGCGACGTAGACGCATGGTTGGCCGGAAGGGATATGCTTGGGAGCCGCGCCGAGCCCGACCGGCTGGGAAGGACGGGACGATAGCGCATCCCACCGGAGGTATGCCATTCGCCGCTGAGCATCGCGTTCCTAGCACAGCCCTACTATGCATGCCCTGCACTTGCGTTATGTGTACATCGCTTCGCGCTATTCTTTCGCCTCGCGGCCGCTCCAACTCGGCTCCTCAGGCATCCCCCGAGAGCATGTTCTCGGACCAATCGTAAACCCCAGTAAGTCGTGCATCCAGAAAGCTAATGCCTCCCGCCCATTCCCGGCCCGTTGGAAGTGGCGCCTGCGGCCTCCTGAGCGGCGCTGCACTAGGCCGCAAGCGGACGCAAGAGCACCTCGTCCAGAAGGGGAGCGCCAGCGCCGACCACCGGGGAGACGCGAAGGAGGCCGACTGCGTCCGGATGCCCCGGCTGCTCAAGCTCGCGGAGTTCAGGTGGACTCCCTCTCCCCCAAGCGTTTCCCTGCCCCTCCTCGTGCCCTCACCTCTTTCCGCCCGCCCTGCCGCCCTGTGCTCGCCCCGTGTGCCCTGCCCCTCCCCTCCCCTCCTCACCGCAGGTGTGCCGCGCGTGCACGTGCTGGGCCGCTCGCTCCAGGACTTCTTCATGGCGCTGGGCGGCGCGAGCCTGGACTGGTCGTCCACGGCCGCGGAGCTGGCCAGCCGCTCCGAGTTCACGGTGAACCGCGTGGCGGTGCGGCAGAAGCCCGACAAGCTGGTGTCGCTGCACCTGCGGTGAGTGCGGGACTGCGAGGAGCGGTGGCGGGAGGGGAAAGCAGAGAGCAGGGTTTCCCCGGGTGGGGTGGTGGCGTGGGCGATGCGTTTCGCGCGCCTGCAAGCAGACCTAGTTCCCCGCGGTGGTGGTGGGGCTTTGGGCATGCCAAAGCGGGGTTGCTTACGCGGCAGCCCCCGACAGCCCACAGGGTTGCGTAACAAGCCTCCAGCCAAGGCGTTGTGGTTGCCACAAAGTGTCGGGGCTCGTGGCAGCGGCGTAAATTTTTCCGAAGACAGATATGGCCACATGCGTAAACTAGTGAACATGATCAAGCGGCACAATTGCAAGTAGAAATGGTGACATGTATCACGTGCAAGCGGTTGTGTGGTGCGTGTGGTGCTATTCGCCATGTGGTTTGTGTTTGGGTTGCGCAGTTCACCTTGCATAACTAAGCTAGGTAGTAACCTTAGTGGAACCCGCAACCCGCGGCAGACCTGTGGAGGAAGAGAAGCACGCGGGCCGTGGCTCCCACAAGTGCGCCGCCGCCGCCTCGAGAGCGCCCGCCAAGCAAACGACCGCGTCCTTCCTTAGCGAGTGGTAGAGACAAGGGGTGGGGCGGAACAAGTGCCACTGTGTGCTGGGTCGTGCGCCGCGTGCGTACGCCTGTGCCTGCACCTGCGCCTACCTGTTTGCCATGCGCTTCCTGTGAAGTTTAGACCATAGACCCTATTCTGCACGCGCGCGCCGACCGGCACGCGTCACCGAGCGGCAGCTGCATTCCCGTCCAGGCCCGCGCCCACCGCCCCTGTGCTTGCTGACGCTGCCGCCTGCCTCCGCCCTCATTGCAACCGCGTCCGCCCGCAGCCTGGCCACCAACCAGGCCAGCGGCGAGCTGGAGGGCCTGCTGCCCAAGGGCCTGCCCGCCTGGGTCAAGGCGCGCGGCAACGAGGCGCACAATTACTTCGTCTTCGTGGAGGAGGTGAATGCGTTGAAGGTCGGCCCTTCCCGGGGGGGGGGGCGGGGCGAGGGGCTTCGCTGAGCGCACCCCATCACACTCGTGCAAGCCGTGCGGTTGCTAACAACCCATTGTGCACCATTGCTTTGGATCCGCTCGGTTTTCCAATGCTTCAGGCCACGGGCGGCTCCACCGTGTACGAGGCGCTGGCCAAGCACGTGGAGAAGGTGCCGGGCCTGGAGCTCAGCCACCTGCTGGGCAAGGGCGGCTTCGGCTCGGTGTACTACGGTGAGCGCAGGCCGAGGGAGGGCGGCACGGTGGTGTGCGTGCGCACACACGGGCGCAGGACGGCAAGCGCGCAAGGGAGGGGGAAGCGGCGAAGGACGTGAGGGGTTGACCGTTTTCGTCCACTTTTCTCGTCTCCGCGCAGGCACCTGGAACGGCATGCCGGTCGCGGTCAAGATGATTGACAACAGGTGCGCACCGTGATTACGCCCGACCAGTCTACCCATGCCTTCCTACTCCGCTTATGTTCGGTTGCTTGGCGGGGGCCCGCCGGCTCCACATAGTCAGAGGACGCGCCTCGCCACCCCCACGGCCACCGTGCTACCGCACGCCCGCCGCCATCGTCGCGTCACGCGCGAGCCGCTCCGCTCACCTCCCTGCCGGCCCCGCCTGCGCTCTCGCCGCGTTCCCCCCCCCCCCCGCCCAGGTTGACCAAGACCAACACGGAGGGCGTGTCGCTGGAGGCGCTGATGGGCCAGGAGCTGGCGCACCCCAATATCGTCAAGACCATCAAGTATGTCATGCGCAACCAGCTCAACGCCTCCTCCATGTCCGGCTCCAACTCGCGCGGGCCGGGCAGCTCGCACCAGCGCCCCGGCCGCTCCGGCCCGCCGGCGGGCAGCCAGCTCAACAGCCGCAACCCGCACATCACGCCGCCGCCCGGCGGCAGCCGCCACGGCAGCCGCAACCCGCCGCACGGCACGGACCCGGCCATGAACGCCGCCGCGGCGGCGGCGCTGGTGCACGCGCGCGGCGCCACCGGCGCCACGTCGGCCAACCCGGGCATGATGCAGTACCTCACCTCCGCCAACCCGGGCGCCGGCCCCATGACCAGCGCCCAGATCGCGGCGGCGGCGGACCTGACCTCCGCCAGCGGCATGAACATCAACAACATGCAGCTGCAGCACATGGTCAGCACCATGACCAGCGACGCCACCACCGTCGCCGGCGGCGGCACCGACACCATGGGCAGCAGCGGCATGCCCGGCCGCGCCGCCAACCCGGTCGGCTCCAGCATCGGCACGGGCCACGGCTCCACGCCGATCACGCCCAACCCCGCCGGCCTCGCCGCCGCCGCGGCCGCTGCGAACGCCGCGGCCGCTGCGAACGCCGCGAACGCGGCGGAGCTGGCGCGGCACGTCGCCGCCACCGCCGCAGCGGCCGCCGCCGCCGCCCAGCAGGGCAAGGCGGCGGCCGCCGCCGACGGCGACGAGTCCACGACCACCGCCAGCGGCATCACGGCGGTGGGGCCGGCCTCGGTGCACGCCTCCTCGGCCTCGACCGCCGCCGGCCCGCCCTCCATCGCCAGCGCGGGCCAACCGGCCAACCCGGTGTCGCCCGCCAACCTGTCGCACAGTGCCTCGGCCACGGCACTGGTGCCCCCCAGGATGGGCTCCTCTGGGCGCACGCCCAACTCGGCGCAGCGCACGGCCGCCGCCGCCGCGATCGCAGCGGCGCCGCCGCTGCCCGCGACGCTGCCGCCGCTGGCGGCGGCGGCGAACCCCGCCGTGACCACCTCAATCACGGCGGCCTACCCGCACGGCGCGCCGCCGCCCAACCTGACCGCGGAGCAGCAGATGCGCCAAACGGTACGTACGCGTCGGGGCTGCGCGGGGCGCAACGCCCTCGGCACCGTGCCATCACAGTGTTTATGGCCCCGTTGTGTCTTACTTCTCTCGTCTTGCTGTATTTGACACACGCTGGCTAACTGCTTCTCACGTCCTGCTGTGTTTGACACACGTCCCCCCCCCCCCCCACAGCACGCGGCCATGACCAGCCGCTTCTCCATGGCCTTCTCCACCATCACCGAGGGCGGCGACGTGCTGGTGCCGGAGAAGGGGTGAGTGTGCCGCCCCGGCACCCCGTGTCGTGCGCGCACGTGCCGCGCGTCGGGCGCGCCTACCGGCCCCATCCCGTCGTGTGCGGTTTGTGCTGCACCATAGTTTGCGCGCTTGCCTTCCTGGGTCCGACGCAGCTGATCCCTGCCGCTGCGTTGCTGCAGCTCGCCTACAACCTCCACTGACAGCCACACGCAGCGGCCGAACGTGGGAAGCGCCGGCAGCGGCGAGGACATGGGCGAGGTGTGGATCATCATGGAGTTCTGCGACCGCGGCAGCCTGCAGGTTCGTCCCGGGGGGTGGGGGTTCGGGCGCGGGCCTGCGAGTGCAGGCCATGCTGCAGGTTGCGTTCACCGCACTGCAGCCCGCTTACCCTCAGTGGTTTCCCCACGCTGCGGCTTCGTGTTGCAGCGCCCTCCCGATGCCACGCAAAAAATACGTGTTCTCGCCGCCACTCACACTCACACACGCACGCACACGCACTCGCACAGGACGCGCTGGACCGCGGCGCGCTCAAGCTGCGCAAGGCCAGCGGCGAGCTGGGCGAGACGCACCTGCCCATGATGGTGGCCACTGCCTGCGAGGTGGCGTCGGCGCTGCAGTACCTGCACGACAAGGTGAGAGAGGGGGCTGAGAGGGGCGTGGAGCGGGCCGTGCCTGCGCGTGGGCGTGCGCGTGCGCGTAACGTGCAGGTGTGAAGAGGAGAAGCGCGTGGCAGGAGCTGGGGGGCGCGGGGTTAGCAGGCGCCACCGACTTGCCAGGTCTGAACGCGTGGCACACCAAGCGTGTGTGTGACCCTTTGCTGCGCAGGGCATCGTGCACGGCGACCTGACTGCCTGGAACGTCATGCTGTGCACCGCGCAAGACCCCGCCGCCGACCGGAGCGGCCGCAACTTCGTTGCCAAGGTGCGCAATGGCTTTGCCGGTGTAGAGTGGCCTGAGCTTTCAGGGGCGCAGAGCTGGGGGATACGCGTTATGGCTTGGGACGTTCGCGGCCCTTGCTGTTATGTGTGGCTTTGGTGGACTAGGTACCCGGCTTGAGTGCCCCGTGCTGACTGGCCCGCGGCTATGGCGTGACGCAGGTGGCGGACTTCGGGCTGTCCCGCAACCTGGACGTGCGGTCCAAGATCAAGACCCGCACCTACGGCACGGTGCGTCGCCAGGCGCAATCCTGCTTTGCATGGCGCGTCTTCGATGCCGCTTTTCCTCGCTGTGTTTTTTCCACGCTGTGTTCTCCTAACGCTGTGTTCTCCTTTCACGCTTTGCCCCACCACAGATCAGCCACATGCCGCCCGAGTGTCTCATCTCCGGCATCATCAGCAAGGCCACGGACGTGTTCGCGTTCGGCGTGCTGCTGTGGCAGATGTACACCGGCCTGCGCCCCTGGGCGGGCATGAACCACGGCCAGATCATCTACAACGTGGGCATGAAGAACGTGCAGCTGCTGTTCCCGCCCGGCACGCCGCCCGCCATCGCCGACCTGTCGAGCAGCTGCACGCGCACCGAGCCCACGGCGCGCCCCAGCTTCGGCGAGATCATGGACAAGCTGAGCAACATACGGGCCAGCCTGGGGCTGTGAGCGCCGAGCGCTGAGCAGCGCTGGGCTGCAGCTCTCGGCCAGGCCTGTGAGCTTTGGGCAGCTCGCCCGCGGCTGTGCACGGAGGCTGTCAGTGGAGAGCCGGGGCGCATTGCCAGGAGGAGCACGGCCTGCGGGCGGGAGGTGAATGGACAGGCGCGGTGGATTGCCGGTACAGGGCTGGGGGCGCGACGGCCCGGAAGCGCGGCGTGAAAGGATATTTCGTGCGGCCTGGCGCCTGCCAGCAATGTGTGGCCACATGAGTGGCTCGGGGCGGCATGTAGTTTTGGAGAGACAGACGCAGCAACATGTGCTGCGGCCGCCATCACCAACATGCCATAGCATTTTATCTGTGTTCAATGTGACACCACGTCGTTATCGACCTGGCCGTTTGTCTCGCTAGTGTGCCTGGCCGTGTGTGGCTCGGGCTATGCATGCACTGTTTCTTATGTCGGGTGCTCGCGCGTGCCTGCCTCCAAGCGTGGAGGTAGCCGCGTGCGGCGCCCTGGGTGCAAGCCACACGGCCAGCAAGGCCTGGGGAGAGGCGTGCAACCAGTCGGCTCGTCACACATGGTGTGGCGTGCTGCAAGCCAGCGGTTGGCACCCAGAAGTTTCATGGTGCCTGAGAACGCAGGCCGTAATTCCATGTACTAATCGGTTGACTTAATTGCAATTTGTTCGAATCGAGGCTGCGAAAGTGGTGCAGGCCTTCGTTGCTGGGGATTGTGTGCTCATTGGATCACAGCGTGTGCAAGGCGACGCGCTAGGTGCTAGCACGTTTGACGCCCGAGGATTGGAGTCTGCAGTGCTGTGCGTCGGGGACACGCAAGTGCTCAGCCGTGTGCGCATGAAATAATAAAGCTGATACTGGAATGGAATGGGCCAAAGCGAGTGCTGCGGCAACAAGCTTCGCAGGGCTGGGGAGGGGTTTGGAGCTGGACTCTCGACAAAGACACGGTACTGAGGCGCACACGGACAAGTGGGGCACACAAGGAGAGGGCCGCGGGAGGCGGGCGCAGGTGCGGGTTGCGTCGCCGCGGTGTGGGTGCAGTTCTGGGGCGGATCGCATGGTGGTGGCAGCTGATGGGTGAGGGGCCCATTGCCCTGTCGTAGGGCCGGACTGGAATGGCGTACATAGGGCCCAAGGATTGTGTGGAGGAGCGCAGCCGCCTGGCGGTGCATGGGGGGTGGCAAGCCGTGCGCTGAGCGGGCTTTGCACGCCCGCTGCAGCACAGAGCGCGCTTGTGCATGGAGACGGCGAGGCGTCCGGGTATGTGGTGGGATTGTGGGGCGCGCGGGGGGGCTGTGATTACGAAGATTGCCGCGCTGCGGTTCGGTGGGACGCAAAAAGTTGAGCATGCTGTATGTAGGAGAACACCAGCGCATTCGGTAGGCGGAGCGGGCACAGACCGGGCAAATGATTCGCGCGGGCGGTTCCGGCCGACGAGGGGAGCTCACGGCATGCGGACGCCACGGCGTGCATGGTAGAGGCGGGGTTGGGGACACCCCACGCATGGCGTCACGGTCATGCTGGACGTCGGGTTGTGGAGCTGCGTATGAATTGCATGTGCATACCAGTAGCCGAGCGGGAGCAGCCCGCGTTGGACAGGTCGACGTAGATTGTTTTGGGGATTGCTGAGATCAGTGACGTGGCATCAATGGCGACAATGAAGAGCTGGAGATTGGTTTGAGGGTACGGTATGAACAGCCACCACGGGATGCCGCACTTCGTGCAAAAATTGAATTAATACTGACGGCTGATATGGCTCGCTTCTGAAGGTCATTTGTTCGGACGGTGCGGCTGGCTTCGCGCACACGGCAATCATTAGTCACATTCATGTAAGTCCACAAGCTTTTTCGGACATTCGCGGAAGTCAGCGATGACGGCGTGCATGTGAGCTGAAACAGCTGCAGCCTGCAGCGCCTCCCCGCCTGGGCAGCACAGCCGCAGCGGGACCACTAACGCACCTCGAGATCGACACCCCCCCCCACACACACACTGCCACTTGCACAGGCGTGCGCTGGGAGCCCTGCGGACGCGCCCACCGTCTACCTACGGTACGCCCTCCGATCGACCACCAAGATCCCGCACCGTCCGAATGCCTGCTACCGCCGTGTGTGGCCAGGCGCCGAGCGCCACACACCCACCGGTCCCGGGCCTCGCTGCGCCCCGCCCGCCCCGGATTGCTGCCGCCCCCCCAACGCCGACTGCCCACTGGCCCCTCCTGCCGCCCCTCCTGCCGCTCTGCCGCCGCCACCACGGCCGCCACCGCCACGGAAGCCCGTGCCCATGCCACCGCCGCGCGGCCCTCCCCGCGCCCGGCCACCGCCACCATCACCCCCGCCGCCACCCCCGCCGCCACCAGCACCGACCCTGCGCCCGCCGCCGCCATACCCACCCTCCCCCCGCCGCGCCTCCTCCAACCCCACACCTCCACCTCCTCCCCCTCCTCCCCCTCCATCACCCCCTCGCCCTCCCCCTCCTCCCCCTCCGCCGCTGCTGCCGAGCAGCACCCAGGCGTCCTGCAGCTGGCCCAGGCTCAGGCCCACCAGGCGGCCGAAGCAGTCCACCCGGTTGCGGGCCGCCAGGTCCAGCTTGAGCTCCAGGCGGCCGCGCAGGGAGGTGCCGGGCTGCGGGTGAGTGCGGGTGAGCAGCGTGCGAGCGTGCGTGTCGAGGTGCGTGTGCGTGTGTGCCGAGGTGCGTGTGTGTAGGGCACGTGTATGTGTCGGGCACGTGTGTGTTCGGCACGTATGTGTGTGTGGGGGGGGGGATTACTGTGAACCAATCCCGTAACGAGACATCAGTGTGTGTTAGACATCAGTGTGTGTGTGGGGGGGGGGGGGTAGTTTTTTCCAATTCCCAAATCAACCATTGCCAACCCAAAACCCATGTGCGGAGGAGAGCGGTGTACTCGTGTTCTGGCCCGTCCGTACGGTAGCCGGGTACGGGGTAGCCGGGTACGGACGGGCCAGCAGCCGGTGCGGCACTGACGGGCGGCCCCACACCCCACACCCCACACCCCACACCCCACACACACAACCACACACAGGTAGCCCTGAACGGGCCGCGCACCTGCGGCACCAGGCGCACGTAGAAGAAGCTGTGGTCGCCGCCGCAGCCAGGGCCGCACAGCTCCGCCTGGCAGCCCGGGCCCAGCGCCTCCGACACGCGGCCCTGGTACACGCCTGCAGGAGGCGTGGGGCATGTACCGGTAAGTAGGCAACCACACTGGGAAATCAGGGAGGGAGGGCGCGGCCGTGCGGCCGTGCGGCGCCACTGCCGGTGCTGCTCAGCAGGGAGCCTCGCCTGCCCCACCAACTAATAACTCATCCCACACCGCGCAGCCGGGCCGCGAGCTGCCGCGCAGGCACGCACCGCCGGCCGGCCGGCCCCACCTGGCGGCAGCACCTCGTTGCCGGCGCGTGCGTCCGAGTAGCTGAAGGCGCTGAGCAGCACGAAGCCCACGCGGCGGCCGCGCAGCTGGCCCCCGCTGATCAGCGGCTCGGCGCTGGCGGCGTGGGCTGGGCCGGGGGGGAGGGGGAGAGGGAGGGAGAGGAGGAGGGAGGGGGAGGGAGGCAGCATTGAGCTGTGTGGCACGCGCGTGGGGTAGTTGGGGGTGCAGGTGGGTGGGGATGGAGATGCGCGGCACGTGGTACGGAGGAGCTTGGGGCCGCCTGGTTTGGGAGCTGCGGGCACACGGGATCGCTGAAAGTCTCGACTATCGCCGCACTCATCCCACCGCAACCCCGCCCCGCCGCACCGCGCCACACCTTGGCTGAAGCTGATGACCTGCGGCGCCAGCCAAGGCAGCACCGCCACGCCCAGCCGGCCGTCCTGGGAGCCGCCAGCGCCGCCGCCGCCGCCGCCCTCGTCCTCCCCTCCCCCTTCGTATCCCTCCTCTCCTTCCTCGCCGCCCCACTGCTCCCCGTCGCCGTCTCCATCCGGGTAGTGCTGAAGCGTCAGCACCTGCGCCGCGCCGGCACCCGCCACGCCACCCCCTTCCGTATCTTCTGCATCGACCTCGTACCCGCTGCCGCCGCCGTCGCCGTCCGCCGCGTCCTCGGCTTCCTCCTCGGCTTCCTCCTCCGCCTCCGCCTCCACCTCGCTCCTTCTGTGCTGGTGCCGGTGCCGGCGCTGTTGCGATGGTGGCGGCGCTTCTGAGCAGCCGTTCGCCTGGGCAGCAGCAGCGCCGGCGGCGGCTGCGATGGCGGCACTGCCGCCGCCCTGCTGTAGGAGCTGCAGCAGCTGTAGCAGCTGACGCTGGGCCGAGTCGTCGAGCTGCATGGCCAGCGGTGGCGGCGGCGGCGGCGCGGCGGCCCCGCCGTTCGTGGCCGGCATCTGCGGCTGCTGCGGCGCGGGCGGCGCCGGCTGTGGCCGTGGAGGGTGCTGGCTTTGCAGGGCAGGTCCTGCCACCTGGGGCTGGGGCTGCGGCGGCGCGCCACCAGGCGGTCCGCCCGATGGCGGCTGCGGCGGCGGCGTGGGTGCTCCCACTGCTGGTCCACCCGGCACCACCGCTCCCCCCGCCGCCACCCCCACTACCACCTCCGCTACTGCTGCACCCGACTGCGTCTGGGACGCCGGCTGCTGCTGGTGCAGCTGCGGCCAAGGTGGCACCGCCCAACCGTCCTGGCCGGCCGCCTCCTCCTCGGCCGCCGCCAAGGAAGCCTGCAGCACCGGCAGCAGCTCCTCCATCCAGCCCGCACCACCGCCGGCACCACCGCCTCCGTGGGATGCAGCCCCGCTGCCTGCGGCTGCTGCCGCAGCCCCAGCGGCGGCACCGTCTCCACTCATCCCCACTGCCGCCGTCGCCGACGCCGACGCCGTCGCCCAGCTGTGCACCAGCACTGCCAGGTCCGCGGCCTCCACCGCCGCCGGCACCGCGGCCGGAGCCTGCTGCTGATTCTGCTTCTGCTGCTGCGGCGGTTGTAGCACCGGCTGTAGCAGCGACTGCTGCTGCTGGGCGGGCGGCACGGCCGCCAGGCCCACCAGTCGGTCCAGCAGCTCCCGCTTCTTGTTCTTGGTGAATGCCAGGCCGTGCAGCTCCAGCAGCGCCCGCAGGTCGCCCATCTTGAAGTACGGCTCCTCGATAACCGTAACCGGCTGTACGACAGGTTGGCCCTTGGTCAGCGCGCCGTACAGCTGCACGTACGACTCCAGGCTCAGCCCGCCGACGGCGCACCGCGCGCGCGCGGCGGCGGCCGCCGCCGTGCCGCTGGCGGCGGCGGCAACCGGTGCGCTGTTGGTGGCGGCGGCCTGAGGGGCGGCTTTGGTGGCAGTAGCAGCAGGTGCTGGGAGGCTGGCGTTGGAGGCGCCGCCTCCGCCGCCGCCACCAGCGCCGGGTCGTTCCGCTGCTGCTGCGCCGCGTGCCGGGGGGCCGCCAGCAGACTGCGAAGAGGCACCGCCAGCAGTAGCAGCCGCAGCAGCAGAAGCGGGCTGTGACCCGCTGCTGCCGCGACGTGGAGGCAGCGACGACCCCGCCGGCGGAGCTGCGCTGGCTCCGACGGCCCCCGCCCGGCCGCCCCCGCCGAGCCAAGACGGCTGCTGTGCATCGCCGTTGGGTCGCTGTCGCTTGGGCGCCTGCGGCATGTACTGGTCTATTCGCAGCTGCTGACGCGGCTTGTTGTTGCTGGAGTCGCCGCGGGCGCCGCCCGCTGCGGCCGCGGCAGCGTGCTGCTGCCGCGGGTCGGCGACCAGGAGCAGCGGTGGCCGCTTTGGGTTCATGGATAGCTATAGGCTGGTGCGTTGGCGGCTTCTGCTATGTGTTTGTGTGGGTGCGTGCATTTTCGGCTGCCAGCCGCAGGCCTGCTGTGATTGCAGGATTGCAAAAGCGCGGGAAAAGCCCCAATCCGGGTCTGAAGTTGCTTTTGGACTGCGAACGAACGATGCGCATAGCAAACTTGGCCTATTCACTTTTAACACAGCAATAATGGATGCGGAGCATGCGCTGCCCGCCGCAGACGCGGGCGACGGCGGTGCGACACAGCAGCAGCAGCCGGGGCCGCTGAGCCAGAGCCAGCCGATGCGGCTGGGCGGCGCCGCGGGCGACGAGGATGATGATGATGATGACTTTGAGGACCACAAGGTGCCCGTCAGCGGTACGTGTTTGTGTGTCTGCCTGCGTGTGCTGTGCGGCCAGCTGGTTTGCGGCGCTGGGTGCTCAGCCGGCTCTCGCCTCCGCCCGTGCTGCTCCCCTTCCCCCGCTCGCCTCACCCCCGCCGTCCTGTCTCAACCGCGCGCCGGTCGCAGTGGAGGTGTGCCTGCGCCCCGACAGCGTGTGCAGCCACCGGCAGGTGGCGGAGGCGCTGGCGAGGTGCGTGCGCGATGCGGGGCTAGGCGATGACGGGGCGCGCTGCCCGCCCCATACGGCCCTTGCAGGTGTGCCCCGCTTTTAAGCACCCGGCATGATACGTTACATGCGTAGGGTGCGCACGCACACGCACTCGCACCGCTACCTGCCCCTGGCTCGTGCCCACGCCCCCTGCCTGGCGTGCGCACACTTCACCCGCGCCATCCGGTCTCTCCCCCTGCCGCTGCAAAGCAACGCGCTGCGCTGCGCCGCACCCCCCCCCCTTTTGTGCAGGTACCTGGAGGGCCGCACGCTGTGGTACCGCAACGGCCCCCTGGATCTGGCCGACAGCGAGGACCCGCTGCTGCAGCAGCAGGTGGCGGCGGCCGCCGTGTGCGACGCGGGTGCGTGCGTGGGTGGGGCGGGGGGCGGGGGGCGGGGGGCTGGGCCGTGGGGGCCAAACATGGTGGACTGAGAACAGGATCTGGCAGATTATGCGAACAGTATGAACCTGCCCCCTGCGCCCTGGAACCCGCTGTGCACCTCACACCGCCGCCGCCGCCGCCGCTGCCGCCGCCGCCGCCGCCCAGACCCGCAGCTGCACCGGCTGCACTCGCCGCTGCTGTTCTGGCAGTACACGCCGCGCATATTCGTGTACCAGGTGTGTGTGTGTGTGTGTGCGAGTGCAGTTGGCACACAACGGCCGAGCTCGTGGAGGATGTAGTGCACAGCGGGCGGGCGGGGCAAGTAAGGGGCATCGCTACCCATTATTATGCCGCGCGAGCACACTTACCCCCGCCCACCATTGCATTCATCATTCCATTTGATCCATCATTGTGGTGGCGGCGACCGCCCACACGCAGCTGAGCGACGAGGGCCCGGCGGACGACGACGAGGGCGAGGAGGGCGTGCCCAGCTACCGCGAGCTGCTGCTGCCCGCCCTGGACCTGGCGGGGCAGTGGGAGGTGCGTGCGTGCGGTGGGGTGGGGGTGGGCGTTTTGGGAGCCCCTGAAGGAAGCAGACACCCCGCGTCACTTGGGAAGTCACCAGTGGGGGGCCCACACCTACCCCAATGAACCCCTGATCACACACATCCCCTTCACCCCCTGCACCCTACATACCCCACCACACCCCTGTGTACACGTACCAATCCCGCACACAGGCGCTCCAGTTCGACAGCGCCATCCAGCAGCGGCTGCTGGCCTACGCCACCAGCGCGCTGCTGTTCGCGGACCGCGGCGTGGACGCCAACCTGGTGACCTGGAACAGGTGGGGGGTGCGGGAGGGGGTGGTGCGTGGCGTGTGTGTTTTGATGATGACAGATGCAATGATTGCAATCACGAGAATGGGGGTAAGAAATTCCTATGACCCCTGCGGCCTGCCTGCGGCCACTGCTGCCGCCGCCAGGGTGGTCCTGCTGTACGGGCCGCCGGGTACGGGCAAGACCTCGTTGTGCAAGGCGCTGGCGCACAAGCTGAGCATACGGCTGGGCGGCAGGTGGGTACAGGGGCGGGCGGCTGGCCGGCTGGGTGATTTGGGTGTGGGCGTGGGCGTGGGCGTGGGCGTGGGCGTGGGCGTGGGCGTGGGCGTGGGCGTGGGCGTGGGTGGGCGTGGGCGTGGGCGTGGGCGTGGGCGTGGGCGTGGGCGTGGGCGTGGGCGTGGGCGTGGGCGTGGGCGTGGGCGTGGGCGTGGGCGTGGGGCGTGGGCGTGGGCGTGGGCGTGGGCGTGGGCGTGGGCGTGGGCGGGGGCGTGGGCGTGGCGTGGGCGTGGGCGTGGGCGTGGGCGTGGGCGTGGGCGTGGGCGTGGCGTGGGCGTGGGCGTGGGCGTGGGCGTGGGCGTGGGGGGCGTGGGCGTGGGCGTGGGCGTGGGCGTGGGCGTGGGCGTGGGCGTGGGCGTGGGCGTGGGCGTGGGCGTGGCGTGGGCGTGGGCGTGGGCGTGGGCGTGGGCGTGGGCGTGGGCGTGGGCGTGGGCGTGGGCGTGGGCGTGGGCGTGGGCGTGGGCGTGGGCGTGGGCGTGGGCGTGGGCGTGGGCGTGGGCGTGGGCGTGGGCGTGGGCGTGGGCGTGGGCGTGGGCGTGGGCGTGGGCGTGGGCGTGGGCGTGGGCGTGGGCGTGGGCGTGGGCGTGGGCGTGGGCGTGGGCGTGGGCGTGGCGTGGGCGTGGGCGTGGGCGTGGGCGTGGGCGTGGGCGTGGGCGTGGCGTGGGCGTGGGCGTGGGCGTGGGCGTGGGCGTGGGCGTGGGCGTGGGCGTGGGCGTGGGCGTGGGCGTGGGTGGGCGGGTGGGCGTGGGCGTGGGCGTGGGCGTGGGCGTGGGCGTGGGCGTGGGCGTGGGCGGCGTGGGCGTGGGCGTGGGCGTGGGGGCGTGGGCGTGGGCGTGGGCGTGGGCGTGGTGCGTGGGCGTGGGCGTGGGCGTGGGCGTGGGCGTGGGCGTGGGCGTGGCGTGGGCGTGGGCGTGGGCGTGGGCGTGGGCGTGGGCGTGGGCGTGGGCGTGGGCGTGGGCGACCGTGGTGGCGCGTTGCCAGATAGAAAGCACGCCAAGGGGACAGACGCAGTATGTGGGTACTGCGCCGCCCACCCTGCCCCACCCCCACATGAATGCCAGTGGGCTGGCAATCGTATATTTGGGTTTTGGGACGAGCCACCGCACCCTCTCGCCCACCACCCGCCCACCACCCGCCCGCCGCCCGCCGCCGCCAGGTACCGGCAGGGCTGCCTTGTGGAGGTGAACGCGCACTCCCTGTTCTCAAAGTTCTTCAGCGAGAGCGGCAAGCTGGTGCGTGCGCGCGTGCGTGCTTGTGTTCGGTGGTACACGGTAAACAAAGGGGCGCGCGCGTGCGTGTGTGTGTTTTGCGTGTGCGTGTCTGTCTCTATCGACGGGTGCAAATCTGTGCCTTGGTATTACCACTGGCGCCACTGGACGCCGCCGCTGCTCTGCGCGTCGCACTAGCCGCGTCGCATGCAAGATCTTCCTCTCCCTCAGCCTTGTGCTTTTCATAACACACACGCACTACCAGACTATGCGAACACTACTGTGCTGGAGCCTGGCTCCAGCGCTGGTTAGTTGTTCAGGACACTCGATCACGAGGTTCTATCAAGCAACTGTAAACCGTAGTTACACGCACGTTTGTCTTGTGCTCCCTACACACGCACAACACACACACACACACACACACACACACACACACACACACACACACACACACACACACGCGCGCACATAACACTCTCACACTCACACAACACCCTGTAATCTCTCACCCTCACCCTCACCCTCACCCTCACCCTCACCCTCACCCTCACACCCTCACACAACACACGCTCACAATCACGCATGCAGGTGAGCCGGCTGTTCGCCAAGATCACGGAGTTGGTGGAGGAGCCGGAGGCGCTGGTGTTCGTGCTCATCGACGAGGTGGAGAGCCTCACCAGCGCCAGGAAGGTGTGTAGGTGCGGGGCAGGGGAGGATGGGCAGGGAGGGGAGGGGAGGGAGGGAGGTGGTAGGGGGACAGGGAGGGAGTCAGGGAGGTAAAAGGGTACATGCATGCAGGTGGTGCAGGTGAGTAGTTGGGACGGCGCGGGGGAACCGGTACGGGGCGCGTATACGCGCGTACGTTGATGCCCATAGAAGGCTGGCAAGGCCGACCCCCTCCCTCAGCTGCCACTGCTGCTGCTACTGCCACTGCTGCCGCTACTGCCACTGCTGCTGCAGGCGGCGGTGTCGGGCTCGGAGCCGTCCGACGCCATCCGCGCCGTCAACGCGCTGCTGACGCAGCTGGACGCGCTGCGGCGCTTCCCCAACGTGCTGGTGCTCACCACCAGCAACATCACGCAGGTGGGCGGGAGGGGCAGGCAGGCGCGTGTGTGTACGGCAGTGGCTGGGGGCGTGTAGTGCGCGCGTGTGTTGAATGTGTGTATATGTTGGGGAGGGGGCGCAAGTGCAGCCGCCTGGCCGCCGGTCCGCCTGGCCGCCGTACGCAGGCGGCTGCTGAGTGGGGAGTGCTGGGCTGTAGATGGCTGCAGACAGAGGGCAAGGGTGCGGGCCCTGCACGCGAGCTGCTGCTTTGGAGGCGCCGGCCTATCACATCCCCCACCCACCCACACACACATGTCGGTCCCACCACTGCGGCCGCCGCCGCCGCCGCCGCCGCTGCAGGCCATCGATGTGGCGTTCGTGGACCGGGCGGACATCAAGGTGCGTGGGTGGGTGGGCCGAGCTCGCTTGGTGGGCGCGCTTGTAGGCGTGTTGCGATTCCTCATGTGTCCTTGGTTGCGGCGGGCGTGGCGTGGCACGAGGCTTGCTGGGGCGCGCCGCTTTGTGCGTGCTGCGGGCATGGCGGGGCGTGACGTGACGCGCTGTTGGGGCACCCATGCACCCTAATACCGGGGACGGGTATTTCGGCACGCGGCCCGGCCCGGCCCGGCGGTAGTGGGCGGGGTCAGCCCTGCCAAGGTGACAACTGTGCACCGCGCGCTGCTGGCCTTGTGCCTAGTTGCTGGCCTTGCCGCCTTGCCACCTTATTTGCTGCCGCCGTCTTGCCACCGCCGTGCCACTTCACTTGCCGCCTTGCCGCCTGCCGTCTTGCCGCCGCCTTGCCACTTCACTTGCCGCCTTGTCGCCTTACTTGCTTGCCGCCTTGCCGCCTGCCGCCTTGCCGCTGCCATGCACGCCTGTAGGCCTACATCGGGCCGCCCACGCTGCCGGCGCGCTACGAGATGCTGCGCGCCTCGGTGCAGGAGCTCAGCCGCGCGGGCGTCATTGCGGGTCGGTGTGCAGTAGGGTTCGTGTGTGCGTTGGGTGCGCGCTCGCTGATGCATGATGGACGGGCGTTTGTGTTCCTCGGAGGCCTCTCGCGTTTTCAGTCCTAATGCGTCTGCGTGCGTTTGTGGTCTTGCCCGGCCGCCCCCTTGCTGATTGCGCTGTATCCCTTGGGGCCTCACACGTACGTCGGCCGCTTTCGGCATGCGCGCAGACGACACGCGCCGCCTGCTGCTGCCGTACCACGAGGCCGCAGACACCGCAGCCGCCGCCCTGGCCGCGCAGGGGGGTTTCGGCGGCGGCGGCGGTGCCGGGTTCGGCTGCTGTGGCAACGGCGGCGGCAGTACAATGAATGACCCAGATGGGGACGGAGGCGATGGAGGCTTCAGTGCTAGAGCAGCTGGAGATGGGGCGCAAGGTGGAGCAGGTGGCAGTAGCAGCAGCAATGAGTGGCTGATTGCAAACTGCGGCGCGGCGCTGGCGGCGGCTGTGGCAGCGCCGTCGTTTGTGCCGCTGCCGCCGCCGGGGCTGTCGCCAGAGCGGGCCGCCGCAGCGGGGCTCAGCCTGCAGCTGCTGCAGGCGGCTGCGGGGTGTGAGGGACTGAGCGGCCGGACGCTCCGGAAGCTGCCCTTCCTGGCGCACGCGGGTTCGCCGGCACTGGTGCAGCAGTCGGCCGCCGGCGCAGGGGCGGCAGCATCCGGTGCTGGCGGCGGCGGAGCCGGAGCCGGTGGTGCTGCAGGCGGCGGCGGCGGCGGCGGCTGCAGCGGCTGCAGCGCGCGGGCGTTTCTGAAGGCGCTGCGGGAGGCAGCCACACAGGAGCAGAGCGACCGCTCGCAGCTGCTCAGCGGGTGACGGCGGTGGTGTGGTGTGTCCCTGGCACAGCGAGGCCGTGTGTGAATGGATGCGTCATTGATTGGTGCGTGACGGGCGGGCGCTGATGACCTGAATGGCTAGACGGGATACTGGGAAGCGTTGGAAGGGGAGTTCTGAAAGGTGTTGGGGTTGAGACACCAAAGCAGGCGCGCGTGTGTGGAGCTGTGATCGAGCAGTGTTGTGCATGGTGAGGCGTGTGTGCAAGTATCAGCCGGAGCCTGTTGGCGTGCCCCGGCCCCAGCCCCGGCCCCCGGCCCCGGCCCGGCCCCCGGCCCCCGCCCCGGCCCCCGCGTGGGGCGAACCCGGACTGCAGTTTGTGCACATGCCTGGCTGTCCCTCCTCTCATCCCTAGCGGCACAGTGGAAGAGCTTCTCCTGCAGGCCGTTTTGTCAACCAGTGCCCAGCTGCTGACCACCTGTTGATGGCATGTTGTCCAGGTACTAGCCAGCTTCTTAGCCTGACAGCGAGCTCAGTGAGTCCGCGCGAGCCTGAGGTGATACAGTGGTGCTGCACGAGTAAAGGAAAACAGGTGGCAATACATTCTGGGAAGAAATTTGCGACATCAAAGAAACGCAATACAGTTGCAGTACCATTCGGTTTCATCGCGCAAGACCTTACGCGCCAGCGCCAGCATATCAAGAACTGAAGCTTTATAGTTTATACAAACTACCTAAAGGCTTGTCCTAAACACCTGCAATACCCCAGCAAGAACCTTGTGAGCCCCTCGACCTGTCGTCGTTTGTTGCGCGAGTCGCCTTTGCGCACAAATGTAGACCGGCGACTTGCTCGTGGACAGCCACTCAATGCGAGGTAAATACCGTCGTGGGTGGGGTCGCGAGGACGCGGGTGTCGCGGTTTCGTGCAGGACTGGTCAGCGAGGCCAATACAGAGCCAGCCTGAACCAAACGCGTTCGACCGGTATTCTGCCAGTTGTCACGCTAAGTTTGCAATGTTTGGAGTCTGGAAGGACGCGCAGCTCAAGACCCGCGCTCACCGTGCCCGTGTTCCCTGTTGTCATGCCAAATTCAGGCAAGCTGTCAATGAGGGCCCGTCACCCGCCCCCGAGGGGGCGCCACCAACTGGAGCTCACAACGCAGCCAACAACGGTGATCGAGGACTCCCGGGGGTGGCGTGCCTGGCGGCTCACACCTGGGGGGTGGGAAGACCGAGAAGTAGCCGCCGTTTCGCAGTACAGATGTCGCTGGATCGCTTGAAATTCGCAATAGTTTGCCTCGGGAGCTCATTCATTAGCCGCCAAGGGACTGAGGCCGCATCTGCGTGAGTGAAGAGGCTGTGCGTGCGGGTTACGGCGGAGTGCTGCCAGCAGGCAGGGAATTGCTTCCTACCGGCAAGCGTGTGGGGGGCAGGCTTTCGGGTGGCGTGATACGCCGTTTTTATTGGTGTACTGTCCTTTCATGCCTCTTCCCCACGCATCCATAAATGCATGTACATTTGACTGTCAATAACGTATTGCTGTATGCCACCAAGCGGATGCAACTCTAACTGTGATGCCGGTCGCACATACGCACTCCACCGCTGCGCATGCACGTGCAGTGCGGGGATCGCGTTGGAGATGGACTGTGGAATGGGCGTGACACTGTTCGTGTTGCTGAACTTGACTTTGAGAAGTGCTCAATTGTATTCATGCAATTGCGATGATGCATGCTGCCCGGAGTGCGCCAGCACCAAGGGCACATGGGACGCTTGCGTTATGGTTGCGCCCTGCGGGTCGCCCACGCACGCACGCCCTGTGCGCGCGTGCGTGTGTGTGTGGCGCGTTGGTGCGTCGTCGTTTCGCGGAGGCTCTCCCGCCTTCCTACAGCACAGCTCTCCATCCCTGAATCCGTACGAGAATCCACGGATGCTCTTGCGTTCGTTTGCACATATGTCCGAGGCACGGTTGGAAGGCGACGGGCTGGTTTGGAATGGGGAAGGCGACGGGCTGCGTCCCGTGCAATGAAACAGATGATATGTAAATGCGGCTTGGACCTGGAAGAATAATCCATGGATGTGAATAAGGGCAATACGGTATGCGTGCTGCCTTGTGCGCGTGAGGCCGGTGTATGTTGGGGGTGGCTTCTGTCATTGTGTGGTCAGTGCGAGGGGAGCCTGAGCATTCTTTGCTGTTGAGCACGGCGTGAGAATGGCGTGCGTGATTGTGTGCTTGTGTACCGTACCGTGTGTACTGCAGTACTGATGTGCTGCTTTTGTGGGCTGGCCTGGTGCTGCCGGAGCGGAATTCGCAGCAGCAGACCTGTGGTGGCCGGGTCTGGTGTTGAAGGACTGGGTGCAAAAGACTGCTGGCGGGGTGCGGTTCATGCGGCCGTGCAGGGTGCCTTTACTTGCGTGCTGGGCACTCTCTGGGAACGCTGGTCATTGACATGTGACATGCGTCTGGCAGCTGGATAGATGCGTACTGCTGCCGGGTGCGGCAATAATGCGTACCCGGTGCTTCTTTGGTGGGCGTGAGCTCAGGTGCGGACATTGGGCTGCTGAGTGTGTAGCAGTGCTTGAGCAGTGTCTGTGTTGATTGGGTGCTGTCCGTTGAGCGCGGGCTTAGCGCGGCTGTCGCATACAGGCCTGCGCTCACAGGTACAGGGTTGTGCACGACGGGACCACGCGTACCGGTACGGCTTGGCCACGGTGTGATTTACATGGGTACAGCAGGGGGTACAGGACTCTCGAGCGGCAGGCCGGACCGCCTCAGCCCGCCACACACGTGGGACCATTACTGTAATTGATGTGTTGGTGAGCTCAATCGTCTCTTATCTCCAGCTGCAAACCCATATCGGTCGCAACCTAATTCGAAATGAGCAGCTGGCCGTGTCCTGCGAGGACGCGCCACCGCCATGTCCATTATCAAAAGCAGTACGTAAAAAGCTTAGGCCTAGCGCCCGCCATGGAGGCTGTGCATGTGCACGTAGCCTTTAGTCGAGCCATCACAGGTGTTTCCTTCCTGCTTCATGCTCACGCAAGCACATCAAAGTCGCTGCACACTCTCTGGCACACGAGCCGCATCATGCAAACTGCGCATCATGTCACCGCCAGCATTGCTATGCACTGTAATCAAGAGACGAAATGGCCTTCCGGGCTTCAGGTGTCGAACGCCGTAATTGCGTAGACACGGAGCCTATGTGTGGTGATGGCGGCGGCGGCGACCGCCAGCAGGCGTCACCGCTGCCATGCGGAGGCATGAGCTGCACGAACACGTGCGTGCAGGGGGGCGAACCGTTTGACTGATGTCCAGAACTCAAGAACACTCATCAACCCCTCTACCTAGCTAAGGCCTACTGTGAATTACTCTGCTTTAAATGACGAGCTACGACTGCACCCACACACCCACACCCACACACACAAGGTGACAGCACGCATACATGCAGCTTTGTGCACACTGATGCATGCGGTACGGCCGGAAATACGGTATGAAGGCGACCAGGTGACCCACCCACCCCGGCTAAAGGCCCAGCACCCGTGCGACAGCCCCCATGTAACCCCTCCACACACGTCAAAATGTCAGTGCGTCCATAGACAAGTGTCAGGCTTCAAAAGAATATGTCTTACCGCTAGTCTGAAACAAGATGGCTGCATCAGGAATCCTAAGCAGTGCATGTATGAGACCGACATGGCCTGCGTTGTGTGCAGTGCACGTGGCGGAATGACGGAGACACCTACACAATTTCACAGCCAGCAAGTCTAAATGTGCGGATGCTAAACTACTTATGGTTCTCGATGCGATCTCGTCCTACCCCCTCATCACGACCACGATGAAGTTGAGTTTCTAGTTCACACACCGCCCAACGGCAAATGCGTAAAGGATGCCAGGCAAGCCCATCGGCGCTGCCAGAGTGCCCGCAAGCAGCCCACTCGCACCCGACCGGGCCCCCTTTGCGGCCCCTGCACCAGCAGCGCCCGGGGCCCCGGCGGCCCCTGCACCTGGGGGCCCGCCTAGAGCTCCTCGTGCACCTGCAGCAGCACGCCGGCCGTGTTGTTCGCGGGCAGCCGCATCACCGCGGCGCGCGAGGGCGGCAGCGAGGCCACGGCGGCCTTCACCAGCGCGTACGTGTCCAGCTGCAGGTTGGGGGCGCGGGGGCGGGGCGGGGGTGGGAGGAGGGAGGAGCGGGGCGTGGGCCAGGTGGCGTGGGCCTTGCAGGTGGAGGCCGCACGCAGCAAGAAGGAAACCGACGCACATATCGGTACGCCAACATCCCAGACCGCGCCCGCCTCACCTCCTTGGCTGTGAGCACCAGCGGCTCCACGAAAATGACTCGGTCGAACCGCCGCCCGCCGCTGCGACTGCTGCTGCTACTGCCGGCGCCGCCGCCGGTGCTGCTGCCGAGCAGGTCCGCCGCGAAGCGCTCCAGCTCCACGTGTACCACCACGTCCGTGTCGCAGCGGGCGGACAGCGTGTCGGCCAGGTCCTGTGTGGGGTTGGTGTGGGAGGGGGGCAAAGCGGGGTTGCGGGCGGGTGGGGTCGGTGTGGGGGTTCCATTCATGACTAGGTTGGATCAGGTTCGATGCTGAGGCGGCTTTGACAAGGGGCAGGCTAGCGGATAGCATGCCCAGCTGCTGCGATCGTGTGTTATGGATACCCACGACCCTGGCCTCCTGCGGACACCCGCACCCACAAAGCACGCACCTGGACGAAGTCGTGCAGCGGGTCCTTGCGCGCCGAGTGCCACTGCGCGCATAGCAAATGAAGAAGGAAGCCACACATGATTTGGCATGGGGCTTGCAAGCCGGGGGAGTAAAACAATGCTCCCTACTGCAGCCCAACGCGCCCCCCCGGTAGCCACCGGCCCAGGTCACCGGCCCAAGGCACACGCACCTGCAGGCCGTGCCACGCCATGCAAGAGTCGATGTGGATGAACACCCCCACCAGCTCGCCGCCCCGGCCGGCGCCGCGGCACTCCAGCGGCGGCGGCTGCAGCGCCGCCGCCAGCTGTGCGTCCGGCTTGAGCCGCCCCAGCCAGCCCGTGACGCCCAGGCCGCGGGCGCCCGCCAGCAGCGCGTTGCGGGCGGCGGAGCCCAACAGCTCGTAGGCGGCCATGGACGAGCCGCCGTCCTGCCGTATCGCGGCCTCAAAGTGCACGGGCTTGCCGTACGAGGCGACGGCGCCGACAAACATGCGCAGCTTGGTGGGGTTCAGCACGGTGCCGTAGGGGGTGCGCAGGCCTGCACGGGGGCACGTCGTCAGGCGGGGGCAGTGAGAAAATGTCCATGGCACGCCGTGGCACGTGCTGTATGTGGACTTCCACAACCCCGGCTCGCCGCAACCCTCAGTCCTCCCGCCCCACCCCGAGCTGACGCAGATACGACCCATGACGTGCCTCCACGCAGGGCACCGCCCAGGCCCCCATCAGCAGGCCAGCCCCCGCCCCCGGCCCCCCTCCGCCCACCCACCGGAGCCCACGATGAGGAAGTCGGTGTGGGGGCTGGCGGCAATGTGCTTGATCATGCTGGTGCCGTACACCGCATCCAGCACGGTGAAGGACTCGGGCACGTGGTGGAAGCACAGCGCGCCCGCGGCCTGCACCGCCGCGCAGGCGCCGTTGAACACCTCAGCGCCCGCCGCCTCGCGCCAGTGCAGGAAGTCCCAGTACCTGCAGGAGGTGGAGCGAGGCGGCGCGGGGCGGGGCGGTTGAGTGTTTGGTACCAGTCCCATCTCCAACGTCACACTTAACCCAATTGATGTTGGGGCATTGGGGGCCGGGGCGTGGGATTGGGTCGTGGGGTGCCAACGCCAGGGTGGAAGGTCAACGGAGCGCGCGCCTATCGCTCGGCTAGGCATTCCGCACCCAGGCACCGGCATCACACGCCCCGGTGCCTGGTCTCGGAGTCACTGCACGCGCGGCAGCGCACCGCACGCTCTGCGAGCGCACACGCACTAAGGCGGTGGCCTGCCCAGGCCTGCCCCAGACCTCTTTCCCGCCCCCCCCGCGCCCCCCATACCCACCGTGGGCTCATGTCCACGCCCGTGAAGCTGCCCGCCTCCAGCACCGGCGGCGTCAGCTCCTCCCAGCTGCCGAAGGCGCTGCCCCAGCGCGCGTTCATGTCCTCGATGCGCGGCCGCCGCGACCGCAGCCAGGTGCGGAACGCCGTCATCGCGGGGGCGGAGTAGTCCTGCGGGGTGCGGCGGCGCCGGCCGGCAGCATGGCGTTTGTTGTTGCGACGTTCGCGTGTACCGTATTAGTGACAGTGCGTCTGGGTATACTTCGGGTACCGTATTAGTGACAGTGCGTCTGGGTATACTACGTCAGGCAATGTCGAAGTTCAGCGGCAGCGTGCGGCCGCAATTGCACGCGCCGCCCCCAGCCTCTGCGGCAGCCCCGCACCTGGTAGCAGTCGTGCTCTTGCGTGTAGCGGGCCTAGGAGTGGGGGCGGGGTGGCGTGGGGTGGAGCGTTGGTGAGGCGTGATCAAGGCGGCGGGTGCGGCGGCAACACACGCAAATGCCCATCACCGCATCTCAGCCGTCCCCGTTCCCATGGACGCCTACAGTGCCCCGTAACACCCTGCCGCCCCGCCCCTGCCCCGCCCCGCCCCGCCACCTCCCGCTGCCGCCCTCACCTCGTACTCGTTGTTGAACACCGGCTGCACCGCCACCACGCAGTCGCGGTGCGTGTCCATCAGGTGCTTGGTCACCTCGGACACCACCTGCAGCACGGCACGGCAGGATGACACAGGCGAGGCGGCCCCGTTGTGCGCGCCGGACAGGAGTGAGAGAGAGCGAGAGGGCGAGGAAGCAGGACTCGCAGGTGCGGGCGTGCGCTCAGGCGTCAGCATAATGCGGGCCGACCCAGCCGTCAAGCCCGGCTACCCCCTGTCTATTTAGGTTAGATTAGCTCGGACTGGTATTCACACACACACCTCCCTCCGCCCCAGACACGTGCCGTGCTCACCTGCAGCGCCGCTTTGCGTGCGTCCGCATGGAACCAGGAGAGCAGCTCGTACTTGCGGCCGTGGCTGCATGGGGGCGGGGAAAGGCGCCGGCACGGAGTGGTTGGAGGTCGTCACACGGCGACACACCAGCACACAGAACCAGAGCGGCAGCAGCAGCAGCAGGAGGTGGGGCCATGTGGGTCGGGCGAGGACGGCAGCGGTAGCGCGCCACCATGCGCTGCCGGGCGCGTGCCGGCCTGCCCGCCCGCCCGCACACCACCCACCACCCCGCTCCCTGCGTCCGGCTGCAGCCCCACACCCTCGCCTCAAGCCGGCCGCTCCAGCCCCCGCGCCCAGCCGCCCACCTGTCCGCAGCGCGGGCGTCGGGCCACTGCTTGAACACCCAGGCGGGCGCGCGGACCATGTCCAGAAGGAAGGCCACCTGCGGGCGGGGGCGGCGGACCGTGCAGCGTGTAGCGTGTCGGATGGGGAACGAACAGGCCGGTTCCCTATCCTTCCATTTCTCCGGCCCGGCCCCGGCACTTTGCAACAGAGCATTAACTAATACGCAGGAAACTAGCACCCAGCGCCCAGCCCCGGCCCACCTTGAGCCCGGTGTTGCTGCAGGCCGACTCCGCCACCCAGTCCAGGTAGTCGAAGCGGATGCTCCCCTGCTCCAGCTCGAACCAGGACCAGGGGCTGGAGAACATGACGCTGGTCAGGCCGGCGCCGGCGGGCGACTCCATCTCCTTGAGGGCGGCCACCAGCTCGCGCGTCAGGCCGCCCGCGCGGCCCTGCGCAGCCGCGAGAGAGCGGGAGGAGGCGGGGAGGAGGCGGTGTGTGGCTCGACAAAGTCAGGTGTTGTGTGTTGGGGGGCAGCTTTGCGCCAAGGACTTGGGGAGCCGTGTTTGGGCAGGTGTACGGTACGTGGGCGCGACGAGGCGGCCGGGGCGCACCTGGTCCAGTTTGAAATTTCCGAGTAGCTGGTCATGGTAGATGGATCCAAAGCGCGTCTCTGCCTGCATTCAGGTATGAAAGGGCGGGGGATCCGTGCAGGTGGGGGAGCGGGTTTTAAGCCTGCGGCTGTGCGTGCCGGGGTGGACGAGCAGTGTTCGCTGTGGCGGTTGGCGGGGTCACGTCACAACGGACGGGAGACTTAGGCCACTACGCCCACGCGCGATTCGAGGCAGGTGTAGGGGTCTGCAGGAACAGTGCTGCAGTTCTCAAATCGGGGCAGCGGTCCAAGCTGGTACAATCCTCCTAGTCATCCGCGGGGTGACACGACCTGTGCCAACTCACAACGTCATGTCGCACACGGTCGGAGCGCCCAGCCGAAAGGAGCGACTGCAGACCGCCCCCGCCCTGAAGCCGCCTCAAGCGCAGAGGCTGGACTGTGGCTGTTGAGGCCGAGTCTCTTCCGTGAAGAGATACGCCGAATGAGAACAAAAGGCCCAACACAACAATCCCGACCAAGGCCCATAGCGCCGCGGGCGACAGAAACGCACTCCGGAGGCTAGATGCGACTCCAGGTGAGACTCCAGCTTGGCTAGTAGTCCTGCGCCGGCCCGGGACCGGGAAGGAGCTCCCTCCCCCCGTGAGGCGCATCGCCTCGACCGACCTCGCTGCGGGGGCCTGCGCTAAGCAATAAGTTGTCTCGACGCGCTCAGTAATACAGCTGCTGCGGTGTGGCTGTGTCGGGTGACGCCTAATAACAGAGAGACTGCGAGAGACAGACGAGACGAAGAGACGAAGCGCGCGCTGTTAACTGCTTAAGGTTGTTAATCCGTGTATTGATTGTCACAATGTATGTGTTGCAATGCGTTCCCAGTGTAAAACGACAAGGAAAGAGGCAGGTACGCCAATCGAACCGGGGGTGTTGTGGCGGGCGGTGTTGCTGTTGTCAAAAATACACATAACAATAAGAATAAAGTCAACATGTCATAATTATGGCAGCGATAGCGGGCCCGCTCGTGCAGCCACAACCAATCCCGTTCAACGCCGTTCCGCGTTGGCCGAGGGTTTTGGGGTGGCTGCACTGTAAAGCCCAGAGGCTACGGGCAACGCTCCACTGGGTACCGTGGAACTCGGGATTTTATAGCAGTTCCAACTACCAGTTTGAACGCGTTCCCGCCCAAGTGGTCCCCTTCGAGTCAACTCGAGTGAAGGCGCACGTGAAAGCGGCCCTGCTCTCTCCTCTCGCTGTCAAGGCGCCGCCCCCGCGCGCAGCAACACCCGCCACCTGCCTTTCTTGTCACCAAGCCTGGCCATCGTGTGGGAGGCCGTAGGCCGTTGGCTGTTCCCCAGACCACAAAGGGGCGAAGGGCCGCGTGCGACGCGACACTCGCGCGGCAGCTGCGGTTCGGGGCTGCAAGCAGGTGTGCCCTGTGCTGTGCTGGCAAGAGTGGCAGGCTGGCAGCCCGGCAGTTCGAACCCCCAGGGGAGTGGCGCGTCCGCGCCGAGAACGGCAATAAGGCATTGATTGCATCCGTCCTTCACACAGTGACAAATTCCAAAGTGGAGATGATGTGTCCGCGCGGCGCCCCTTCAGCTGCACCCGGCGCCCGGGAGGCGGCTGCGCATATGCGGCTACAGCCTACAGCTCCCGTGCAAGGTCGCATGACTCGCATCCCGCCCACTGGCACAGATTCCCACAGCATTTGACCCACATCCACACAATTCTATCAGCCAGGCCTGCACCCAAACAACCTGCACTACACATACTGCACCACGCCCCTCCTGCACACACCTGCCACGCGCACACGTTCCCCACTTCACCGCAACCCGCTATCACATCGATGACCACGCCGCCGCCGCGCACGCAAAGCATCCCATAGCCGCGCCAGTTCTGTTGATCGTATGTACCGTCAAGCCCCCTCTGCATACTGCAAAAGCACATACATATACACACGCACATAGACGCATTCACGTATCTCTGGCACTTCCTGAGCGGGCTTCGTTCCGTTTACCTTGACGCTGCTCCTCTCGTGCCCAAGCGCGACCTGTTCCGTATTCCTCCGCCCGCCGAGTCCCTTGGACAACGCAGGTTGCACAACGTCGCTCTCTCGCCACAGCGGGGCCAGCCTACCCGCTAAAGGCCTCGACACCCCCTGCCGGCGCCGTTTAGCTAGGCTTGCCTCAGCTTGGGCTGGTATTCACAACCCCCCTCTCCCCCTCCCCCCGCGGGCGCAGGCCAGCCGCGACGAAGGCGCGCCAAACGGCCGCCGGGCTGCATCCCATGAGAGGCGCTGCACATGGCACACCGCACAGGCCGCAGCCGGCAGACGCCGCGAGCCTGGAGCCGCCACCCCGGAGCCCGCATCGTCAGCCGCACAACACGCCGCTGCGGCACGGCACTAGGCACTATGTTCCTGGCAGGCTGGGCTGCCCTGCGCCGCACCGCGCTGCAGGCCGGCCGCGCTGCGCGCGCTGCGCTCCCCGAGGGGTCCGGCGAGGATGGCCGCACCAAGCCCCTATAGCCCCCACAGCTCAACACCCACGTCCACGACGCACAGATCCTGCCGCCACAGCCGGTGGCCGCCGCTGCTACTGCCGCCGCGCTGCTACTGCCGCTCACAGGTCGGCCAGCACCATGAGCTGCGGCCCCGAGGTCACATTGGTGGGCATGTGCATGATGGTGTGCGGCAGCTGCTCCAGCGCCGACTTGACCTGCGGCGAGCACGGCGCGGCGCGTGCGGGTTTGGTCAGGGGTCGAGTCGCTGCGTGTGTTAGATAACACGAGAGAGGAGCACGCAGACGGGGCGTGTGTGTTAAGGCGGGGGCGGCAGTGTGGACGCCTCACAAGCTCACAAGCTCACGCAGCCTGCCCCTCCTGCGGCGCCCTGTCCCTTGTCTACCGTAGTAAGGTTGGTTCAGCTTGGACTATTCACAATCCACCTGCCCGCCCCCCCCCCGCCGCCCCCCCCCCCGCGGCCCCGCACCTTGATGTAGGTGTCCATCTCGGCGGTGCCCCACAGCACCAGCGGCTCCACGAACACGGCGCGGCTGAAGCTGCCCATGTCGGCCAGGAACTTGTCCAGCTCGATGTACACCGCGATGTCGGTGCCGCAGTCGCCGTCGTGCAGCTTCTCCGCCAGCTCCTGCGCCGGTCGGGGGGTTGGGGGTTGCAAAGATGGTACATATAAGTGTAGTGGGTGGGGGTGGGGTGGGGTGGCGGGTTGTGAATACCAGCCCAACCTAAGCCTATTAACGGGGGGGTGGGGGGGGAAGGGGGCCGTCGGCAAGGAAGTTACTACGCAGTGGGCTGGGTTCAGCTTGGGCTGGCGTTCATTCGCAGCCCCCGTCCCCCTGCCCGCTCATCACTGTTCCCGCTGTCCCTGCTCTACCGTGCCGTCTACCACACCAAACCGCACAATCCCCTGGCCCCCCGACCCCCCGGCCTGGTGCGCTCCGTCCCCATCTGCTGCAACAACCTGCCAACGCCATTTCGTCTTCTTTAGTCATGCATGGAGCGCCCCCACCCCTGCCGCGGAGCCCCCCCAATGGTTGATTTGGGAATTAGACAAGGGGTGTCAGCTTTGTACAGCTGGAAAATGGGCTGAGCCCCCATACGCTTGGGAGCTAGTAGGCATGTAACGGCCCCAGAGCCTCATGCCCCTACGAAGCACAGGCGCGTGGCTAGGGACACCCGGGTTGGGGCCAGGGCGGGATTTCCCGCGCCATCCATGTGCGTGCCTTGGCACGTTACCAAACAACTCAAGCCTTTCTCTAGCCTCCTGCCATATGCAACATCCTGCCATAGGCGCCCCACGCTCAAAGGGCTAGGCGCGGGCGGGGGCGACCTCGGGGCTTCTCGGCATTCTGGCGCGTCGGCAGGCATGGCTCGGCAAGTCGCTCGAATCTTTCGATATACTTCCCCGCTTTGCTTGCCGCCAACATAGTTTGCCTTATAGACTGCATATCAGCGGGCACCCGATGCTTTCCTCGCGACCTCGCGAAAGTCAATGGTCCATGGACGCGCGAAGGCACTTCTCGCTCCGCCCGAATTTTCCCCGACACCTATTTACGTGCAATAGGCAATAACGTGCAATAGGCAATAACAAATCCTAATATGTAGCAGTCGCGGTTTGCGCCAGTATGCTATGTTTTGCCGACGCAGCCACGCACGCACGCACGCACGCACGCACGCACGCACGGACAGGGGTGTCCCTGGGGGGCTTCGCCCCCCCCCTGGAACGCTTCGCTGGGGGGGCTCAGCCCAAAAAAACTACCCCACCCACTCCACCCCCCGCCCCCGCCCTCACCTCCACCATGTCGTGCAGCGGGTCCTTGCGCGCCCACTGCCACTGCAGGCCGTGGTAGGCGGCGCAGGACTGCAGGTGCAGGAACACGCCCACCAGCTCGCACGAGCCGCACGTGGGCGCCGCCGTCATGGCCTGCGTGTGTGCGCGAGTGCACGTGTGAGCGTTTGCGTGTGTGTTTGTATGCGCATACGCATACGACTCAATGCGCGCAGCTGCACCTGCACCTGCACATCCATTCATTCCCCTGAGCATGCAGCCGCCCCCGATTCTCAAAAAACGCCAACGTCCCCGGCTCCCCCTCGCCCCCCGCGCACCTTGGCCAGGCTGGCGTTCATGTCCACGCGCGTGTGCCAGTTGGTGATGCCGATGTTGTCGGCGCCCGCCAGCAGGCTGTTGTAGAAGCCCGCCTCCAGCAGCGCGTAGTCCTTGAAGCGCTCCACGGCCGCCTCGAAGTACACCGGCTTGCCTGAGGGGGGCGGCATGGCAGGGTGGGCGGCGGCGGGCAGCGGCGGGGTGGGGCCGGCAACAAGGAGGCAGTGGGGCGGGGTGGGGTGGCGTTCCATGCATGAGTGTGTGTGTCCTAGGTGAGCGGCCCGGGTGGCGGCATGCAGCGCACACGTCCGCCGCCGCCACCCCTCTCAAACCCCGGCCCGCTGTGACACCCCCTTCCCCTTCCCCTCCCCCTCGCTGCCCCCCCTCCCCTCGCTCCCCCCCTCCGCCGCGCCCTCCGCCCCCCTTGCCCACCGTAGGCGTGCGCCGCCGAGATGTACACTCGCAGCTTGTGGGGGTTCATGACGGTGCCGTAGGGCGTCATGAAGTTGGAGTCCATGATCACAAAGTCTACACGTGGGGTTGCGTGGGGGCGGGGGGTTACACTCATCATTAGGTTGGGGGGGGGCGGGGGTTGGGGGCGGGGGGGGAGGGGGCGGGGCGGGGGATATGAGACGGGTCGTGTCACAATGTGGGTCGGCCGTGGCGTGGCGGAAAGGAGGGCTGCCGCGTACACATGGCCCGTGCCGCGGGGCACACGGGCGCGCTGCTTCATCGCGCTGATCCTCAATCAATCATCAACGGTACTCGAGCGGTTGGCAAGCACCCGTGCCCACCCGACAGGCCGCGCTAGGTTCATAGGCTTAGGTTCAACTTGGGCCGGCACTCCCAATTCTCTCCCGCACGCCCCCTATCGTGTGTTACTACCCTGCTGCTCACTGCGGGTCATTCCCCGCCACCGCGCACCGCACCCGTGAAGGGGCTGGAGGCGATGAGCCGGAACATGGTGGCCCCGTACATGGCGTCGATGACGGTGAAGAACTCGGGGAAGTGGTGGAAGCACATGAGGCCGGCGGCGTGCACGGTGGCGCAGGCGCGGTTGTAGTGCGCCGCGCCGAACTCCTCGCGGAAGCGCACAAAGTCCCAGTACCTGCGGCGGGAGGGAGGGTGGAGGGGTGGTAGTTCATTCCAGAAACCAGAAGCGAGACGACCAAGATAACCCGAACCAACCAGCCCAACCCAGAGCGCGGAGGTGGGTGGGGTGGGTTGCAAAGATATGAGACAGCGGTGGGTGTGGTGCGGCCATGAGGCGACCCTGCGGCTTGGCTCGGGCGCCGCACCGCAACCACGCCCAGGACCGACCCAGTTAACGCCCTCCCACCTCTCGCCTCCCCCTTCACAAACATACACATGCAGACACCACGCGCCCCTCCCCTGCGCCGCTCCCCGCTCTCCCAGCACGAGCTCTCACGCCCGCACCCACCCTACACCCCTGCTAGTCTCCGACTACTTAGTTTGGTTGACAACTCCTCCCGTCGACCCGTTCCATTTCCTGCCCCGCCCCTGCCCCACGCCCCCACCCGCTCCCCACACGCTGCAGCCGCGCACGGGCAGGCATAGGTGCCGGCCTAGGTGCGGCCGTGAGATGCGCACCCATCCAGTACGGTACCTCCCACCGTCAACCCACTCCCTGCCCTTCCCCCATTTGGTTTGGGTTTGGTTAGGCTTGGGCTGGGCTGGTGACCGCAACCCCCAGCCCCTCCCCCCCAACTACCCCCGCCCCCCGCGCCGCGCGCCACTCACTCCGCCGAGAAGTCCACTCCCTGGAAGTCGCCCGAGTGCAGCCGCGGCGGCCGCACGTCGTCCCACGTCTTGAAGCTCTTGCCTGCGCGGCGGCGGCGGCGGCGGCGGCAGCGGCAAGCAGATTGCGGTCAGCGGTGCACGTTTAAGTAGTGGGCCCGGAGCCACGGATCCGTGTCGCACACAAACCCCGTCGAGCGCCAACTGTGGCAAGTTGTGTGCGCTTGCCGCCATGCTCACAGCTTTGTCGGTCTTCCGTGGTTCTCCTATCCCCCGCCCGCCCACCCGCGCATGTGCCCCTGCACCGCCCCCTGCACCGCCTCCCCCCCAGCACCGCCCCCGGCTCTGCCGGCCGCGCTCACCCCAGCGCAGGTTGATGACGTGCACGTCCTTGGTCTTGGCCTGCAGCCAGCGGCGGTACTCGCCCAGTGCGTAGGGGCCGTAGTCCTGGAAGCTGTCGTACTCCTGCGTGTACTTGGCCTGGAGGGTGGGAGAGGGGACGAGGTGGGGGTAGGGAGGTGGGGATGCAGGGAGGTAGGGGTAGGGAGGTGGGGGTGCACGAGGGCTGTGGCCTCACCGCACAGAAAGCCCTCCGGCGCGCGAGGCCCTCCGCTGCCTCCCAGTCCCCCATCCTCCGCCCTCACCTCGTACTCGTTGTTGTACACGGGCTGAATGGCCTTGGCGCACCCGGGGTAGTTGGTGGCCAAGTGGGTGGCCACGGCGCCCAGCAGCGTCAGCGCGGCCCTGGGCGTGTGTCAGGGGGGGGGTGCGGGAGGAGGTGCATTCATGATTATGTAAGCAGGGGGTGACGCAGGGCAGTCAGCCCCACTGTTACCCCGGCCACCTTTCACACACCGCCGGGCTGGTCCCCCTCCCGCGCAGGCGCCCGCCCGCCCTCGCCGCTCTGCTTCCGCCGCCAGAGCCGGGGCCCAGCTGGCGGCCAGCCCGGCCCCGCGCCGCTCCCGCTCTCCAGGCACAAGCAGCCACCAACCCCCCAGCCCCCAGCCACGTCGGCCCCTGCCTCCTGCCGTGCCTCTGCCCTCCCTCCCCGCCGCCCAACCCTGCCCCGCAGCACTGTCTCCTCGCTGCCCCACTAGCTGCCACACAGCCCACACACACGGGTTCCTCACCACGCGCTAGTCGTCCGCTCTCCCTGCAACCTGCACCCTCTCCCCCTCTCCCTGCACCCTATTCCCCTCTCCGGCGCTCCCTGCGTATGCCGGCCGTCGACCCTCCCCTCTTCCCGTCCGCAAGCCCCCACCCCACCCCTCCCCCCTTTCCCCGGCCCCCTCTCCCCGCCTTCTCCCCGTCCCGCGTTCCCTCCCCGCCCCCTCATCTCCTCCCCCACGCACTTGTTGCCCAGCGGGTGGAACCAGGACAGGCGCGTGTAGTTGCGGCCGTCGCTGTCGAAGGGCCGCGCGTCCGGATACAGGCGCCACATCCAGTCGGGCGGGTTGAGCAGGTCCACGATCAGGTCCACCTGGCGGAGGGCAGCAGGCGGCGGCGGGGCGGGGGGGGGGCGGGGGCGGTTGCAAGGTTAAGAAAGTGAATAGAACATGAAACGCCGGGGGGGCCAACTGAGCATGTGTGCTCGGTTGCGCGGTGCCTGCCCATGCCCCGCGGGCCTGCTCACCTCATCACCCACCACTGGCCATCCCACACACGCAACCCATAATGCCGGGTCAGCTCCCGTCCCCCATGGCCCCTCGCCCCAGCCCCCGGCCTGCCCCCTGGCCCCGCCTCCCGGCCTGCATCCTGGCCAGGTCGCCCCCAACCCCCTGCCCTCTGCTCCTGTCCCGCACCCCCCGCCTCCACACCACACCACATCCTCAACCCCCCACACCCCCGCCCCCCGCCCCAGCTCCCCCCCAGCCCCCCACCCCTCCGCCCGCCCCACCCAACGCCTCCTCCGCCCTCCGCACCTGCAGCCCCGTGTTCTTGCAGGCGGCGTCCAGCAGCCAGCTGATGTACTCGGTGCGCACCTTGCCCTGCTCCGGCTCGGCCCACTGCCTGCAGGCGGGGGAGGGCGGCGGGTGGTGGTGGGTGGCGGGAGGGGGGGAGGCGGGAGGCAGGAGAGGCGGGTGAGGTCCTCACACCACATACGTCCCTTGCAGGGGCCGAGTCAAGGTCCCCACACCCTTCCCCACACCCTTCCCCACAACCTTCCCCACACTCATCCCCCGCCCCCGCCCTGCCGCCGCTGGTTCCCTCCCAGCCTTCCTCCCGCCCACGCCCACGCCCTCGTGCATGACGCGACCTGCCGCGTACCGCCCACCCAACCACGCCTTACTTCCCTTCCCCCGTCATCCGTGCCCGTCATCCCACCATAATGGATCATGAGGGAACCCGGGCCCCCACCGGTTGCTTTGGGTTCTGGCATGACCTACGGCACCCCACCCCAACGCGCCACCCCACACCCATGCCTCGCCGCCTCCGCCCCTTCCTCCGCGCCCCCCGTCTCACCCCGTCCGCGTATCGTCCCTGCATCGCCGCCACCAGCCATCGCCACTACCCGGCCCCACCGTCGCCACTACCCGCCCCCAGCCGTCGCCGCTCACCGCGCCCAGCCGTCGCCGCTCACCGCCCCCAGCCGTCGCCGCTCACCGCCCCCAGCCGTCGCCGCTCACCGCTCCCGGCCGTCGCCACTCACCGCCCCCCCCCCACCGTCGCCCCTAACCGCTCCCACCATCGCCGCTAACCGCCCCCGCCGTCGCCACTACCCGCCCCCGGCCGTCGCCGCTCACCGCTCCCGGCCGTCGCCACTAACCGCCCCCCACCGTCGCCCCTAACCGCCCCCCACCGTCGCCGCTAACCGCCCCCGGCCGTCGCCACTAACCGCCCCCCCACCGTCGCCACCACCCCGGGCCCTCCCAACCGTCGCCGCTAACTACCCCGACCGTCGCCACTAACCGCCCCCGGCCGTCGCCACTCACCGCCCCCCCCCCGCCGCCGCTAACCGCCCCCCACCCTCGCCGCTAACCGCCCCCCACCGTCGCCACCACCTCGGGCCCTCCCAGCCGTCGCCGCTACCTACCCCCGACCGTCGCCACTAACCGCCCCCCGCCGTCGCCACTAACGCCTCGAGCCGTCGCCACTAACCGCCTCCCGCCGTCGCCACTAACCGCCCCCCGCCGTCGCCACTAACCGCCCCCCGCCGTCGCCGCTCACCGCCCCCGCTCCCGGGTGCCCCCTTATGCGTGAGGGGCGTCCGGGCTGGCAGCGTTGTAGGGGGGCCGCGGCCCGCACGCTGCCTGCCGCATCCCTTGCCACTAACCGTGAGGGGCGTCCGGGCTGGCAGCGTTGTGGGGGGACGCGGCCCGCACGCTGCCTGCCGCATCCCTTGCCACTAACCGCCCCCATGCCGGCAGCGCCTACCTCTTAACCCGTTCTGACGCCCCCACCTTTCTCTTTTGCCACCCAGGCTCGTGCGTGATATACTTTGTGCTGTTCATACCCTTTCCTACTTGCCGATGCGCCTCGGCCCCTTCACTGTGCCCCGCCCTTCCGAACCTCGCCTTTCCCCTTAACCGCATGTCGCTCTCCTGGCCCGGCGCTTGCTGCCTGGCGCCGGGGTCATCTTCCTGGTCGCCAGGTAAGTCGTGTGTTTTGCATTTGCGTGTTTGCGTGTCTGTTTCTGCTGTGCGCGAGCCGAGCCTGGGTGGCATTTCGTCGACGGCGCGCCGACCTCGCCCGTCTACGCTCTTCGACCCGCAACGCATGAGTATACCGTTACCCTGTATTGTCACAAACTGCACCTGCCTGTCCCTTGTCTAGTTTCGCTTGGGTTTAGATTGGGCTGGTGTTTACAACCCCCCCCCTCCGGCCCCTCCCCGCCCCTGCCCCACCCCCAGCCCCCGGCCCCCGCCCCTCGCACCAGCTGATGCTGTAGACCACCGTCTTGATGCCGGTGGCCTGCATCTGCTTCAGCGTGTCCACCAGCTTGGCCGTCTGCCGCACGTCCGGAGCCTCCAGCGCCTTGTAGAACATCCTGCGCGCGCGTGCATGCAAGTACCGGTACCGCATGTCAGGGGGGCGGGCGGGCGGCGTGTGTGCGTGTATACGGCGTCGGCGGTTGGCGGCAGCAGCAGGCAGCGGGAGCGGGAGCGGAAGCAGCAAGGGTATGCAGAGGCGCTGGCGCGGCCCTGGATTGCTGGCAGCGGCATAGCGGGCAAAGGCGGAGTGCTGGCGGGTGCGGCCATGTGGGCGCGGCCATGTGGGCAGTGGTGGGCGGCGCTGCGGCTGCCGCGGTAGCCCCACTCACTGCCACCGGACAGCGTCATCGCCAGACAACTGGTACCTGCAGCCCATCCCAGCCCCTCGCGCGAAGACTCACATTAGCTCTAGGTGGAAGATCGTGCCTGCAGCAGCGTCCAGCGTGTGGGTCCAGGAGGAGAGGGTGTCAGGGGCGCAGCCGTGTGAGGATTGGGGTGGCAGCGGCCAGCGCTGTACGGCTCCCCACCCCGGCTTTGGCGTGCGGTGATGAGGGTGGTGTGCTTGGTGACGGTGCGGGCGGGGGGTTTGGGCCAAACGCGGGTACACGGGTGGATTCCCGCCCGCCCACGGTTCCCGCCCAAGCAGCACTTCCTGCCCGGGCAATTAGTATGTTCGCGCGCTGGGCGCGCACCGCCGCTACCTCAACAACACCAACGGAGAATGGCAAAGCTGCAGCTCGCAAGTTGCCCCCGCTGGCTCCGAAGCCCAAGGCTGTTGTGCGCGATTCATGTCGACGAGTCACGCCGAGCCCGTTGAGAGCTTTCCCCATGCCTGTAGTGCCCCCCTTGGCGATGCACAAGACGTTCATGCAGTTCGCGCGTGTCCATACGCACGGACGGCTCACCGAAGGTGTCGTTCGGCTTAAACTTGCGGACTGACTTCACTCCCTTCATGTAGTTCATCGCTTTTCGCGTCATAGATTTGCATCCTGGCCCAGAGCTGGCAAACAGCGAGGTTGTGGTGCTCGAGGTCCCGCCGAAGGCCAGGTTGAAGAGCAGCAGCAGGGACCCGACGACAACGACCCCGCCAATAAGCAGAACGCTGGCTCCCGCGATTCCGCCTGGGATGCGCCAGCCTTTTTGTGGCCGCGAGCGGGCACCCATGGTATAATTAAATGGCGGGTAACACCGGGCCAGGCCAGCGAGCGAGTCAGTGCGCACGGGTAGATTGGTCAATAAAAGCACTGTTGTGAATGATCGGCAGGACTAGGAATGCCTGTGGACAAGCGACCTCCCGCGCCACTTCACAGAAACCGCCCGAGCGGGCCTCCCGATCCCAGTATGCAACAAACACTAAGTAGCTATGTGGAGGATCACTTTGAATTCACGCAATTCGGACGCATGCATCGCGCAAATTGCAGACCCGTTTCGCGACCGCGCGCGCAATCCGGCCAAAACTGGAATCCAAGCGCCCCATTTCCTCGCTTGACGCGCAACCATGCGAGGCTTGTGGCGAGCGCACCTTTCTTGCGCGGCAAGTGCGTGTCGGCCACTGGTGTTGCCTCTGGCGCCAGCGTCAGCCCGGGGCCGCAATAGTCCCGCTCGATGGCCGCTCGATTGCTGGGCCCGGCGCCGCGCGTGCGCAGAAACTGCCAAGACATCCCCTATGATCGATTTTGATATTAAAACGCAGATTTATCCTGCCTAGTGGGCTTGGGGGAGGCGAGCTGGCTCAAAGTGCGGGTGCCAGCGGGCGGGTAGGTGGCCGTGGCAGATAGCCTAGGTGCGAGGGCCGTGTAGCCCTACGGTATGAGAAGCATCGTGACTAAAGCTTTCTTACAGCGAACGTTGCAATGCTTCGCTTGCAGGAGCGAGTGCCCCGAGTAGTACTTCCCGCAGCATGGCCATGCCGTACCGCCCATGAACATTGAACAGCCGCCCCGCTTGCGTACTGCTCTTGACCAGCTGCCTCAGTGAAGAAAGCTCATGCTCACTCCGTGCCCAAACTGGGCTGCGATGCACCACGACCTATCTGCCTCGTGCCTAGCCGCCTCCCTCGCCGCCGTCCTGACAACGCGCGACACCGCCCAACACCTTGCTGCCTCCCCTCCTCCCTCCTGCTCCGCCTCACTGCAGGCGCTCCACCAGCCGCCACTCGGCGCCGGAGGGCCCGGGGCGCGGTGCGATCCAGGCTTTGAGGATGGGCCGCTCAAACACCCAGTGGTCCACCACCTCCAACTCCTTGTTGGGGTCACCTGCAAGTCCCACGTATTGCGGGGCAACAGGACCACAAAGACGTCAACATGGCTAGCAACTGGCAAGTGTTAAACACGCGTGATCGAAGCTGAGGCAAGACAGCAGCAGCGGTGCGCATGGATTCAGTGCGTTACCGCCGCAACACGCCCGCTCCACCCGTCCGCGTGCACCACCCCAACACCGCCGTCCGCGTGCACCACCCCAACACCGGGGCACTCCCGGCCGCACCCCTCCCCGGAATCCCGTGCCGGCACCCCCCTTTGCACCCTAACATCTGCATCTGCGGCTCACCCGCCAGCAGCTTGCCCCGGTTGTCGTACACCGCCACCACCTGGCGGCTGGGGATGCGCGCCGTCCACTGCGCAAAGTGCAGCTTGCCCTGGGGGTCAGGCGGCGCGGGCGAGGTGGATGAGGGGGCGTGAGGTGGGTGAGAGAGAGGAGTTGAGGTGAGGGAGAGGAGGTGAGGTGCCTGGCCGGGACCAAGGAAGGGTCAGGCGGGGCGGCGAGTTGGCAGTCCAACCATGGTTGACGCTGGATAGCCGGATAGGGCAGCGCCTGCACCTCGCGGCCTGGCACCACTGCGGCACTGCCGCGGTACTGCTCCACCCCTCCGCTCCGTGTAGTAACGCTTGTAGCTTGGGCTGGTGTTCACAACACCGGTCCCAGCTTCCCGGCGCGCGCACCTGCTTGAGCGGGTTTTGGGCGATGGCGCCGTGCACCAGCTGGATGTCGGCGGGCTTGGGCTCGCGCACCAGGCGCCAGATGACGCTGGACCGCCCGCGCCGCGCCACCTCACCGGACAGCCGCAGCGCCATCTGCTCCGTCACGTACTGCGGGGGAGGGGGGGAGGGGCGCGGCGGCAGGGCATGCGTGGTTGGCATGTGCACGCGAGACGAGTGCGAGCGCAGGTGTGCTAGTGCCCTGTCCAGCGCATCGACTGAATGCCAGCTAGCTGGCTTACGGAGCCCGCGCCCTTCCTGCTCGCACCCCTGCCCCTGCCCCCGCCCCTGCCCCCCGCCTTGGCTCCCGTTTCCAAGTGTGGCATGCCTCCTGCTCCTTGCCAAGGTTGGTTCTGGGTTTGGAGTAAGCTCCCCCCCAGCCCCTGCTCGCTCCTTCACCCCTCCCTTGCCCCCGTCTTAACTTATCATGAGTGTAACCCCCTCCCCAACCCTCCCGCACCGGCTCCGCCAGCGCCATGTCGCCCGCTGCCAGCGCGGCGTTGACGGCCTTGTAGGCGTCCACCACCCGCTGCTGCAGCTCGGACTTGGAGAAGCCCCAGATGGAGGTGCGGCACACCACGCCCGCGTACAGGCTGCGCGGATGAGCGGTGAGGGGGAAGGGTGGGGGCGCAGGCGTGAGGCAGGGGGTGGGGCTGGGGCGGAGGGATGCGGCTGGAGTGGGACTCCGCTGGTTGGCGACGGAGGGGCATGGCCCCTTCAGCTCTGCGTACAACACCCCACGCATTGGTTTGGTTTGGTTGGATTTAGATTGGGATGGTGTTCACAACCCCACCCCGCCCCTTCGGTCCATACTTTGTCCGGCTGCTACTATGCTTCAACGCCAACCGGCCTCCAGATGAGTACCAAAATGGCATCACTGCCGCCCCCCTCCCCTTTCCCCCATCCCCCCCCGCCCCTCCTGCCGCGCACCCCTTGGTCCAGTACTTGAGCCGCGCCTCCATCTCCGGGTCCGCCAGCGGGTTCATCTGGGTCAGCGGCCCCGGCGGGCTGTAGCGCTCCGCCAGGCAGCCGTGGCTCTTGTAGCGCGCCCACAGGTGCGCCTCGTTGGCGTCGTACACCTCGGGGTACACCTGGGCGGGTGGGGTGATGAGGGCACGCGTGACGCTCGTGGGGCGCTGGCAGGCTCGGGGGGCTGCACGCCATGCACCTGGCTCTGCGGCAGATATGGGTTGCTGTGCGCCTCGTGCCGGCTGGGAACAACGGCGTGCAGCCACAGGACTTCCAGGGACTTCTGACCCGCCTTGCCCCCCGCGCTTGAGCCCCAGCCTCTAAAAGCCGCTCCAGCTTCTGCCCAGCTTTTGCCCAGCTTCTCCTTCCTTCAACCCCGCCCTCCAAGCGCACCATCTTGCGGTAGTCGAACCAGGCAAAGGGGTTGAACGTGCTGGTGAAGGCGGAGGGGATGCGCGACATGTGCCGCGACTGCTGGTGCTGGTGCTGCGAGTGGAGCTGCGGCTGCTGCGGCTGCTGTTGGAGCCTGCAGCGTGAAGGGCGTGGGTAGTAGTAGAGGGAGTGGACAGGTGCGCAGAGCAAAAGATACGGCGGTCACGTGAAGGACGTGTGCAGGGTAGGGCGATTGGCGATGCGGCGAGGATGGGCCTCGCTGCTGACGGCTGCCCTGCGTGCCACGCCCCCAACGCTTGCCAGACAGGTCGAGCCCGAAACTACCTACCCGAATAGCGATCCAGTGGCACCGCTACTGCTGGCCTGTGCCGTGATGAGGGAGCCGGCGGGCCGAGCGCACCACGCTCCCGGGGCCTGCCATCGTGGAGACACGCGACCGGGTAAGTCAAGGTTTCTGCCCGCTATTGCGGTGCACCGTAGAAACATCCGGTACCTTACCTGCTGCCCCAGCGCCCGCATTAGCAACCCCGCGCCTTGCCGCGCCACCATTCGTGCGCTGATTGATGAAAGCGCGACTTGCACCGACTCCCTTGATTGCGCGGCTCTATTTTGTGTTAAAAATAGCTGATCTAGCTTGTATCAAATCACGGCGACGCGTTTTGGGGACCGAAATGCACCGGGCAGTGAATGAGCGTGCCGCAAAGGCTGGAAAGCTTAGGTGATGTCAAACCTTTTAAAGCTATGCAGTAACCTATCTAACGAATTAAATAATAACACGCGGCGCTGTTTCTCCACGCTGCACGATCCAGCTGCGCGAAATGAGCTACGCGCTTGTCCTCGCACCGTTTTTAGCAGGAGCTTAACTACATTCGGCGACAGATGGAATCACTGAAACTGTAGCACACGTTGTTATCGACAGCTTTCGGCAACATTCCGGGCGCGCAACGATGGGCGTTCGCTGGCGTTGCGACCTGGACAAGCCGGTGCTTATCCAGAACTTCAAGCGGCGGGGCTGGATAGATGTATCCGCCGAGGTTGAGGAGGACAGCTGGGACCTGTGGTGGGCCAACGTGCAGAGCGTCAAGCAGCTGTTCGGCGACTCCATGACGCGCCTGCACCCGCACCAGCGCATCAACCACTTCCCCAACCACTATGAGCTCACGCGCAAGGTACCGCACGGCCAGGCTGCACGCGGGGGGGGGCTATGCATGTAGGCTGGGGGAGATGGTGGTATGCTGCGGGTTGTGGCCGGGTACTGTCGGGGGTCGGGGGCGGTGCGCAAGGGCCGGGGGCGGGCACACCTACGGTCCTGCGACTGCTCCCAAGGAACACGGGCGCGGTCCGGGCCGGTTTGGTTGGGTTTGGATTATAGCTTCGGCTGGTATTCACCCCCTTCGCCTGACCTCCCCACGCACACGCCAGGACCTGATGGTCAAGAACATAAAGCGCTATCAGAAGGCGGCCCGGCGCGAGGGCGGCGCCGCGGCCGACCTGGACATCATCCCCGCCACATACGTGCTGCCGCAGGTGGGGTTGGGGGGCCGGCAGGGGGGCAGAAGGGGGGGGGCAGAAGGCAGGGGAAGGAGGCAGGGGAGAGGCAGGAAGGCAGGGGAAGGAGGGTGGATGGATGGGTGGGGCACGTGCGGGCGTGCGGGTCGGGGTGTGGGGGCACGCGGGCGCGGTGGGGGCCGATTTAGGGTGGGAGGAGCGTTGGGCGCATCGTGTGGGGGCGCGTTGCAACGAGCACGCCCGGGGCGCCCGCCCACCCGCACGTTGCCCCCTAGTCTAGCTGTCTAGTGTAGCTTGGTTTGGATTCGGCTGGTGTTTATAAACCCCGCCCCCGCCCGCCGGCTCTCAGGACTACATGCTGTTCGCGGAGGAGTTCCGGCGCTGCTGGCAGCTGCAGCAGAAGGAGCAGCAGCAGCAAGCGGGCGGCAGTAGCAGCGGCAGTGCTGGCGGCGCGGCGGGCGGCAGCGGCGGCGGAGCCGGGGTTGGTGGCGGCGGCAGTAGCAGTAGCGGCGGCGGCGGCACGACGTGGATCATGAAGCCGTCCTCCAGGTCGCAGGGGAAGGGCATCTTCCTCATCAACAAGCTGAGCCAGGTTTGTGTGTGGGATGGGGGTAGTTCATTCCAGAACCCAAAGCAATCGATCGACGGGGGCTGTGAATCCAGATCATGCTAAACCAATCAAACTAGACGGGGGGGCCGCTGCGGTGCCGTCACACATGGTTGCCGAACCGGCTCCCGAAGGAGGTGTCGGGCGCTTTTAGGGGGGCCAAGCGCGTGCGTGTGCCCCCGTCCGCCGCCTCCTCGATTGACCGCGAGCAACGGGCACGGCACCACCACCACCGCTCACCCACGCACCCACCCGCCCGCCCGCCCACCCGCTGCCCGCCCACCCGCTGCCCGCCCACCCGCTGCCCGCCGCTGCCTGCCTGCCTGCCTGCCTGCCTGCAGATCAAGCAGTGGAGTGTGGGCAGCCTGCCCCCGGCGCTGCGCAGTGGCACGGACAGCTACGTGGTGTCACGCTACATCGACAACCCGCTGCTGGTGCGGGGTGGGGTGGGGGGAGAGCGTGGGGGAGAGGGAGAACAGCCGTCCTGGCGAACGCTTTTGTGTTGTTTGTGAAGTGCCGGTGTCCAGCACGGTACAGAGGGGACGCGTCATGCCGCCATGTTGGCTCGAATGGGGGAGGGAGCGTGCTGGAGGGAGCTGGCGGGCGGCAGGGAGGGAGCGCCACCAGGCAGACTGGGGCAAGTCTGGGACTTGGGTGGGGCCTGTAAGGGTGGGGTCGCTGTGGGGTTTGGGGCGGCAGCCATGGACGGATGCCTAGACTTGTACACGACACGTGGTGCACACACTGCTTCCTGTGTTTGTGCCCCACCGTGCCAGATCGGCGGCAAGAAGTTCGACATGCGCATCTATGTGGTCGTCACCAGCTTCAAGCCGCTGCGGGTGCGTGCGCGTGCGTGTGCATGTGCATACGAGTGAAGATGCGTATGGGTGGGTGTATTCGGAAGTCCACAAGGGCCGCGTGAGACAGGCCGCCGCCGGGCAGCCTACGCCACCACCACGCCACCACCACCACCGCACTGCACCCGGTATGCATGTGGCCGGTGTGCCTCTGCACCTCTGCCCCCGCAGCTCCGCCAACCCCGCAACTTCCCCCACCCGTCCCCCCGGCAGGTGTACGTGTCCAGTCTGGGCTTCTGCCGCTTCTGCAACGTCAAGTACAGCGCCGAGGTGCGGTGGGGAGGGGAGGGGGGGAGGTGCAGTGGAGAGGGGAGGGGGGGAGGTGCGGTGGAGAGGGGAGGGCGGGAGGGGAGGCGCCCACATGGCTGCTACAGTTTGCGCTGCTTACACCGGCTTACCATGCATGCAACTCCCCACGCCTGTCGTCTTGTCATCATCTCGTCTTACTTAATCATGCATGGATCCACACCACACCACCACACCACACCACCACCACCACCCCGCCCCCCCCCCCCCCGCAGGTGGGCGAGCTGGAGAACGAGTTCATGCACCTCACCAATGTGGCCATCCAGCAGCAGGGCCAGGACTACAACCCGCACCACGGCAACAAGTGGGCGCTGGCGGACATGCGGCTCATGCTGGAGGCCACCCGCGGCCCGGCGGCGGCGGAGCGCCTGTTCGAAGATATCGACGTGAGGGGAGCGGGAGGGGGGAGGGGAGGGAAGAGCGGGAAGCCGGGGGGAGGGAGGGCCACATCGCCATGCCCGGCCAGGCCGTGAAGGCTCACGGGGCACACGCCACATGGTGACGGAGGCAGCGAGTGGTGCGGGGGCACAATGTGAGTGCGCCCCCTCCCCCTTGCGCACTGCTGCCCTGGCGGCACTGCGGTCTGCAGGGCGTCATCCTCAAGTCGCTGCGCGCCTGCCAGTCCATCATCGTCAACGACCGCCACTGCTTCGAGCTGTACGGGTGAGCCCCGGGGTGGGATGGGGTGGGGTGGGTGCGTGTGTGGTGTGTGTGTGGTGCGATATGGAGGCGGCTTGGCGGGTTAAGATGGGACTTCGGGTCCGAGGGCGGCTGCGCCCCCCATTTGGGAATTGGAAAAAACTACCCACACTCATACACACGTGTGGCCCCCATGCAGGTACGACATCATCATCGACGACACGCTCAAACCCTGGCTCATCGAGGTGAACGCCTCGCCCTCGCTGTCCACCACCACTCAGGTGCGGTGCAGCGGGTGGCGAGGGCCGGAGGTTGTGGGGAGCGGGAGGTTGTGGGGCGCCGCGGGCTGCATAATGGTCCCTGGTCCGTGGCCGCTGGCAACCGCGCCACCTGAGCCTCCTGTCCGCCGCTCCTGCGCGCCACCCGCTACAACCGTCCCTTGTTTGATGTGGCCCTTTGGCTTGCAATGGCAGTAGCAGTAGTTAGCATTCATACCGCCCCCCAACTAATGATGAATGTAACCCCCAGGCCGACCGGCTGCTGAAGCACCGCGTCATCAGCGACACGCTCAACATCGTCAGCCCGCCCGACTGGCTGGCCGCCACAGACCCCGCGGCGCTGCCGCCCGACATGCGCGGGCTGGACCCGGCAGAGTGAGCGGGCCCGCGGAGCGGGCGGTTGGGAAGAGGGTGGTGGTGGGGGTTGTGAATACCAGTCCAAGCTAAACCGGCGGGGGGGGGTGGGAGGCAGGGGCAGGGGGCACGCGCAGGAGGAGACATAATCAATCGTGAATGGAACCCCGCACCTGCATCCGCACTGTGTTTCAACGGCACCAGGAACAAACCAAATGAGCATGTTCTCATTGTGCATGCATGCGTGTGTGCGGACCCTCTGCCAGGTACCCGTTCCGCGAGCAGGTGGGCAGCATGCGCCTCATCTGCGACGAGAGCGAGGAGTACGCGCGCTGGCGGGAGGAACGCGAGCGCCGCGCCGCGCGGGCGGCGCGCGCGGCGGCAGCAGCCGCGGCGGGGCCGGGGGCCGGGGAGCGGGATGGTGGCGGCGGAGGTGGAGGTGGAGGCGGCGGCGGCGGCGACTGGTCGTGGGGGGCTGCGGATCAGTCGGGGCAGCAGGGCCGGCGGCTGGACAGGCACCAGTCCGCGCGGGCGTACGGCGGCGGGCGGGCGGCGCCGCAGTACGGGGGAGGAGGGGGGCCGGCGGGAGAGGGCGGGCGGCAAGGCCCGGGCGGCTTCGTGCAGCAGCAGCAGCAGTCGGCGGCTGGTGGCGGCGGCGGGGAGCAGCGCTGGGAGCCCGCCCGGGCGTTCCGCACCACGGGCGCGGGCGGCGCTGCTAGGGAGGGAGGCAGCGGCGGCGGCGGAGGCGGAGGCGGCGGAGGCGGGCCACGGCCGCGGTCAGCCGTGTGAGGTGCTTGCGTTTGGGGAAGGCGGAGGCGGCTCGGAGGCCTTCGGGATCATAGGCGGCGGGGGTGGTGCAGGCGCTCTGCCAGCAGCCGTGCAGGTGAACAGTACATATCGTGTGGAGGCGGGGGTGCGGCGCAAGCTGGCGGGCGAACATGGTGCGGCACCGCGGCCACAGCCAGGGAGGTGTGCGCGTGGCAAGGGAAGCCAAGGTGTCATTTCATATGAAGTTGTTTCATTCATTCGATTCATTCGTGTGTATTGTGCAGGATGGTGTGCGCGAGCATGGACGATTGGAAGAGGGGCTCGTGTAGTTGGGTGGCGTGGTCGCGGAGGGACAGGGCGAGCCAGTGGCACGCCCGCGATTGTCCGGTGCGAGATGGACCTGGCGGCACGCATAGTTGAGCCCAAATACATATGTGCCACGCTTGCAACACATGTAAGCAGCACGGGGCACCTTTCTGCTTCTCGCCAAGCAACTCTGCACCAATGTACATGTTATGAGCAATATCGACAACCCTAGGCGGTCCGCAAAGCCTAGAACATTAGACGATGACTACTATGCATGCAAGCAGTAGTTCTTCACGCTCGGAAGAAGCCCCTAAGCCAACGGCACCGATGCCAGAATGTGGATCTTGGCAGGCTTTGCCTCCCGAGCTGCTGCAGCGCATTGCCAGCTTCCTGCCGTCGCGCAACTACGCGCCATGCACGTTGCGCCTGCTCAACAAGCAGACCAAGTCGGCTTTGCCCGCTGCCCGCATCCGCCTCAGTCGCCCGGTGCCCCACCACGCCTTCCTCGCGCGCTGGTGCCAGCCGCACGTCCTGCGCACCCTGCCGCTCAAAACCCGGCGCCAGCTGCTCTGCCTCACCGCCGCCTCCGGCGACATTGACAATCTGGACGCCGCGCTCTCCGCCCTGGGCTGCCTGCCCACGTTCGCCGACGTCGCAGCGGCCGCCGCCGCCGCCGGCGCCCTGCCCGCGCTGCAGCTGCTGGCGGCGCGCGGCGGCTGCCTGGAGGGCGGCAGTAGCAGCCGCAGCGGCTATGGCGGGCGTAGCTATGTGCTGGCGGCCGCCGCGGCGGCGGACCGGCGGGACGTCTGCGCCTGGCTGCTGCGCGAGGGCGGCATGGGCTGGAGCCTGGACGCCGTGTTGGCGGCGGCGCAGGCGGGGCACACCGCCACAGCCGCCTGGCTCAAAGCCTGGCCCGGCGGCCCAAGTGAAATCGCCGGCTGCGGTGAGGCCGGAGGTGCCAGCAGCATAGCCGGCCGCGATGACCGCGGCCCCGCGTCAGGCGCCGGCGCTGGCGCTGGCGGCTGCGCCGGCGGCGCCGCCAGCGCCCCTGACGCTACAGCCGCTGCCGCCCACGCCTGGGCTGTAGCGGCGCTGTACAGCGAGGACCCGGGCGGCCCCAGCTACGGCCCGGGTGTGCGCAGCTGGGAGCCTGAGACGCCGGCGCTGCGGGCGGTGCTGCTGTTGCGCGCGGCGGCGGAGGGCGGCAGCGCCGCGGAGCTGCAGGCTGCCTATGCGGCCCTGGGGGGCGTGGCCGGCTTTGGGCCGCCGCCGCCGCCGCACCTGCCAGGGGCGCTGGAGGGCGGGGGAGCGGCGGGCTTTGGGGTCGATGGGGATGGGGATGGGGTGGCGGCGGCGCTGGAGGAGGCGTGGGCGGCGATCGGGGTGGAGGAGTGGGGGGTGCGGGAGGCGGCCGATGTGGGGCTGGGACTGGAGCTGGATGAAGGCTTCGAGATGCTGATGACACGCCGGGTGAGCGCGGTCTGCGTTGCAGGGAGTGCTGGGAGTGCACAGCAGAGGGGTGCAGGGGAGAGAGGAAGCGACAGGAAGCGAGCCGGTCGGGGCGGGGTAGGGCGAGCCGGTCGGGGCGGGGTGGGGCGAGCCGGTCGGGGCGTGTCGCCTGAGCACTGCATGTCGCAAGGTCCTAAAAGCGCCAGCCGCGCTCACCACGCTACCGTCGCCTTCGCCGCCGCCCGCAGACCATCCTGGCGGCCGCCGCCGCCAGCGCCACGGCCGACTGGCGCGCCAAGGTGCTGTGGCTGCGCCGCCGCCGCTTCCCAGCCGACAGCGTGGCGGTGGCGGCCATTGACGGCTGCGCCCGCCGCCGCCGCCGCCCGCCGCGCTGCTACAGCGGCAGCGCCGGTGGTGAGGGCGGCGGCAGCGGCGGGAGCGGCAGCGCCGGGGCGGCGGGGGGCAGTGGGCTTGCAAGGGACGGGTTCGCACAGGCTTCGGATGAGGCGGCCGCCGCGGCCCTGGGCGAGTTCCGCCGCCCTGCAGTCCACGAGGTGGCGGCGGTTGCGTCGGCAGTGGTGGCGCCGGATAACCAGGGCAAGGCAACGCCGCAGGCGGCAGCGCGCCAAGAGCAGCGCCCGGTGTGGCGGGAGGAGGACACGCCACAGCAGCAGGAGGCGGCGGAGGACGAGGAGGCGTCAGCAGCCTCCAGGCTGGAGTGGCTGCACACGCGGCTGGGGTGCACGTTGGGCACTGGCGCGGTGTACGCGGCGGCGGCGGCGGGCGACCTGCCCGCTCTGTCGTACATTGCGGCGGCGGCGCCCGCCAGTGTACGGCTGTACGGCGGGCCGCACGCGCACGACATCGACATCGCCGCCGCCGCCACCGCCGCCGCGGGGGCGGGGCACCTGCGCGTCCTCCAGTGGATGGCGGCGCGGGCGGCGGCGGAGGCGGCGGAGGCTGTAGCAGCGGCGGCGGCAGCGGCAGTAGCAGATGGACGCCAGAGCCAGGGCGGCGAGGGAACGAGTGGCGGCGGCGCGGCTGACGGCAGCGGCGGCAGTGGTGGCGGCGGCACGGAGCCTGCGGACGGCCACGGCCACTGCCACGGAGACTGGCTGCGGCCGCAACAGGCGATGGCGGCGGCGGCGCGCGGCGGCCACATACACGTGATGCGCTGGGTGGAGGGCTACTGCCGCGACCGGGCCGGCGGCTGTAGCAGCGCCGAGGGCACGACGCCGCCCAGCGATCGGGTGAAGGACGACATTGTGTTTCGCACGGCGGTGCCGGCCGTCGCCGCCGCACACGGCGTGGCGGGCCTGGAGTGGTTGCACGACTGGTACGGCGCTGGCACCGCTACTGCCAGGCAGACACAGCTGGCGCCGGCGCCGCCGCCTGGCGGCTGCCCCGCGGACGCGACGGTGACGGCTGGCAGTAGCAGTGGCAGTAGCAGTGGCAGCAGCAGTGGCAGTAGCAGGGGCGCGGCGTACGCGGGCTGCGGCTGCCACTGCGACGACAGGGCGTTCGTGGGCGTGGCGGAGGCGGGGTGCGAGGCGGCGCTGGAGTGGATGGCTGCACACGGCTGCCCCATGCCGGTGGGTGGTGCGGGGGGGGGGGAGGCAGGGAGGAGGGAACTGCGTTTCGTCGCACTACACCGCGGGCACTGTGCGGAACCCTGCAACGGAATTGCGGAGCGCCACGCAGCGCGACTTAATTTAGGTTGGGCTGGTACCCTCAACCCTTCCAGCCAATGGCAATGGTCCGTTTTGGGGGATTGGAATGAAGTCGCGCCCCCCCTCACAGACCCGGTCGGCTGCCGGTTCCCGCTTGTGCCCTCACAACACAACCGCAGTTGGACGGAGAGCCCTACGTGCGCGTCGCCCGCCTGGGTGACATGCGCACGCTGGCGGCGCTGCGGCGGCTGGGCTGCGCCTGGGGCGGCGCCGGCACCTTCCAGCGCGTCCTCAAGGAGCTGCTCGCCTCTGCCGGCTCCATGCCGCCCCACCGCACACGAGTCAGGCGGCGGGCGGCGCCGCCGGCTGTAGCAGCAGCAGCAGCAGCAGCAGCTGGCGCTGGTGGTGCCGGGCTAGGGCAGGTGCAGCGAAGCGTGGAGCTGAAGCTGGAGGGTGGCGGCGGCGGCGGCGGGGCCGAGGGCGGAAGTGAGGGCGGCCTCCGCGTGCAGCTGAGGGCGCTGCAGCTTGCGGGTGGCGGCGGCGGCGGCGGAGGGCCCGACGCTCCAGCCACGCCGCCGCCTCCACCGCCGCCGCCGCCGCCGCCGCCGCCGCGGAGGTGGACGTATGGGCGGCTGCCGGCGCTGCTTCACCCGCTGCTGTGGCTGCTGCAGGAGGGCTGCCCCGTCAACTGGGCGCTGGCGGGCGCGGTGGTGCGCGCGCAGCAGCGCAACGGCGCGGCGGCGGCGGCGGCGGCGGCGCAGCGGGCCGCTCGCAGTGGTGCCGCCGCCGCCGCTGGTGCCGCCGCCGCCGGGGTGGCCGCCGGGGCCGCTGCAGGCTGGGCCGTAGCCGGCGCCCACGGTGCCGCGGGCGTTGGGTTGCGGCAGGCCGAGGTTCAGGAGGAGGCGGTGGGGCGGGCGGAGGAGGGCGAGGAGGAGGGGCAGGAGGAGGAGGAGGTGGCGCTGGACTTGTTCGATGTGGTGTCGGAGCTGCTGGCGGAGTGGCAGCCCGCGCGGCCGCCGCCGGTGGGCGCGGGCGTGGGGCCGGCCTGGGGCGCGCGCTAGGGGTGCGGGCTTGGGGCTAGGTGGGGCTTGCGTAGGGCTCGGAAGGTCTTGCGGGGGGGAAGGGGGGGGGGGGATGTGCAAAGACGGAGGGTGCAGAAGGGACCCATGGGTTGGGCAGGCGTGGCAGCGTGCTGGATCCAGATTGCTCACGGCGGCGCTCAATTTAACTCAAAAAGCGTCGCGAATTGGCACCACTAGCTCCTTGCAAACACAACTCAGCGGTCTGCAGCCTTCAAACCCAGCCAGCTGAAACCGGTTGTAGCTCACACACCGGAACCCGCGAAGCCACCACCACCATTACGGTCTCCTCCATCGCCATGGCCCCGGCACCCCGCAAGGCGAGCCAGCTGCTGCTGCTGCTTGCAGCGGCGGCCCTGGCCGCCGCGGCGCTGGCGCTGACGCCGGCCGCCGCTGCCGGCGCGCGGCTGCCCGCCACCGCCACCGGCACCGACACCGCGAGTGCCGCCTGGAGCCGCGTGCAGGCGCTGATGCACGGCGAGGTGCGTGAGCGGTGCGGCGCGGCGTGGTGCGACGTGGCATTGTGTGTGCGTTGCGAGTTCAGCTGCAGTTTTGAGGTGGCTGTAGCGCGAGCTGTAGCTGTAGCTGCTCCCGCCCCTTGCCCGCGCCGATGCCGCGCTCCCGCCCTACTCTGCTGCCGCGGTTACGCCCAATCCGCACCAGCCAACATTCCATTCCTCCGCCTCCTCCTCCCGCCACCCTACCACCACCCTACCACCACCATCACCACCACCACGACGCCTGCCTGCAGGGCCCGCTCCGCACCGAGGACGGCACCGACACCGCCGCCGCCGACGGCGTCGGCCTTGACGCCGGCACTGACTCGGCGGATGCGGACGCGGGCCGGGGCCGCAAGCGCCACCGGGCGCTCATGGCCATTAAGTACGAGGTGCCGCCCAGCCTGCAGCGCGAGTTCGTGGACGAGTGGTGCGTGCGGGCGTGGGGGTGCGTGCCGGTGCCGGTGCAGGTGCAGGTGCCGGGGTGGGGGGGGAGTTCATTCCAGAACCCACAGCCGACCGAGTGAACCCGGAGGTGCCGGGGGGGCTGGGGGCTGGTGGGGGCGGGCTGGCGGGGGTGGGTGGGTGGGGGCGGGCTGGTGGAATGGGGATGCGAGCGGCGACCGTGGTAGTGGCCTAGTGGGGCCGCGGGGACGGCAGCGGCGGTTGGGGGAGTCGGCGGGGCCGGGGCCGGGGGTTGGGGGGGCTGGCAGGACCGCGGCGCCACGAGGAGGCCAGATCCGGTGACGGCCCACCTACCCCCCCCCCCCCCGTCCCCTCCCCCCTCCGCCCTACCTCCCAACCCAACCCCGAAACCTCCCCAGGCGCAAGCTGGAGGACGCCACGGCCGACGAGAAGGGCAACCTGGTGTACGACCTGAAGAAGACCTGGGCCGACAACCTGTGCTACTGGGCGGTGCGTGTAGTGCGTATGTGATGGGGTGGGGGCTACATCCATTTCAATTCAGCTACAGCCTCAGCTACAGCTGCAGCGGTCCGCCGTATGCGCTCGCCCAGAATACGGTCATGATCTGACCCCGTATGGCGGTTCTGCCATCAGCGGCCGCCTGGCTGGCGGAGCCTCTGGTGCCTCCACTCTCTGAGCTCTGCCGCCCCAGCCACCCCCAATCTACATACACACTTGCCACACACCTGACGCACCTGAACCGCAGTACGGCGAGTGGAAGTCGTACGAGGACTACATGGACCACTTCAAGTGAGGCCGTGTGTATGTGTACGACTGCTGTACGGCGCGGGGGTTGCGGGGGTTGCGGGGGTGAGTGGGTGCGGGAGTGCGGGGTGCGGGGGTGCGGTGTATGGGGTGCAGGCCACTGGAAGGAGGAACTTCGGCTGGGCCTTCCGTTCGAGGCTTCCTGTGACTTCTTGTGACGACCATGCCATCTACGCAGCGTTGTGAAGCCCCGCCGCCCCGTCGTGAGTGAATCCTGACCTGGCGCGGCCGTCGCCGCCCCTCCATTCGCCCCTCCGCCCCTCCGCCGCCCCTGCCGCGCAGGTCCGGCCCTGTCGAGGACTTCCTGTCCTGGCTGGATGAGCACGACGTGATGTGGACTCTGTACCCGCTGAAGAACATCACAGACGAGAGCGCGGCCAAGAGCGCCAAGGTGCAGCGTGTGCGGCGTGCGCGTGTGCGTGTGCGTGCGTAGGGGCGTGTGCCTGCGTAGGGGCGTGTGCGTGTGTGTGAGGGAGGGCCGGTTGCGTGTGTGAAGTCCAACCTAATCTCAACCTCTGCAGTACACACACAGCCCCTCCCCTCCCCTCCCCCCCCCCCCCCCCCGCCAGGCCGACTCCGCCTCCCTGGCGCGCAAGGGCAAGGACGACAAGGGCGGAGACAGCGACGACCCGCGGGACATGATGGCGCATGTGGTCATACAGTACCACGTCCAGCCCTCGCACGTGCGTACCGTGCTTGAGCGGGACGAGTGGACGAGCTGAGGCGGGAAGTGTTGTGAGCTGGCCCCCGCCCTTGCTTGTGACTTGCACTGGTATTCACCACCGCCCCCCGTGCACACTATACACACCGCTGGTGCCGCCCGGCACCTGCTGCAGGTGGACGACTTCCTGGGCGCCTGGCAGGACGCGGCGCAGTCCACCTGGGACGAGGAGGACAACACCATATACGCGTGAGTGGGGCAGCGAAACGCAGTGCAGCGCAGGGCAGGGACGTCAGCAGACAGATGGCTAGCTAGATGGCACGGGAAAGGGGGGGCGTCGCCGGGAAGGGGAGGACAGGGGGGGGGGGCTGGCGGGCGGGTGTGAGGAACAGGGAGGCGCTGGGCTGGCCGGCTGAGGCGCGCGCGTTCTGTTTCTCTGGTTCAATGTGTAAGAAGCTCTGTTTGCACCTTCCCTAATTGTAAACTAAGCTCGTGCCGCCACCTCTTCCCCGCTTCCCGCGTCCCCCGTCGCCTCGCCACCACCCGCCTGCGCCCAGGCTGCGCAAGGTCGCCAACATGAACCGTGAGCCAGGGGATGTTGGCGTGTGCGTGCGCGCGTGTGTGGGGTGGGTGGTGCACTAGCTCCACACACACGGACACACCCGCGCCGCAAGCCTTCTGCCCCCGCCCCCGACTCATCACGCACCCCATCCAACCACCCATCCACTGCCGCCGCCGCCGCTGCCAGACCACTTCCTGGCGTACGGCACCTGGAAGGACTACGACGCCTACATGGACCACTTCACCAGCAAGCACGTGCGCAAGCTGCGCGAGTGAGTACGGTAGCTGGATGGGTTTGCGGGTGCGGGGTGCGCAGCGGCGGCGGGACGCGGCGGCTGGGCTGTAGCAAGTTGCAAGGGCCTGCGGTGGGGACTGGGGGATGCTGGATGGGCTGGCATGTGCTGGTGCCAGAATCTGACCTGAGCTGGAGGTTCCGAACCCAACAACTAATCCCCGTGTGCATGCATGGATCGGCACGCACGTTATCCACAACTCTTCCCCGTGACCCCGCCCCCGCCCCCGCCCCGCGCCCCCCCCCCCCGCGCGCAGGTTCCTGGCGGATCGCGACATCCAGTGGTTCGCCGAGCCGCTGGTCAAGAAGGGCAGCCAGCCCGAGGACGTGTGATGACTAATGCCCAATGAGGCGTGCTACTGCTGCCCCGCTGGGCGAGGCCAGGAGGAAACGGAGTAGGGCAGGCATGGTCGCTGAGTGCTGGCGACATGCGGCAGGGGTGGGTGCGCCGGTCGCGTGCGCATGTGTCCGCATCTGCTGCATTATGACTGGGGCGCTGCACGCAATGGGTGGGAGTTGCTTAGTTCGTTGCTGGCGGCTCACTTGCGGCGCGGCCACTGCATACTGCGGGTCTGTGACACAGGCGGTGGCACGCATGATGCAGCGGGCATGATGCAGCGGGCATGATGCAAGAGCGAGTGGTGTGCAACCGCCGCGCGGGATGGCCGGCCGCCCGCTGCGTCGCAGGCAGGTCGCTAGGACGTACGGTTGAGGTGCAGTAGTGTGCGTGCGTGCACGAGTGGGCGAGAGCTGGCGGGTGAGGCGCAGTGCGTACGTGGCAGGATCATCACAACCAGGTATCTGGATCGCGTAACAGCGGGCAATCAAGTCGGGAACCAAATGAAAGTTGGTGCGTGGCCAGCAGCGGGTTGTTGAACATTGGCTGGCTGCTGGGAATTGCGCATGACTGGGTTGCTGTAAGGAATGCTGATTGCTGAAAGTAGAAGCTACCGCACCAAATCTGTCCACGTCATCACGGCCCTGCACGGCCAGCAGGGTTGCAGGGCCCATCCGGCATAGACGCCTGCGTCAGCGTGTGTGGACTACGCTAAGCAAGCACGGCGGCGTGAAGCAAGGGACCGGCGGCAGGGCGCGTGCATTCGGACTGCATAAAGCCTTGCGGGCGTTACAGGTGTGCGTGCACGCGTCACGCACAATCAACGTCGGGGCTTCGCCTTGCGTGGAACTCACTCCCTCACCACCACCTCATCAGGAGTCAATAAAGTGCCTTCGTGCCGGTGCTAGCCACACGGACAACTCGCAAATCGATCACCGTCCGTATGCATGCATATTTCCTTGCGGCCCACACGCCATGCGGGACCCAACCCCCCAGAGTTGACACCTTTCGCCAGCATACCTTACGCGTGTACATACCGCGTGGTACCGTGCAGCCATTGACTATGTATGTTGCGGCCCACACACTCCGTTTCGTAAATGCACTCCTAAATGCCCCCTATGTTAGCGCCCACTTGCATGGCGCGGTGCACCTAGTGCATCATGCTGCCGCCAGCTGGGTGTGAGGCGCGTTCATAGCATGCTACGCGGCCTCGTGCGTGCACATATGCGGGTGACTGCAGAGTTCCGAGGACTAATCGCCAACCATTCAGCAATGCCTACGACGCGCAGTGCCCAATAATAACCGCCAATCCCACTATTTGACAAGCAAATAAAGCAGCGTTACATGCGTGCATGTCAGCTAGCGCCGCTAGCACCGACCGCACTCATCACACCAGAGCCAGGCTGGCCCTATGCCGGCCTTTGCGCGCAGCAGCCCCTACGTGCCGCCGGGCTTACGTACACCGGGGGGCACTCGCTCCTGATGGGTAATGGTGCGTGCCGCTCTCACCAGCCATCCGCTTCGCCACCTCATCACCAATCACTGGCCGTACCGGTTGCGGTACAGCTGCGCGCCGTACTGCGCGCCCGCCGCCGCCTCTTTGTACGTGTACTGCGGCGGCGGCGCCGCCGCAGCGGCCGGCGGCGGCGCAGCGGCGTGGAATGAGGGCGTCGCGGCGTGGTACGCGGCGGGCGTCGCGGGCGCGGCGGCGGTGGCGGTGGTGGCGGCGGCCGCGGCCGCGGCGGCCGCGGCGGCCGCGGCGGCGGCGGCGGCGGCGGCGGCGGCATGGTAGTGTTGCTGCTGCTGCTGGTGGTTGTACATCGACGCCGCCTGGTGCGCGTGCTGCTGCACGTACTGCTGCGCCTGGTACTGCGCCTGCTGCTGTGCCTGCTGCTGCGCCTGCTGCTGCGCCTGCTGCTGCGCCTGCTGCTGCGCCTGCTTCTGCAGCAGGTACGTGTGGCGCTGCTGCAGCTCAAACTGCTGCTGCTGGCGCTGCTGCCACTCCTGCTGGTCCTGCTGCCACTGGTCGTACTGCTGCTGCTGCTGCGGGAACGCCTCAACAGGCGGCATGGTGTGCTGGTGCGGGTGCGCGTGGTTCAGGTGGGGGCCTGCCGGCGGCGGCGGGTAGCAGCCGTGCTGCTGGGGCTGCTGCGGCGGCGGCACGTTGCTGGTCGCCACGCCCGCCTGCTGGCCCTGCTGGTGGTGGTACATGTGGCGCGCCGGGTGGTGGTACGTGGTCTGCGGCGGCGGCGCCTGCTGGTGAGGCGGCAGCAGCTGGTGAGGAAGCGGGGGCTGCACGAGCGGGGCGAAGCCGGGGGGCGGCGCTTCGGCCGGGTGCTGCGCCGGCTTGGTCAGCCAGTGGGAGAAGGAGGTGGTGGGCTCGCGCGCGCACATGGGGGGCATGGCGGCGGGCGGCGGCTGTAGCGGCTGCTCCTGCCCCTGCAGCAGTAGCTGCTGCAGCAGCAGGTGCTGCGCGGCCAGCTGGTGGTCGGCCTCAGCTGCGCGGAAGGCTGTCAGCGCCGCGTGGAGCACGCGCATGGTCTCCAGGTTGAGGCCGAACCAGGCGGCGGGGTCGACCGTGTTCCAGCAGGGGTTGGCATGCTGCTGCTGGCTGTGCCGGCCGCCGTCACCCGTCAGCGGGTGTGGGGCGGCGGCGGCGGCGTGCGCGAGCGGCAGGTGCAGCCCACGCGCGCGCTCCAACTCGATGTCCAGGGGACTGTAGTTGCCCGAGAGCGATGAGCCGGGGGTGGTGTCCCAGCTTACCCGCCCGGCTTTCGGCCTGCGCGCAAGCGGCGGGGCGAAAGGACATGTCAGCACGCAGGGACGTGGCATGGCCCGTGCACGGGAAGGGGGTAGCTCACAAGGTGAACCACATAACAGGCCTAGGGTGACCTCTATCTGATTGCACTGCAACTCCGTAGCCGGAAACGTGCGCGCGCACACGCCTGCGCGTTCCGGCAACCGCCTGGCGCGGCATGGCGGTCGTGAAAGGGCGCTTGCACACAAGTTCATCGCCAAGCTGCACGACCTGCTCTAATGAGGTTCTGAAGTGAATGAAATGCACCCGATGTTTTGGGTTCCTCCCATTCCTGAGCGAGGGCGCCATGCTAAAGTCGCCATGCCCGCCCCCGACGACGCGCTTGAAGAGCAACCCAGCCTAGACCTCTCTGGTCCATCGATATCACTTACGGTGAACAAGCTGGGTCGAGGACCATCTGTCGCGATATTACTGAATTACGCAACATGCTTGCTAGTGCGCGACCAAGAGTCCGAGGTGGCAACAACAACTGAAAGAATAGCGCGACTACTAGATGAATGCCGGAAGTTTGATGCGGGAAAGAAATCGAGCGCGCGAAGGTCGATTTTGTCCAAATTCCAAAATTGTACGGCGTGCCGACTGCAGCATTTCGTCGGCGCTATGAAATCACCGCGCGCTTAGAAGGCCGCTGGCAAGCTGTGCACAAGTCTTCAGCTTTCGCCTACCTAGCGCCTCAAATGTCACGCGCCCAACACTTGCCCCTGCAACGTCTTCTCGCGGAGCCAGGGCCTACCCTTTCACACGACTGAAGCGGCATCCCCTAGCTCCTCTCCTGCCCAGCCCTCATTCAAGCATCCCGCTTGCCCTATTCATGCCACACAGCTCGGCCTCTTCACGCGTCATTTCCGCGCTCCGCTCAACGCCCTGCAGCGCACTAACTGACGTTCTTCATCTGCATCTCACCGCAGTTGTTGTACCGCAGCCAAACACACATCCGCACCTGCATGGCACACACGCGCGCTCGTCCATTCGCCAACCCATCAACGGCCACTCATTCGTCCTGTGTTGCTGTCGTCAGGACATTTGACAGACTATCTAACAACGGCATCTCTCCAGGTGGACCTCACCAGGCTGGAGGCGGCAGGTGTCTGCATCGCTCACCTTGCAGCACCGCAGCAGCCTACACGTGTGCGAAACGGCCTCCAACCAAGTTGCTGCAACCCCATGCCTCATCCTAACATCTGCAAGATGCCCACTAAAATTGTAGCCCCAATCTTCAAGCCCTCCCGCCGTTGCTGCCAGCCGGCGGCTCACACTCCCCCCGGCACCATGTGGTGCTTCGCATATGCGCCTGCACCCCCCCCCCCCACGCGAAGCTGTCATCTCACAACCAGCGTCACGGCAGAACCAGGCACGGACTCGCCTGCCAGAGAAACCTGTCAATCTTCAGCCCACCCCCAACCCCCGTTCCTGTTGATACACAGAGTCGCCTTGCTTAGATTGCTCCACGGCGCATTAGTACCTCCCCGCTCCAAGAAACACCCAAGAAACACATACGAAACATGGCTCGACCGGCAGGCATGTTACTTGGGGACCGAGGGGTAGTAAGTCGACTGCTTGCCGCCCGCGCCCGCGCCCGCGCCCGCCGGTGACGGCTGCTGCTGCACCGCCGCCGCCGCCGCCGCCGCCTTCGCGTCCGCCGCTGCCTTGGCGGCCGCGGCGGCCGGCGCCGCCATCATGGCCGCCGCCGCCGCCTTGGCAGCCGCCAGGGCCGACTCCATCGCCACCTTGGCCTCCGTCGCGGAGGGCAGGTGCAGGCCCGCCGCCGCCACCGCGGGCGCCTCCGCCGCCGCCGCGGCCGCAAGCACGGCCGCGCCAAGAGAGGAGCCGTCGTGGCTCAACTCGAACCTGTGCGCACGCATCGTCGTCGAAGGCTGTGAGTAAACGCGGTACGTACACCCAGGAGCTGCCCGTCCTTAGGCGGCTTGGCTTCGTGAAGGCAATCGGCATCAGCCATACTACAGTATCCTGCTCCCTTCCGGCCGCCTGGCCCCTGTCGTGTCCGTTGCCATGACCAATAACTGACTTTGGATTTGGAATGAACTCCGCCCCTCTCCCTCCCCGCCCCACCTGATGAGGGGCGCCAGGTCATCCGCCTGCGCGCCCAGCTGCTGCCGCACCGCCGCCCGCAGCATGTGCCGGTAGCTGCCAAAGCCCTCATACACGCCGCCGTCAAACGCCACCGTCACCGGCCGGTGCACCGGGGCGGCAGCCGCCGCCGTCGGCACGGGCGCGGGCGCGGGCGCGGGCGCGGCAGCGCCCGCAGGGGCGCCGCCAGGCGCCGCCGCGGCAGCAGCCGCCGCCGCGGCAGAGGCGGCCTCGGCGGCGGCGGCGGCCGCAGCCGCGGCCTCCTTGGCAGCTTTGACGGCGGCGGCGGCGGAGGCGGCCCAGCCGTTGAAGCGCAGGATGGCCAGAAGCGCCATGGCCGCCAGGGAGGCGCTGCGATTGGCCACGATGGTGCACACCTGCAGCGCGAGCCCGGGTGGGGTGGGGGGCTGTTAAAACCAGCCACATGGGATGGGGGTGCGGGCGGTGCGAGTGCGGGTGCAGACGGCAGGCATGTACGTGTGTCGGTTTGGGGGCCGCAAGCGCACGCGCGCTGAGCTCGACGCCTGGCGCGTGCATGAGAGACCGGAGGCAGCCGGCTGTAGCCTCGGCACCCGCAGCTCGCCGGCCCACCGTCGCACCAGGAACCAGGGCGCACCCAGCCACCCACCCAGGCCACCCTTACCCAGCCACACCCACCTCGCGCACCACCTCCGCCGCCGCCACCGAGGGCCGGTGCACGCCCAGCTTATCAGCCAGGATGTCGCGCGTGTCGCGCAGCCGCCAGCTGCGGTCGTCCACAATGTCGGCGAGGTCCTTGCTGCTCAGCGAGCCGGGCGTGGACAGCTGGGCGGGCAGCACAGGCGTGCCGGCAGCCACCGCGCCTGGGAGGAGCGGGAGGAGCGGGGGAAGCGTGGGCGTGGGCATGCGTTGTGTGTTGTGTTGCGCGTGTTTGTGCGCGTACATTGACCGGAGTGTGACGATGGCCTACGGCATCGCGCAGTTTAGGCAGCGGCCCGAGCTGTGCGGCAGCTTGCGCACCCAGCACCGACAGGCGTCCAACCCTCCCATCCACCCCTCCCGGACCCGCGCTTCACCCCAGTGCCCCCTCCGCCGCCTCCGCCTCCGCCGCCGCACCTGCCTCCGCCGCCGCTGCCGCCACCTCGGGCGCCGCCGCGAACAGGCTGGGCAGCTCGCGCGCGATGGCGGCGGTGATGGTGCGCGCCGCCTCGCCCAGGAACATGCCGCTGAGCAGCTTCTCAAACAGGTACTTGCCCGGGTTGGGGCTGGCGGCGTCCACCTGCGTACGGTAGTGCAGTGGCGCAGTGGTGCAGTGCCCAGGCGTGTTCGCGCTCTCGCATGTGCTTCAAAAAGAAACACCAAAGGAGATGGACACAACGCCCAATTCCTCTCCTCCGTGCTGTATTTGCTGGGTTTGGGTTTGGCCATGGCTGGTTTGGGTTTGGACAACAAACTGCTTCGTTCCCCTCCCCTCCCCTCCCCTCCCCTCCCCTCCCCTCCCACCCCCGCACCTGCAGGTCCTCCATGCAGCGCGGCAGCTTGGGGCTGAAGAAGGCGCCCCACTCCATGTTGATGGCGGTGCGGCCGCCCGCCCCAGCGGCGGCGGCCGCGGCGGCGGCGCTGCCGGCGGGCGGGCGCCACTTGGCCAGCTTGGCGGCGTCCTCCACGTAGCAGGCGTTGGTGCCGGTGCCGATGATGACGCCGATGTCGGTGGTGTGGTCCAGGTAGCGCTGAGCCGCCAGCACGCCCACCTGACGTACGGGGCGGGGAGGGGGATTCCAGGCATGATTACTGTAATTGCGGGGAGGGGGGAAGGGTTGACAAGCGTGGGGGTGACTGATGGGTGGGATGGGTGGGGGTGGCGGCTGCTGCCGCTGCTGCTGATGATAATGATGCCATCAGGGCGCCTCCTGACGAAGAACGCAGCGGCCACAGTGCAACGCCCTCCCGCCCTGGTCCGCCCTCTCATCCGAAGCAGCCGGGCTGGGCCCAGCCCAGTCCAGCCCGCCCTCCCACCCCAAGCAGCCCCGCCCAGTCCAGCCCGCCCCCGGCGTTTTCTGGACGACCTGCTCTGCCTCAATAACCCCTGGCTCAAACACCTGCTCTACACCTCCCAGACGTACGAGGGACTCCGCGGCCTCTACCCTCCCTCCCTGGCCGTTCCCGAGCAAACCCACCCCCACCTTCCGGCCTCCTGCGTCCCCTTCCTCGACGTACTGCTCTGCTCCATCGTCCACCATGGCCGCTGCTGGATCGTCACTCATCTCTACGACAAGCGCGAGCAGCCAGCGTTCGGCAGCGTACGCCTCTCCCGCTTCGTCGCCCGCCATCCCTCGGTTAACGAGATGTGCAAGCGCAACATCTTCGTTAGCCAATTCCACCGCCTTCGCCGCGTCATCACGTGCGCAGAGAACTTTGCCTACGAGACCGCTCAACTGGTGGCCGCCCTCAGCGCGCAAGGCTATTCCCGGCCCTGCATGTTCCAGCAGTTCGTGTCCCTCCTACGACGCAACCCTCATGTCTTCTACTTTGCGCGCCGTGGACACCCGGAGCCGCCCGCCGCACCCGCCCAGATGCAGCCGCCGCTCGACCTCCTCGCGCGGCTTCACTCCTACCTGCGCGGGGCACCGCCCCCGCCGCCGCCGCTGGCCGCGGGGCTGCCCTGACCCGGCTAGCATAACGTTACTCCGCCTCCCCGTCGCGCGTCCGTCCGACCACGCCCGGCCCTATGTGAGTATTCCGGCCGGCCTCTCCGGCCCCTCCGACGCTGCCTGTGCTTCTGGTCTACCCGCCCACTGCCGCCCCCGCTCCCGCCCCCGCTCCCGCTACCGCTCCCGCCCCCGCTAACGCCCCCCTACCGCCCCTGCTCGCGCCCCCGCTGACGCCCCCACTCACGCCCCCTGTCACGTTCCCCTGACGCCCCAGCTAACGCCACCGATCCCGCCCCCGCTGCCGCCCCCACTCACGCCCCCCCCCACTCACGCCCCCGGTCACGCCCCCGCTAACGCCCCCGTTCCCACCCCCGCTAACGCCCCCGCTAACGCCCCCGCTCGGGCCTCTGCTAACGCCCCCGCTAACGTCCCCACTCCAGCCTCTGCTAACGCCCCCACTGACGCCCCCGCTCCCGCCCCTACTGACGCCCCCCAACACCCGCACTAACACCCCCGCTCCCCGCCGTCGCCGTTTACCGCCCCCGCTCCCGGATGCCCCCTTATGCGTGAGGGGCGTCCGGGCTGGCAGCGTTGTGGGGAGCCGTACGCGGCCCGCACGCTGCCTGCCGCATCCTTTACCACTAACCGCCCCCATGCCGGCCGCGCCTACCTCTTAACCCGTTCTGAGGCCCCCACCTTTCTCTTTTGCCACCCGGGCTCGTGCGTGATCTACTTTGTGCTGTCCATACCCTTTACCTTCCGCCGATGCGCCTCGGCCCTTTCACTGTGCCCCGCCCTTTCGAACCTCGCCTTTCCCCTTAACCGCATGTCGCTCTTCTGGCCCGGCGCTTGCTGCCTGGCGCCGGGGTCCTCTTCCTGGTCGCCAGGTAAGTCGTGTGTTTTGCATTTGCGTGTTCGCGTGTCTATTTCTGCTGTGCGCGAGCCGAGCCTGGGTGGCATTTCGTCGACGGCGCGCCGACCTCGCCCCGCCTACGCCCTTCGCCCCGAAACGAAAGAGTACACCGTTCCCCTGTATTGCCGCAAACTGCATTGCCTGCTCCTTGTCTAGTTCAGCTTGGTTTAGCTTGGGATGGTATTCACAACCCCCCCGCCCCTCACCGTGTCGTTGAGCAGCGCCGCCACGCGGCAGGGGCAGCCCGCCCGCGCCAGCGCCGCCGACAGCAGCTGCACCGGGTCGTGGCCGATCTGCGGGCCGGGGGTGTCATGGTGTGTGGTGCGGTGTGGGGTGAGCAATAAGAGGTGCGTGGGGAGCAAGGGGCTCACAATGCCGCAAGTAGGGACCCGCAGCACGTGCCCACCCAGGCAACCTACGTGATCACCTTATTCTTCAGTTGGTCGGTCCAAACCGCTCCGGCCCGCTCCCGCCCCCGCCCCGACCCCCTTTGGCCCAGCCCCCGACCGCGCACCACGCCGCTGCACTTGAAGCCCTTGGTCCAGTCCAGCAGCTTGCCGGCGGCCAGGCCCGACTGCTCCACCGCGAAGGAGAAGCAGAAGCCAACCACCGGCTGCGGGGGCGGGGCGGGGTGGGGGCAGGGCGGGGGTCAACAGCAGGGGAGGCGCGGGGGCTGCAGCCGGGGTTTGGACGGTGGGCACGGGGCCACAGGGTGTGGGAGAGAGCGGGGCGCCAGCCGGAAGGCAGCACGCAAGCCGGCGTGCCGGATGACGGCGCCGGCCCGGAGATGCGTGCTGCCTCCGCACCCACCGCCGGACAGCGCACGACCTCTAAGCACCGCCCATCCAGCCGCCCATCCAGCCGCCCATCCAGCCGCCCATCCAGCCGGGCCCCACGCCCAGGCGTGCCGTCAGCTCCCTGCAGCACCAGCAGCACCCGCAGCACGGCCTTCCAACCTCCACCGAGTGCGGCTCCCGACACGGAACCTGCGCACAAGCCCGCCACGTGGCTGACCCCCTCCCGCCGACCACCCTCCACCCTCCACCCTCCACCCTCCACCCTCCGACCTCCACCCTCCACCCTCCACCCTCCACCCTCCACCCTCCACCCTCCGCCCTCCGCCCTCCGCCCTCCGCCCTCCGCCCTCCGCCCTCCGCCCTCCGCCCTCCGCCCTCCGCCCTCCGCCCTCCGCCCTCCGCCCTCCGCCCTCCACCCTCCACCCTCCACCCTTCACCCTTGCCCTGCCATTTCCGCCCTGCCCACGCCACCTTCCCTACCCTCCCCAGCCCCTCCCTCTTGCCCTCCTCCTCACCCCCGCAACCCCCACCCCACCCAACCTCAATCCCACCCCCACCGCCAGCGCACCTGCGCCGCCTTGTCGCCGGCCGCGCTGTGCCGCCAGATGAAGTCGCGCAGGGTGGTGGCCAGGAAGTCGAACAGCTGCGCCCCAGTGCCCTCGTACACCTCCCGCGGCAGCGCCACCTCCGCCACGTCGCAGGCCTCCACCTGGCCGCGGCCGGCGCCCAGGCGCACGTGCATCACGCGGAAGTTGGTGCCGCCCAGGTCCTGCGAGTGTGCGTGTGCGTGTGCGTGCGTGTGTACACGTGATTTGGGGGGAGTCAGGTTGTGGAGGGTGTGTGTGGGAGGGTGTACACGTGTGTGTGTTGGTGTGGGAGGGGGGGGACGGGCCGCCCGCACACACACGGCTGTGGAGAGGCAGCTGCCGGCGGCCTGACAGGCGCCCTCAGGGTGGTCCACCTTTTTATTTATTGACGCTCGCTGTGGCACCCTATCCAGAGAGAGCGGGTTGCGTGCTGTGACGCGGCGACTGCTACGGCCGAACCCTGAGCTGTCGCCCCCCCGTGTTCGACGGGCACGGTCGCTCGCGCTCACCAGCGCGAAGCACTCCCCGGTCTCGGTGCCGTCCGGCAGACGAGTCACATACGTCGGCAGCATCATCATGTGCTTGCCGTCCACCGGGATTTGCTTGGCGAGGCCCTCCTTCATCTGCGCCTGAAACTCGACCTCCAGCTCCGCCAACCGCTCCGCGCTGGGGATGAGCTGGTCCTTATAGCGCTTTAGCAGCTTCTCAAGCTTAGCCTCCTGCTCCTCCGTGAGCGGTCGTTTGGTGAGTTTGCGGCATAGGATGAGGATGCCGAGTGCGGAGGTCGTCAGGAGTGGGAGCGCGATGGCCATGCGGGGTGACATTTTGAGTATAGTGTAGCCTAAATGGTGCAATACACGGGTGCACGGGCTGAGCGCCGGGGAAATGAGCATGACCCAAACGAGGGTGTTGCCCAATCGACCATCGTCCCAGATCAAACCCCACCTCACTGTAGTTTCGAGCGCATTGTGCACGCTGCGCTGATGATACCTACCTACAAACGCTCGCTATCTTACACCGACTAGGTTTCCCGACAAGATCGATTCAGGTTTCGCCCCTCTCGTTGTCGAACTCCCGGCGACCGCCACAACCACCACAGCTCAAACCAAAGGAGTTACATACAACCATTACATTAGCGACACCCAAATTTGCGGACGAAGGGCTGCGGCAGTGACCACACGGCCTCTCGAGAGGCGGGCAGGGTCAATCGAACGCGCGGGAATGGACAAGGCCGCGGAGAAAGCCCGCGAGGGCGACCTCGCCTACTTCGAAACTCTGAGCCCCGAGGAGCTCACGCGACTATGCAAACGCAAGGTGTGGGGTGTGGGGCAGCGCGGAGGCGACGCGCGTGTCGAAGGGCGTCTGGGGGTGGGGGGATTGGCAGCGTGGCGTTGCGGTGCCACCGGGCCGCAACCTTACGCGGCGTCAGGGTGGGAGGGCAGGCCTGGACCACAGCCCTCCTGTCGCCCTCTGTCACCCTGCCTGCCTGCCTGCCGGCCTGCCGGGCTCAGGATGAGGACCAGCGCTCGCTGCTGCACAACGCCGTCACGTCCGGCAACCTGGAGCTGTGCCAGCTGCTGGTGACGCGCGGCGGCAGCGCGGCCGTGGTGGACGACCAGGACGAGGAGGTGTGTGTGGGGGGGTGGGGGGGGGGGCGCGTGTGGGCGCGTGGCAGGCGGGCAGACAGACGGACAGACAGTGGGCAGGTGTGATTAACCGTGCCGTATCGACAAGACGAGCATCGCAGGGTGGGCCCCGACCCTGTCCGAAATACGCTAGGCGTTCGTCCCCCACTTCCCCACATCTCGCCCGCTTTGCCCGCCCGCTCGGCTCGGCTCCGCAGGGCTGGACGCCGCTGCAGTCGGCCGCCAGCTGCGGGTTCGAGGCGGTGGTGGACCTGCTGCTGGCGCTGGGGGCGGACGTGCAGGCAGCCAACTCGGGCGGCCGCACCGCGCTGCACTACGCGGTGGGGCCCGCGGGGGCAGGGAGGGTGGGGTAGTTTATTCCAGAAACCAGAAGCGGGGGTTGTGAACACCAGCCCAAGCTTCACCAAGCTAACTAGACAAGGGACACGCAAAAGCAAGGGGGAGGGAGCCGGGGCGCCCCGGCCCAGGACTGGGGGCGCTTAGGAGGGGAGATGTGCAGTCGGCCAATGCGGCATGTCTCGTGTGTTCCACGCCCAATGCGGCATGTCTCGTGTGTTTGCGTGAGACGCTCCTGACGGTTTCCGCCGGCGATGGTCGGCCGCCCCTCGCAACAGGCCAGCAAGGGGCGCGCGGGCGTGCTGCGGCAGCTGCTAAAGGCGGGCGCACGGGCGGGCGCGGCGGACTCCACCGGCAGCACGGCGCTGCACCGGGCCGCCAGCGCGGGCAAGGCGGAGGCGGTGGCGGTGCTGGTGGAGCAGGGCCGCGCGGCGCTGGACCCGCAGGTAGGTAGGGGTCGGCGGGAGTAGGGGCGGCTGTAGCAGGGCTGCAGTGGGTAGGGCGGGGGTAGGGCACGAGAACGCGGCAGGGTTGCCTGCTGCGTGGTGGGAGGCCCGCCGCCAACGCCTTGCTGCCCCCTCACACACACACACGCACGCACCGCCTGCCGCCTGCAGGACAAGCAGGGCTGCACGCCGCTGTTCATAGCGGTGCAGGTGGACGCGGCGCAGGTGGCGTTCTACCTCGCGTCCAAGGGCGCCGGGCTAGAGGTGCGAGCGCGTGCGGGGCTGGGGGCTGGGAGCTCTTGAGAAGCAGCCGCTTTGTGCGTGTGCACGTGGGGATGGTGGCTGCGGTGCAGGGGCCGGCAGGGTCGTCAACGTGGTCTCCAGGTGCCAGCCACGGGGTGCCACGGGGTGCGCGTGCTTTGGTTCACTCCTGGATGCCGCATTGGTGGTACCAACACACTCCCAACCCACTTTTGCTGGTGCCGCGACTGCAGGTGGCTAACAAGGACGGCGAGACGCCGCTGTCCATCGCGGGCGAGAACGCGCCGGCGCTCAAGTCGGCAGCAGCGCAGCGCGGCGGCATGGAGGTGGACTGACCGACTGGTGGACTGACCGACCGGTGGACTGCGGGCGGACCGGTGCTCGACTGACGTAGAGCCGACGGAAGGGAGCTAGAGGTGACCAGGAAGCGATGCGTGCGCTTAAACGGCGTAAGGTGCTGCGGTGGTGTTAAGTGTGGTAATGGTGCTGGAGGAGGGGTCATGCTAATCGGGGCTGTAAGGTGCTGCGGTGCGGTGTGTGCCGTCACAGTCAGTGGAAGAGTGATTACGCAGACACGTCCAGTTTTGCGACGATGCTGCTCATGTGGCTCTAGTGCCCTGCGGTGTGCAAGCTAGGCGTACGGCGGGCTGTTGCATGGGACCGGACGCAGTGCGCGTTGGCCGGGTGACCGATGCGGCTTTATCTGCCGTTGTGCTTCTGCACTGTAATCAGGTTCGCCCTCTGCCGGGACGGTCACACCCCAAACCACATTTCCTGGCCTGCCTGCCCACCGCGCTGAGGACGGCAAGGTGCATGACACATGGACTGCATGGACACTACTCCCGCTTCGTTCACGCGTTGTCAAACCTTGTCCAGCCTATACTGTTGCCACCGATTGGTGGCACATTCAGCTGCTGGCACATTCACCTCTCGACATCTGCGCATGGTGACAACTGACAAGCTGACACGTGTTCAACCCTGGCCACCCGTCTGCACCTTACTTCTCCCCACCCCACCCCACCCCACCCCCTCATCATATGCCCTGTGCTGACAAGACTCAGCGACGCCTCCCAGACCCCCACGCACGCACGTCCCCTCAGCTCGGCCCCCCTCCACCAGCACCTGCCGCTGCTTGTATTGCAGCGGTCCCGCCAGCTGCCAGCAGCGCCCCGAGCTCCCGCATCGCCGCCAGGTACGCCGTCGCGTTGGCCTTCCGCTGCCGCAGGTGCGCCGACACCACGCGGCGGAAGGCCTCCGGCGCCGCCGCCGCCGCCAGCCGGTGCCGCTGCACCAGGGCGTCCGGGCTGGCCTCATCGTTGAACCCCACCAGGCTGCCGAAGCGACGGCACTGCGGCACGGGAGCGCCGCTGCCGCCACCGCCACTGCCGCCGCCGCCGCCGCCGCCGGCTGTGATGCAGGGCGGATGCTGATGCTGTTTTGCGATGCTGTGCATGGGCAGCTGGTGAGGCAGGGGCGGCGGCGGCGTGAAGCTGATGCCGGCGCGGCGCCACGCCTCGCTCATCAGGGTGTCACCCGCGAGCGAGTACGTGGACATGACCACACCGTAGAAGGACGCGTCCGCCGCCGCCGCGGCGGCTGCCACCGCTGACGACGACGCGGGCGGCGCTTCCGGGGCCAGCACCGGCTGCGCGTGGAGGCTGTGGCGGGCGAGGCGCTGCAGCAGGCCGTGCGACAGGATGACGCCGGCGCCGCCGTAGAAGGACGTGCGCCCCTCGGGCGGGCAGTCGGGCTGCTGGCGGAAGCTGGGCGGCTGCGCCGCTGCCGGCGGCAGGATGCACGGCGGCGTGGGCGGGCCTGCCGCGCCCTTTGCGGGTGCGGGTGCGGGGGCGGTGGGGCAGCGGCCGTCCCGGGTGACGGGTGCGGTGTAGCGCTTGGCGCCCGGCGTCCCGGGCTTGGTGCTCAGCTCGTAGCGGCAGTGCACCTGCGGGTGCGTGCATGCATGCATGTGGAGTAGGCGAAGCCCGGGAGTAGGATTTGGCGCGCCCCGCGCCCAGCTCCGGGAGCATGGTAGGGTTGGCGTGTCGCGTGCGTGGCGAGGCTGGCCACGCCTTAGTATAATTACATTCCGGCTTCTCGCTGACAGCGCGGAACTGTGCTGAGCGCCTCCGCCGGTCCACACTCGCCGCTGCTCCCTACCTCATCCCCAGCGCCCGGCATCCGCCCCCACCCGCACGCCCCCACCCTACACCCGCACACCCGCCCATCACACCGCACCCATCCCACCCACCCATACCGCCCCACCAGGAAGTCGGAGATGGCCAGCGGCTCCGTGTGCGGCAGCCGCATCTCGGCCAGCAGGCCCAGCACCGCCGGCAGCGAGAACAGCGTGTCGTCGTCGCCCAGCAGCAGCCACCTGCGGCGGAGGTGGGGTGGGTGCGGGCGGGTGTGCGGCAGGGGTGCGGCGGGAGTGCGGGGATTGCGGGTAGTGGGGGAGTTGCAGGGGGTAGGTGGGGTTGCGTGCAGTGTGCGTGCGTGGTGAGCCGCACGGGCCCATGTGTGCTTGGAGCTCATGACGGTGGCTGCCTGTGCAGACGGCTCAGCAGCAGGCACCCGCCCGGCTCACTCACTTGTACTGCCCGCCGGTCGCCGCGTGCGCCAGCAGCGGCGCCAGCACGTGCCTCAGGCTGGTGGGCATGCCGGGGAGGTCGGGCAGCGCGGAGAAGGTCTCGTTGTGGCGGGCGCCCGCGGCCCGCAGCGCGTCCAGTTTCACCTGCGTGCAGGGTGTGTTTGTGTGGGTGCGGGGCGGGGAGGGGGTGGGGTGGAGGGGGGCGGTGCGTGCCAGCCGGGCGGTGCGTGTGCATAGCTGCCAATTGCATGGCCCGTGACGCCGCGGGGGTGCAAGCGCTGTAACACGCGTTCGCAACCAAATCCAGTGCGTGGAGCGCGCGCAGTGTCACCTCGAGGATGGGGCATGCACGTTTGCGACCGGCCCCTGTCCCTACATATGCCCCGGCACCGGCAGGGGCACCCGAAACTGGGTTGCCCCGTTGCTGCCCGAACCCGCCACCCGTTGCTTACAAGGTCATCAACAACCACGTGCGTGCGCACACCCAAGCGCCACGCACGCGACGCCTCCACCACGCCAATGCGCTTGTGGAAGGTAGGAAAGACAACGAGCAGGTCCGCCAGGTGCGGCGCGGATGTCGAGACATCCGGACGGGGCGCTCCGCCGCTTGCGGCTCTCCCGGCAGCTAGGCACGCTAAGCATACTAATACATGGCATATGGTATGGAATAATGCGTATCTGCGCGTGCGTGCGTTAGCGACTCGGGTGCGGCATCCTGCATCTTCCCGGCCCGACAGCAGGTTTCGGACACCGCGAGGTCGCACCATCGGTCAATGTGGCTATGTGCTTATACCGACTCGTGTATGAATTTAATTTAGCGAATGCCTAGCGGCCTTCAAAAGCAGCCACACCGACCTGTACGGTTGAATCGGCGGTTGACTGGCCCGGCGGTTGCGGACCTGCTCAATAAGCAGAGCCTGGAGGTCATTACGTGTATTTGCACTCGTATCTATGCGCCTAACGTGCATCGCCTGGTGAAGCTGCCTGAAATAGAAGGGGAAATTGAAACAACTTTTATTGCTCGATTCGCTCATTTACAATTATTGGAGCATTATTCAAGGGTCATACTGAAGAAATACCATAGCTCCAGGACCTGTGGCCGGCAGGGCGTGCCCGCTGGCGACGCGCCTGCGCCCCCCGGACGCAAATGCGCTCCGCCCTGAGCTCGGTCACATGCATCGTGACTGTGCTGCTACTAGCAGCCGCTGGATGCGACTGCGAAGCGTCGCGTGTGGCACCGCCCGGGGCGGCCGCTGTACACGACTCCGACCTGCCCCCTGAGTGCGACCGGTTCTCTGCCCTCATGCGGCCTCTGGCTGCCCGGCTGGGCGCGTGGCGGGCGGCGGGGGGAGTGAACGCCAGCGAGGGCGAGCGGCTGCGGCGGGAGATTGAGGGCGGCGGCGAGGGCGCCTTTGTGAGCATCCGCAAGGGGCAGGTGCGAGGGGTGGGTTCGTGCTGTGAGGCTGGGCGCCTGTGGATGGAGCACAAGGCCCTAACAGGGCTGATGCCGTGTCCGCCGTTTGCGAGGCACATATGCATGTTAGTGGGCTGCAAGAATGGATTGCTGCAGCGCAGTGAGTGCAACCGCTGCTGATTGTCGGTCGTCCACTCTCAATGTGCTCCCCCACCCCGCGCACAGGTGCACATCTTGGTGAAGCGCGAGGGTGAGCCGGCTGCCCGTAGCGCAATCACATGATACACGTGACTGCGTAGCTGTTTCGTGTCACTGCTGTTTGTGAGTCTATCGCTTCATCTAGACTCCCCCCGCATACGCGTGCACCTGATCGTGCACCAGGATTCCAATCCAAGACCTACGGGGCGCTGATGCTGCTGCATCGCCTGGTGTCACGGTTTGGCCGGACCCGGCTCCCGGACATGGTGGGTGTGGGGAGGGACTGTGGGCGTGCCATTCTGGGCTTCCAACCAGCAGGAATATATCCCCCAAGATGACTTTCCAGGCAATCCAACACTTTCCCGTCGCACGGATCGATCCTCAACCGCGCAGGAGTTTGGCATCCACCGCGGCGACGTGCCCAAGCCGGGCGCCTGGATGTCCTTTTGCGGCCGGCGCGGGGAGCTGCCCGGCACCTGGCTCTACCCCGACTTCGGATACTACGCATGGTGGGTCGCTAACGCATGGTCGCTAACGCATGGTGGGTCGCTAACGCATGGTGGGTCGCTAACGCATGGTGGGTCGCTAACGCATGGTGGGTCGCTAACGCATGGTGGGTCGCTAACGCATGGTGGGTCGCTAACGCATGGTGGGTCGCTAACGCATGGTCGCTAACGCATGGTGGGTCGCTAACGCATGGTGGGTCGCTAACGCATGGTGGGTCGCTAACGCATGGTGGGTCGCTAACGCATGGTGGGTCGCTAACGCATGGTGGGTCGCTAACGCATGGTGGGTCGCTAACGCATGGTGGGTCGCTAACGCATGGTGGGTCGCTAACGCATGGTCGCTAACGCATGGTGGGTCGCTAACGCATGGTCGCTAACGCATGGTCGCTAACGCATGGTCGCTAACGCATGGTCGCTAACGCATGGTCGCTAACGCAGTAAAACGTAAAGGGGAGGAGGAGGGCTGCCTAGGGTTACGCGCACGCGGCGGCGAGCGATAGGATCCCCTCCGCTACCGTGTCATCCTGTTTTTCGGGCTGCTACGGTTGGCACACCGCGCGTGCGTGCCCTTGATCCCCATACCTCGTACCCTCCGTACACATGCATGTGCGGGACCGCCGCCGCAGGCCCGAGATCATGATGCCGCCGTGGGAGGCCATCCGGCAGCGCACGCAGGAGGTGGTGGCGGCCCACCCCTTCGCCGCCCGCAGCAGCCGAATGTTCTGGCGCGGCGGCGCCGGCAAGCACATCAACACGGACGTGCGGGGGGTGAGCGGCGGGGGGCGCGGCGCGGCGCGGGCTGGGATGGGCGGGGTGCGGGGTGCCGTACGCCGTGTTGCCAAGGGATGGGGTGCGCAAGGCAAGCGCTTCAGTGCGTGCTTGCACTGCAGGCTAACCGAACTCATTTGTGTTTCTGCAGAAGCTGCTTCGGGCGCTGGAGAACCGCACCGACATTGCGGACGTGCGCACAATCCCGACCTTTGACGTGCTCGCGCAGCGCGGCCTCCAGAGCTTCACACCGCTGTGGGACTTCTGCAAGTGAGCGCACGGCTGCTGTGCCGTGCTGCCGTGCGCTGCCTTGCGTGTGTGTACGGCCTGGTATGACAGCTCCCATGCGGAGATGCGCGCGAGGAAGCGAAGCCCCTGGCGCAGGTAATGGTTGCAACCCCCGCCCCCGCCCTCCCCACCTCCGGAACTGGCTCTGGTCTGCAGGCACAAGTACATCCTGTACACAGAGGGCAACTCCTACTCGGGGTGGGTGGCCCGCCGCCGCCGCATGGGGTCTTGCTGTGCGTGTGTCAGAGTGTGTGTGTGTGTTCCCCTGTCCCCTGGCCAACCGGTACCCACGTACTCCACAATCCACACTCCACACACTCTCTCGCACACAGTCCTGCGTGTATAAAAACATTTTTTGGTGCTCCCCAACTAACGCACCCAACACAGCCGGCTCAAGTACCACGTGCTGTGCGGCAGCGTCATCATCAGCCACCCGCGCAAGTACGACACCATGCTATCGGCGCTCATGCAGGAGGGCAGGTGGGCGCGCCAGGCGGGCGGCTGGGCGGGCTGCAGCATGGCAGCAGGTGCACGGGTCAGGGAATGGGGAAGCGGGAAACGGGCAGACAAGAAGATGTGAGGTGCGAGAAAGGTGTGACCCCCGCACTTGGCCCGAACACGTGTTGGTCTGTCCTGATGCCCATAACCTCCAACTCCCACCCCCGCCCCCAAAGTCACATCGTGACCACCGCGGACAACGAGTGGAGCGACGTGGCACAGGTGGGTTGCCGCGTGCGTAGGACTGTGGCTTCACCCCCACCAGGACTCCCGTCCCCCCGCACGCCCGACTTCCTTCCCCCCGCCCCCCCCCCCCGCACCCCCGCCCACCCGCCCACAACCCACCAGGTCCATCAGCGCCTGGAGTCCAACCCGCGGCTCGCCGAGTCCATTGGCAACTCGACCGCGCGCTTGGGCGACCTGCTGACAGGTAGCGCGCGAGGCAGCGGAATAGACCGATAGCGCCCGTTGACCGTGTGCATGTGTGGTGCTTGCTTGTGTGTGTGTGTGTGGTTACAGAGTGGTGCGCACGTTCTTGCGTGCCTTCCTGCTGCGTGTAAACCGGAGGCCCGGGCCGGGGTGACCCTTATAACGCCAGTGCATGATTGTCCTATTTATTGTTCTCCCCTTGCAAGGGGGACTTCCCTACTTCTATGCTCCCAGATGGAGCTGAGTAATGCAGCTAACTTGACAGGCTCAGATTTCAGCATCACTTCGCGCATGTTTAGGCTAAAGTCTAGGCCACTGCACGCTCGTAACTCGGTGTAGGCAGCACATTGCATCAGGACGTGGTGCTCATCCTCCACCTCATTGGCCGTACACAGTGGGCACGTCCTCTCCTCCCTGCTTGTGTATCGGCGCGCACCGGCACACATCACTCGCCCCTGCGCCGCGCCCGGAATTGTTTCGCCCCTCGCTCCCCACTTCCCCTCCACTTCTGCTGCCCCCTTTCCCCCCAAACAACACGCGCGATCATGACCGCAACAATCCCTCCCACCTCCTGCACACGCACGTACAGAGGACGGCGTGTCCTGCTACCTGCTGGCGCTGCTGCGGGCCTACGCCGCTGCCATGACCTACGCGCCGCCGCCGCCGCCGCCCGGCAGCGCGCACCTGGAGGCATTCGTGCTGGGCCGCATGAAGGGCGTGGCGGGCGGGTACAAGACCGTCACCTAGCTAGCGCGGCGGTGGCGGGTGGCGGCGCGAACAATTAAGAAAGGAGTGAGCCACCTAGGTAGGATTGATGACGGGGTTTGTGCACGCGCAGCAGTGAGCCTGGGAGTGACGCAGTCAGAAAGGGGCAGACGCCACGTGACACCATCGTCACATGTGCTGTGATCCTGATTAGCGTGCTATTTACTGACGGGCGGGGGGGGGGGGGGTGCACTGACGGGGGGCGGGGGTGCACTGAAGGGCCGGTCGAAGCTGTGATGCGGAGTGATGGTGGTGATGAGACCGTTGGGTACGGCGGGCCCCTTGCTTCCGGCTCCCTTCCGCTGCAGGCCGCGATTCCTTACTTAAACACACTTACTGACGTGAATTTGCCGTCCCACTTGCGAAGCTAATTAGGCTAATAAACTGTTCAACCACCTCGCTCGCGGAGGAAGCTGCGCTGCGATCCTCGAGGCAAGCTGCACCCGCAGCCCCGCAAGGAATTGAACATCTAGTTGTTCTACTGTGAATCAGGCTCGTGAGCTTCCCTTGCATTTCGCATGCGCTTCGCTGGAGGCATCCGCCATCTCGATTCTGGTCGTCGCTCATGCGCGCGCGAACGGCCCACGCCCGTGTCGAGCAGGCTAAGGCACGTTACCTGGTCGCTAAGCAGTATGCGCCATCGCGATTCAGCGCTAAGGAGAAGGCCGCCGCGGCGCCGGGCAACGCTCTTGGCAAAGCTCTTGTTCGCGTTATTGCTGGCGACCGCTGCGGCCGCTGCGGGGCCTCGCCCTGGGAGCTACGCGCTGGGTGACCTGGTGGTGACCTTCCCCACTCAAACTAGGAGCTACCCCCTTATTCACGAGTCGCGAACATGGCGCCGCGGCGTCCGCACTCACATTGTGAGTGGCCTTTCTTCGGACTGCGCACGAATCATGGGTGGACTAGCCAGCAGGACCAGCCGAACACGCTAAACACGCATGCCCTGCCGGTACCGACGGCAAGCAGCTCAAAACCTACAGCAGTGGGCAGACGGCAAGCGTGCACTGACTTTGTACCTCCAACCCTGCCAGCTCCCTCCAAAACCCACACGCCGACCGCCCTGGCCCCCGTCTACGAAACAGGTCATGGACGCAAACCTGGACATCAGGACCCTCAACACCCTGGGTGCGTATGCTCGTAGCTGGATAGGCAACACGCGTGCCGGGGAAATTGCTGCTGTGCGTGAAAAACCCCGCCGCCAGCTACGCTTGTCAGCTCACGTTACTGCGGAGGGGGGGGGTTGCGCGTTGCGCCGGATAAGTGGTAGCGCGATGAGGGCCCCTGAGTGACTCCTGATGAATGGGCGCAGCTGAGAGGTTGCTCAGGACTGCCACGAGCGATGAAGCCGCGAGCGAAGCCGGCACCTCGTTCCCAGACTGCCGGTGTCTACCTGCTCGCTCGCAGGCGCCCCCTACAGCGAGACCTTCTCGGTGTCGCCCGACGTGCCGGGCCACCCCCACACCATCCGCCACGCGCTGACGCCGCTGTACTCGTACGACGCGCTGGGGGGCGCCAACGGCACGTACAGTTGGATGCTGGTGAGCACGCGGCGAGTGAGCAAGGGACTTTTTCTTTCTTGTTTTGAGTGAGAATGTGCATGTGAAGGAGAGGCATGAGTGGGGGACACCGATGGTGAGATGCTACGGTAGCACTGGGCAGCGGTCTGGACTGCTGGCGGGCTGCGACGCAAGGGGTTGCAAGAGGTTGGCGCGCGCTTGGTCAGGCAGGGGTTGCAGATCAGGGGCGCCCCTGCTGCGCGTAACAATGTCGTCGTGTGGACCCTTTGGCGCATGAAGGAAAGGCTGAAGTGGGGGACACAGAGCACGTCATGGATGGGCGGGGTTCTGCGCCGCTGCCGGGCTGCGGACACTGTCGCGGCCTGCCTCCGCACCCCGCCATCTGTCAGGCTATCCATCGCTATCTCACTTGTGGTTTTGTTTTACACGCACACAGCTGGGCGACGACGACACCGTGTGGAACCTGCCGGCGGTGCTGCGCCTGCTCAACGAGCGCGGGCTGGACGCGGGGGAGCCGCACATGCTGGGTGACTTCCAGTACCACTGCGTGCGGGAGCACTTCGAGTGCACCGCGCCCGTGGCGGGTGGGTGGGTGCGTGCGTGCGTGCGCGTGGGCGAGTTGGGGTTCGAGGTTATTGTTTGGGGGTGACGTGTATGCGTGGCAACAGTTTTACAAGCACATGGGCGTACATTCACACGCGGTTCATTACCGTCCAATCTTGAAGCAGTTCGGACCAGGCCCGAAACAGTTGTGCGGTCCCCATGCAGTGGACCCAAGGTGTGCGCCCTGCCCGGCTGGGGTGGCGTACTGCCCCTGCCGCCTGCCGCCCGGCTGCACGAGGCGAGGGTGGAACTACGGGGAGTGCCCCTACAAGCTGCGGGCGTCGCCATATGGAGGCGCCGGATTGATCTTCAGCATGGGCAAGTGAAACTGTTCTAGTACGTGGCCCACAGACGACTCGACACTCAAAGCCCCCAACTGTGTTAATACCGTACATGCCCCACAGGCCCGCAGACCACTTGACACCCAGTGCCCCCGACATGCATCCGACATGCGCACCCACACACCCACATACCATCGCACTCACACACCCACAGGCATGTTGAAGTTGCTCGCCAGGGACCCGCACTTCTATTTCCCGCTCGCGCTGGACACTGTTGTGCCTGAGGCGACGTCTGGAGGTGCGGCGGGTGGGGATAGGCCCAGGGGCTGAGCGCGAGAGTGGGCGCGAGGAGGCTCATCAGGCCGTCAGGGACAGCACCTGGCGCTGGCTGGCTTCTGAATTCGGTCCGCCTTCTAACTACGCCTTCTCGCGACCGAGTGGATTGAGTTACCCGTGTGGCGCGTGTGCAGATGTGGCGCTGGCCGAGGGCGCGCGGCTGCTGGGCTACGGCTTCACCAACCTGCTGCCGGCGGCCGAGGCCGCGCGGGTGGCGGTGGGCAGCCCCAAGCAGAACATAACACGGCGGTTCTTCGCGCCGCACTGCGGCTTCAATGATGCACGCAGCCCCGCCGTAAGCCCGCAGAGCGTGCCGCGCCTTTCGCTGCATACCAGTTTTCTTGTGTAAACGTCCGGAGTGGTCTGCAAGCAGGCAGGCGCTCACTCACGCACGCACGCACACGCGCACACGCGTTTTGTCCAGCCTTTCACTACCGGTGCTACATTTACGCGCATGTGTGGTGCCGCCGCCACGCCGCTCGCCCCGCGCACGCATGCGCGCAGGAGCACCTGTGCGTGCTGCAGGACCAGGCGGCCAGGGACCCGGCCGCCTTCCGCACCGCCGTGTCGGTGCACGCGCGGCAGCGCATCATGTACTCCTCCTACCACGACCTCATGCTGGAGGTGCTGCCCGCATACCGGGGGCTGGTGGCGCTGCTGCTGCGCTTGGAGGGGGAGGGCGGCGTGGAGGGCGCGAGCGGGAGGTAGGACCGTAGGGGTGCAGCAGCGGCAGGGAGGGGGTGCTGGGGAGGCTGCAGCATCTGCTTGAGGGACAGCTGGTGGGCCGAAGCGCTGCGGGACGGATTGGCGGAGCTGTGGGGTCGTGGCCGCTGTGGGATGCGCGTTGTGGAGCAGGGTACGTGTCGGGGGCACGGCGTGGGGGCACGGGCACTCGGACTTCGAAGCATGAGGACGCGGGAGGGTTGGCTCAAGGCGAAAGGGTACAACCTTTTGGCTCTGCTCCTCAATGATGTGCCAGTATGCAAGATGAGGGGGATTTGCCAGGGGGCCGTGGCGTTGTGCAGGGGCCGTGGCGTTGTTGTCCAGGCGAGGGGAAAGCCAGCCACTCAGCGCACTCGGGGCGCAGCCTCGTGCCCGACAGGCGACGGTGGGCATTGATTGCCAGCCTCGCCGTCTGCTTAAACTTGAAGCACATTGAGCTATGCATACTTTATAAACTCGTTATCAATGAACCACTACAAACGGCCACTATTGCAGTGGCCACCCGCCACGAGTACGACAGTGGGAAGCTTCCCCCCAAAATCGAGAGCGCGTCTGCGCGCCTTGCGCACTGTTCAACTTTCTCTTCGACCTGGTGGATTAGACTTTGCAATTGTAACACTACATCGTGTTGTTTTAAGCCAGCGAGTGCGACTAACGCGACTCCTCAACTTTCACAATCGATTTGCGGGCGACTGTACCTTCTAGCATTATGCACTTCGGGTGTCGAGGCCGCTGGCATCAGCAGCTGGCCTGGCCAGGCGCGGCAGCGCGGGATTCACGCTAACCGCCTCGGCGAGCCCGGGGGCGGGGGCGACGACTGCAATTTTGTTCTTTCGTAACAACGAACACACAGAAATGGCGCGCATTTCACCGGCATTGCTGGTTCTGTGCCTGCTTGCGCTGGCGGGGGCGACTCGCGGCCCAGCACCTGGCCAGCGTCGTCGCGGGTTGCTGCAGACTGATAATACATCAGCAGCAGGAAGCAACACGGGGAGCGGGAGCACAACTTCGGCGGGCTCGAACAGTAGCACGGCCACCTCGGGCGCAGGCACGGTCGCCAATGCGACCAGCACGGACTCGCTCTTCGAGGCGCTGCTGCGCCCCTCCATCACCACCATCCGCTTGTTGGGGGAGGTTGTGGTGGACCCCGAGCGCGCGCGGGCGGTGCTCACGGCCAGCCTGGGCGCCCAGGCCGACGCGCTGAATCTCACACGCGACGTGACCATCGTCGGCGTGCCCGTCAACACCTCCATAGCTATGGTGGACTTCAACTTCAGCGCGCGGCTCATCCGCTTGGCCCCCGGCGCATCATTCAACTTCCTGCGCATCCGCGTCCGGGGCCTCTTTGAGCGGCTGGACGCCGCGCCCATCCTGTTCACCAATGACTCCTCCGGCGCGGTGCGCTTCACCAACACCATCCTGCAGCGCACCGCCTGCCTGCCGCCCTCGCAGCAGCTGGTGGACCTGATCAACGCCAACAAGGCCGGAGGCCCCAGCTCCAGCGGCACGGGCGGCACTGGCGGCGGCGGCGCCGGCTTCGGCTCCGCCAGCTTGGTCGGCGGGGCCGCGCCCAGCAACACCGCTGCCGACAGCGCCGGCAGCAGCACCAGCAGCGGCAGTGGCAGTAGCAGTAGCAGCAGTAGCAGCAGCCCCAACACGCTGGACATCGCGCCGGCGTACGTGTACGACCAGCCCTTCTGTGTGTCCACTCTGACGGACGTGGGTCTGGACCCGCTGGCCGTGGACGATTGCTTCAGCGGGCCGCTGGTGCTGCAGGAGATTACGCTCACGGTCAGCAGCAGCAGCGACGCCAGTGAGTGCGGCGTGCCGGGGTTTGGGGTGGGGGTTGGTCAGTGGAAGGGAGGGGAAGGGAGGGGGCGAGGGAGGGGAAGCGAGGGGAAGGGAGGTGGCTGAACATATGAGTGCCGGGCGTCGCATCGCTTCGGAGTCTGGCCATGGGCTTGGTGTGAGTGGGTGTGTTACGTCGGGAGCGCGTTGCTGGCTTTCGCGTGTGGACAGAACGGGCCCCCTGCCACCCTGCCACCCTGCCACGCTGCCACCCTGCCGCGCCGCAGAGCGCGACCCCACCGCCGGCGGCACCAGCCCCGACCCCGGCCTGCCCAGCACCGAGGGCAGCACCGCCGGCGGCACGGGCGGCGGCAACGACGGCCTGCTGCCGCCGGGCGTGGCCGGAGGCGGCGGGCCCGCCCTGACGCTGGGCTTCAACAACACCATGATCCTGTGCGAGGTGTTTGTGGGGCCCACCTGCGCGCAGCAGACCGGGCCCGACCTGGTGGCCTGCATACGGGAGCTGCTGGAGCGCAGGTGTGCGGGCGGAAGGGGTGGGAGGGAGGGGGTAAGGTGGGTGGGGTGGGTGGGGGTAGGGGCGTGTGCGGGAGGCGAGGGGTGGGGTGGGAGCAATGGAAGGGCTGGGGCCGTGGGGGGGGGGCTGGGCTGAGGGCGCGGAGGGCTGGGGCTGTGCAAGTGAAACGCAAACAGTGTTGGGCGAGGGTGGTGACAAGGGAGCGGCTGACACCCGGGCGCTCTGCGTGTGCCTTCCAGGAATGCGCGCATGCCCTCGCCGCCGCCCGCCGCCTCACCGCCGCCCGCCGGCCGGAGCCCCTCGCCGTCGCGGTCGCCGTCGCCGTCGCCGCAGCCGCCGACCCAGTCGCCGGGGCCTTCATCGCCCTCGGGCGTGCCGCTGGTGCCTGTGCTGGTGCCGGCACTAGTCGGTGAGCTGGGATGTATATGAATCTGGGAGCATGCTCACCATTAGTTTCCGCCTGAAATGGGTAAATATAATGTATTATAGGGGGCATTGTCCGCACCTCTTTGATAGCCTTTGACTGAGCTTCACGACGTGCACGGCCCCGTGGCGGCTGCTGCCGCCGCGCCGCAGGGAGCGTCGTGCTGGCGGCGCTGGCGCTGGGCGGCATAGCGCTGTGGCGGCGCCGCCAGCGCCGGGCCGCCGGCGGCGCCTACGCCGGCGGCAAGTCAGGCCTGGACAGCCAGGACTCTGACGCGCAGCAGGTGCTGGCGCTGCAGGTGAACGACGGCGGCGGCGGCGGCGGTGGCGGAGCCGCTGCCGGCGCTGGCGGGGGTAAGGGCGGCGCAGCCGCCGGTAAGGGCGGCGCAGCCGCCGGCAAGGGCGGCACGCCCTTCTCGGGGAAGGGCAAGCCGCCGCCGGCGAGCACGGCGGGTTTCGGCAGCGACACGAACACGCTGGGCTCAGGCACGGCGTCGGGGCTGACCTCCGCCCTGACGTACGGCTCCTCCTCCATCACCATGTCGGGCCTGACGGGCCTCAGCCCCGGCGCCTCGCCGCCCGACTCGGCCGGCACCGACCCCACCAAGGCGATCGCGCTGCACCACCTGCTGGGCGCCGGCAGCTTCGGGCGCGTGTACTACGGTGGGCAGGGGGCGGGCGGGGTGGGGGAGCACATGAGTTTGTGGGAAAGGTGAAGCGTGCACTCCGCGGATGTAGCGCAGCGAAGCTGTGTGGGGGGAAGGCGGCGCGTGCGTCCATCTGCGCCGTGTCAAAGGACCCGCGGGGCCGCCGCCCTTGCTCAGTGATGACCTGGGGTTGCCCGTGTTATGTTTCCCTGCCCCAACCCCCCGCCCCACCCATCCCCCCAACCGAAGCCCTCCCCACCCAACACACGCACGCAGGCACGTGGCAGGGCGTGGGTGTGGCCGTGAAGATCATCCCGCACTCGGAGCAGGCCAACGCCAAGGTGCGCGCCCTGCGCAGTGCAGCTGGAGGCCGCGAGTGCCCCCCAAAAAGGGATGCACTTGCTGGCATGCGGACCTCACCGCCGTCCGCCTTGGGTTCTGAATTTAACTACGCCCTCCCCGCTCCCGGCTGCGGCATGTACCAGTCGCAACCCCCGCCCCCACCCGCCCCCACCCGCCCCCACCCGCCCGCAAGCACCCTCCCGACCCCCCTCCTCCCCCGCCCGCACACCCGCACACCCCACCCCCACCACTCCACCCACCACAGGTGCAGCAGGAGGTGGCGCTGTGCATCAAGTTCAACCACCCCAACGTGGTGCGCTCCCTGCACTGCGCCACCTTTGAGGCCACCAGCGAGCAGCAGCAGCAGCAGCAGCTGAGCCACGTGCAGGACAGCACGCGGTCGGCGGCGGCAGCGGGGGGCGGGGCCGGCGGCGGTGTGGGTGGCGGTGGGGGTGTGGGCGGCGCGCACGGGCCCCACGCGCCGCTTAACATGGAAACGTGGATAGTGCTCGAGTACTGCAACGCAGGTGCGCGCAAGGGGCGCGGCGTGCGTGCGCGCAACGGGCAGCTATTGGGGGATGGCGGAATCGTCATGAGAATCTCTGTGGGCCCTGGGGCTCTGGGGCTCGGGGCTTGGGCCCCGAGGTTTGGGCCCCTGCCCCTGACGCCCGCTACGCCTGCTACACACCGCTGGCTGCCCCCAGGCTCGCTGTCCTCGCGTCTCAACATGAAGGCGGCGGTGATGGGCACCACCGGGCTGGGGCTGCTGGGCGGCACGCACTCAGCGGCGGCGGCGCTGGCGGCGCAAGACAGCGCGCTCAGCGGCGGCGGCGGCGCCACCACTGGACTGGGCTCGCCGGACGACAGCGTGGCGCTGTCCACGGCGCTGCAGCGGGAGCAGCAGAAGGATGCGGCGCTGGCGCACATGGTGGGCGGCGTGGCGTGGCGGGCGGCGTGGTGGGCGGCGTGGTGGGCGGCGGCGTGGTGGGCGGTGGTTGTGTCGGTGGTCAGGACTGGCCAGTGGGGCTGTGGGATGCATGGGCGCTGTGTTGCTGGACACCCCGCATCATCTTGACCCTCATGTGCTGCTGCGCGGCGCCTGCCGCCGCTGCCCCCCGGCGCCGCCCGCCTGCAGCGCGGCGTGCTGGCTGTGGCGCGCGACATCGCGGCGGGCATGGCCTACCTCCACTCCCTCAACGTGTGCCACGGGTGAGCGCGCATGGCAGCAGCGCGCAGCGCGGCAGGCATGTTTTGTCGCGGGGGAGGGGATGCTTGTTCGCAGCACCGTTGTCGCAGGAGCAGCGTTGTCCCGCGTCGGATGAGGCGCACGTTTGACGTGACGCCTCTCCCCGCTGGCCCCCTTTTCCTTTCCTGTCCGCGGCAGCGACCTCAAATGCGAGAACGTGCTCCTCTGCTACAAGGCTGGAATGGATCGGGCCAGCACAGGCGGCGTGGGCGCGTCCGGCTCCGTGCGCACGCTCACCGGCGCCGCCTCCACGTCCGGGCCGCAGGCCGGCGGCGCCGCCGCCGCTCTGGCGGCCGGCCCCTCGTCCGCATCACTCATGGGCGGCGGGCTGGGCGCGCAGCGCGACCGCGTGCCGTTCGTGGCCAAGGTTGCCGACTTCGGGCTGAGCAAGACGTTCAGTGAGGCGTCAACGCACATGTCCACGGCGACCGTCGGCACGGTGAGGGCTTGTGAACACCAACCAGCCCGTGCTGAACCAACCCAACTAGACGGGGGACAGGCAAATGCAGGAGCGCTGCGGCGGACGGGCGGGCGGCGCCGGCTTCGTGTGGTGCGTGGTCAGCGGCGGAAAGGGCCGCGGACCTGCCACGGCGGTATCACGCCACGCCGCCTGTCATTGCCGAGGGATCATGGGGGAGTGGGGGCGCTGCCTTGACGGACGCTCCGTCGTGCCAGGCTCAGCCCCCGGACCCGCCACCCTTACTCCCCCCCCTCTCCCGGCTCGCACTGCCCGCTCGACATCCTGCACCTCCTGCCGCCCCCTCTCCAATCATGCATGGAACCCACCCCCTTTTCATACAACCTTGCAACCCCCCAGGTGACGCACATGTGCCCGGTGCTGTTGCTGACGGGCCAGATGCGGCCCAGCTGCGACGTGTTCTCATTCGGCATCATGCTGTGGCAGATGGCCACCGGCGGCGTGCCGTTCGCGGGCATGCGCTACGCCGAGATCGTGTACAAGGTGGGTGGGTGCGGGTGGGTGGGTTTGGGTGGATGGGTTGCACGGATGCGGCTGGGTGGGCGCAAGTGGGTAGGCACCGGCAATCCGGCAATCCAAGGCAAGCATGGAGCGCGGATGTGTGCGGGCGGGAGAGAGGTGCTGGTGCGCGGACGCCATGGCCGCCGCAAGCGAGATGGAGATGCCCTGCGTATCCTGTGTGCCACCGGCGCCTGGCGCATACCGTTTCAGCATGTGGTCAGCAGAAGGCCCCATGTGCTGATGTGCTGATGTGCATGTGCGTGTGCGCAGGTGGCGGTGGCGGGCCTGCGGCCGGAGTTCCCGGCGCACACGCCGCCGCGCTTCGTGGCGCTGGCGGAGTCGTGCTGGGCGGCCGACCCTACCGCGCGGCCCACCTTTGAGGCGCTGGTGGCGCAGCTGGGCCAGCTGCTGGAGGTGGCGGACGAGCTGCAGGTCAGGGGCCGAGGTTGGGGTTGGAAGCGGTGCGCTCCCGCCAAAGCTACACCAAGCGAAGCCTAGCTAGGCGGCTGCTGCCGATCTCCAGCCGCTTGGATCTATCTCATCCTCTCTTCGGGCTCTTGCACACGTGATCCTCGCCCAAACCATGCGCCGCTCTTCTTGAGCACGGACGCCATTTGATTTAAACACACGCCAATCCTTGACCTTGTGAGATGCCGTACTGCCATGCAGGCGGAGCACGAGGCGGCGCTGCTGGCGGCGCGGGACAGTGTGCCGCGGCCCGGGGACGGGGCGCTGGCAGCCACCACCACCAGCGAGGCGGACGCGCGCGTGGCGAGCCAGTGGGCGGCGGCAGCCGCGGCGGCGCTGCTGGAGTAGGGGCGGGGATGGGACTACGCCTCGCCGCGGCCGTAGCACCAGCCACACGCCCAGTGTGAGCTACCGGGCCGGAGGGGGCAGGGCATGAAGAATGCGGCAGTGCTAAATAGTGTTTGCGTGGCTGGCGTGTCGGAAGGCCGCTGCTGTCACCGTGGCGGCCCTATCACTATGGTGCTGTGCGGGGAGCAGGCGCGGCGCCTGATCTGCGGGTATTGCTATGATGCACGGTTTCATGGACGTGCGGCATTGGGCTAGTAGCATTCATAATGATGTGCATGCCTTGGCATGCGATTTGAGTCTGGGTATCGGCTTCTGGCGATTTCCGAACACGCGCCGTGTACGGTACTCGATGCATTTTGAGTGCCCGTGGGTGGGTACGACAAGTTCGAGCCTGTTCCGCAGGGTCAGAGGTCTCAGGGGGTATTAAAGCTCTGGAATTCATTTGCGTGGGTTGCACCGCATCACAGCAGACGTGCTGCACGGCACCATCACCATGCCCGGCTGGTAGCAGGCACGGAGTGTGTCGGATTTGCACGTGGGACCGCATGCATGCCCTTGCAGAGTACATCACGCAAGTGTCTGGCTATTGGGGCACAAAACGCGTGTAATCCTCGTCAACTCTCTCGGACCTGTGATGGTTGTCGCCTGTGGACAGCGCGGTGCAACCAGCAAGCGCACAGCACACAGGAGTCACCATTGTGTCACAAGTGACAGGAGTCCAGGGCGTGGCACCAGAGGGGCCCCCTGAGCGGTGCCCACTAGGTGGCTTGCTGTCAGGGCTCGTATCTTAATATTATAGACTTTAGAAGCCCATTTTGGCGGGTTTCTGAGCGTTGGACCCCTAAAGCTCAGAATCTAGCTTTGTTTTTGGGGGGTCTGGGGGGCTTGCCCCCCAAAATGGTTGTATAAAGCTAAACTCTATTTTGCACGTGACGGCGTTTGCCAGCGCCTGGCAGCTGCGGCGCAATGAGGGCCGCCCGAGTGCCGTGGAGGCTGTGCGCCGCGGCTTCCCCGCCTTCTGTGTCAAGCCCCACTAGGTGGCTTGCTATGACGGCGCTCAGCCCCCCGAAACTGACACCGCCCTGGCCACACCGGGGCCAGGCGCCCGGGCACCCCACACGGCGCAGTGCCCACGGACGGGCCCAGCGCCCGTGCTGCGGCCCGACAAATGCCCCAGCAGGCTGCAATCTGTGTTGCGACCATACACGCGCGCTAGGGCCATACGGGCCGAACAAGGCGCGCACCGCTGGGTCGCGTGTGGGCAGGCCGACATGTTTGGCGGGTCGGCATTTCGTTAGGATTCGGACTACCCCCACTTCAAGGCGACTTATTTGCGGTCTCTTGCATCGATGCATATGTTGATAAGGATATGGAGGGCCCGACGCCGGGAAAGTGGCGACTTTTGGCTTCACCATTGCGTCGCTTGCGCGAAGTGCGCTCGCGCTGAAAAGGCGACACAATTCCAGCCGCCAGCCCCGAGCCTGCTTGCCCCGCATACACCATGGCTGGATCGTATATCTGTATTATTACATACTCGCACTGGTCACCAGTCGCATGACGCAGGTGCGCCAGGCCGTGCCATCGCACACGGCCCGCGCTTTGCCCCCCGCAGGGCAACCGGGGTCCGCCGGGCCCCTCGGCCACGCGCAGACGCGGCCCCCGGACCTCCATACCTCTCAGCCTATATGAGCAGCGGCCAACAGCACGGTGCAACCAGCAAGCTCACAGCATACAGGAGTCCAGGGCGTGGCACCAGAGGGCCCCCCCCCTGAGCGGTGCCCAGCCAGGCTTGCGGGTGTGCGTGCGCCATAGGCCGCCGCCTCCGGGGGCTGCCCGGCCATGGGATACGGCCTTGTGGTCTAGTAAGCACAAGCAAAACGAAAGGGGGCTATAGAAAGCCGGGGCCACGCCCATCCGTGCATGCATCCTCCCGCCACCCCACGCCGATCCCCCGCGCATCAGTCACAGGCCCGGTGTGGCACTGGGCGCAGGCGTAATGCGGGCTGCAATTGGCAGGGAGCCAGTGTACATGCAATGCGGGGCTGCCACAGGCGGCGGAGCCGTGTGGAGGGGGTTGCGCTTGCGGAAACTCTATTTTGCACGTGACGGCGCTTCCCCCTCATGCGGTCATGCCACGCGTGCGCCGCGAGCGCCGCGGCCATCAAGCAGCTTGCCATGCTGCAGCCCGAAAGTTGCTGTTCAAGACCTGCAGACCATACGTGCGCGCCTGTGAAGCAGAGCCGTGATGCTGCCCAGTATTAGGACCGGGCTCTCCTGCAGTACAGTTCCCGCATGTTGGATACCTCGTGCCGTTCATCCTCCCTCGTCTCATGACATTGGCCCATAAAATGATGCTTCTGGGGCATGCCCCATGGATCGCTTGGCGGTCCGCTCTTGCCTCAACCGCTCGCTGTCGGCCACGCTGCCGGCCCTGCTGCTGTCGGCCCTTTTCGTACCCGTCCGTTCGCTTGCCCGTAACCTGTACTTGCACGTGGGCAATGTGAATACATCATATTAAATTCTGTGATGAGAAATCAATCAAAATTGCCTTTCCGGCTCTACGCGGTGTCCGGCCCCCTGTTGGCAGAGGCGGGATTACCGGCGAAACCGGGAAATCGCCGTGCTTAAATCTTGCTATCTAACTATTCGTTAATAATGCACCGCTACTGATAGGCTAAGAATGCATGCAGAAGATGCCTGCTGCAGAAGACCAAATACAGCAGCAAGCATGGCGAAACGTGGCCGGTCGCGGGTACCTTTTGCTATCTTGCTAGTGCTACTGATGCGGGCCGATGCGCACGTTCGCGGTGGAGGAGAGGGGCTGGGACAACGCGCGGGAATAACGCGCGATAATGCGCGCGGCGGGGCTACTTCTGCTGTCAGTAGACGTAAGTGCCGCGTCATGGCGCTTAAAAAGATATAAATATACACAAAATCAATGCAGTCTTGGGTGCAGGATTGACGAGCCGGAGGCTCACCCAGACGACGAGCTTGCCTCCGTCGCCTCGGCCTCCCAGCCCGGCGCCCAAGCCGCCGCCGCTGCCGCCCCCGTCGCCTTTCGTCAACAGCGCCAATAACAACAGCTCGCTGCCGCCGCCACGGCCGCCTGTCCCGGCCAGCAGCAGCCCGCCTAGCCCTGCGCCTGCTGTGCAGGCAAGCCTGCCACCGTCGCCTCGGCCGCCATTGCCTCGGCCGCCCAGCCCGGCGCCCAAGCCTCCGCTGCCTCCGCTGCCCCTTCCCCCTCCATCCCCAAGTATTCCGGGTAAGCTCTTATTAACGGGTAATTGTTCCTTTTGCCCCAGCTTGTAATTATTTCCATGTTGCGCTCAGGCTGTCCCCAGCAATTCGCGGGTTACCGCGGCTATGCGGCCTACGACCACACCGGGGACGACATGCTCGGCGGCCCGTACGGCAGCGCGCAGCTGGCCGCGGCTGCCTGCACCGCCAACCCTCAATGTGCGGGCTTCAACTCTGCCGGCTACATCAAGAGCGTGGCATGGCCGCTTGATCAGACACCGGTGGATGCGGGCCTGTACCCGGGCTTCTGCACACACGTCAAGACAGGTGAGCACATGCTGTTCATGCTAGCTGTGGGTGCGCTCGCGGCGTTTTGACACAGTTACCTAAATATAAAACACTCACTTCCGGCGCGGGGGCCGCCGCCGCCTGATTGCATACTTGCAGCGCCACCGCCTTCGCCTGGTCCTTCTTCTCCCAACCCGCCTTCGCCACCGCCACGGCCCCCCACCCCAAGCCCGCCACGGCCTCCCTTCCCTAGTCCGCCACGGCCCCCCTCCCCGGTCCCGCCACGGCCGCTCCCGCCGCCTTCTCCCGGCCCGCCCTCTCCATCGCCGCCCCGGCCCCCGCCACGTCCACCCACGCCTCCTCCTCTGCCATCCCCGCCTCCTCCGCCGCCCTACCATTTCGGCTGCTTCAATGACAGCGACGCCCGCCGCTTGCCAGTGATCCTGGCATGGGATCAAAGGAACATGACGCTGGACTGGTGCGCCGCCCTGGCTCGCGCCGCTGGCGTGCAGCTGTTTGGCGTGCAGTTCTCGTGGTTTTGCTTTGGTGGCAACGACCTGGCGTTTGCGACCAGCCTGGGTCCCTCCACGGCTTGCACAATGCCGTGTGGTGGGAACAGCAGCCAGGTGAGATACATGGTGGGCGGGCCCTATCCGTTGGTGATGTGGGTTTGGTTGTCAACTGCGCCCGTGCTGCCTTGCGACTTAGCGCGCCCGTCACGCAAAGCAGCGGGCCGTGTGTCCCAACATGTGGTATCCCTACGCGCCCAATCAATTGCAGATCTGTGGAGGACAGTATGCAAATAACATCTATGCCTTCATTGGTAAGGCTGTGCATGTGCACGCGTTTTGCGTGCAAAGTTCCATCCACGCATGTGCACCCGCCCGGTTAGTTTGCATAGCGCACCGTGCGTGTACAGTTGAATCCGTTTTCGTCTGCAGCCTGGCTGGCTCGACCGGTGTTGCCAGCAGGCGAGCAAAGCTTCCATTCCTGGCTGACCAGCATGCCTAGCGTGTCCTTGTAACCCGCCAAGCAGCCCACCAACCCGCCATCTTGCTCATCTCTCCGATCCTTGACTTCACGTTATGCGGGCCCACAACTCCTACAGGCCCGCCCAGCCCGCCTTCGCCAAGGCCGCCGTCGCCGATGCCTCCCTCGCCGCCCAGCCCTCGCCCGCCATCCCCTCGCCCCCCGTCTCCCCCACCCCAGCCACCCGTGCCGACCCCGCCTCCGGGTACGTAGGGGAGCTTGACTTGGGGCGCCATCTATATGTGCCAGTGGGCTGATTCCTGGTGGGCTACGGTGATTGTTGCTACAAATTTCGCTACAATGCGCCGCTCGCACTCCAGCAAACCGCATCCGATTGCATTGCATAGACCTCCTGTAAGGCTGCCATGTCGCTCGCCACACAAGTCACGGCCTGCTGGGGCCCGCTGCTTCCCTTCCTTATGATTGCTTGCAGCGTCGCCTCCGCCCAGCCCGCCGTCGCCACCGCCTGCACCCCTGCCTCCCACCCCTAGCCCGCCACGGCCACCCTCCCCTAGCCCGCCACGGCCCCCCTCCCCGGTCCCGCCACGGCCGCTCCCGCCGCCTTCTCCCGGCCCGCCCTCTCCATCGCCGCCTCGGCCCCCGCCACGTCCACCCACGCCACCTCCTCTGCCATCCCCGCCTCCTCCGCCGCCCTACCATTTCGGCTGCTTCAATGACAGCGACGCCCGCCGCTTGCCAGTGATCCTGGCATGGGATCAAAGGAACATGACGCTGGACTGGTGTGCCGCCCTGGCTCGCGCCGCTGGCGTGCAGCTGTTTGGCGTGCAGTTCTCGTGGTTTTGCTTTGGTGGCAACGACCTGGCGTTTGCGACCAGTCTGGGTCCCTCCACGGCCTGCACAATGCCGTGTGGTGGGAACAGCAGCCAGGTGAGATACATGGTGGGCGGGCCCTATCCGTTGGTGATGTGGGTTTGGTTGTCAACTGCGCCCGTGCTGCCTTGCGACTTAGCGCGCCCGTCACGCAAAGCAGCGGGCCGTGTGTCCCAACATGTGGTATCCCTACGCGCCCAATCAATTGCAGATCTGTGGAGGACAGTATGCAAATAACATCTATGCCTTCAATGGTAAGGCTGCGTTCTGCGTACGCGTAACGCTCCATCCACGCATGCGCACCCGCCCGGTTAGTTTGCATAGCGCACCGTGCGTGTACAGTTGAATCTGTTTTCGTCTGTAGCCTGGCTGGCTCGACCGGTGTTGCCAGCAGGCGAGCTAGGCGAGCAAAGCTTTTATTCCTGGCTGATCAGCATGTATGCCTAGCGTGTCCTTGTAACCCGCCAAGCAATCCACCAACCCGCTAACCTGCTCGTCCCTCCGGCCTGCTGTTACCTTGACGTCCACAACTCCAACAGGCCCGCCCAGCCCGCCTTCGCCAAGGCCGTCGCCGTTGCCACCCTCGCCCCCCAGCCCTCGGCCTCCGTCTCCTCGGCCCCCGGCTCCGCCGCCCAGCCCTAGCCCACCATCCCCTCAGCCCCCGTCTCCGCCGCCCAGCCCGTTGCCTCCCTCGCCGCCCAGCCCTCGCCCACCATCCCCTCGGCCCCCGTCTCCGCCGCCCAGCCCTCGCCCATCATCCCCTCGGCCCCCGTCTCCGCCACTCATGCCGGCGCCGCCTCCCGGTACGTGCGCCTGGCATGCGCCGCTCGCACTGTGTGCACATGCAAAACCTCGCTCGCCGCCTGCTCGCAGCCTGCACCGAACGGCCCCAGGGCTGGTGTGCTGGTGACCTCAGCATTTACCTCAAGGTGGATTGCAACGGCGACGGCATTGATGACCAGCTCTGCTACGACGCCAGCGGCAATAGGGGCGTCATCCTTGCGGCACGGAGCGGCTCCACCTGCGTGGACACCTGGCCCTCCGTGGCCGCATCCGCCTGCCCACCCGTGTTCAGCCGTAGGTGCCGCTTGCTTACTACGTGATATCATGTACCGGCTGTATCTGCTGGGGCTCACGTACGTCCGATGTACCTAGCTATTCATGATTGAATCTTGTCTGTGGCCTACCCTACCTGCTATGGATGTGCCGCACTGTTGCGTGCAGGATGCGCCGAGGAGTCTGGATATGTGGGGCTTCCGGACGCGTATTGGCTCTGGGGCACCGCTGACAACTATGTTGCGCTCTGGGGAGAGAGCTCGCCTGCTGCGGCAAAGAGGTTTTGCGACACGTACACTTGCTATTTGTGGGCCACGGACGGTATGTGCGCGACTTCGCCAATTATCAAACTCCTGTACTGGCAAGGCAAGCCGTGCGCGTACGTGAAGGCAGCCCCTTCCCCACCAAACCCCCCAGCCCCACCCAGCCCGCGTCCTCCGGTTCCCAGGCCCCCGCCATCCCCCTCACCGCCTCGGCCTCCACCCCGTCCGCCTCCTCTGCCTTCACCACCTCTGCCGCTGCCTTACCATTTCGGCTGCTTCCAAGACAGCGACGATCGCCGCCTGCCGGTGGTACTGGCATACGATCAAAAGAATCTGACACTGGGCTGTTGTGCCGCCTTGGCTCGTGCCGCCGGGCTGAAGCTGTACGGTGTACAGTTCTCGTGGTTTTGCTTTGGCGGCAACGACCTGGCGTTTGCGACCAGCCTGGGTCCGTCCGCGGAGTGCACAATGCCGTGTGGCGGGAACAGCAGCCAGGTGAGAAGCCCACGTTTGGCGCGTGCGGTTTTATGCGTTCCTGTTGCAATTTATACGCCGCCGGAGCTGAAAACAAGTGTTGCATGCCGGACCGTTTGGCCAATTGCAGATCTGTGGAGGTCCATACTCCAACAACATCTATTTGTTGAACGGTAAAATACCGCCGCCCGTGCGTACTTGCTACTGAAGCGCTCTGCCATGGCCAACGGCCTATCCTGCCCTTTTTCTAACATTGCCCAGTGACTTGGGGCCAATCAGACCCCATCCATACGTCATGCGGCCCTCCCCAGCCATTACCTGCCCCCTGCATCCGGCTGCCCTCTATGCGTCTGGCGCATCCGGGCTGGCAGGCAGCACTTGTGGGGAGCCGCGCGCGGACGCACGCTGCCTGCCGTCCATGTCGCCGCTTACCGCCCCCGTGCTGTCGCTCTTGACCCGTCCTGACGCCTCCCCTTTCGCTGTTGCCACCTCGAATTATGTGTAAGTGTGTGCGTCCCATACATACCCTTTCCTACTACCGTATTTCTACCCGTCCATACGCCTGTTTCCTTTGTTTTACACATGTCGCACTTCTGGACCGGCGCTTGCTGCCTGGCGTCGGGGTTGCTGTCATGGTCCCAGGTAAGTCGTTGGTATTGCATTTGCACGCCTGCGTGCCTGATTGCACTGTGCGTGAACCCGAGCCCGGGTGCGTGTATGGCAATCCTGATCGACGGCGTGCCCTGGCGCGCCAGCCTGCCCCCCGTATATTCAATCATGCATGGAACCCAGCTTGGTCTGGTATTACCTCCCCCTCCCACACACACACACACACAAACACACCTTTTGTTCGCACCAGGTCTCGAACCGCCAAACCCGCCGTCGCCAAAGTCGCCGCCCCCATCGCCGCCGTCACCGCCCAGCCCGCCGCCAGGTACCAAGCGTCTGGCTGGTGACGGCGCGTTGTGTCCCATAGTCAAGCTTAGGGTCATTCCCCTAGGATATCTATAGGCAGCAGTAGGAGATGCAGTGCAGCAGCTTGCATACCATGGCCAGAACCTGCTGCTGCTAACTGTGAAGTTTGTGGCTGGCTCCCTCCATACGTGCCCGCAGTTTGCGCCGTGCGGCCAACGGGCTGGTGCGCCCAACCTACGGAGGTCTACTCACACGAGACGGATTGTGATGGCGACGGCTACACTGACCATTACTGCAATGATATCTTCGGGAACCGCAAGGTCATATTCACCGCCCAGCCAGGGCCGACCTGTGTGGAAACCCGGACCGCTGTGCCAGCGACTCCCTGCCCCCGTGTGTTCAACAGTAAGTGTTGTGGTGCCTGCGCTGATGGCCGGGCTCATGCAGCAGCAGGTGAACCATTAGCGCGCGGGGTCGTGGCTGCCGCGCCGCTCCCCGCCCGGGGCGTTGTAACCACGCACGCACCATATCCCCGTGGCCTGCCCGCAGGCACGTGCATCGACGCACCCGGGTATGCGACACTCCCGGACACGGTGTTCACACGCAACCCTGGCAACCTGGGGCTAAGCGTATTCAAGCTCAGCCCGCAGTACGCGATTGTGTACCCCACGTTCTCGGCGTGCCAGTCGCAGTACAACTGCGTCATCTTCTCCTCCGAAGGCGCCTACGCTACGGGGACGCTTGGCCAGATCGACACGCTGCAGCAAAAGCCCGGATACTGCACGTACGTCCGAATCCCTTCGCCTCCGCCCTCACCGCTTCCACCTGTGCCGCCGATCCCGCCGCCGCGCCCACCCAGCCCACGCCCGCCGTGGCCAAGCCCACGCCCGCCACCCAGGCCTGACGCGCCTGTAACCACAGGTCAGTCAGTCCCCACCAGCGCACGCGCGCAGTACCGAGAACACGCCGTGCATGCTAGCTCTGGTGCTCGCGCGTCCGCTGCCAGAGAGGTGCATGCCCCGATAGAGGTGGCTCTAGTGGCACGCCAGCTGCTGAGTAGGTGTGGTACCACGTTTATGTGCGCATGCACGTTTTCCCAGTCACCTAACCCGCCGCCCCCCCCATGCGCATGCATTTGTTTGCTTGGCTTTCCCTGACTTGGTCCTTGCAGCTTGTGTACCGCCGACTGGCTGGTGCACGCATCCAGGTGAGACTGCCACGTAGCCAACATAGCCAGGACCCTCCAGGGCAGTTTGGGACGATTTGGGCCGATCGAATACGGTATGCTGGATGGGATGCAATAATCGTGTCACCGCGCTGGCACGCCCTCCTTTATTTGCAGGAGCCGTCTTCAACTCGTCTGTGGATTGCGACGGCGACGGCTTTGCGGATGCCTACACCTGCAGGGATGCCAGTGGCAGCCGCGGCGTGCTTAAGTCGGTCCAGCTGGGTACCAAGTGTGTCAGCACGTGGCCCAGCGCCCCTGCTTCCTCATGTCCGGCGGCTTTCGGAAGTAGGCCGATGAATGCACATCACTTACTGCTGGTTGCTGTTTCGTCGCATCTTGGGGAATCCATATCAACGCACCTCTGCATGAATGCATGATTGCAGACTGCGACCAGCCCCCTGGTTGGTGCGCCACCGGCGTACTCAAGATTACGGATTGCAACCAGGATGGCTATCCAGACTATGCCTGTGCAAACGCTCCCACTGGCTACCCCGGTAACGCCACACAACGAGTAAGCGGCGTGCGAATGCGTAGGTTGCTTTGCGCACTTGTCACATCAACGCATGGATATGATACCCACCCCTAACAAGCTCTTCCACCCCTCATGCCCGTGCCGCTGAAGGGCCTAATCCTGGGAGGCTCCCCAAAGTCAGGGCAGTGTACAAACAGTACGATAGCGTGGCCCAACGCCCCCGTGAGCTCATGTCCGGCTGCATTCGATGGTAAGCAAATCAGCTGCATGCGCTGCCGACACAGCAGAACCCAGCCCTTGCACTGGTGACGTCATCGACGATGTTTGCTGCATGCAGACTGCCCACCACAAAAGACATACGTGGTATTCCGCAACGCAACGTTGCAGTATGTGTTCGCTCACAGCGTGGATGTGCACAGCGCCTTGGTCGACTGCAACAACTTGAACTGCTCCGTGTACAGTGGCTATTGGCCGTGTTGTGCTGCATGGTAAGACATGGCCATTACGCTAGGTGTGCGGCGCTGCACGGTGGGCATGTCACGATGCAATTACTGTCTTGAAGACAGGCTGACCAGCGTTACTAACAATGCGGCCGTTATCTGTCTCGTACGCAACACATCACCTCCTGTGCCCTTGACCATCATCAGGTCAACCAAAGCGGAACTGCAATACGGCGTCAAACCGGCACTCAAGTACACGCCCGGGCACTGCGTGTATGTGCGCGATTACCTTCTGGGCGACATGGGCTATGTGGAGGGGGGCGTGGTTCGGCCGAGCGCAACCACAACTGCGTACGGCGACACCGGCAGCAGCCTGGTGGACACCGGCGGCGGTGCTGCTGAGCTAGTCGACCCGCAGTCGAACCCTTCACCAGTGCCGCTCGACCCGGCGCCCAGCAGCAGTCCCACCTCTACCGTAGCAGCAACAGCTGTCTCCAGGGAGGCCGCGCCGTTGCCTGCGCCAGCAGGTGTCACGGCCAGCGCGGAGCAGCTGGTGGAGCCGCAGCAGGGGTTGGACACGTCAGCAGACGGGGGCGCGACCGGCGGCGCCAGCAGCAGCATGGGGCCGCCGGCATCCCCCTCACCACAGCCTGTGGCCCAGGAGCAGCCCGATAATAATGTGAAAGGCAGCAGCGGTAGCAGCGGTAGCGGCAGTAGCGGCAGCGGCGGCCCGGTGCCCGTCATAGTGGGGGCAGCAGTTGGTGCCGTGTTTGGCGTGTCGGTGGCTGCTCTGGCTGTCGCTGGGTTTGTGAGGTGGCGCCGCGGCGTGGTGCGTGAGAACATGCGGGTTGCACCAATGCAATAGATGCATGTGTTTTATTATGGCCTATCTCCTGATTATATGGGTATGTTTCCGCCGGCCTAAGAACGGGTAAAGTTGAAGCGGCCACGGCTGCGTGCAGGATGTGTGCGCGTGTGCGCTAGGGTAGCGACCGAGGGTACCGGTATACACAGCTGTGGTGCCGCATGTACGGGGCCGCTCCATCACCTTCAAAGCCTCTGAGCTGGGCGCACCCGGCCCGCTGTGTCAAGACACACCAGGTGGACGGCATCCCGGCACTCCGGCACCCGGTAGTCACGCGGAGGCCAGCAGGCGAGCAGGCACCCCACACGTCGAAGTGCCCACGCACGGACGGGAGTGGAGCAATGTAACATTACAGACTGCCAAGGATTCCAGGCTGCCTATTCCTCATCGGCGACATACATGCCTTACTGCTATTCTAAATCTGTGCGTGACTGTCTGCTCAGTGCAACCTGCATCCCTGGAGCTCGTCTATAATCCTATGCATCGCACGCCGGCCATGCCTCCTACGGCCACTTCAAAACCATGCGTGGCCTTACACATCTACGTCATCCGCTGCAACCTCGTCACCGCCTGCGCTCGCCATGTCCGACACCTGCAGAGTCAGGAAATCAGCAAAGCGGCAGCAACATCAGCAACATTCACGCATCAGCGAGATGAGCGCTATCACCGCACACACACGTCCTGAACCTAAACCTTGCCTGACTACCGTACTGCCCCCACCCAAGCATCCCCGATCGAGCTGCTACCAAATCAAGCCACGCGCGCACACGCTGGGACTCACCGAGTGCACCCGGTCCGCCGGCACGTCCATGTCATCCAGCTCCGCGTACAGGTCGTCGGCGGCGCCGTTGTTCATGTCGTCTGGGGACCCAGGCGCCGCCACCGCGCCCTCGCCCAACCTCGAGCCTGTCGGCGACCCCGGCGGCTGCAGCGCCGCCATCCGCCGCTCCAGCAACGGGTCCGAGCCTCCGCCGCTCCCCGCGCCCGCGCCCGTTCCTGGCAGCTCAAAGGCGCGAAAGTCGTCCCGGTCGAAGTGGGCGCCGGCGCCGCCATGACCCAGCGGCACCGGGCTTGACGGCGCCGCCACCGCGTCGTTGTCGGCACCATCGTCGCCGTACAGGTCGGGGCTCTCGTTCCCGCCCAGCCCCAGCCCCGCGGCGCCGGCGCTTACAAGCCGAGCGCTCCCGGCCCCCGCCACGCCGCCGCCAGAGGTGAAGGCTGCCATACTGCGGCCCGTGACCTGCAACTCCTCGTCGCCGCCAGCGGCGGAGGCTGCTGCGGCGGATCGCGACTTGGCGGCCTGCAGTTAGGATGTGGGGGGCGTGCCACGCAGTCGTGTTTACCGGTGTCCTCATGCACGTGCACGAAATGCACGAGGCCGAGGCGCAGCAGCGGCATGTTGCTCAGCCTAGCATGTATGGGCGCAACCCAACAAACAGCACTTACCGCGACTGCGGCTTCTGCTAGGGAGACGGGTCCGGAGCGCGGCATGGGCCCAAGTAACCCTTGCCGGCTAGCTGCCGCTGCGGGCCCGCGCTCCCGGTCCTGGTCCTGGTCCGCTTGCCGGTCACTGCCCGAGCCAGGGCTGCCCGCCGCCCGCCCGTCCACCTACACGAGTGGCCCATAGCGCGCGCAGTTGGAAGCGAATGGATGGCAGGATACGACAGCGTCGCTCTCTTGCGCTGCACCCGCGGCATCGGAGGCGCCCACAGCAATGCACGCATGCTAGCAGGCCTCCCACAACCAGCGTGTACTCCAGGGCATCACACATGCTATCACGTGCTGCCGCCCCAAAACCCTTGCGCTGTCATATCATCCCCCGCTCCACCCACCGCAGCCGCCGCTCCCGCGCCAGCTCCCGCCTCCGCCATCGCCTCGGCCCGCTCCGAGCCCAGCCGCGACAGCAATTCGGGCAGCGGCGCGTCGGCCGCCGCCTCCTTGCGCCGGCGGTAGAACAGCACGTAGGCGGCCGAGGAGCGCACCGCGTCGGGCTCCACGTGGGACACGTGCGAGTCGTCGAAGCAGTACCACCTGGTGCGGCGGCAGTGGCAACAGCCAGTCAACAATTGGTGAAAGCTCCTTAGGGAAGGTGGCAGCAGCCAAGGTCGCCTGAGCCACTCCGCAGCCACTGCGCGCGCGTCCCGCAGCTGCCATATGAAGGTAGTGCCCCTTCCAGTCGGACACCCTGGCCCGCATGCAGTAGCCCGCATGCAGTACGCTGCAACGCGCGTAACCCGGTAGCCCGCACACCCCACGCACTTCTCATCCGGCGCCGACGCCGCCGCGCCGTCGGCGCCCGCCGCCGTGCCCGGCGGCGGCCCCGGCAGCTTGGCGTAGGCGGTGTAGTGGCCGCCGCCCATGGAGCCGTAGTGGTTGGACACGGCGAAGCAGTCGTACAGCGGCGCCACGCCCTGCGCGCGCAGCACGTAGCCCCCCAGGTCCAGCCCGTGCAGCGGGAAGTCCACGCGCGTGTCCAGCTTGTTGCGGGAGTAGCTGGCGGTGGCGGCGGTGGTGGTTGGGGGGAGGGGAGGGGACGGAGGGATGGGGCGGGGTGCAAAGATGATGAGAGAAGTGGGGGGCTTGCAGGGGATGCGGTTAAGGATGGGGGTGGGGGAGGTCACAAGGACGGGTGGGCGAGGTGGGACTGGAAGGTTGGCAACAGTGCTAGCGGAGCGGCATGTGGCCGAGTCGTTTTCGCACTCACCGCGTGTAGCTGAAGCGCTTCAGGTGCACCACCAGCACCTCTGGCAGGCTCCACAGGTCTAGCTTCTTGTCCGCACACACGTGCTCCTTGCAGCGGGGGCAGTACCTGGGGAGCAGCGAGGATCGAGCGACAGCCTGGAGTGAGAAGCGAGTTGAAAGCCGCTGCACTGGCAACGGACAGCCGGTACGTGCAAACACAGCCAGGACCACATGCACCACCGACGCGCAGCCGCCGCTGCCTGCGCCCTCCACACACCCGCGCCCCCACCCCCCGTCCACCCGAGCCCCGCCGCCCGCACCCACCATGCGTCGCTCTCGTCCAGCCGCTCCGGCTGCAGGAACACGCGCATGCAGTCCTCCAGCGCCACCGGCTGCGGCCCCGCCTGCGCGCGCTGCCGCTGCGCGAAGACGGACTCGTGCTCGTCGGTGCCGTCCAGCGCCTCGGCGTTGTAGGGCCCCCCGCCCGGCGCATTGTCGGGCAGCACGCTCGCCTCCGAGAACATGCACAAGAACTCGCGCTGGTGCTGCGGGTCAATCTCCTTGTCGAAGGAGCCGCCCCACAGCATGGGGTCGCCCTTGGCGTTGCACAGGCGCAGGGAGAAGGGCGGAACGGGCCTGCCGCTGCCGGCAGCGGCGGCGGAGCCGTCCGCGGCCTGGGGCTCCTGCGCATGGCGTTAGGCGTTACGCGGGGAAGACTGTTGGTGGCATTATGGGGAAGCATGCGCACTTAGGCATGCTGGATTGCCGGAAGAACCGCTCGACACGCGAAACTGCGTGCCACCCACCAGAGCTCAAGCCCGGCCAGTAGCCCCGCTCTCTACCTCGACCTGCCTGCGCTGACCACATGTTGAACGGCGCAACTGCCGGCCCCGCCTCGGGCTCCTCCTCCGCCGGCCGCCCCAACAGGATGACGCCCCCTTCTGCCGCCTGCGCCGGCGCCGCCTCGTCGTCCTCCATGGGCGCCGCGGCCGCCGACGCAACCCTTGCCGGCGGCGGCGTCCCAGGCATCGCGGCGTCGCCGTCAGCGTCCTTGGCGGCTGCCGCCGGCGCAGATGCCGTCGCCGCAGTCCCCGTCTCTAAGCCTTCCATCTGCTCCGCCCCGCTGCCGACAGTTGCCGGCGCACCTGGCCCATCGGCCTCCATCGGGCCTGCCGGCGCGCCCGCTGAAGTCCCCTCGGCGCCCTCCCCGCTCTGCTCTGCGCCCGCCGCTGCCCCCGGCGCTGCCGCCGCCTCCACGCCCTCCGCGCCCTCGCTGTCGGCTGGCCCAAACGGCGGCGGCAGCGGGCCGCGCTGGATAGGCCGCAACACCTGCACCAGGGCTGCTGTTACGGCGGAGGTGCCGCCCACCTCCCACTCGGCGCGGCTGGCGCTGATGGTGCCGTGGCCCGGCTCCAGCTTGACCAGCTGGTCAGGGTCGTAGGGCGGCGTGTCAGCCGGCAGGTAGAGCACCTGGAGGGGTGGTGGTCGTGGGGGAGGGTCCACGTTGGGAACAGAAGGGTAGCGCAGGAAGCCACAAACACCAGTGCTAGGAGCTGGGCGGGCGCGCAAGGCGCGGTCCCAGATGGCTGTGCCATGCTGTGAGGCGCTTGGATGCCTCGGTTGCGCCCGGCCACCCTGTCGCCCACTGAAACAGCACCGCGACCGCCGATCTGCGCTCACCACCGGCGCCCCGCACCACACGCCGCGCAGCCAGTTGTTGGCCTTGCGGCCTGGCGCCTCCGGACGCTTGAAGTGCACGATGACCGGCGCCAGGCCCTCAGCCTTGGGGCCGCGAGCCGCGTCCGCGTAGTGGTAAACGATGAGCCCGTCTGCAGGGAGGGGGGAGGACGCGGGTTACTGCAAGTGTGCAAAGAGCTCGGGCCTGGAAGCCTGGCGTGGCTGCTTGTGAGCCTGCAGCGCAAGCAGCTCAGACCTCCACACAGCAAAACCCACCGTGCTGAGCGCTGCTGCGCAGGCTGTAGCTGCTGAAGCTGCTGCCGCCCGCGTCCAGCGCATCCGCCACGCGCCCCTTGGTGTCGGTGATCAGCACCAGCTCGTCGCTGTTGGAGCTGGGGCCGCCACGCAGGGGCCGGGCGGCCAGCAAATGCGCCTCGGGAGCGGCCTGGCACTCCTCTGCGGGTCAAGGCGTCAAAGGAAGAAGAGGTCAAGGGCGACGGTATCATGACAACACGTTGCCGCGTCCCTGTTCATGCAGTTGCCGCCGACCAGTCTGCCGCTGCATCCACCCAACCCCACACCAACCAACCTCGCTCCCAACAAATGGAATGTCTCCATGCCAGGGCCCCACCCCCGGCTCACCCGGCAGCCCCGCCGCCCGCGCCGCGGCCTTGAGCAGGTCCGCCACTGCCGCGCCGCTGGGCAGCTCCAGCGCCAGGCGCGTGGGCAGCCGCGACCCGTCCGTGTACACCAGCACCACCTCCACCACCCGCCGCCGGCTCTCGGGCAGTGGCAGCGACAAGTACATGCTGCGGGGGAGGGAGGCGGCACGGCGTGGCCGGGTGTGGCGGCTGAACTTTCGAAACAAAGCGGAGCTTGCAGCATCCGCGGCATACTGCCCGCGCCCCGACCCGCCACGCCGCAGGCCCCCATTTGCAGCGCCACGGCTCCGCAGCAGCGGCGCGGCAGCCCAAGTTCACCTCTTGCCAGCACGGCACGCCACTCACAAGGGGTCGAACTTGACGGAGTGGTAGGCGCACTTGGGGCAGTCCAGCCCGCTCTTCAGCAGGCCCTGGAAGTGGTCCACCACCAGGCTGTTGTTGCGGGCGCGGTACTGGCTCCAAGCCTCGGCCGCCAGCTCCTCGTCCGGCCGGCCCGGGTCGTCCTTGGTCTGTCAGGGCAGGGGGGCGCAGCGGAGCGGCAGGGAGAGACGGGTGTGCTCATGCTCAGATGGTTGTCGCGGTCAAGTCAAGGGGCTAGCGACGCCAACGAAATGGTGGGTGGGCACATGCGCGCACCTCGAAGTAGGGCTTGGACTTGATGCGGTTGGTGTCCTCGTGCAGCCCGTCCAGCAGGAACGCCAGGAACTCCTGCGGCCACGTGTTGCCGGGTCGGGCGTGCACACACACATATACTATCTGAGCCTACACAACCGGACCGAAGCCTGCGGCTGGAAACACATTGCCGGATTGCCTGATTCTGCGCATACGGTATGCACAGCCGCCGCCCTATCCTCTCTGCTCTGCTCTGCCGCCACGCACCTGGGAGTCGTGCTGCGCGTACCCGCTAAACTGCGGCGCGAAGCGGCCGATTTTCGCCTTGAAGCTGCGCGGCGTCACCGAGGACACGCCGCCCTGTCGGAGGAGCAGGAGGAGTTGGATAAGATGCCACGCTGGCTGGCCGAGACAGCGTGCAGGACCGTACTCCACACCCAGTCCCCCCGGATAACGAAAGCCTGCCACACGCATGGCCCCCTAGCCCCGCCGCCTCACCCGCCACAGCTGCTGCATGAGGCCCCCGAACGCCTCCGCGAGCTCGCCCTTCATCCCCAGCGGGTTGGTGCGGTTCAGGTCCTGCAAGCATTGCAAAATCAAGACAGAACGACAAGCGTCAAGCGCACCGTAAAATGGCGGACGCCCATCAGTGGTTTGCACCAGCCCCGTCCACCCCCGTGTCGCCCATGGCGGTCACGGCCCCGCCCGGAATCCAGCTCCAGGGCTCCAGCCTGCCCTGCCGCCCGTGCACGCCCCCACGCACCTTGAGGTATGCCCCGCCGAGGAAGGCCTCCATGAGCGGCACCGCGTGCGCCAGGCACTGCAGGCTGGAGTTCATGAAGCAGGTGTTGCCCAGGTTGGACAGGCCCGCCAGCCCAGGAGGCTGGCCATCGCGCTGCGCGGATTGCGGGTCGGCATGTAGGGAGAATGATCGTCAGGGGTTGGAGGACGGATGCGGTCGGTGGCGCCCAGGGCTTCGTGGCCCTGGGCATACGCTTCAGAGCCCCGCTCTGCGCTGATGCTCCTCTCCCCCTATGCCCCTAGCCGCCCGCACCAGGTTGACATTGTCGTCGAAGGAGGGCCGTGACCCGAGCCGGTTCGCCCCAAACGCGTTGTTACCGCCACCGCCACTAGTGCGCGCCAGCGGCCCGCTTCCGCTGGCGCTGGCCCCCGCAGCATTCGCCCGCCGCAGGGCCGCATCCGCCGCCGCCTGTGCCGCAGACTGGGGCGCCTGGTCGCCGCCGGCCGCCTTGCCGGCCGTGCGCTTGCCGGCCCCCGTGTCATTGTCGCTTCCGCACGCATCGTCCTCCGACTCGCTCTGCGCCGCGTCCTGTGAGATGCCGGATGGCGGCAGCAATTCTAACACAGTCGCAGTCGCACAGCCACTGGCGGCGCCCATTGTGCGCCGACCCGCCGCCTGGTGCTAACGGAATCACAACTTCCTTGTTATTGCCATAACTGGCTGAACTACTACTTCATTGGCCCTTGCCTGTGCTCGCTTCAGGCTTCTTTATTGCATCCGGCGCGCGCACCTTTCTCCGAAGCAAGAGCGCCTGGTCATCAAGCAGCGGGATGTCACACAGCCGCCGGGCCAACGCCGGATTGCCGCCCGTGTCACCGCCCGCCACAGGCGCTGCCGCAGCTGAGCCACCGTCCACCTCCATGCCAGTGGGCCCGTCCGCACCAGCTGTAGCAGCTGCTCCGGCAGCCTGTGAGGCTGCAGCAGCCTCTGCTGGTCCGTCCGGCTCCTCCAGCGACCGCACTGGCGCACCACCCGAGTAGTCCCACAGGGTCACGTCCGCCTCCGCCACGTGTAGCGCCTTGCACGCCCGCTGCTTCAGTGTCCCCAACGTGGCCTGTGAGGTTGAGAAAAAGAACCCAGTGAGCCATTGTTGGCCTACTTGCGCACTGTTTTAACGCAAGCTGCCAGCGGGCAATTGACTTGGTCAGCTGGCGGCACATCAAGCCCACAAGCATGCACCATCTGGGTTGGCCCCTGCATCCGAACAGGTCCCGCCCACAACACGGCACAGGGCCTATTCCGTCGCCATTTCAGACCCTCACGACGCCACGGGCTAAGGCCACGCAGCCCTCGACCCTGCATCCCGCCGCTACCAGGCCATTACGCACGCAGGATCTGCTACCGCCCAGTCCACAGTCTGATTCATTTGCATCCGCATGTACCCTGCCCTGCATCCGTATTACCCTGCCTGAAGCTTGCACGCACCTCGGGGTCCAGCGTGATAGTTTCCACCTTAGGCATGCCGCTCAGTCCGGTGTAGTTCACCTCCAAAGACAGCGGGTACAGCACCAGCCGGCACCACCGGCTGCTGCCGCCAGGCGCCACAGCCGCCGCTGACTTGGCGGCTGGCGCGGACGGGTCCGCAATCACGCTGCGCGCAATGGCCGGCCCACCGCCATACCACGCCGTCATCTTCTGCCAGCCCGCCTCTGACACCACCACGAAGTCCTGGTGCTCCACAAGCCCGGGGCGCAAGGAGGACTCCTCCGGGTCCGGCGCGCTGGCAGAGCCAGCGCCAGGCAGCGCAGGCAGCGCTGCGTCGCTGCTCGATGCTGGGAGCAGCAAGTCGGCATTCGAAATGGCCCCAGGGCGTGGCGCTCCGCCGCCCGAGATTTGAAGAAGTGTGGAAGCAGTCGACGCGTTGGGGCCCGTGTACCCGGAGTAGGCGACCCAGTTGTTCCACCAGCTGCGGCAGCGAGACCGAGGGGTACGTCGACGCACAGCGACCATAAGGGGATGCATCACGCGACAGCGCAGGCGCGCTGACCAATGGGCGGGCTGTGGCAAAGCCGGGCCGCCCGTAATTGCTCGCACCGATAATGCGCTCTCGCAGAAGAGTGCTGGGCAAGTACCATGCCACCTCCCCGCACATCTCAACTCCAGAACCCCAGTATCTACATAGCACGCATGGCTCCTTCTGAAGCCGAAAGCAGCGCAAACCCTGAGACTGGATCAGGACCCCCGCGCGTGCCGCTGCTGGTCGCACAACGCGCGAACACGCGATGGGCAAATTCGCTTTAACACTCACGTTATGGAGACCAGATATCCCTGCGAGCCGCTGGTCCAGACCGCATTCCTCTCAATTGCCGCCAGCTCTGTGCCCTCGCTGCCCACAGTCATTTTCACAGGATGCTCCTTGTCTGGTTTGTCAAGTCTATGAAGGTCGTTATCTCTCAGTTGGCTAAATTCGCTCAACACCATAGCGGACCGCTTCCACAGCGGTTTGGCAAGCCCATTGTTAAGCAGGCAGAAAGGTTAGGAATGCTGGTTTGCGTGGAGTGGTGAGGACAACCCGGGCGATCATCTCCCGCGCTTTCTTCCCACACACGCATCGTGTCGGCATGCCCCCATCGTGCCGGCATGCCCCCATCGCCGCGCCAGCATGCCCCTTTCTGAACCTTAACCAACGGCGAATTCCCGCTAACAAAGGGGCACAGGACGCGTGCATGTACCCCTCCCCCCTTGTTTTGCCGACGCATCCCTGGTACTGCTGAGCGGCTGTCTTGCTGGAGTTCGCCGGTGGGAAGCATCACGCGTTTTTGGCATCGTGCTGTGTCTGTGAGGTGCTCGGGCGCCACCCCCCCCCCCCCGCAAGAGTATACCGCTACCCTGTATTGCCGCAAAATGCACTGCCTGTCCCTTGTTTAGTTCAGCTTGTTTTAGCTTGGGATGGTACTCACAACCCCCCGTGAGGACTGCGCATCAGCAAACTCAGATAGTCTTCCACGCTTCATTCGTGGGCACAGTACTGGTGTTGCCGGGCCTGTCACTGCCTCGGCTTGCCGCCTGCAGGGTCTCCTGGGCTCGGGAATTCATCTATCAATACTGGGGCTTCTGCGTTTCCAACCCTTGCACTGGTCCTACCTCGGCGTATCCCTGGTGGCACGCTGGTGCAAGATGGGTATCTAAGTGTGGGAGGATGGGCCACCACCATCCCTAGATAGAGCGCGCAGGAGCGCGCATGCCTTTCAGCTACTGCACCGCCATCCACAGCTACTGAAACTCTAGACAAATCTCCGGATTTAACGCCTGGATAGTTAGAACGGTGTAGTGCATGCCTTGCTGTGATGGGGACAGCAGAGGTATGGCTGATTCACGGGCCTGCTGGTGCACCATTCCATGAAGCCATAATAACCATACATGCGCTGTGCCTTCTACCCTTTCTTGGCGGGCTATGCAGCTGCGGGCCAGCTCTGTACTGGCGCAGCTGCATGTGTGGGGGCCGCGCGGTGTGAGAGAGTGTGAGTGGCGGTAGGAACAGGACAAGGGCGAGAGTTGGCATGTCCCGGTAGTGACAGATGAATTCCCCGCACCCAGCAAGCCGTTGCGCGATAACAAAGACAGAGGCTGGGGCTGTGCGACGCGGTTACTGTACAGATGCGCGCTGGCTGGCTGGCTCCGTTGTTTGCTGACACGCAGTCCTCACGCTCCGGGCGCCCGGCCAGGCTATAGCACCAGACAGACACATGCGACGCCACACCGCGCACGACGCATCGACGCGGGGCACCTGCGAGCAGGCGACCAGCGTCCACGGATGAGCGCCGTCGACAGACATCAGCAGAATTCGGACAGAGTGCAGCACAGCAGTGGCCGGGCGACAGTGTGGCAAGCAGGGGCAAAAACAGGGCGCGACAAAGCAGAAGAGGGGAGCCCGGAAGTACGACAGTGGCGGGCGTAGCGAATGAGAGAGTGTGAGATGGGATGGGGCTTCGGCTCAAGGGCTAGCCATGTGCCGAGTGGTGCTGTGATCGCCTTGCGCTGTGCAAACCCTACCGTACTGCTACGCGTGATTCGTGATACCCGAATTCGGTGAAAACGAATCCCATGTCAGCCGTGCCCCTAATGCCCTGTTGGACGGCGTCCCAAGCTGGGCCAGTCCGGATGGGCGTGTGCGGCCGTGTGGGGCCCGGCGGCTGATGTGGCGGACTCCACACCGCTTGGTTGGCCGGCGCCTCGCCGGGTGCCTCGCTCCATCCGCATGCGCATACACACACGCACTCGTACTGCACCTGACCCACCCCGCCCTGCCCGCCTGCCCCCGCCCCGCTCTCCTGCCGCTCTTCCTGCTGCGGTGCTGTGTGCTCACCGCCGCGCCCACCGCAGTCTTGGCTGCACGACCACATGCCAGTCATACTCACCACCCAGGAGGTGCGGGTGCAGCCGGCATGCGGACTCCTGCGTCCCTAACTCCTGCAGCCCCCCCTCCCATCCGCATGGACGGCTACCTCCCCCCATCACCTCGTCAGGGTTACTCATGCATGGAACGCCACCGGGTTTTCCGGGTTTCCCATCATAAGCGAGGGCGTAAGCCCCACGCTCCGGCTCTGTCTTACGCGGTTTGGAATGCTGAAGTTTACAACTCCGCCACCTGACATAGCGACCACCATTAAACCGCACGATTCTTGCCCGCAACCGGGGCACAACGACCGCAATCGCCCAGTGCAGCTCGGGAGTTGCGCTGCAACCGCTGCGACAAAACCGTGACTATGCCCGCACTTGTGCGCTGGCGCTCGCACCCGCACTGGCACTGGCACTGACACCGACGCCCACGATGCTGCACCAACCGTGCACAGGAAGTGGCGGCGTGGCTGGGGGGCTGTAAACACCACCCCAGTCTAAACCAAGCGAAACTAGACAAGGGACAGGCAGGTGCAGTTTGCGGCAATACAGGGTAACGGTATACTCTTGAGTTTCGGGACAGAGAGCGCAGGCGGGGCGAGGCCGGCGCGCCGTCGACGAAATGCCACCCAGGCTCAGCTCGCGCACAGCGCAGACAGACACGCAGACACGGCGAATGCAGAACACACGACTTACCTGGCGACCAGGAAGATGACCCCGGCGCCAGACAGCAAGCGCCGGGCCAGAAGAGCGAGAGGGGGTGGCGTGCTGCAGGCAGGCGCTGCCACCGCCGCTGCAACAGCCAAGGACAGCGTTTATGTCACCGCCACCGCGCCCCTTGTCGCAGCACGGCGCCCGCGCACATGAAGGAAGGACACAGCAGGTGGCTGTGGTGGTGGCGGTGGTGATGGAGGTGGCGGCAGCGGTGGCGGCATTCCGGTTGTGGACCTGGAGCAAGCGGATATCAAACCATCCAACTCATACATATTATAACGCACCCACCCACCCACCTCCACACAGGCCGGATTGTGGTCTCAAACGCCGCACAGGTCTCGTGGAATGAAGGGTACCAGGCTGGCGGCGTCTTTAGAGCATTGAGTATAACAAGTGGCATCACGATCTCTGGAGGCGCCAGCGTCAGCCACAACAGGTAATACTAATTAGTGGGGGCGCATACTCAGCTCCGGTATATATTTTGAGGTGCACGCACGTATTACTGTGCCGCCCATTGTCCTTATATATGATTCCCTACCTCTCATTGCATCTGCCTTCCTGCTTGCACTCTCACCCGGGGAAACGGGAGGTCTGGGGGTCAGGTTCAACATACGAATGCATCCACAATATGTTTGGCGGGGTTGTGTGCGTTTGGGCGGTATGTGTATATGTCTCAATGTCGTATGCCTCTTGTAAGCATGGAACACCGTGGCACACAACAAGGCATGCCACGGTTGCGACGGAATCCAGAGCGGCCCGCCCCCATTATTTGCCCATCCGAGCTTGCTGGGCTGTCCAATGCATACGAAGATAATATACCAGCACCGAATCGGGCGGTGGTCGGGGAGGCGTTTGAGGACTACTAGGGCGTCGGCACTGCTGGTGAGAGGGCCAATATCTCGGATATCGAATGCCCATCCGAACCTGGTGGATTATTCGCCCTAATATATATTCGGATATAGGCATTTGGACCAGATTCGCCCGCCCTCCTGCCGCTGATATGATGCCAAGACGACTGCATGCTGATGCACCTGTGATGCATGTGACCTTGATACCGCCACCCTTGCACGCATGCATGCCTACAGGGGATATGAAGGAGTCGGCGCGTTCTGGTCAGAGGACAAGACGACAGTCCCAAACTTTGAAATTCTAGGCGGCAGCGTTGTCCAGAACAATACCGGTCTAGAGGGTAGCGGTGTTCTTGCCGCTGGCGGCCTGGGTGTGCTGCGTTTGGATGGCGGCAGCTCCATTCGCGATAACATGGCCATTGGCGGAGTAGGTGGCGGCGTATTGGCAATCCATGCGGCAGACTTGGCTTCTGCTGATGAGCTAGCGGGAAGCATTGGGTCCCTTGAGGTAGCAGGCGGCAGCGTCATTTCGGGAAACGTGGCCAGAGCCGGCGGCTTTGCCTACGTGACACACAACGTGGGTGACGTCACCATCAGCAACGGCTCAGTCGTGGAAGCCAATCAGGCCACTGCGGGGTCCGGCGGGTTCATCTACGCTGACCAGGTTGTCACGGTGAGTCACGCGGCAATTAAGCGGCAATAATCATGTCCTTGGGTACCGGTAGTGCTCATCAGTGGTATCAAACAAGTGGTCAGGTGTGTCATAGAGCTGTGTGTTGCTGTGCATCAAAACTTGCCTACACACAGGGAACCATAACTGTGCGTGGCAGCGGCAGCCGCCTCTGTTCCAACTCAGCTCCCCGCGGGTCCGGAGGGGCGGTATTTGGCTTGCACGGCATCTTTGGCGGCTTGGAGGTGCTCAATGGCGCGGCCGTGTGTAACAACTCCGCGCAAGATGGTGGGGCGCTGTGGGGCAAGTCGATAGGCTTCGTAAATATCAGTGGTGCTGACTCGTCACTCGAGGCCAACATGGCACGGCGTGAGGGAGGAGCAGTGTGGAGTGGCGAAGTCCTTTGGGATGTGGAGGTCAGCGATGGCGCAAGCGTGATCGACAACTCGGCTATCAATGGCGACGGTACGTTTGGTTACTTCGGGCGGGTGCGGGTGGCTGGGTGAGGGGATCTAATTAGCATGCATACACATCACTCTATATGATGTCGCCCTGTATTGCTGGGATCATCAATTGGCTTGCTGCTGTTTGATGGCCTGTTGGCTTCACTTGCCGGCGTACGTTCTCCGTTGCACATGCAGGCGGCGCCTTCAGGGCGGACTACATCGGATCTGTTACTGCCACCGGTGGCGCACGTGCGGAGAGGTGTAGGTCAGGGGCGGATGGTGGCTTTGTGTCAGCCAAGCGGATTCGAAGTCTGCGCCTTGATGGTGCTACGGTGCGCAGCTGTCGGGCAGGTGGCAGCGGCGGATTCGCGGCTGCGCAGTCGCTATTTCAAAGCGTCACTGTGGAGGGTGGTACCACAGTAGTAGAGTGCTCCGCAGAGGCGGGCACAGGCGGGTTCTTGAGCATCAAGGCCCCCACGCCGGTGAGATTCTAGTATTGTTTGGGGCAAGCTCGGTGGCCAAGGACGGGTCTCGGGGCCTGCCTGTCTAGCTATATATAGCTGTCTGTCTAACCAATTGGCATTGCTGCACACGACCGTGCGTGTAGACGACCGCACAGGCGGACGCCGGTGCTGTTTATTGTGCTATTCGACGTGTATACACGTACCCACACGCACGCACGCACAGGACTCATCTCTCTTGGACCGTGTGCGCGAGGAGGTGAAGGCGGACGGCCGTGGGTCGTTTAACTGGCGCCTGCATAACTCGAACTTCAGCAGCTGTCGGGCGGACCTCGGCGGGGGCGTGATAGCAGTTACCGCTGCTGGCACATACATCAGCACGATTCAGAGCTACACCAGCATCCCCGTGTCTTTTACAGTCACAGATTGCAGCTTCAGTCGCTGCGTGTCCCAGTCGGGCGGAGGAGGTGCGCTGTCGCTGTCCGCGCCAGCCAGCGGTTCGCTGCTCCTCAACGCAGTGATCACGGGCTCGAGCTTCGAGTCCTGCAGCGCCGCCCTGGGTGGTGGTGCCGTATCTGCAATCTCGCAGCAGCAACATGCGGATACTGCAGCAGCGGCCGCCAGTGCAGGTGCCAGCGGAGGCGACTCGAAGCAGCAGCAGACGGCCGGCGCCGCGCTCTTGGTTGAGGACAGCAGCTTTCAGAGGTGCACTTGCCTGGGCGGAAGTGGGGCAGCCTTGGCTGCAGGCTCGGTGCCTTTGACAGTGCGCCGCTGCCAGTTCTCCTCCAACAAGGCAGAGGGCGGGCACGGCGCCTCGATCTGGAGCCATTCGCTCCTTCAGCCGCCGCAACAGCAACAGCCCGACCGCAGCAGTGTCTCCAGAAGATCTGTCCAGAATGACGCTGCGGCGGGAAGCGGTGCGGGCCCTGAGCAGTTGCAGCTGTATAAATGCACCTTCACTGGCGAGACCGCAGCTGCGGGCTGCGGAGGCTCGGTGCACGTACAGGCAGAGAGTGGCGCGGCCATTCGTCTCGTCAACAGCAGCTGGAGCAGCTGCAGCGCGCGCTCTGGCGGCGCCCTGTGCCTAGTTGATCATGCTACAGGCGGCGCCAAGATGTCTGTTTCTGGCTGCGTATTTGAAGCATGCAGCTCGGTGGGGTCAGTGATAGACGGCAGCGGTGGCGGCGCAGTCATGGTGGGCTTGGCCGCCGGCGGGCAAAGCAACAGCACCGTCACGCTGGCAGACACGCGCATCGCAAACTGCAGCGCCCTGGCTGCAGCCGGCGGTGCGGTGCTGGCGGACGTCGCCGCAGGCTCGGTGGTGAACCTCGTTGGGCTGGGTGCGTGGGACAACATGGCCTTGCATGGGGGCTCGGTGGCAGTCCGGTGCGGCGGTGATCATCAAGCACCCGGCACCAGCAGCAGCAGCACCAGCAGCAGCAGTAGCAGTGCGGGGCTGCGGGGACACGCTCATCCTGAGCATCGCAGACTCAGCACTGAACGCCAGCTATGCCCTTGGGGCCGGCGGCGCGCTGCTGGTGTATTCAGGTGCTTCGGCACTGGTTCAGCGCTCAGTGCTGGAAGGCAATGCAGCGGTGGTCGGGGCGGCGGTGGCGGCCGTCGGCTGCGACACCCTGATCGTGGAAAACAGCACACTGGCACTCGGCGCTGCGCAGGTGGCAGGCGGGGGCCTGGCGGCTCACGCGTGTCGACACGTATGGGTGTCAGACAGCAACATCGGCGCCAACACCGCTCCTACCGGGGCCGGCATGTTCCTTGCTGGGCACACGTCAGATTCCGGCGACACGGCGCTGCTGTCCGAAGCCCTGCTCGGGGTGGTTGATACAGCCGCCACTACTGCCGCTGCAGCCACCAACTCCTCAAACCGCAGCAGCATCAGTCGCGCTCTGGTTAGCGCGACCAGCTTGTGGAACAATACGGCGGCCGAGTCGGATTTATCAGTCAACGGCAGCAGCAGTGGCGGCTTAGGTTATCGCCGCTATCAGGGCCACGGGGGTGGCCTGTTTTTAATGGGGAACATTAGTTCGGCGCTTGTGCAATGCGACCTGGCAGGTGGCAACAATAGCAACAATGCGTACGTGGGTAGCGCGCTTGCATCCACGCAGCGCTGTGATGACGGCAGCAACGTGACCCAGCTAACCCAGCTACGGGACCACCCAGACCTGGGTGCTCGTTGGGCGGCGCTGGAGGCTGCAGCTGATGCCGGCTGCTACGTGCTGGCCCTATACAACACGGCACTTCCACCTGCTGCCCTTGCAGCTACTGCCGGTAGCGCTAGTGATGCCAGCAACCAGCTGCGGCAGGACAGCAGTAGCGGTGACGATGGTGGAGCTGCTAAGCCGCCGCCGGCGGTGTGGTTGCAGGACACGTCCGCCCGGGCGCTGTTCGCGCGCTGCGGCCCCAGCACTGAGGGGGATGCGCAGCAGCAGCGGGACTACTGCAACAAGGCACCCGGAGGGACAGCGGACCAGCAGCGCGCTTGTGAGCTGGCAGTGCAGCTGGACGCGTGCACTCGCCTTGTTGGCAGTGGCGGTAACGGCGGCGGCAGTCCTCAGCTGCTGAGGGACGGGAACGCCACAGCTGCGGCGGAAAGCCTTGGAGGTACCCTGCTGGTGGTGCCACCCACGCAGATGCTGCTGCGGGAGCCAATGATGCTAGCCGCCGCTGGCGCTAGCAGCACGGCTGCTGGCGGCATGCTTCGCTGGCGCCCGGGGCGGCCCCTCAACCTGTCCGTTGCCCTGGCCACACAACTAGGCCGCATCGCGGACAAAGGTCAGCTGGGGTTTATGGGATCTAGAGCCCCATGCATTTGACGCGAGGAAGTGTGGTAGGCACTCGGGTATCGTGCGCATGCGGCTTCTGCTGCACTGCACAAAGCTCGTTATGTCAATACGCATGCTGCTCACTGCGCTCACTCTCACCGTGATGCAAACGTTGCTGCGACTGCACCGCAGATCTCCTGCCGTACACGGTCAAGCTGGCCATCCAGCCCGCCGCCGCCGCCGATAACAGTTCAGCTACTGCGATGGAAGCCCAGTCATGGCTTGACGAGAGCGTGGCGGCGCTAGACCCGGGCTTCAGTAGCGGCCGCTCGCTCACCGTGTCCGTGTCGCGTGGCATTGCGCGCTGGCCGGACGTGATGGCCCACGGCTGGCCGGGGCGATATGTGCTGGTGTTTACAGCAGCCGCGCTGGTAGACGGCGCCTTGTACCCCATACGGCCCCTGCGTGTGGAGCTGGAGCTGCTGCCGTGCAACCAGGGAGAAACGCTCGATAATTCTCTGACCACGCAGCCAGGCGCCCAGCCTTCTTGGCTCAGCTGCAGCAGCTGCGGCGTGAAGTCGGTGGGCCTACCTGTGGCGGGACGAGCGGCCGCTGCTACAGGGTGAGCGGCTGGAGCGTTTTGCATGCACACACGTTCATCGCAGCTTGCATGCATGCATGAGCCGTGTCACAACCTTAATCACGCTGCCTTGCAGACTTCACCAATGTGAGTTTCTATCGGGAGATGCGTCAGATTGCCCAAGCCACTCTGCGCGAGGAGGGCTCTTGTCTGGGGTGCCCCTCAAACGCCAACTGTGACGGCGGTCCGGTACTCGTGCCGCAACCAGGTGTGTGAGGATATGTGGGTGGAGGTTTGCTTGCTACATACGTTCTTTCCATCCCACCAATCCAAACATTTTCCCGCCCAAGCGCCTGAAAACGTTTTTATCATGTCGCACAGGGTACTGGCACTCGGCTCCGGACTCACCGCTGATGCACTCGTGCCCCCAACCGAACGCGTGCGGCGATGGCGGCGCCGCCACATACTGGCAGAGCCTGCTGGATGCAGCAACAGCTGCTGCCACAACAGCGTCAACGGCTGCAGCAGCAGCTGCCCCTTCACCAGCAGCCACATCAGGTGATCCGCAGCTGGCTGACAGTAGCGGTGCAGCGGCGGCAGCGAGTGCGGACGAAGTGGACGCACGCACAGCCTGGTTGGCCCGCTGTCAGGAAAACAATTACGCGCTGCTATCACAGCTGCTGCAGTCCCAAGTGGGGCTGCTGGCTGCAAACCGCAGCGTGCAGGCGATGGCGCAGGCAATGCGGTTCATCAGCCAGAATGGCAGCAGTGCGCTGATGGGCATTGCTGCAGGCGCCGCGGCCACGGGACCAGAGTGCTGGCTGTTTGGAGTGCCGCCTTACAGCAACACCAGCTATGTGCAGCAGCAGTGTGCGCCAGGTAGGCTGTGTGGCGGCGGTACACTTGCATGTTGCCTGGTGTGCATGGGTGCCTCAAAGAAGCAAGCCAACTCCGGCTCGCCCACTGCTGCTTGCCCGCCGTACGCTAAGCAAGTACATGTGTCCCCGCCGGCCGCCCGCCCGCCCCCCACCCGCCCAAATTGCCTGCAACACCTGCCACAGGGTACACCGGCACGCTTTGCGCCACATGCCAGGCGGAGTACTTCATAAACGCGGAGTGGGAGTGCAAGTGAGTGATCGCAAGGGCCATAAGCTGCATCGGGGCCGGCAGGCGCCCAGTGACCTGCTTGTTTACGTCGGTATTCCCACACGGTGTTCCCACCTGCTGCAGGCGCTGCCCGCCGATGGCCCGCACAGCTGGCATGGCAATCCTTTCCTTCCTCGCCTCTGTTGCGCTGGTGCTGTACACCACATTCACCAACGCGAAGGAGAACTTTGGCGAGGAAGAGGAGGAGGCGCCGGCAGACAGCAGCTTGAAGGGAGGGCGGCATGGGTGTGGGCTACGTCAAAGGCAGTACTGACGTAGCCGCAGCAACAAAGGCAGCGGACGAAGAGGAGACGGGAGTCGCAGACGTGGTAAAACTGCTGATCGTGCACTTTCAGTAAGTGTCTTCCCGGGCGGCGGGCAGCGGGCGGCGGGCGGCGGGCGGCGGGCGGGCGGGCGGCGGGCGGCGGGCGGCGGGCGGCGGGCGGCGGGCGGCGGGCGGCGGGCGGCGGGCGGCGGGCGGCGGGCGGCGGGCGGCGGGCGGCGGGCGGCGGGCGGCGGGCGGCGGGCGGCGGGCGGCGGGCGGCGGGCGGCGGGCGGCGGGCGGCGGGCGGCGGGCGGCGGGCGGCGGGCGGCGGGCGGCGGGCGGCGGGCGGCGGGCGGCGGGCGGCGGGCGGCGGGCGGCGGGCGGCGGGCGGCGGGCGGCGGGCGGCGGGCGGCGGGCGGCGGGCGGCGGGCGGCGGGCGGCGGGCGGCGCACTAGTCGGCGGACAGGGGGACGAGCAGCAGGGCAGCGGGCGGCGGGAAGACTAGATAACCTTTTGTCCAACACCTTTGCTTGCGTGCCCACTCCCTACCTACCCACGCATGCAGGTACTTCATCATCATCTGCAGGCTGCAAATTTCCTACCCTGACTCCATCACCAGCTGGCAGGGCGCAGTCTCGGCGCTCACGGGCACCGAGAGCGCGGTCGCCTTCTCCACCTCATGCCTGGTCCCCAGTGCCGAGTCAGGCGGGCAGGCCACCATGCAGGTGCTGAGTGCGCTGGCCATTCCATGCGTGGCCATCGGTTTTGCCATGCTGCTGTGGACAATCCGGTAAGCGTAACTTGTGAGCACACTGATTCTTGATGGATCACGCTGCAATCATAGCTGAGAGGTTTCCGCCCCGCCGCTGTTTACAGGTACACCATCAGCAGCCACCGCAAGCAGCAGCAGAACAGCAGCGTAAGTTGTGAAGCGCCTGCACAAATGGATACTGCTATTCTGCCTCCCAGCCATGCCCACGCCGCCTCTGCTGCCGCTTGCAAGACGGACATTGGTGATCGCGGTGTCAGCGGTGGCTCGGTCAACGGCAGTCAGGCCCGCACACCTGCTGCGGCAGCGGCTGTAGATCCTCTGGATCAGTCAATCAGTGCGCTGTCCTCGTTTGGAGCAGTCGGCAGCAGCACCGTAGTCACACCTCGCCCTCATGCCGTAAAGGCTGTTGTGGCGGTTTCGTGCGCATCAGCTGCAGCGCCCGGATCAATATCTGAAACACCCCTGTCCCCGGCAGCAACGGCCGCTGCAGCCGCAGGGTTTGGAACACGGCAGCCCAGCAACAGCAAGCTTTCAATGGGCCTGGTCAGCCGCGAGCTCAGCATGAAGTTCAGTGGGTTGATGAAGCAGGTTAGCACGCGGCTGCAAGGAGGCGGCACAGTCTTCAGCCGCATGGACGCCGCCATGGGCATTGGGCGCCAGCTGGGGGTGCTGTTCCTCATCGCCGCGTTCATCATGGTGAGCCGCGTGGTGCTCATGCACATGTGCATGCACGACCGCCGTGTGTACTTCACCGGAAAGCCCGCCGACATGAAACCCTATTTTGTGTCACGCACCCCCCATTCCATGCCAGCCTTGCGGCCCTGAACCGTGCGTATGCGCCCGTCCGCCGCCGCCCGCAGTATCCCGGTTGGGCCAATGCGTCGCTCTCCATCTTCGCGTGTTACACCGTGGACAACGGCACGGGTCCCTTCGCTGACCGTCAGCGTGCCATCGCCCCGTGGGGATATTGGATACGCAACATGAACGCGGTGCGTGGGTTGTGTTATTACCATCACCTGGCATGAAGGCGAACCCGTCCCCCAGCCGGTATGTGGCTAATCTGTTCCAAAGATTGGCTGCATGGGAAACGCGCAGGCCTGCTGCACCGGAACGCACATGGCCATGTGGCTGCCATTCGGTATCATGTGCGTGATTGTCTTCTGCTTGGCACCACCTGCCACCTCTCTTGCCATCATGCTCATCCATCGTGGCCGTCTGTCGGATCCGCAAGTGGAGCAGCGCTATGGCTTCCTGTATAAGCGGTACAAGCCCACGCGCTACTGGTGGGTACTGGGGGCATCCTGCTATGTATGCCAACTGCACCATCGGGGCTTTCCGATCTCTACCTGTCTGGCGGCTTGATCTGGTCATGTATGAATTCGGTCGTGATGATTTGCCGCCCATGCATGCAGGTGGGAGGCGGTGCTCCAGCTGCAGGAGCTGTCGCTGGTGGCGGTGGAGGTGTTTGCACGCGCGTTCGACACGGCCCAGCAGGCGCAGCTGATGCTGGTGGCGTTCATGGTGAGGGCCAGCAGTGGGCGCGGCGGGGACAGGCGGGGCCGTCCTTGACACGCCTTGTCTAGTGGTTGCTGATACGATGTTATCCACAAGAGCCTTATCCAATGGCGTGTCCCGCATGTTCGCCTCAGCTTACTACGGCCCAGGTCATCGCCACCATGAACTCCGCATTTGCGCCACTGCGCACCCGCCTGATGGGCCTGCTGGAGTTTGTGAGCCTGAGCGTGCTGAGCCTCACGGTCGCCCTGAGCTTGTACTTCATTGTCAGCCCCAACCTCTCGCCAAGCTCTGCGGTGAGTTTGAGTTTTGCGGGAGGGAGGTGGGCAGACACGCCGCTCAAGTTGTCAAACTCGCATCCAACTCCCACATGCCCGCCCAGGACGTGATCGGCGCGCTTATTGTGGCGCTCAACATCGGCCTGTTGGTGGGCTTTGCGCTCGTGATCATGAAGAAGAGCCTGATGCCCAAAGTGCGGGACAAGGTGCGGCAGGTCCTGTCCAAGCGGCGAGCTAAGCGCCAAGTCACTGGGTTGGGAGATAATGAGAAAGTGTCTGTCATCATCCGGAGGTGGTCTGACAATGGTGTGAGCGCCGCTGGCTGTTTGTTGCGCAGCCGGCATCATAAGCAAATGGCAGCGGGGGTGTACGAGGCAGCAGGAGTGCCAGTCGTGGGAGTGTTGCAGCAGCACGGTGCGGTCGCTGCTGCACGTGACGCCTCTCCAGCAGATGTCATGATTGAACTGCCCCGGCATGGACACGATGAGTAGGAGTACTTACGGCGAAGTTGTCAAGTTGCAGCGGCACGGGAGATAGATACTCTTTAGCCAGTTCCAGTGAGATAGATATACTCTTTATTATTTTGTAGACGTTACGTGGGGGATTTTGTCTGGGAAGCCTTGGACCCTCCTGGACAAAGCATGCCACGCTGCTGTGTAAACAGAAATACTCCCAGCAAGAGTTTACGATATATATGGGGGAGGCTTAAGGCTAGCTAGGACGCCGTCCGGCGACCGTCAAGCCGTCAAGCCATGTCGTCGCCTCGCCAGGGGCCCTGAGCCTGCTGACAAGCCGCCTGGCTTGTGGTTTGATGGCCCCATTGGCTTGGCACAGTCGTAATAGGGCCCCAGCACACAAGCGCACTGGCTACCGAATACCGATCACAGGCTCGGCGTGCGCAGCGAAAGACGGACGGATGTCCGTAGCATGCCGCGTGCCTGCGGCGTTCCCGGACATTTCTTCTTTGCAGTCGCCAGCTCGCTACACCCGGAGATGTCGCATGGAAGTCTTGAGTAGTGCAACACTAGACTGTGGTCATGTTCACACATGAAACTGAGAGTTTGGGCTCGGGGATCCTGAAATTCGATGAATGCACTCCTTGCGGACAAGCGCAATAGCTGCTACGTGCAGGATTTCAGCATGTATATACCAGCTGACAAAATGCAAAAGTCGCTAGTCTGGCTCTGTTTAGCCAGTGCGCCCATTTCTTTAGGTCGCTATTTGGCGACACGCGCGTTTCGGGGCCAAGTCGCCCCCGGCCGAGCAGGAGCACATACGCCGAGCTGCCGGCATTCCGTAAGATACACCCGCAGCGCGCGAGGTGCTGGTGTTGGTCCACCTCTGTCGGTGTGCAATACTTCCCTATGGCGTGGAAAGCAGCGCGATCGGATCATGATCGGGACCAATAAGCGATGTGCCAAGCCATTATGATTCTGTCGACACAAAAAGGGTATGTTGGGCGCAGAGAAAGCTTAAGCGCGCTTAATGCTCCAGTGATCGCACCCGTAAGTGGCTCAGCTTGTATATATGAATGATATGCATACAACAGGAAGCAATTCCGGCTCTTTCAGCGGCCGCGTGTGAAGTCGTTGTCTGCGGCCGCGGCGCTCTCGTGCGTTCATAGCCCAGAATGAGCTAGACTTGAGTTTATTGAGTTCTTCATATTTAAATATACACGCTATACATTCAGAGGGGCGGGTAATCAGGCATCTCAGGGCGGTTCAAAATTCGCTGCGCCCTAGGGGTCTGTTCGTATCGACAGAATCATAGCACTTGATAACACTGCATAATGGTCTCGATCATGCGTCCATCGCGCTACTGGCCATACCAGAGCGAAGTATTGCACACCGACAGGGGTGGACCAACACTAGCACCTCGCGTGCTGTGAGGATGCCTTTGAGAAAGCAGTCAGCCCGACATATATGTTGTTGCCCGGTGGGGGCGACTTGGCCCCGAAACGTGCAAGTCAGAATTAGAATGCGACCATAAAGTTCGCGGCACCGGACTCGAAACAAGTCAGACTTGAAATGGCCGGTACACAGCGCCCGTATTTATCACAGTTGGTGTTCAAAGTCGTTGCCAGCTTCAAGCGCGCAGCCGCGGTTGGTCTCGGCATCATCAATGCCTGCGCTTGCGAGGCTGGTTTTGTCCACCTTGAATGTTATGGGGAACTCGCCTGTCTGCTCTGATTGACAGGCGACGGCGGGGCCCGGGTCCAACTCGGCTCGGGGCCCGTGCTAGCACGCTGGTTGCCTTGGCGCCAGGGGAGGGGCACCCCTGCTTGGCGCCAGTGCCCGTATCATGTAGATGGCTTTTGGCCCCCGGCGTCTACACAGCGTAGATGACCCCTCCCGCGCCATCTACGCCCCGAAAACGTTTCCTAGGGGCACGCCCCCAAAAACCCCAAACCATCTACGCTCCCTGTCTAAAACACCGCCAAATCCGCCCAAAACGTCTACGCTCCGTAGATGCGCGGCCCCAAACCCAAAACTTTTTCTCCGCCTTCGGCGGATTTGGGGCAAATTTCTACAGCGTAGATGGAAGATACGGGCACTACAATGGCGCTTGCCTTGGCGTCGGCCTACACCATTGACCTATCAACGGCTCCTGCCCACGCCGCGCCGCCGAGGGGTGGGGTGCAAGGCGGGGTGTCACACAAGTGCTCTTCCGGATCTTTCGCTTGTCGGCTTGTGGATCCTAATACCCACGGTGCTGAAGCAGGCACATGCACCCTGCTGGATGGAGAACTCTGGCCGCGGGTCGTGGGTGCATCTGACAATCTGACCGCAGGTGCCCCCCCCCCCCAGCCTCACCTCCCCCAACTTTCGTAATGGGATGAACTGCCACTCTGGCTCCCCCCTGCAACATACCGTACACGCACATTCTCCCGTTACACAGGTTCGGCGCAGCACCAGCAACAACCAGCAAGCACCACGCACGGGCGCACCGCACGTCACTGCCCGCTACATGTCCACCAAACCGTACGACAGCGATCACTTTCGCGTCCGAGCTGTCTCTTGGGCAGCGGGCGGCATGAGCTACTATCGTACCATCCCGGGCTCGCAATTCGCAGCAGTCAGCTCCACTGCTGTCACCACCCGCCAACACACGAAACCCTGGCTCACGCCTGCCCGCTTGCCCGCAATAGGTATGCCCTGCCGGCACTCTGGCGTGGCACACCAACATGCGAAGATCGGAGCGGAGAAAACCAGGGGCCAGGGGTGACCCCCGCGGCCTCATCTCTCCCCAGCTCCGCCCAGACACAGCAGCTCAGTCCGCCAGCGCTAGCAGGTGCGCCGCCACCGCCTCCCCCACGCGCAGCCCATCCACGGCCGCGGACATGATGCCGCCGGCGTAGCCCGCGCCCTCGCCCGCCGGGAACAGCCCGGGCATGCTGACGCTCTGGCAGGTGGCGGTGTCGCGGTCCATGCGCACCTGCAGGCGGCAGTCGAGGTGGGTGGGTGGGTGGGTGGGCAGCCATTATCGGGTGAGCAGTCGTCATAGAAGGGGCAGGAGCAGGTGCGGGAAGCAGGGGCAGGAGCAGGTGCGGGAGCAGGGGCAGGAGCAGGTGCGGGAGCAGGGGCAGGAGCAGGTGCGGGAGCAGGGGCAGGAGCAGAGGACCGCGATGTGGGTGGGTGCAGCGCCCTGCCAGCCGCCGCCGCAGATGCACACGAGTCAGCACTTGCAGGTGCACCCACCCACCGGCGCGCTGGTGCGTGTCTCCACGCCGTGCAGCAGCGCCTCCTCCGTCACGAAGCCGCGCAGGCGGCGGTCGAAGCGCCGCAGCGCCTGCCGCAGCGCCTCCGTCAGCGGCGGCGCGTACAGCTCGTGCAGCGGCGCGGACAGCACCCCCAGGCGGTAGGAGGAGGAGGGGAGCGGCCCCACGGATAGGTCGCCTGCGTGGGTGGTGGGTGTATTGGGGGGCGGGCGGGGGTTGAGATCAACATGGGAACCACACGACAACGGGCTGGGGGTTCCAGGATTAGTCATGACGCGTGGATGATGACAGGGGGTGGGTAGTTGTTGGTCCCCAGTCCCCCGCCTTCGCCAGTCCGCTTAGCCCCACGCCCGCTCGCCACCCCACCCCCACCCACCTGACATGAAGTCCGTGACCCTTTGCACGGGCGCGGTGAAGTTGAAGCCGCCCATGGCCGCCCCCGCGCGCTCGTACTCCAGCTGCAGGGCGCGGCAGGGGCAAAGGCGGGGCGGGGTTGTGGAAGCTTATCGTGGGTGCTTACTGGGTGGGGCGGGCTGGGAGGCGTCGGCACGAGGTGTGGGTGGTACGATGAGGTGTGTGGGGCTGGCGGGGCGGGGCGAGACAGTCGCGAACGGACGTGAACAGGGGCAGCTCGGCGCGCGGGCCCCACACGCCATCGGTACACGCGTCGCACTATTTGCTCCCTCGCCAATCCGTCCCGATGCACTTCTCGCCGCCCTTGACCACGACAAACGACCTGAAAGCTGGCCCCTTGGCCCCACGACCCCACCCCCTCGCTCCAACCCCCTCCACTTCCCCCACCACCGGAGACTTCACAGGGTGCACTCGCGGCGGCGGCTCTACTGTCCTGTGCTCCTGCACCTGCTCCGTCTACGACGACAAATACGGTACCTAATCGCCACACACACACCAAACACACACATGCGGTACGTTGTGAGTTGCGATGATTGCTATTTTTTGTCCTGTCACACGCTCGGATTTATGTGCGTTTTGTTGGAACGGGATACCAAATCTCCCCCCTCCCAGACCATAGACACCCACCCCACCTGCAGCTCCATGCCCGCCAGCGCCCCGTGCTGCTGCTCCAGGTGCGCCCAGTCCGACGGCCGCACCGCCACCACCAGCGCCGCGTTTGCCCAGATGCTGTTGCGGCGGCTGCGGGGCCGTCACAGGAGGGGGGCAGCAAGGCTGTACGCGTTTAGGTACACGGGTATGTCGACACGGCCGGCCAGGGAGTGAGAGGCGCGGGAGGCGCGGGAGGCGCGGGGTCTCACCGCGTGTACCGGGAATTGAATGGTTGACTGGTGTTGCCAATGCAAAGGATTACGGTAATCAGAAGCGCTGGAAGAATACGCCGGTGTGCAGATTAGGCAGAGGAAGGCCGGCAGGCGGGGAGGGTGGGTTGTGAGCGCACACCCACGCGCGCCCAGATCATGTCCCCATGCGGGCTGTCGGACACGGAATGTTCCGCCCAGCGCTCCAGCCGTCGTCTTGCTGCGGTACAGAGCAGGCGACAGTACCGCGTTGCCGATCCCCCGCCACCCCGCCCCGCCGCACCTGAAGCTCATCCCGTTGAGGCAGAGCTCCTGCTCGTTTGTGCTCGTGGACACAATCTGCAGCAGGGTGGGGTCCAGGCGCCGGTGGCGGCGGGCGGGGTTCCATGCATGATTAACCAAGATAAGATGATGTTGACAGGGATGGGGCGGGGCAGGGTGAGAGCCAACCAAAGCGGAAGCTGGTGGGTGGTGGGCGGCGGGTGGCGGGCGGCGAGGGAGGTACGGTACGGGCATGTCGTGAATCGGGGTGTTCGCTGGTGGGCGCGGTTATGCGCGTGGGTGGGGACGGGTGTCTGCATGCTTGGATTGTGAAGGAGCGCTGCCGCGAGTCGTGCAGGCGGGTGCTGCGCAGGTGTATGGCGGTGAATGCGCGTCGGCTCTGTGCACACGCGCGCCTCGCAGCTCGACGCACCGCATGTCTGGCAGTTTCATTGGGCAGTTTCATTCGGCTTCATTCCGTACTTCGTACATCGGCCCTGGAAATGCACACATCCCCCTCCCCCCTTCACTCGACGCACCTGGCCTCCCGGGCACATGCAGAACGAGTAGACGCCGCGCTTGTCGGAGGAGGAGGCGGAGGAGAAGGGGTTGGCGGCCTCCCCCATGGCCCCGCCGCCCTCGCTGCCGCTGGGCTCGGCGGCACAGTCAGCGCCTCCGTCCACCGGCGGCGCAATGCCGGGAGAGGCGGCGGCAGCCGCGCGCAGGGCCTTGTGTGGTGAGAGATGAGAGGTGGGATGTGGGGTGGGGCGGTGGTGGGTGTCAGCACATAACCAAAGGGCTGCCGGGCGCGTTAGAACCCCCGTGTTCCCGCAAATGAGCGAGCCATGTCCAGTTGCAGTCCGGAGGTGGTCCGTCGCCGCACTTCGCGTGAAGCAGCTGGCAGCCCGCGGCTGGTCGCCCCGCCACCGCCCTCCCCCCGCCCCCGCCTCGCCTCTGCACCTGCGCCGCGTTGCCGTCCGCGGACTCGCTCCAGGGCGCCGCCACGCCCGCCCTCGCCGCCGCCGCCGCCGCCGCGGGCGTGGTGAGGCGGTCCATGACCTCGGCCACCAGCGAGTAGTCCGCCACCGGCAGGCGGCCCTTGCCGCGCATCACCACTGCAGGCCGGGTGGGTGGGCAGGTGCATGGGCGGCGGGAGGGTTGCAATGATGGTACATTAATGGGTGGATAAGGCGGGAGTTAGGTGTGGGCAGGCAGGAGGGCGGGTGCGCGAAGGCGGGGGGGGGGGGGGTCCGTGTGGCGTCCGAGGCGAAGAGCTCGCCGCTGGCAACGCGCATATCGGGGTGAGGCCCTCAGCGGATCCTGGATCCGGACCCACCCGCCGCATCCTCGGCGCCGTACTGGATCTCATCGATGAGGGACTGCGGGTGCTCGATCCGGAACCCAACCGCAAACGGCTTGGCCGTCAAATGCACGCCCGCCGCCGACAGCGTCCTGCAGGTGGTTGGGCACATGGTCGGCCAGCGCAGTGCGGTACGGTGCAGTGCAGACACAAGATTGGCAGTGCCAACAGCAACGACAACGACAACGCGCATATGACGTCGCATCGGTACCAGCAAGAACAGATCGCATCATCCCGGGCTCTCCCGCTTGCGGCCCCCGCCCCGCGCCACCCTCCGCTCCTTACCGGTACAGCGGGCGGGCGGAGTGCCCCACCGCCAGCACCACACCGCTCGAACGAATCTCATCGCCGTCTGCAAGCGGAGCAGGTGAGGCGGTGGCGGCGTCACGCGCGTACCCGGACCGGTCAAGTCCTTTCGTGCCCGCACTGCCATCCCTTTCCTCGCGCACCCCACGCGCCCTACCATGCTTTGGCCACCCTCCAACGGACGCACCTCTTCCCGCCTCCTTGCATTCCTGCTTTGCCACCCTCCCACCGGCGCCGCCCCTCGTCTTCCCCCTGGGCGCATTGGCTGACGTCCGGCCACCGCACGCAGCCATGCACGCACGCACGCACGCACGCACGCACGCACGCACGCACGCACGCACGCACGCACGCACGCACGCACGCACGCACGCACGCACGCACGCACGCACGCACGTACGCACTTGTGAGCCTGACGCCCTCGCAGCGGCCGCGCTGCACCACCAGCTCCTTCACCTGCGCGCCGAACCGCACCTCCACACCGGCGGCCTGACGGGAGGTTTGCCAATGGTATCCATTATAGGGTTTGTTTTAGGACATTGCCTTGCTCGTACGGCACGGCAAGGCACGGCACGGGCGTTGCGATGCGTGACGGCATCCAGCCCAATGCCCACACGCGCCCCTCGTCCAACCCTGCATTGGCCCAAGCCCACCTGCCCTTCCCCGCCCACCCACCCGCCCACCCACCCACCCACCACCGCCCACACACACACACCTGCAGGTGCGCCCTGAAGCGCTTGAGGATGCGCACCAACGCGTCAGTGCCCAGGTGCGGCTTGCCCGCCACCAGGATGGACTGCGGGGGGGGGGGTTACATTCATCATTAGCCCCGGGGGCGGGAGGGCGGGCGGGCGGGGAGGAGGTTGCTTCCGGCAGGTTGCGTTGCTGAGGGTTTGTGTGCGCTTCGTTGGGATGGGACTTGACACCCCGGCACTATCACACGCGCCTCCTCACCCACCCACCCACCTCTGGCGCGCCAAAGTCCACCAGGGCCTGCAGCACCCGCCGGACGGGGTCGGCGTTGCGGCCGATGCGGGTGGTCAGCTTGCCATCACTCCAGGTGCCGGCGCCGCCCTCGCCTGTAGGGCGGGGTGGGCGCGGGGTGATGGTCTGATGGATACGTCCCTTGACCAAGCAAACAAGCAAACCAGGAGTGGACTGTGAAACCAAGCAACCGAGCAAACGAAATGAACCAGAAATGGACCGTGGTACCCTCGGGACACTGTCGGCCGGGCAATCCCTTGCAGGGGGGCTTGGCTACGGTGGGCAACACACCTTCCAGGCTCTAGCCCCCCCCCCGACTGCGCACAGCCCATTGCTTCTAGGCCATGATGAGCCACACACACATATACACGCGCCTCACCGTAGCACAGGTTGGAGTCGGGGTCCAGGCGCCGCCGCACGATGAAGGCGCCGATGTCGCGGCCGCGCTGCTCCACCGCCTGCCCGCGCTCCAGCAGCACCACGCGCGCGCCCGCCTCGGCCAGCGACAGCGCCGCGAACAGGCCGGCGGGGCCGCTGCGTGTTTTTTTGGGGGGGGGGGGGGCGCGGGGTCAGGGCGGGGTGGGGCGGGGACGGCGGGAGGGGGCAATGAAAGGCGCGAGGCTCGGCGCGGGGCGGCGCGGCGCGAAGCAGGCGCGGCGCGGGGCGGCGTGAAGGGTAAGACGCGTGTGGTGTTGGCATACACTGGATGGAGGCGGCTGCGTGCAATTGCCATGTGCCATGTGCCTGATGCGCCCAAGCCTAGGGCTGTCCAAGCAACATGCGACTGCAGCGCCCCACCCACCGCCCCGCCCCACCCGCCGCCCCGCCCCGCCCCACCTGCCAACTACAACCACGGGGTCCGCCCTCCGCAAGCGCTCCGCGGCGGCCCCCACTGGCGGCGGTGAGCTGGCCAGCTGGAGCTGGCGCCGCACCGCCGCCGCCGCCGCCGCCGCCAGGTCATCCGCCGACTCCTCCAGACCCACCCTGCGTCGTGGCGGTATGCGAGTGAGCGGATCGGTGAGCGTGGCGGGTGGCGGGTGCCCCTCCCCTCCTCCCTCCTTCCCGCCCTCCTCCCTGCCTTCCGCAGCGCCCTCTCCAACCCCGCCTGCCCGCCCCTCGCGCCTCCGGCCCTGCTCCTGCCATCCCACTCCCACTCCTCTGCTCCTTCCTTACGAATCCTTCCCCGCCCCCCGCCCCCAAGCCCCTCCCCCCGCCTCCCGCGCACCTCTCCAGCTGCCCCGACCGCGGCACCAGCTTGTACGCCGCCACCCCCGCCGCCGCCACCGCATCTGCCGCCACATCCACCACGTACACAAACGACTTGCTGCTGCTGATGTGGCCGTCACCGCCGACGCCGCGGCTGCTGCTGCCGCTGCTACTGCCACGGCTGGATCCGGCCCTGCCGCCTCTCCCAGAAGAAAACCTGTCGCGGCCGCCCCTGCCGCCACCGCGGCCGCCACCGTCCGACCTGCAAGCCAAGCCGACAAGGCCTCAGTAATAGGATGGGGCGGAGACTCATACGTAGCTCACGCCACATACACATGCATGCGCCTTACATGCATGTGCGTGTGCACGCACGTGGGCTCAGCCGGGGAGCGGCATCTGAACACCGCTTGGCGCTGTGCCTGTGCCGTGCGCACTGCCTCCCTCACTGCTCCCACCCTCACCTCCGCTCCACCTCCCGCACCTTGCACACCTCCCGCCCCCTCCCTCACCTCTCGCTCTCCTCGCTCCCCTCCCGCTACCCGACCGCTCTCCCCACCGCAGCCGGCAACCCTCCGTGCTGCCCACAGGGAGGCTCCGTAGAGCCTGGCGCGCGCCCGCCTCCGCGTTGGGACCCACACACCACACTACACCACACCCGCTGCATCACCTCGCAGCGAGGGTGGGCGGTTCCGCCGCTGCCCCCCCCCACACACACACATTATTTGCAAAACAAAACCGCCACATGGACGGCAACCCCCACTGCCCCGCCCCATGCAGTGCCGCTGCCTCCGCACCGGGGCCGCACGCACCTGCCCCCGCGCGAGTCCTGCGCCTTCCGCGCGTCAAAGGACTTGCGCACCAGCTTGATGGCGGCGGCCGGCAGGCGGGCGGGCGGGCAGCCCAGGCGCCAGCACACTGCCTCGTGCAGCGCAGGGTGGACACTGATGTCGTCCTGCGGGGCGGGAGGAGGGTTCCGTGCATTGTTAATTAAGACGAGATGAGGGGGGGCTCGCACCTCTGCTTTCCTTGCACCCGCGCACCGCCCTCCGTCCCTCCCCACCCCGCACACACGCGCACACATACACATACACACGTTGAGCCCCGCGCCTGCACGGTGTTGCGCACTTGGCGAGCTGAACACGCCCCCGGCAGCGCGGCCGCGCGTGGCGGCCCGAGTGTCGCGGGATCCCGAGGTGTCACACCGCTACCCCCGCCCCCCCGCCCCCGTACCTTCCCCGGGTCCTTCCACGCGGGCACGGACACGCCGTAAATGCGCCAGGCTCCGCCATCGCCCGTGTGGTGCTGCTGCGGTTGCTGCAGTTGCTGCTGTTGCTGCTGTTGCTGCGGCTGGTCCTGGTGCGAAACCCGCTCGCCCTGCAGACCGGGCGGGCGGAACGGCGGGTGCGGGGGGGGGGGGTTGTGAATACCATCCCAAGCTAAACCAAGCTGAACTAAACAAGGGGGGTCAGAGCACGCGCGCAGCGGCGGTGTTGCAGGGGTTTCAGCACGAAGAAGGGGCGGCTCAGAGGCACCGGCTGACCCGACCACGGATGCCGCGAACCTCCAGTTCCTGGGCGCACTGGCAGTGGGTAGCACCGAGGTGCGGCGGGGCGCGTTGCGACACCCCCCTGCCACGGCCGCGCCCTCCCTCCATCCGACCCCCACACAGCCCCTGCCCTTACCCTTGGGCTACGCACAGCCGCGTCTGCAGTGGATGCTCTGCCGCTCCCCGCAGCCGCCCCACTGGGGACAGGAGCGCTGCGACGGGCCTCCCCTCCTCCACTCCTGCCGCCGCCTCTTGACACCCCACCCCCTCGGCTCGTCCGCCCCCTGCTGGTGGCCGCGCTGCGTCCGCCACTGGAGCCCCTGCCGCCATCAGACCGCCCGGACTCGCCGCGCTCCGGACTACGCCCCCTGCCGCCTCCCCTGCCGGAGCCTCCCGCTTTTCCGCCACGAGCTGTGCTGCCAGTCGGCCCAGGACCGGCTGCGGCGGTGGCGACGCAGCTAGTTTGCCGTTGGAGATGAGGAACAGGAATCGATGTAGTTTGCCATGCTGGTGATGCAAGGCGAGTAGAGAAAGGGCGAAGAGCCATGCTCCGCATTCTGCTACCGAGACTGCAAGTGCAAACTAGCGGAGCGCCCCTTACAAACTAGGTCACGTATTGACTTAAGATGTTTCTGTAATTATATGCTACTCGCGACTGCCGTTGCAGCTGCAAGGGCGACTTGTGGGTGTTGGACCGCCGCCGCTAACAGCGGAACGAATGGCAAATGAATTGGTGTCGCCTTTCGGATGCGTTATGCTCCAACTCGTTGACACATCAATTCAGGGCATCTCGGTCTGCAAAGTGGGAGTCGCAACTTTGGTTGGTTCCAAACCCGACGTGCCCACGCCGGCACGCATGCCGGCCTCCCCGTAGCAGCACGGCCCGCACGCCCCGTCCGGTGGCTGGGCTACTCTGTAGTGGCAGGTGGAGCAGGAAGGATAACAACAACGGAAATTGGCGCCGCCGGGCCAACAGAAACAAGGGGTGTCAGCAGGACGCGGGTGAACCGTTGAAGACAGCTGGATGCAGGGGAGGGTCCGAACGCGTTCTGTTCCGATGCAGCTGATCTCCCAGGGCCTACCGCCCAGGCCGAAGGGCAGGGTGCATGTGAACTCAAATGCTTACAAACAATACTTTCAAATCAATGCGTGCTGAAGCACGCTACACACGAAGCACGCTACACACGAAGCGCACCTCCCCCACCACTGCACCGCCGCACGCGCGCCTCGAAACAGACCCCCAGCAGAGCCCCAACGCCACCCTGCCCTCAACGCAATCCTCCTTCCGTGCAACAGCCCTGCACGAAACCCCACTCCCGTAATGCATTTGGCACCAGCCCACAGCACAGCGGCGCGGCGCCCACACCAACGAAGCATCACCAGCGGCCCGCCCCATCAGTCATCACAGATCACAGGTACAGGGAGGCGGCGAAGATGATGTCGCGCTTGATGCGCTCGCGCGCCGCCTCGAAGCGCTCCGCCAGCGCCACCTCGCCGATGCCTCTCAAGCCCTCGCCCAGCTGTCGCAGCAGCTCCTCTAGCCGCCGGATGGCGCGGACCAGCGAGCCCTGCGGGGGTGGAGCAAACGGCGGGCAGGGGCTGCGAGTAAAGAGACCGGCGGCGAACGCAGCCTACATACCGCCGGCGGGCCAAGGGCGACGCGGTAAGACCTGCCAATTACCGATACCCAAGCCCGTTGCAATTGATGCCCCGCCAACCCAACATGCAACCAAGGACCCACCCTGCCCAGCCCGCCCTCCCCAGCGCCCAGCTTGAACTTGTAACCCGTGCTTGTAACCCCAGCCCCCCTCCATTCACAACCCCCATCCTCCTGCGCACACCCACACACGTGCCGCATCGCGCACTCAGTCTCTGGTTGGCTTTCCTTGCGCTCTCATACAAACACATGCACACACAAGCACACAACCACGCACACGCACCTCGAACACGCTAGTCATCTTGGCCAGCTCGGCGAACTTGGCGCCGCGCACCCAGGCCGCCACCGGCTCCATGAGGTCGGGCCGGAACTTGGACAGGTACTCGTCCAGCGGGTCCGGCCCCGAGGAGGAGCCGCCGCCGCCGGCGGCAGAGGCGGAGCCGCCGTGCGGGCCGCTGCGGGGGGTGGCGGATGGCATTAGCGGGTGACACAGCGCGGCGGGGTTACGCGGGGAGCACGTGGGCGTCGGCGCGCGCTGGCCGCGCTATCGCTCGTACGCGGTAATCGCTCGTACTTAGCACGGTGCAACCAAGACGAAACGCGGGAATGGGGTACCGACGACGCACGCGCGAGCTATCCCTCACGCCGCCGCCGCCATGCATGGGCACGCACCAGTCCAGCGCCATCTTGCACTCCAGCTCCACCTTGGCCACCCGCCGCGCCGCGTCCTTCACAGCCGACAGCGCGCCCACCAGCTCCTCGCGCAGCTGCGGCGCACAGCATGCATGTGGGGTGTTTTGTTTCCGTTGCGTCCGCGTATGGTTACGGATTGTGTTCAGGAGCATGGCGCATGTGGTCGTGGTGACGTGATTGGGGGGCGTCTCCACTCCACGGTAACCTGACCCACACCGCGGCCTTCATCCCGCCTCCTTCACGCTCCATCTCCCTCCCTCCCCAGCCCTCCACAACCACCCTTGCACAACCCGCCGCCTGCGCACCTTGGGCCCGCCGCCCGCGCCGCCCTTCTCCTGGAACACGAAGCAGCTGCAGGCCGCCGCCAGCGCCTCCAGGCTCATGCCGTTGAAGGCGCCGCCGAACACCAGCTCCGCCAGCACCAGCTCGTCGCCGCCCGCGGTGAGCGACGCCGCCAGGCGGCCCTTCACCGACACCACGCCCTCGCCGTCCACGTACGCCAGCCGCCGCAGCACGCGCTGCCGGGCCTGCGCAACAACGAGATGAAATGTTTGGTGTTTGGTGTTGGGTGTTGGGTGCTGGGCGTTTGGTGTGGAGCGGCGGCGGGTGAATGAGATGGTGGGGGGTCAGATGAGCGTGGCTGCGCGTCGCACAGCGGCGCTGAGCCGGGATGTGTTTTTGTCATGGTCGATGTGATGCGGCCATCGCCCTGCCCACCTTGAGCTCGTCTTTGAGGATGAGGCTGGTGGCGGCCTTGGCCTCCCGCCGCGCCGCCGCAACCGACTCCTCCGCCGCGCCGCGCCGCTGCAGCGCGCCCAGCCGCGCGCGCAGCTCCGCCGCGCCCAGGCTGGCCGCCAGCGGGTGCTTGGCCAGCAGCGCCTCCACACTCTCCAGCTTGGACTGCGTCTTGCGCGCCGTCTTGTCCTTGATCTGCAGGGGGGGGTTGCAAAGATGGTACATAGAAGTGTAGAGGCGTAAACAGCAGGCGTGGAGGCAGGGGGGGGGGTGCAGGGCAGGGTTGTTGTTTGTTAGTTGTTAGGCAGGGGCCGCAGCCTCAGAATTGTTGAAAGGCGACCCATGATACCCGCTCACGCCCGAGAATGCCGCCAACCCCCACGCCAAGCCCATCCCATCCCCGCCCTCAGCCCCCCACCTTCATGTCGTCCTCGGGGTCCAACAGCGGCACACGCCCGCCGCCCGCCTTGCCGCCCGCCGTGGCCAGCCGCACCAGCGCCTCCGCCAGCCCCGACACGCCCGCCTTGCGCGCGTCCAGCGGCCGCAGGTCCTTCTGCAGGTAGATGCGCACACTGGACAGCCGGTCGATCTGCGGGTGCGTGCCGGTGGGGTAAGAGGGCGGGCGGGGGCGGGGTTTAGGGGGCGCAGTGAGTTGCCGGTATGGCTTGGCAGGGTGGTGGATGGAGGCGCAAGACACATGGCGGTGCAGTGCTCATACAGGAGATGCCGCTCTGGTGCATGGTGGGAAGCTGGTTTCGGTTGCCTGCAGGGCCCCCACACACACCGCTGCACTGTGGAAGCGCCGCCACTCGGCCCCCTGGCGCACCTGGTGTATGGAGAAGGTGACCACCATGGGCACACCCGACTTGTCACCTGGGGGCAGCAGCCGCACGGGCGTGCCGCGCGGCAGCGAGCCGCTGGTGCTGGCGCCGCTGGCGCCGGCGCCCGGCGGCGGCGCGGTGTTGACCAGCACATCCACTATGAAGGAGCCGCCGCCGCCCTTTTTGCCCTTCTTGTCGTCCCCGTCTCCTGGCGTGCAGACAGAAAAAGAGTGGTGAAAGGGCCATGGCGCATCAGCCATTGGCTGGAGACAGAGTGGGCCGACAGGACAAGAGTGGTGAACAGGGAGGGCCACGGCCGTTCTCGCGGCGCAGCAGCCATTGGCTGAAGGCAGGTGGGCAATCCAAATGCACACTGCGCACTCGTCCTTGGTCCAGCACTAAGCACCCATCGTGCTCGCCCCCAAGCCTCCCCCCACCCCGGCGTGGCTCACCTGCTCCCTCTTTCTTGCCGCCCACTCGCTCGAAGTTCACCACCGCTCCCCACACGCCGTGCGTCACCTCAGACACCACCGCCGCCCCGCCGCCGCCCTCGGGCGCCAGTGCCGCCGCCGACCCCTTGCCACTCGTGGATGCGGGCGGGTCCGGCGGCGGCGGCGGCGCGGCCCCGGGCGCGGGCGGTTCGGAGAATTCGGGAAGCGGCCGAGCCGTCTCCGCTGGCTCCGGCAGTAGCCGCACGAGGCGCCCTGTGACAGACGGGCGTGCGGTGGTGGCGGTCGTGGTGGGCGGACGAAGCGAGCAAGCCACCATCTCGGGAATGGGCGACCCTCAAGTCTGTCTGCGCCGCCCCGCCCACCAACCCACCCACACGCTTGAGCTGGTAGCTGCAACCCACCCGCCCACCCGCCCACCCACGCCCACGCCGCACCTGGCTGCAGGAAGGGCAGCGCCACCTTGGGGTCGTTCAGCAGCGCCCGCAGCGCCGCCCGCAGCCCCGCCAGCTGGTCCAGCAGCGCGTAGTACTGCCGCACACCCGCCTCGTCCTGCGCGGCGGCGGCGGCGGCCGGTGCGCAAGCAAGGGTGTGGTGAGGAGAGCGGTGTGGAGTTGAACGGCGCATGTTGGAAGCTGCCCGACGGTGCCGTGCGCACCAGGCGCTCGTCACTGGCATAGCGCCGCCGCTGCGGCGGACCGCGGGGCCCTGACCCGTTCAACCCGCCGCCCCTGACACTTCAAGCTCGTCCAAAGCGCCCCGCCCACCCGGGGTCGTTTTGGGTTTGGAATGAGCACAGGCACACAAAAACACGCCCCCCCTTTGGAAATTGGAATGAAGTACCCCCGCCCCATTCTATGTAACATCCTTGCAACCCCCGCCCCCGACGCACACAAACCTCGATCACGATGGCGTCCCTCGCCGCTTCCAGCGCCGCCACACGCGCCTCCAGGTCGGGCAGGCTGCGCTCCGTCTGGAACTGCCTGTTGTAGGGCCGCGGCAGGGCAGGGCAGGACAGGACGGGAGGGGGCGGGACAGGGTCGTTGCGGGCGCACGGCAGGTGAAGAGCGCCACGCGGCACGTGGCCGTGTGTGTTTTGGCCCTGCGCGCCATCATCATACATTCATACCCGAACGCCGCAAGCACAGCTACCTCCCTGGCTTCCCAAGCAGTCCTCCCCACATCCGCCCCCCCCCACCACCACCACCACCCGCACCACCCGCACCACCACCCGCACCACCCGCACCACCACCCGCACCACCACCCCCACCCCCACCACCACCCCGCACCACCACCCGCCGCCGCACCTGAAGGACGCCGCCATAAGCTGCTCCGGCTCCGCGCCCTCCACCCGCATCAGCCCCAGCAGCATGTTGTAGCCCAGGTGGAAGGCGCTTGGGGGTGGGTGGGGGGGATGGAGGGGTCCATGCATGATTAACTTAACAGGTGACGACACACGACACACGCGGGAGGAAAGGGAGGACGAGAGCTTGCAAACCAATACGGTGGGTCGAGAAGGGAGTGTCAAGAGTAATTCTACCCCCCTCCGCCTCCCTGTTCGCTAACCAGCAGCCTCCTCATGCCTGCTGCTCTTCCGCGTCAACTCGGGTAACTTGGAGTTTACGACCCCCACCCCCTCTCTCCCCACTGCCCTTCCCTTGAGCTCGGCTCCGCCGCTGGCCCCCGCCCCCCGCACCTGTACAGGGTGTCGGGCGCGCCCTTGATCATCTCCTTGGCCACCGGCGGCTCCAGGCGCTGGTCCAGCATCAGGATCACCACACCTGCGCGAGCGAGCGGGTGCACCGTATGCAGTATGTAGAGGTTGGAGGGCGTCAATGCGTGCGAGCGGGTGTCACAACATGCGGCTGCGCAAGACCGGGCAGGGGCAGCGGCGACAGGGTGCCGCCGCTGGCGCCCGAGCTGGTCCATCCCATGCCCCCAACCACGCCCGCCACCGGCCCTGGCGCCTCACGCACCGCGGTCGTCCAGCCCGCGGCGCCCGGCGCGGCCGCTCATCTGGATGTACTCGCCGGACGTGATCCACCTGCGGTCGCGGCAGCGTCAGCGGCGGCGGCGTCAGCGGCGGCGGGGAGCAGGGGGAGGCATCGCGCGCAGGAGTGCAACCCACAGCGGCGCCCCACCCGCACAGCACGCATTCGAGGCGGGCCCCCTGTCCACAAGCCACGTGGCGACGCACGCACGGCCGCACCTGAAGGCACCGCCGTCGTACTTCTTGACGTTGGTGAACACCACGGTCTTGGCGGGCATGTTGAGCCCGGTGGAGAAGGTCTCCGTCGCGAAAAGGCACTTGAGCAGCCCCTCCTGCGAGCGTGCGCGTGTGCGTGCGTGTGCGTGCGTGTGTCAGAGAGCGCAAGGGAAAACGATTGCGCGATGGCGTCGGGAGGGGACGTAGCGCACTACTGGCGCTTGCACCCGTATGCAACCGCATGCACATCCACATGCACCAAGAATTAAGCACAGAGAAAACCCACAAACCCACCAAAGCACACGCACGCGCACACACGCACACACGCACGCGCACACACCCCTCACACACCTGGAACAGGATCTCCACCACCTCCTTGACGATGGGCAGCAGCCCCGAGTGGTGCACGCCGATGCCGCGCTGCAGCATGGGCAGCATGGACACGATCTGCGGCAGCCGCTGGTCGTCCTGCGGCCGCAGCGGCCGGAGCGGGCCCGGAGAGGGGGGGACTGTGAGCACCAACCAATTTAGCAAGCCCATACAAGCTGGGTGGACAGCGGCGCGGTCGTGTCATAGGCACTAGCGCTGGATCCGCGGTGCAAGCACAAACTGAAACCCCAAGCAGCCCGCCTGCAACTCCGCATCCACACGCTCCCCCAGCTGGCGCATCAGCCGCCGGCATGCGCCCTCGCCCCGCTCCTGCCCTAAACCCTCGACCCACAACCCCCCGCCCCCGCCGCCCTCTCCTCGTCCGTAACTGCAACCTCCTCCCCTGACACCGCCCGCCCGCCCCACCTGGCTGAGGCACTCCATGGCGCTCCAGTAGATGTTGCCCACCAGCGCCCTCTCGTCCTCGCTGTTCAGCTCCAGCGGGGCCATCTGGGAGGCCAGCGCCTCGCACTCGCGCTGCAGGCAGCAGCAACACGGCACGTGACGACAGGCGAGGGCAATGTAGGAGTGACACGGGCCGACAGGAACAACGGGCCGCCTGCATCCGCATCCCCCGCACACATCCGCAGCGGGGGTATCGGTGCTGGGCCGGCAAAGGTTCAACCACCACCAGCACCCACAACCGCCATCCCAGTCAGGACCGTACCTTGGAGAATGAGAACACAATGACCGGGTCGTAGTTCCGCTCCATGATCATGCGCACCAGCTTGAAGATGTCGCTCTTGCCGCTCTCCGCGCTGCCGGCCGGCGCCACGCCATTGGCGCCGCCGCCGCCACCCGCCGCCGCCGCCACCTGCCCCGCCGCCTTTGGCGCCCTTGCCGCTGCCTGTGGGTGCGTGCGCAATGACACGCCGCCCTGAATGTGTGTGGTGCACCTTGAACCATTCCAACCATTTACGATGTCTGCTCTGACCAGCCACCAGCCGCCATATCCAGATCCCACCAAACCACCCCACTTTAACGGTGGGCTCGGAATGAGCCACCCCACCCCACTCCACACCCCACACCCACGCCCCTGCCGCGCGCACCTTTCCCGCTGGGGTCGGTCTCCGTGAGCACCGCCACCGCCTTGTTGAAGTTGTCGTCCCGGAACATGCCCCGCTCGTCCACCACCATGTACAGCCCGTCGCCGCCTGCAGCAGTAGCAGCAGTAGCAGAAACAGCAGTGGCAGTTGCAGTAGCAGCAAAGTCAGCAGCAGTAGCAGTAGCAGCAGGGTGTTGAGCGGTTAGCATCTGGGCAGTGATAGCCCCTCATGTCGTTTGGCGAGCCGCGTCAATGCAAACACGGCGCAGAGGGGCCAACCAACCAACCGACCACCCAACCAAACGGGAAGCGCCTGCCGCGCCCCCCCCCTCCCGCCGCCACACTCGCTGCACCCTGCAACCTGCCGCCGCACCTGCCGGGAAGACGTAGTGCTGCAGCGGCGTAGGGCGGTAGTCGGTATACACCACGTGGCAGGGCGAGTTGTGCGTCTTGGACACCCACTCCGCGAACTCGCGCGCGTTGGGGATGGTGGCGGACAGGAACACGAAGCGCGCCTGCCTGCGGAGGAGGAGGAGGATAAGGCGGAGGAGGCATGGTGGAGGGGGTGTGGGGCGTGAAAGAGGCGGATGGTGGAGGATGGTGGAGGAGGCGGAGGAGGAGGAGGCGGAGGACGGCGGTGGAGGAGGCGGTGGAGGAGGCGGTGGACGAGGCGTGGCAGACAGGCAGGCGCTCCGTGAGCCGCCTGAGCCGCCTGACGCGCAGCCGACTTTTGAGTGCTTCTACGGCAAAGGTCCCCGACTCCGCGTCCCCGCGACCCTGCGTCTTCTCGCCATTCCCACCACCTGCACTACCCACCCACCCGCCCACCCACCCACCCACACACCCAACCCCCAACTCACCGCCGGTCCCCTATCGCCGGGGCCCCCTACCTGCTCCACCGCGATCCCCTCCCGCCTGCCCCCTCCCCCATGCCCCGCCTCGCCCCACCCCACCCCATCCCCGCCCGGCCGCCGGCTCTCACTTGGGCGCCAGGATGATGGACTCCTCCCACACCACGCCGCGCTCCTTGTCGCGCAGGTAGTGGATCTCGTCGTACACCACCAGCTGCACCTCGCGCACCACCTCTGTGGGGTTGTGGGTGATGTCAGGCGGGCAGGCAGGCAGGGCAAGGCAGGGCAGGCGCAGGAAGGGGGCTTGAGGGCAGGACCAAAGCCGCGGCGCGTGAGCGGCGACACAGGGACATACGCTGCCCCAGGAGAGCAAGCGAAGGCGGCCGGCCAGCCCCTGCATCCGCCCTCCACCAACGTGCCTACAAGCATGCCCCCTTCCGCCCCGCGGGTTTGGGCGTTTAGCCAGGCCTGCCAACGACCGCCCGGCCGCCTCCCACCCACCCCCACCCACACACGCGCGCCCCACTGCCGCACCCACCTGACCCACGGTACAGCATGGAGCGCAGGATCTCCGTGGTCATGACCAGGCAGGAGGCGTTGGGGTTGATGGTCACGTCGCCCGTCATCAGCCCCACGTCCACGAACTCCTCCGCCAGTTCGCGGTACTTCTGGTTGCTCAGCGCCTTGAGCGGGCTGGTGTACACCACACGCGTCTTGTCGCTGCGGGCGGGGTGGGTGAATGCGGTCATGCGGGTGGGTGGGTGGATGCGGGTGGGTGGGCGACGGAGCGTGGGAAGGCGCGATGGAACCAATACAGTGGCGCCCCTGCTGCGCCAGGTCACACGCCCCCACCTGCCCTCGGGCCTGCAAGGAACCGCACTACCCGTGCATGCAGGGGCCGTAGACCCGCGCCGCCACCGCCACCACCACCACCACCACCAGTTCATCTGGCCTGCCCCCGCCGCCCTCCCCGGGCACACGGCCGCTGTTCGTCGCGGCGCACACTTTGCTCCCAGCCCTCCCCTCCCCTCCCCTTCCCTCCCCTCGCCCCCCTCCCTAGCTCTGCCACCGCTCACCGCAGCGCCATGGCGAAGGCGTACTCCGCCACCACGGTCTTGCCGGCCGACGTGTGCGCTGCCACCATGACGCTGTGGCCTGCAGGGCGGCCCCGGCGGCGTGTTTAGCGTACACGCATCCCGAGTGCGCACGCGCAAGCATCCCGACGTGGGCAGGATAAGCGGACAATCCAAACCCCTCCTGTCCATTGCCTACACGACTAGCCCGCCGCCGCAGGCGCTCCAATGACCCAGACACCGAAGCGGCGCAAACCACAACAACGGATCGGCTCCTGCACACTGCTGCTGCTCCCTCAATCATGCCGGCTCCTTCCCCCCGTCGTCATCGTCGCACGGGCAGCACATGATCCGTACGAGCTCCTCCCGCCAAACCCCACTCACCCGCCTCCAGGCAGTTCACGGCCACCTGCTGGAAGGGGTCGATCTTGAAGGGGTACACGCGCGCCGGCGGCCCCTCCCGCGCCGGCGGAGGCAGCAGGCTGCCCTCCTGCCCCGGCGGCCACGCCACCTCGTGCGTGCACGACTTGCCATCCACCTCCACCAGGTTGGCGCCGACGGGCAGCGCAGCTACTCGCTGCTCCGTCAGACGTGGCGCCTTCGCCGCGGGCGCGCCGGCGACGTCGAGCGCCGCGCCTCCCGCGCTCTGGCCGTCGGCGTCGGCGGGGCGCTTGCCGACTGCGCCCGCCCCGGCGCCAAGTGACGACATGGCTGGAGAGCTGAGCACAAAGCTGCCGCCTTTAGCGGCTCCGTCAGCCGTTCGCGGACGCGGGGCGACGGCGTGACCCTAGACGTGACGGCCGCCCACGTCTAATCAGGAATTCAAGTTCAAGACCTATATTTAAATGATTATACGTATGCTTTCCGCTTATTGAAACACCCAGACGAAGCAGTTGCAGTAAACGTTTCGGCTGCTCGTCTACCAGCGTCCTTATAAAGTTTTGCAATGTCGACGTAATAGTGCCTGTGCACCTACAAAGCTGTCTTGCGTGGGTGGGCTCCTAGAGCAATGCATCCGCCGGGCACATTCCGGTCCGTGCGCCCAGCGTGAGGGGCTATACGCAATTACGCTGGATGGCAACCGACTACTTGACGGTCAACACACCGAGCTGCACGCTTAAATAAAAGCTGGGCCGTTGCACAAACCGCACTCTTTCCGTCGTCCCGCCCTGTAGATGCACTGCCTTAGCTGTTGTGACAGGCGTGCCTGATAGCTGCTAACCCAGCCTAGCTTAGGCCCTTCTGTGTTGCTCGCTGTCCAAATGACGGGGGCCTCCAGTCATGCCAGTAAGAAGCAGCACAAACAGCTGGTGCCCATTACTCGCGAGTTCTTGCGGGAGTTCTACCTGAAATATCCGCTAGAGCCGGTGCCTGCGGCCGCTCGGGACTCGCATGTCGCGGCAATCGAGGAGCTCAGCCGGGTCGTCACCAAGCCCGGCTCGAAGGTACCGGCAGAGTTCCACATGGACACGCCGACGCGCATCGACGACTGCTTCTGGCGCAATCGCATGATTTGCGAGGTATGACACAGGCACTGTGAGGGGTGGGCGCGTGTGCGTGTGTGCAACAGCCTTCGCGCCCGGTGCCTTCCGAGGCTCCACCAGGCTACTTTGCTGGCAGCACGAGCCGTATGCCCACAGAATTAGCTCACATGGGTTGAACTGTACCAATCCTAGACCCGTTCTCCCTTCTGTGCGGAGGGCGCCTCCGACATCGTCTTGCCCTACCCGCGCGCGCCGCAGGAGCTGGCGCTGTCCATATCTCGGATAAAGCAGGGCCTGGCGCCCACCGGCGGCCCCGCGGCCGCGGAGACGGCGGCGGTGTGCGACCGCATGCAGGCCGTCCTGGTGCAGGCGGAGCGGGACGTTTGGAGTGTGCAGGAGACGAATACGAGCTCGGTACGGCAGCAGCTCAAGCAGTTCATCCCGCAGGACTTCCGCGGGGCGCTGCTGGAGAGGCAGCGGTGAGATGGAGGCCGGTTGGTGTGCATCGCTGTGGGTGCGGTGGGTGGGTGGGCACCGCTAGAGTGGCAGCGATGAGAGCGGTAGCGAGCGGCGGGCTGCGCTGCGTGCGGTAGCGGTAGCGGGTAGCGCGACAGAACAGGGAGCCGTGTTGTGGATCGGGTCAGTGCCCCGCGGGAGGTTTCGGCCGCTGAGTCTCCTCAGCAGTCGGCCGGCGGCGAGAAGGTACCTGCTCTTGCAGCACTGGCCGTCCCGGCCACAACCCTACACCCTGCGGCGGCGACTCCTGTGCTGCCCTTGCGCACCAATCGCACACCGCACCAACCCCTGCGATGTCCCCACCCCCCGCGCCCGAGCACAGGGTGGCCGGCGAGGCCAAGTACAAGAAGCAGATCGACGACCTGGTGAAGCGCGGCGGCACCATCCGCGCCCGCTACGACCTGTGCCTGCAGCACCAGTGGGAGCGGCGCCAGTCGCTGGTGCAGCTGGGCGAGTGCAGCGGCATGTACAAGATCGTCATCAAGTGGGTGCCAGGGTCGGGCGGGTTCGGGTGGGCTTTTGGGTAGCAGGAGACAAGTGCAGCATGCAGTCAAGGACGAGGGGGAGACTAGGGCGAGGTGGGGGCGGGCGTGTGGTCACTGAACCCAGTGAGGCATGTGTGCACATACTCGTAAGTTATCAAGTCATGCGTTGTAGTGCGTTGGATGATAGGAGGTCGCTTTCCTGCTGAACGCGAATGGAGCCTGCGGGTAGCAATGCGCGGCGGGCTGCAACGTCATGGCAGAATGCCGATCTGGGTCAGCCGCTCGTGCGCCCGCCACAACGCCATGACAAGCCATCTGTGATCTGTGAATGACACCCACAATCTGCTCCCCGACCGCCGCCTCCCCCTGCCCGCCGCCTGCGCGCCCAACCCAGGTGGGTTGCGGGCATCCCGCAGGTGCTGCTGGACTTCGCCAAGGAGATCAACGCCAAGCTGGGGCCCATGGAGGAGCAGCGCATCAAGTACGGACCCGACCTGTATGGCATCACCACGCTGGGCCTGCGGCTCACCGTGTGCCTGGCGGCGTGGGCGGAGGCGGCGGGCGGGGTGGGCAAGGGCTCCGCGGCGACGCCGGCGGCGCGCGACGCGGCGCCGCACCTGGCGGCGGTTGTGGAGCCGGCGGTGGCGTTCTACGTGGAGCACATGCTGCGCGTGATCAAGTTCATTGGGAACGTGTTCCAGCACTCGCCCTTCATCCTCAGCAAGGAGGACCTGGAGCACGGCGGCGCGGCGGCCGCAGCGGCGGCAACCGTGGGGGCGGCCAACGGTACGTATCTAGCTTGGGATTGCGGGGCTGGCTTGTGAGTGCGGGGCTTTGTCCGGCGCGGGCCCAGAAAGCTACCGGCAACTACCTGCGGCGAATCGCCTGAACGCCCCATGTATTGCAATGTGCGATGTGCAGGCGAGCACGCCGGCCCGGAGCCTGCGGCCGTCAGCGCCACTAACGGCGCGGCGGCTGTCCACGTGACCGCGCACTCGGCGGTCGCAAACGAGGCTGCGGGCGCGGCAGTGGGGGCGGCGGCGGCGGTGGCGGTGACCACAACGAGCGGGGCGGAGCCGGCGGCGGCGCACGCGCCGATTGATGCAGGCAGCTCGGACGCCGGGGCGGGCAGCAGCGCGGGCGTGAGCACCAGCGCCAGCGCCAGCGCGGCGGGGCTCTCGGGCGCGGGGTCGTTGGTGGCGCCAGTGACGCCCGCCGCCACGCCGCCGGATGCAGTCGGGCGCGGCGCGTTGCTCAACTCGAATGGGTACATCGCCAACGCCACCGCTCCGGCGGCAGCCAGCGCGCCTGTACCTGCGCCTGCGCCCGCGCCGCAGCACGCACAGGCGCCGCCGCATGCGGAGTCCCACTCAGGGACGCTGCCGCCGCGGCCCTCGCCGCTCAACCGCCACGACACGCCGTCGCCCACACACCTGCTGCCCTCGCCGAACGGCCGCGGCCTGGTCACGCCGGAGGCGGCGCTGCTGCCCAGCCCTGGCGTGCACCGCGCGCACGGCGCTGCGCCGCCCACCTCGGGCGGGTTCGGGCGCACCTCAGCCAACGGCGGGCGCGTGTCCCTCACGGGCGACTCGCAGTGCAGCTTCACGTCGGCGCCGGAGGACGCGCCGTGGCACCACCCGGAGTCGGGGTACCACGCGGCATCCTCCGACGGCGGCCTGGGCATTGGGCAGCTGTTCCTAGGCTGCTTGGGCATGGGCAGCCACGGACGTACGGGTGCCGGCGCGGGGGCAGCACCGCCGCCGCCGGGAGGCGACAAGGCAGGGCTTGAGCAGCTCAAGCCGATTGCGGAATGAGGAGGCGCATGGGAGCACTGGCGTGGCTGCGTTGAATAGCGGCTCCGGCGATGTGCGGCGCCAGAAGCATGGGCATGTGAGGCATACGTGTGGATGGAGTGTAATGCGGGTGGCCGGGAGTGCCACCGCCAGCAGCGCGATTTTGTTCAGGGGAGTGGGCTGCGATCTGAGGCCTTGTGGGGAAGTGTGCCTGCTATCCGGTGAGACTGCGATCACGGTTCAAGGTGTGCGCGCATGGACGCTGGCAAATGACGAAATGGGGCTTACGGGGGCAGCTAGCGGATATCGTGGAGGAAGGGCGCTTGGTCCAATGTGCCTGGCTGCCACCCCGATGGAAATGGCTTGAGGGCTCGTATGTGTGATTATTTTGGGCACACTTGCGGGAGCGCCGCATTGCATGTTGAGCAGTTACAGATCCGGGAGTACAGGCGTGCGTGCTTACAGCGATGTGTGGTAGTAGTAGTGGCGCCCAGCATAATGTATATGAGTTTACTCGCATGCATGACGAGACTCGTGTGTTGTGGGCGGCTGACGGCGGTTGGCAGAGGGTATGCCCGGCGGCATGGGGCCTCGTACAGTACGGAGGAACAGACGAACGGCGAGACCGACCGTATGGGGCTCTGCGGATGGTTGCCTATGTAAACCATTCACGATAACACGGCACCGGTCCCATTCCAGCTGCGCACAGTGCAGAGACGTAACGTGTGGCCGATGACACGCACACGCCACGCACACTGCGTTGCTTAAGCATAAGCAGCGTCTGGAACCCTGTTGCTGTAGTGTTACATATCACCACGAATGCCTCCGATTTGTTGACGCGGGGAGCAAAATGTCCAGCGATTCGCGCGGGCGACAGGGCGTTTCCTTGCCCAAAACGCACGCGAAGAGCGTATTCTGTTTGACGGACAAGGACGTAAGTTTGTTTCGCAAGGTCAAATTTTAATTGAGAGCACTGTTGCGGAGATGCGTGGACCCTGTTGTTGGACCCTCCTGGCGTGCTCGCTGACGGCGCCCCGCCCCCCTCGCAGCTGGACGGGCTGCAGGCCACTGAGAAGCGCAACCCGCGCTCCCGTAATGCGCCGCCCATGAAGCTGTACCTTCGCGCCGAGGTGGGTGCCGAGGTGACTGCCGCCTAGATCCCCTTACCCCACCCCACGTCGTAAGGCTTACGCCAGCCGCTTGTTTGGCAGCTGCACGCCGCTTACGCACACCCCGCTGACGGCTTGACGCGCTCGTGCTCGTGCTCGACAGCTGGAGGCTCTGGCGCACCGCAAGTGGGGCGGCGCAGAGGGCCTTGAAGCCGAGCAGCGGCGGCGGGAGGCACGGCGGGAGACGCGCGCCGCCGCTGCCACGTCCTCACCGGGCGCTCGTGCTGGAGCCACTGGCCAGGGAGAGCGTGACGCTAGCAGTTCGCAAGATGCAGCAGCAGGCGCTCAGGCTGGCGTCGGCGGCGCGGACAGCGGCGGTCGGGGCTCGTTCGCTTGGCTGAGGTTGCCGCCCCTGGTGACGGAGCGCATTCGGCAGGTGCTGCCACTGCCGCTACTGGTCGCCGGCGGAGGCGGAGGCAGTAGCAGCCTGGCTGCAGCAGCCGACGTGGGCGCAGCTGCAGCAGGTCGAGCGGCGGGCACGCCGGTGGAGCGTGGCGGCAGCTGTAAGCGGCAGCGGCTGGAGGGAGGGGCGGCTGTGCTCGCTAGAACAGCTGAGCCGCGCTCCACGACGGCCGAGGCGAGAGTGGAGGTGGAGGCGGAGGTTGTGGACTTGGTCATGGACGAGGACGGCGACGACGAGGTCGAGGAGGTCCGGGAGGTGGCCGGTGGAGAAGTCGCGGCGGGGGCGGCGCGGCGGTCGCAGCAACCGGCGGCGGCGGGCGGGGAAGGCATGGAGGCGGGGGTGGACACGGCGCCGGTGCCGCGCACAACAGCAGCATGTGCAGGGGCAGCAACGAGGGCGGGCGCTGCCGTGGTCATTGACCATGACCAGGAGATCATTGTGATCTCATCCTCGTCCTCTGAGGGGTCAGGAGCCTCGCAGTCGGAATCAGAGGGCGAGGACGAGGAGGACAGTGGGCGGCCGGGCGGCGGTGCAGCGCCCGCGCTCGCCCAGCAGGCTGCGACAGCGCAGGTGGACCCGCTCGCAACCGAGGCAGGCGCAGGCACTGCCTCGGTCCAGGCGGCGCGGGGCGAGTATGTAATGTATTGGATGAAGGTAGGTCGGGAACTCCGGGCAACTCCGGGGAACTCTGGGCTACTCCGGGGAACTCCGGGGAACTCCGGGGAACTCCGGGGAACTCCGGGGAACTCCGGGGAACTCGGGGGATGTCCGGGGAACTCCGGGGAACTCCGGGGAACTCCGGGGAACTCCGGGGAACTCCGGGGAACGGGGGGCTGGCTTGTGCGTACCGGTGTACCATTGACGTTGATCACGCATTGCATGCAAGTGCTGACACACGTGCGCCTCTTGCCTCGCTCCTGCCAGACCGCCATCCGCGGCCACGAGAACCCTGCACTTGACGCGGCGCTGGCTGCTGCCACGGCGCTGCGGCTGCCGGTGCTGGTGGCGGCGTTTGTGCTCCCGGGCCCCGGCTGCCAGGCGCACGGCAACCTGCGCCGCATCAAGTTCCAGCTGGAGGGTAGGGCGGGGCGTCTTGAGTCAGAGAGTGGGAACATAATGATGGAATTTGATTTGCCAGGCATACATTTCACCCCAACACATAAGACGACGCTTTCATTGCGCTTCGCACTTGTCTTGCCATGATGGCCAGGGTTGCGGGATGCGCAGCGGGAGCTGCAGCAGCGGCTGGGGCTGCGGCTCCACGTGCACGCGGAGGGCCTCACGGCCGCTGAGGCGCAAGGAGGTGGCAGTGGTGCTGGCATAGGCAACGGAGCTGGTGCCGGCGGCAGCACTCGTATCCCCAGCAGCACAGGCGGCAGCAGCGCCAGCTCACCGTCGGGGTCCGGCTGGGAGGACCTGGTGGCAACTGCCAGCAGGGCGGCGCTGGTGGTGACAGGTGGGTTGCTCGGCTGGACAGGAGGGCTGGGACCGCTCCTGCAGCCGCGCGGGCGCCGCGCTTTGTCGCCTGTGCTCACACCGGCTGGTTTGCCTTGGCTGCATTGACTTGACGCCTGGGGTGCCTTCTGACATGTAGTACTCGGTCACTGATACCAACTGTTGCTGTTCACCGGAATGGGCCCACTTACCTTCTGCGCTCGATCATTGGGTGGGCGCAGAGGACATGCCCGTGGACCCCGATGCGGGCTGGCTGGCGGCGCTCGTGAACCGGCTGCAGCGCGGCGGCGGCGGCGCTGCTACAGCCGTGACTGCGGCGGCGCCGCGGCCGGGCGTGTGGGCAGTGGACACCAGCTGCGTGGTGCCGATGCGGCTGGTGGCACGGGCGTACGAGAAGGCGTGGGCCTACCGCAGCGCGACTGAGGGTGCGTGCGCTGATCGGTGCTGCGTGTGTACAGGCACGACCCCCAGTGAGCCTGCATGTGCCATGCCTGTGGCACCTGATGTGGCAAAGTTGGGCCGCCGCAAGTAGCAAGCCATCGCGTCTTCCAAGTGTAGGTCTTGAGGTCACACCCCTGGCACACTCACCATACACACCACACACACACACACACAGGTTGGCGGAGGCACCGCATGCGGGCTGTGTACGCCAGCGGTCCGTCCTGCTGGCCCGGTGCTGGGGCCTTGGCCGCAGCGGCTAGCGGCAGCGGTGCTGACGGCGCCGCTACCAGCTCCGCTGCCGCTGCTGCGGCTTCGGCCGGCGGGGCGGGGCCCATGCATCGCTTCCTGCAGCGCACCAGCGCGCCCACCACACCCACCGTCGCCGCCTCTGCACAGCCATCGGCTGTGTTGGCAGCGGCCATCGCCGCTGATGGCTCGGCTGCAGCCGGTGGTGGTGGCACTGACGGTGCCGCTGCCTCGTCTGCTGTGGGAGCTCGTATAGCAGCCGTCACGCCGGACTGGCCATCCCTGGACTTGCTCGCACTGCCACCCACCGCTGGTGGGGGCGCCACCTGTGACCTGGGGCCAGTGGCCGCGGCCGTGCCCGGCGTTGACAACTCCGTGCTGGGCGTGAGCCATATGGTAAGGCACCTCTCGAGCGCGGGATAGCGGCTTTGGGCGTAAAACTCAAATACTTTCTTCTGGTCCCTCATCGGGACGTCCGTGCCTTGTAAGCTCGCAATTGCATACCAATGTTTTGCGTTGTTCTTAGCTGCGGCCACCCAGCGAGAGCTCGCCTGTCGTGTCGCAGATCGGCGGCAGCGGCGCGGGCTACGCGCGCTGGGACGCGTGGCGGCGCGGCGGCGGCGTGGGGCGCTACGCCGCCAGCCGCAACAACGCCATGCAGCGGGGCGGCACCAGCCGCATGTCCGCCTACCTGCACTGGGGCATGGTGTCGCCGTTCAGGTGGGCCGGCGGGTGGGGGCCATGTTGGGGCCGACACCTCCTTCACCGGCCACGGCAGCGGAGGACAGACGGGTGCGCAAACCGGTTTGCAGCTTGCACGTGTGTGTTACGGCGGTGCCGTTGTGTGGGGTGCCCAGGCTCACGCGCGAGGCGGCAGCCAGCGGCGGCTCCGGCTGCGCCAAGTTCCTGGACGAGCTGCTGGTGTGGCGCGAGCTGGCCTACAGCTTCTGCTTCCTCAGGTGTGCTGCGGCGACCAGGTTTTGTTGCAACAGGACTTGCGGTGTGCAAGATGGCACGGCAAGCCTGACTGCCTGGGCCCCAGTGGGGATGCGCTAGATGCGCTTGGTGAACCACGCGCCCGCATCTCACGCTCTTCTGGGCTGTCTGCGCGCCGCAGGTGCGGGCAGCTGGACTCGCTCAGTGTGCTGCCGCGCTGGGCGCAGGACACGCTGGCGGCACACGCGGCCGACCCCCGGGCGGTCCGGAGCCTGCAGCAACTGGAGGCCGGCACCACAGGCAGGTGGCGCGGACCGCCTACGGCTTGCATGCCCCAGGCGTTATGTTCCCATATCGCAACCGGTGCCTTGACTTCAAACTGGCCCTCGCCATCCATCGCGCTCCTGACATCTGCTGACCAGCTTCACCCATCCAAACTTTGCCGGCCCCTTGTCCGCAGGCGACGCGTTCTGGGATGCTGCCCAGCGCCAGCTGGCGACGCACGGCGAGCTGCACAACAATGTGCGCATGACCTGGGGCAAGGCGCCGCTGGCATGGTGCAGCACGGCGCAGGAGGCGCTCAGCACCGTGCTGCACCTCAACCACCGGTGCGTTGAGTGTGCGGGCTGGAGGTGGGGGTGGGGATGCAGCAGGTCAGCAGCAGCGGCTGCCCTGTGCGCTGCTCCACCACATGCCACCTTCGTGCAATCGTGCCAACACACATTCGGCGCCGTGTTCGCCGTCGCGCGTGCGCGCGGACACACACGCGCGGACCCAGAGGTTCTTTCTGCATGCGCTCCCCCTTTGCTCCTGCTCCCTGACCGGTGGCCACCACCCGGCACCCGCCCGCAGGTTTGCGCTGGACGGCTGCGACCCCGCCTCCTACGGCGGCGTGCTGTGGTGCTTCGGCCTGTTCGACGGGCCCAAGGACCCCGCCAGCACGCCCGTCACCGGCACGCTGCGGCGGCGGCCCACCTCCTCGCACGCGCGGCGGCTGGACCCCGCGGCCTACGAGGCGCTGCGGCCGTGAGCAGTAGCAGCAGCAGCCTGGCTCGCGGCCTGGCTGGCTGGCTTGGGTTGGGTGCCGGGTGTGTGGGAGTGGGATGTGTGAGGTGTGACGTGGACTCGCAAGGAGCCACGTTGAGCGTGCAAGGTGCAGTTGTGCAGCTGTGTGCGCTTCTCTCCTGGTTTGCGCCATGTTCACACACAGCCTTGGAACCAGAAGTTGCTGAGATTGAATCATTGATGGCTGCTGGCAGGTTGGACCCTGCTGGCGGCTGCTGTTGGGTCGCAGTTGTATTGCCGCATGCCCAGTTGTGGAGAGTGCCAGAGTGGGCCAAGCAGTGGGATCCTGAAAGGCACCAACCGACTGCCGCGCTGGACATGCGGCACCCGAAAGGGAGCCATGATGACGCTCTCAACATGCAGTGCACCTTCCGTTCGCACAAGCAGTATTATACTTTGTTTACAACACCTCTGCAGCAGCAACCAGTGCGTGCCGTCCCGACGGGGACTGCCATCCAGCCGCAACCTGGATTCCGCCGCCAGCTGGAAGGCGCACATGCGCATGGCCCAGGACTTCGCCGCAGGCTCTGGATTTCCTGGAGGCCAGGTGTACGCCCCAGGGTCAGCACACAGAGCAGAGAAACTATACGCGGCACCGGGCGGCCTTCTTCCCACACTCTCGGTGACCACCGCTTTGATTCCAAGCGCCGAGGATGAATCCACCTCAGGGGCCAGCCTCCGTGCAAGTATTGTTCAGCACATGTTCTGCACATTGGCACGCGCGTGTGCAAGCCGCCTCATACAACACGTACACACGCGCGCGCTCCACGGGCACCTGACCCTTCCCCCAAACCCACACGCGTAATCAAAGTCTTCATGCGGCGCCATGCGCAAGGGGCCTCACAAGCCCACATGCCGTTTGCGGCAACCTGTGTGTCGTATGTGCAGAGTTTGTGGCAGCGCCTGACGCATGCCTCCTGTCAGCTCTGTCCGCGCCGCCGGCGGTGCCCTTTCTCAACATGCCGCCCGTCTGCAGGTCAACGCCACGGCACATCACGAATGCGGTATGCCAGTCCCGGCCTCCAGAACTCTTTCGTCCGAACGTCACAGGACCAAACACCGACAGGCACAAATTAAGCGCAGGCTGCAAACTCGTTATCATGTTAAAAAGTCCATAGTAGAAGAAGAGGCGAGGAAGGGAAATAAGACATCAACTATCATCCTGCACACACGCTCACACACAACCGACCGATACCAATAGCGAAGATGGGTGCAACGCATACCCACGCCGCCTGTCATATCTCGTAATGTTTGTGCTTGAAGCGTACTGTCCGTACTACTCCCACATCACGCTCCACTCCGCGTAACCTCTGGACCGCAGCCCCCCCCTGCGCAAATTCACGCTTTGTATCCGCGCATGGCAGGCCCGGCCGACACATCGCAGTAACAGTGCATAAGCCAGCGACATCCCAAACGCTCAGCCTTCCACTCGCATCCAATCAGCGCCCCAACCTTGCCGCCGCACCGCTGCGAGCCCCGGAGCTCGACTGCAAGCGATGTCACCACGAGCGCATGCCCGAGCCCGCTTCGTCATGGGCGTCCGCGCGCTGCGGTGTCGGTCCCTGCACCGGCCAGCGCACTGCCACTGCCGCGCCGGCGTCATAGCGACCCGCCCTTAAACGCATGTCAGAATTCGTCGCCGCTCCACTCGTCCATTACTGCACGGCCGTCGCCAGCGCATCGGTGTTCGCTGTCCCGCAGCCGTAATTCACAGGCTGCAAGTCAATGCGAATCCTGACTTTGCCGGCGCTCTTACTACTGCTGCTGCATTCAGCGGCGTCCCACCGCCGAGCTGCCCGCCCGGCTGACGCGCCCCTGCCGCTCGTTCGCGACCTCCTCGCCGTCGTCCTCCTCGTCCTCATCCTCGTCCTCTTCATCCCGGTAGATGCTCTGCGAGGCCGACGGCGTGGCTGACGCCGAGACGGAGGCGGAGACGCCGCCCAGCGAGCGCGACGAGTCGATGCTGCTGCGGCGCTGCGAGCTGCGCTTCTCACTGCTCTGGTGGCTGTGGCCGGACACGCTGCGGCGCTTGCGGCCCAGGGCAGCGCTCCAGCCCTGTAAAAAAAGGGGATTGACGCAATGCCAGAGAGATCACCGTCAGTGCGGAGGTGCGGCACGGTGCGGGTCATATCCGCATCTTGTTCAGACTTCAACCGCCCTCCCTTGCCCTCCCCCGCCCTGCCCTCCCGCCACGCACCTCTCCCTGCCCGATGCTGAGGCTGCCCGCCATGAGCTGCTTGAGCATGCAGCGCAGCTCCTCCCAGGGCACGTGCAGCCGGTAGTCCAGCAGCCGCAGCAGCTCCAGCTCCAGCCGGTTGATCTCCTGCACGCTCACGCCGCCAACCTGCAGCCGAGCAAGCATGGCGTAAACGTAAGAGGCGGGTCGGACAGGCTACGGTACTACATCGCCTGGGCTCACAAGCGCGTGACCGGCCACATTTGGGGTTCCGCCGCCACAGCCACCGCGCTACTGCCCGCTAGCCCGCCCCGCTGCACCCAACCGCGCACGCACCCACCCTGCCGTAGAAGGCGTTGTTGTAGTAGTGGTCGTCCGTGAGCTTGGCGGCCACCAGCACGCCGCTCAGCAGCAGCCGGTGCACGTTCAGCGGCGTGGGCAGCATGTCGGGGTCGCGCTGCGGTGGTTGGCGGGGGGAAGGAGCAGCGTGGAGGCCTTAGGTTTAGCAACACAGCACCAGTGACTCGCGCAAAGAGGTGGTTGCATCATCCTGCCAGTGTTTGTTAGCAAGCCCCTGTGCAGCTGCCGGCGGCTTCACAGCAGCGCCCTCCTGCACACCCGCAGCGCCCGTATCTGAAGCCCCACGTCCTTGCATCTCCCCGTGCTCAAACCCGCTCCCTCGTTGCTCCGCACCTGCGCCAGCAGGTCCATGTAGACCAGGGCCATGATGAAGCACACGGGGCTGCACTTTGTGAACTTGGCCACCCGCTCCACGTAGGCCTGGAGCCCGATGGGCGGCGGCCGCAGGCCGTGGAAGACGGTCAGCTTCCCAGTCGGCAGCATGTGCTGGCTGCCCACCTGTGGGAGGGCAAGCACATGCGCGGGTGATGCGCAGGTGGGTGCAGGCAGCGCGTGTGTGGGCGGTGTGAACGCGCGGACGCGCCCACGCAGCCCAGCGGCCAACCCGGGCACGTAGATGCTTGATGCATATACACTCTAGTCCTGCTAGCCACAGCGAGGTGCAGCACGCAGTCACCAGGCGACCGCATCGGCCAGAGCGTGGGTCCCCGGCGCGCACCACGCCTGGAACCCTCCCAACCCTGCCGGGACGCCTCCCCGCTCACCGTGCTCGTCGTGAACCTTTCCTGCATTTCATTCTTTTCCACATTGCTTTCGAGCGCTTCCGTGATAAGCTTTATGAGGCGCGGCGATGAGCCGGTGCCCTCCACGACTCCGAGCAGGGCGAACAGCTCCTCTGTTTCGCTTCCTGAGTCCGCAACGCCAGAGCTGCGCCGCGTCCGGGTGCCATAAGTGAACGACTTGGCCGCGTGACCCGAGGTGCTGGGCGCATTTTCCTCGCCGTCCGTGCGCGCGTCCGACTCGCGAAGAGGCCCGGACGCAGAGCGGAAAAAGTTGAAGTGGACCTACGCAGCCGGCAAGGACCGCCATCAAGGTCAGGAAAGGCCTTTCAAGAATCTTGACGCAAGAGTCCCCGCGCAAGCGCCCCGCAACCGCGTCCATATTTGGAGCATGTCGATTTTCTGCATCATAAAGTGGGTGGAAACAGCCGAGAGGCCGCCCCAGCCGAAGCGATTGCCCGCGAAATTCTTTAAAGCCGCCGTTGAGCTCACCTCCTTCACCATGGCCCCCGCGGCTGCTTCTTGAGAGAGACGCAGGGGCCCACTCCGTCGCCGCTGCTAGTGGTGCGGAGGACTATGTCGAGGTGAGCCAAATAGCAACTCGAAGGAATAAATGGCGTTGGCGATATGATAATGAATTATGTTTGTTACAGCAGCGTTAAGAACGAGTTTGGGAAGTTTTGGGGACGACCTTAAAGTTCGTGGCAACGTTGTGCTCATTCGCGCCACGCCCAGCCTGCAACGCGGCGTGCCCGCTGTCCGGCCCCCGGGCTCCCTGTCTGAACCCTCGCCCATGTCCGCTGGCGCATGCGTCCTCCGGACATCCAGCTGCCATATTCACATCCCCATAACCTCCGCTGCGCCCTGTCGTGGCGCTGACGGCCCGGTTGTGACCCGTCGCCCCCAGTGCCCCATCCTTCGTGCAGCCTGGCGCAGCACCCGGGACCCAGCCGCCCCCCCCCCCCCCCAATCCTGCGACCCAGCGCGACCTGCTGCCCGTGTCCCTAATGACTTACCATCCCTCCCAACACGCGCCATCAGCGCAACACACCTAATGGCCGCAAGCCACCAGGCAGGCTTACATGAGGGGACAGTCCAAAGAGGACGCCAGGACCGCCTGATGCTGCCAGGTGCTGCCAGGAGACCAAGCAAAGCAAGATGCCACCAACCCCTGGTGTTCCTGCAGACCCTCCTACAGCCTAGTCCGCGCGTGAGTCCCAGACTCCCAGCCCAGCCGACCACCCGCAGATCCCTTATGCCGCCAAATGCGCCGCTCCTCGAATCAGCTGGCTCCACCCACCATGCAACCTCCGCTGCTGTATCGGTGTTATTAGCAGTACTGGAATACCGGTACTACTGAGTATGACTGGCTATCGCATACTAATCGCATCTCAAGGTTCTCAGTGCTTCCACAGAGTGGGCCCATACGGCCAGTGCTATTCCAATCATCAGTCTCAACCGACCTAGTTACAGCTACCTCAACAGATCTAATCGTTCAGCAACTCTAGTGATGCATATGCATGCGTCTCAATACCGTTTACCCCGCGCTGCTCCACGGCAACCCAAAGCGCCAGCACGGAAGCCCGGGCCGCGCAATCAAAGGCCAAACGGGGCAATGTGCGCATGAAAGCACGCTCGCAAGCCTGATGCAGTTAAAACTTTGTGCCGTGCAGGCTGCATGAGCGACCCCAAGGCAGGCACAGAGCCTACCGGTCCGGAACGCCAGAGGCCTCGGCTCAACGCCCATCATTGCCGCCTGGAGTTCCGGACGACCCTTCGCCTCCTCGCCCGGATACTTTGCGACACCAACCATTTCACAACCTGCCAAGTACCGTAGGTTGCCTCTCAACCCCGTGTGCGCCCTGAGCTTCACTACTCTCGTCAACATCCCATCGCTCGGCGCAGCCCTTGCGTCTGGACCCGTCCTTGACTGCTTCCAAAAATGCGGGAGACGAAATACTCCTCGGCAACGCTGTCATCAGACGAGCACTACCACAACAGACCAGGCCCGCACAATAGCTGTCTTCCTTCCCCGTGCACGCTTAGGTACGTGCTCGCACACAGCCCGCCGTCTGCCCCTGCTCATGCACAGGCATGATACAAACAAAGGTACAACAGATAGAGCCTCTAGTTTGGATGTATGTGTGTCCAAAGCTCCATGCTCGCCAGGGCCGGCATATTCCCTCTATCCAATAATACAACGTACAATGGTGGACGGCCGCGGCCCAGCCCGCTGCCACTCCACCCCAAGGCCCGGCTGCATCTCAGCTGCATCTGGCCCGCCCTACCCTCAAGGCCTGATAACCCCCCTCCCCTGGGCACCAGTCACTGGCGGTCGCAGCCCCCACCTCAGCCGTACGTCCAGAACGCCCGCTCCGGCTCCAGCGCCGTGTACACCGCCTCCGCCAGCGACGTCAGGCTCATGGCCGCCACCGCCGCCGCCGCCGCTTCCGACATCTCCTCGGCGCCCGCCGCGGCTGCCGCCGCCACTCCCGGCAGCTCCGGCGCCACGCCCAGCGCGGCGCGCACCGTGTCCAGCAGCCGCTCCACATCGAACACGCCCCAGGCGGAGGTGGCGGCGGGCAGCGGCGAGGAGGAGGCGGCGGGGCCGTGCCCCAGCACCAGGTGACCCACGGGCGTGTAGGGCCGCAGGTACTGCGGGTCCACGCCGTACTCGTAGCCCAGCACCAGCGTCACCTTCTGCAGCATGGTGGCGCGGTCGTAGAACAGCAGCTGCGGGCGGAGTGGAGTGGAGGAGAGGGGACGAGGAGAGGGAGGATGAAGAGGGGGAGGGAGGAGGAGAGGAGGAGAGGAGGAGGGTTAGTCGAATGGTGGTGGACAGGATGTGAACGCATGGGGGCGAGGGCGGGGCATACAAGACGGCTGGGCCACCGTATTGTGCACTGCAACGACAGGGCGACACTGAACGTGCCACCTCTCGTTTCCCACCACCCTTGACCCAACAGGATCCCGCACTCTGCCGCTCAGGCGCGCGCGCCCTCACCTCGCCCAGCGGAAAGCTGCCTCCCTCCGGCAGCAGTGGCGCCAGCTGCGCCCGCACCGCGCGCGAGCGCTCCTCCACGCGGTCCCGCATGATCATGCTCAGCCAGTCGGCGTCCCCGCTGGCGACCCACATGGCGCGGATCTGCGAGTGCAGCTCCTCCATGTGGCCGGACGCCCAGGCCGGCTGGGCGCCCGTGGAGCCTCGCGGCAGGTCTTCGTGCGCGCCGCTCAAGTACCCGTGCTCGCGGTCCTGGGGAGGCAGGGGATGGGGTTCAAGGTTGAAGGGCGTTGGGGAAAGGGGTGATGCATCGGCCAACTGATGGGACCTGGCGGCGGCGGCGGCCGACCTCAAGGCTCAACTTGAAGCATGCGGGTTTTGGCGCAGAAAGACGTTTGGGGAGCCAGACAATGAGGGAAGGTTGATCTGACGCGCGGAGGAGCTGGAGGCCGCGGGCAACCCGCAAAGTCGTGTCTGGGGCAGGAGGCGAACCCTAGATGCCAGGTGTGACTTCCACGAGCTGTGCGCGGCTAGCGTTTTCCTTTCCGTGGCTGCAATTCGCGCATGCGCAGCGGCGCGGGCAGCGGCGGCAAGCTTACCGAGGTCATCATTTCGCTGGAGGTGGCGCTGTATGGCCAGGCCCGCTCATCCGCTGCACGTGGTGGCGCTATAAAACTATGACGTTGCTCGAGCCGCGGCCGGCAAGTCGCCAAATGAGCGCTGCCCAATGAACGGCCAGTCGCGCTTGCCCAACCACAGGGGCTCATACGAAGGCAGTGCATTTTATGTACGTGGTTTGTATCTATTGGGGTGTAAAGCTACTGGGCGCGCGAGGACGTCTTGAAGCGCCAAGGCCGGCCGACGTGGCAAGCGACCGTTATTTGCTTCAGGTATTTGCGCTTTATGTTTTTGCAGCGTAGAGCTGCAGGTGCTTATGCGCGCCAACAGCGACCCAGAAAGGCAGGCGCCGATGAACGATCGCTGGACAGCCTGAGGCCCTGCCGACGCCACTCCTCTCAACCCCTCTCAACCCCCGCTCACCCCGTGGCTCCGCGGCTTTCCCGTCAACCCCAACGGTGCCCTCATACACCCGACAACCCCCGGCTCAACCTTACAACTGAACGAGCCTTGCCTTCCAGTTCAACACACTCAGCCGCTCTCAACACACGTCACAGCAAAATCCCGTGTCAACAGCACTGTCACCGTAGTCGTGCGCCACGACTGGAGCAGATACCCGGCATGCCCCCCCGGGCACCAGCCTGCGTTTTGATTGCAGGTCATTTCCCAAGCTCATCCCGGCTTGCCTGCCTGCCTGCCTTAGCCTACCCCAACCTCGAAACCCAGGTCCTCTGGTACTCCTCATCTCCTGTTTCACCGCCACGCCCCCAGCCGATCCACGGTCACCGGCCCGTCGGCCCGGCCATCAGCGCCCTCCTGCGGCTCCCCACGCTCGCCATGGCCGGTCCCCGCCGCCGCCGCCGTGCGCTCCTCAACCCGCAGCCTCAGCGCGTACCTCAGCCGCTCCACCTCGTGCTGCACCATGGCACAGCCGCCTGCGCGGCCCCGTGATTGCGCCCCGCGGCCCAGCTCGAGGAAGGGGCATGCACACGTCCTCGAAGCGGGGCTGCAGGCTTCAAGAGCCTTGCTCAGGCCAGGTGCCCGCAGGCACAGATCCTGGGGGAACACGGGTTGAGAGCGAGGGGGGCGCATGTGAGCCACGGCCCGCGGCGCTAGGGAGATGGGATGCGCGCGGCGGCCCGGCCACCAGCGTACACCGGCAGCTGAGACAGGTGCGTCGAGGGATGCAGCCAGCCAGGCAGGTTCTCAAACCCGGGCTGCGTGGTGCGGCAGCCACGGGTCCAGGCCCTGCAGCCGCAGCACCAGGCTGTGCAGCCGCTGGGCGCCGCGCAACAATGGAAGATCCTGCGTGCAGCAGGAGCGGACGTGGAAGGAGCGGTGAGGCACACCTCAAACGGAGTGACACAAATCGCAAACTGCCTGCACAGAACCTGCGACCTCGCTGCCGGGGCCCGCGTCGTGCACTGCCCCTACCCACACGCCACACGGGCCACACCCGCGCGCGGACACACCTACCCACTGCCACCACGGCACTGACCTACAGCCCCGGCAGCGACTCGGCCAGGGTGCGCAGCTCGCCACTGCCGAGGTCCAGGCCTTTCAGGTGCAGCTTCACCAGCTCCAGCGGGCAGTACGGCGCTGCAGTAGCGTAGCGGGGAACGAACGAAAACGCGATTCAGGCACGGAGCGGGTGCGGCAGGTGCGGCGGGGGAGAGAGCCCGGCCTGTACAGGTCGCCGGGCGCACCCAGCGCAGGAGGGTCCTGTGTTTCCGTTGGCTGCGCCTGCTGCTGGCCGGTCCACCCACACTCACCCCAACTAACAAGGGCTCCCGGCGTCCTGCAGCCGCAGCGGTCCAGCGGCGCCAGCTCCCGCAGCCAGGCGCGGTGCGAGCCCAGCATGGGGTGGTACCACCGGCTCGAGTCGCCGGCGACACACAGCGCGTCCCAAAACCTACCGTTAAAGTAACCTGGCAGCCCATGTACGCGCCCCACGCACCCCAAGCCACCATGCCATAAAAGCTGCGCCTCCAACCCCCTTTCCCGCCAGAAAACATCACCCCCGCCACCGCCGCTGACATCGTCATCATCGTTGCCGCCGATGCTGCTGCATCCGGAGCTGGCTGCGGCACCGCCGCTCGCATGCCGGCGGGGGCCACGGCGCGGCCCCAGGAGGAGGGACACCACCCAGGGCCGCACGCAGACCCACTCCGACTGCACTCCGGCACCCGACTGAAGTACAGCTCTCCGTCCTCCAGTTTTGCCTTTGGCATTTCGAGCCCGAAGCGCGGGTCATGCTCTGCCAACCGGCGGCGGCCCGGCCCGTCCGTGGTCGCCCCCAGCATCAGCTCTGCTATGCGGGCCGCGGAGCGTATGCGCGCGTCCATCGGCCATAGCAGCCGCAGCACGGGCGGCAGCGGGAGCGGCGGCGGCGGCGGCTGGGCGGTGCTGGAGTGCATCACGTCCCATTCCGCACCGCTTTCGTCCTGGACCCACCTAAAGGACAAGCCCCGCAGCTGCGGAAGCTGCGCCGCCAGCGCTGCCAGCGCGGCGCGGCTGAGGCCGCGTGACATACACAGGTCGAGGCCCTGCAGGTGCTTCATGCCGTACATGTACGGCAGCATCGCATCGGATAGTCGTTCAAGCAGTACCGGTAATAGCGCAGTGCAGCAGGCCCAGCAGCGGTGTCCGCAGCTGCATCAGATGGCTGAGCGGGTGCAGGGCGGATACGTCCAGCGGCAGGAGGAGTCACCGGTGAGGTCGGGGTGCGTGAGGCCGGCGAGGCGCGGCAGGCAGAGCGTCAGGGCGTCCGAGGTGAGGATGCCTGTGCGTGGCGGCGTGGTGAGGATGGCGGGTTGTCGGGGCGCGCAGGGAGGAGGGGGCGCATGCGTGTTTAGCTGCTTGCCATTGGGTGTGGTCCGTGCGCGCGTGGTTGCAAGCCGTTCGGGGGGCCTTGCGGACTGAATCCCCCTCCATTTCGACCAACGACCCCCTCCATCTCTGACCGAGCGCCCGCACGCACCTGCCGCCTGGTCTGGCGTTGACTTCAATGGGGCAGGGGCGTCGTTGCTTGACTTCAATGGGGCAGGGCCTCCGTTGCTGTCGGATTACAGGATGAGCTGCTTCAGCCGGCCACCGCACGTCGCCAGCCCGCTTGCCAAGTGGTGGCGCCAGCTGGCGTGCAGTCCCACCAGCTAGAGTCACTCCTGCTGGTCGGCACTCGGCAGGCAGCCACGTCCCAGCGCGCAAGGCCGAGGCCGCCGCCGCACCCGTGTGGGTGCAAGCGGCAGTCGCCGTACCGTCATCTGCTCCAGGAGTCCAGGACGAGGGTTGCAGGAAACCCCACGAACCCTACGGGGGCAGGCGCATGGCCACACCTGCAACCCATCCCCGCTTGCAGTGGGTAAGAGCCGAGAAGCCGGCGCCGCTGCCGTTTCTGCGCGCTTACGCCCCGCCCCACCTCACCTCCCCCCACCCCACCTCACCGCCGCCACCTACCTTCGCTGCTGGGTATGGCAGTGTGGGGCCTCGCGGCCAGGCCTGTGGATCTGCCGCCACCACCGCCTCCGTCACCTGCACCAGTTCTCACGCTGCTGCTGCTGCTGCTGCTGCTGCTTCTGTTTCTGGGCGGCTGACCTGGTGGCGGCGGGACCAGGCTGTCGTCAGCAAGAAGGGACGACCGTTGGCACCATGTTGGTCCACTTGGTCTCCCGACAACGATTCCCGCCAAGAATCTGCTGATTAATCGATAAGTTTTGAGTGAAATGCAATCGTAACCTGAATTGATTAAGGAAAGAGGCACCGAGGGACGCCGAATGCTGCAATCCTCAATCGACTCGTTCAATGAACGCTGCATAGAATCATTCGACGTGATTATCACACTGAAAGAAAGCACCACTTCCGACTCTGCTCTGCACCACTTCCGACTCTGCCGAATGCAAATACCGCAAGAACCAGCCGCCGATTAGACTAGAGATAAGATGCGTTAATGGTCAGCTACGAGTCAGTGACTGCTGCTTTCAACGCTGCCGCGGAGGCGCTCCTGGGGCTCCGAGTGGGCGTGAGCGGCACTTCGCTGGCCCTCCTGGCCGCCGTATCGTCGCTGGCCTTCCTGGCCTTCCTGGCCTTCCTGTCGATCACCAAGCGTCTTCACAAAACAATGGGTAGGAGAATCCGCTTTCGAACTTTCCAATCTGTAACGACCGCGCACGGACACCAGCTCTAGCGGTTGAGACGTCTGCGGATCCCGCGAAGAGCGCGACGGAGTTAGGCTGGCCAGGCAGGTTGTGCCTCTGCTGCTGTGGCATTGCCTCCCCTTCCAAACTGTCGCGGCCCCGCCCTGAACGTGTGCAGACCAAAGCTCTGCGGTGGCGCTGGCCATGATTGGAGACGACCCTGGGGCACCACTACCAGCAACAGCGCCTGAGCTTCGGCGCTTCCTGGAACAGCCGCTAGGCCGGCGGCTGCCCCTGGATCGGGGTGTCTTGGACTGGCTCTGGGGCGATGCCAGCAACCACCGCGCGCTGCATTTGCTGGAGGCGAACTCTGAGACGTACACCTTGGTGGCCACAATATTCACGGCCCTAAGCCCCGGGCTCCCCATCCATTCGGGAATACCGGTTGCACTCAATTTGGCTCCGCTCATCGATAACATGCTCAGGCGATTGCAGGACCTGACAGGTGCGGCACGCCATCCTGTTATCGTGTCATCATCACCCCTGCCTTCAGTCCTACCTGGCCATGAACGGATACCGCCTCGCTCGTTTGCAGGACTGCTGCCTCACCGCTTGGGCTACACCACGGACCCTTCAGGAGTCGCGCGCCCAGACTTCTGCCTCTGGGTGGACAACACGCTCGTGTTCAAGGTGAGCTGGTACCTACCTAGGTCAAATGTGCGGGACCTACTGAATGGAAGTTATGTGCCTGCTCATGGGGTACAGGGGGAGGTCAAGACGCGCAGCAGCGATATGGGAGTCGCTGTCCAGAAGCTTGGCACAAACATGGGTAAGCTGGTATTCGCTGATTGCGGGTAATGTCACTTCCGATGAAAGTCGTACGCTGTCGAACAGGAGATGTGTGGTCGCCAATTTCTTTCGGCAACCTTCCGTACCTGCCCTGCTACGCGGCTGCGGGTCAACAGCTTCAAGTAAGTACTAGCGTGCAGCACCTGCAAGTGAAACTCATGTACTTACTGTTATTGATCTCGATTACTGCCCAGTTCTTTGTCGTGCTCAAAGGCCAGCCGCGTCACCCCGTCCCCATCAGCAAACGGTTCGATATTGCCGTGGTAAGTGCGTTCCAATCGCTGCATTAGTTACATGGGGTCGAACCTTACCGTGCAGGGGGGCTGGGCTGGTCGGGCCGCCTCACTTGATGCCCTCTTGCTTACCCAGATGGCCGACCGTATCGAGGTGGTGCACCACACGGTCAACCTCTTCCGCCTGCTGTGCTGGGGCTTGCGGCCGCTGCTGCCGCCGTACCCTGTGGCTGTTGGCGATCTGCTCGAGCGCGCAGATGGCACCACAATCACGATCCTCGCAGACCGGTAGGTTTAGCCACAGCCCCCGCACATGCACGCGCTGTGAGCGAGGCATTCTCGCTCAAAGCAGATCCTGTGTACCGGTGTTCATGATGCCAGGGTCGTCAAGAAGATCAACAACTTCGCCAGCAACAACAAGGGAGTTAAGTTCGACGACCTGACCAACGTGTACAGGTGCGCTCCCAGAGTACTGCAACAATCACGACCACCAGGGCACACTATGACACATTCGAACAAGTGCTTGCCCACGCCAGCAAGTTTGTGCTGATGCCTTTCTTCACACGCCCATGTCCCACTTCTGCGCCCTTCCAGCGCAACCTGCCACGCACGCTGAAGGGCTGATCCACGCTGTGGAGGCACCGACCCTGCAGAACGGCATGTACAAGGTGGCCCTGGCCCCCCTGGGCAACACCCGCTGTCCCGCGAACGAGGGCGAGCTGCGGCAGGCGATTCAGGCCGTACTGCGCGGCGTCGCGGCACTGCACAGGGCAGGCTACGTGCACCGAGACATCCACTGGTGAGGTCGAATGAGCTGTGCGATGAGCGCTCTGATCGGTACTGAAGCCACAATATGCTTTCCACCCCCAACCCATAATAATCCGACTTTGTGGCATTGGTTTTGCAGGGCCAACGTGCTGTGCATCGGCGAGGTAGGTCTGAAGAATAGACACGTTTGGTAGCCAGTGGGGAACTTTGCGATGCACGTGCTTGCGGGTTGTTTACCAGGTATGCGTGTGCGCCGCCTCTCGCTGCGCTGCGAGCCCGCATGCACGTCAAGCCAGCTAGGAGCAAGCCGGCACGAGGCGTCAACCAGATTGTCTGCCCTCGGCTGACAGGGCTCGTGGATACTGTCCGATTTGGAGTCTGCGGCGCGGGCGCCAGTGCAGGCGGCTGGCGAGGGCGGCTTCCGCGCCGCCTGCTGGACCTCCGACACCCTGGACGAGTGCGGCATGTACACGACTGCGTCGGACGTGCAGCTGGTGGGGCAGCTGATGGACACGTGCAGCATCCTCGTGTTGGATGCACAGTGCCAGGAGCTCAAGGCGCAGCTGACGGCGTGCGCGGCAGCCTCGCGCCCCTCAGCGGAGCAAGCGCTGCGCCATCCCTGGTTCTTTCCCGGTGGGGCGCCTTAAGTCCGGTGCCCGTGGGCGGTTGTTTCTGTGCGCCCATTAGCGGTGTGTGCCTACCGGCAGCGGCACTGCAGGCTACGTGGCGTCAAAGCATGTGTGCGCATGTATGTTGGGTCGTCGAAGGAGTCATGGAGCGGTATCAATAGCTATGTATTCGCATTCGCATTCGCATTTAAGCAGTTCAGTGTAGGTCAGCCCTGCTCCCTTGCATGGAGACGAAGATGCAGGACGCTCCTGACTGCTGGATGGAGGGCCCCTTGTTTGCTTGGGGTTGGTCTGGGGATGCACCCATAGCAATGGGCGCCCTGATGACAGGGTGAGCCATGCACCTGCGGAACGGGAACACTTTCTTTACGAGGGGCTTCCGTATGACTGGGAGGCAGGCAACAAGTTGAACCGAAGGAATGGCCCAGGGCTTCATAGGTAGATGCCAGTGCGCCTGAATCTGGGCCTCGGGCCCGATGCGCTTGGTAGCAGAGCTGTGCCGGAACGGTCATGGCGTACATGGCGCATGTCATGCCCACTGAAGCCCGGCACGTCAGCGGGCAGGGTGTGTGGCAGGGTTGGCGCACGGGCGGCGTAGAATCTTCCGACACTTTCGAAAATGAAATTGGTTTCTGGGTGCAAAGTAAGGGTTTATAGCCCCTCAGAGATGTCGGTCGGTTGGACGGTTGGGTGGTCCAGGGTCCCCCAAGGTTTTGCACAGTTGCAGAAAGGTTCGTGCCAGTTCTTGTTCCTGGATTTTCTGGCGCGTAGTGTGCGGCGCTATAGGTGTAACGCAAAGATACGCGCAGACGGTATACACCGGGCCCAGAGCACGTTCATGGTGTGGGGGCGGCACGTCGGCATCTGAGTGAGGTCAACGTATTGCCTGAACCGGGTGCGGGGGGGGGGGGTATCGCATAAACAGAGCGCGGGCGCGATCGCTGGCGCCGGCGGCGTTCAGCGCACGCAAGTGAAACGCGAAGCCAACCATACGCCGAGCCCAACGGCAAGCCGCACTTTCCAGCTCGCGCGCAGACCTGCGCGGCTGCGCAGGTTCTTGTCGATAGGAAATCAGGTCACATGACACTGTTCGTTTGGCGGCATGTCGTCGCTCGCCACCACCCACCCACAATGCACCCTCACGCCACCATCGCAAGACATCCTGCTGTCACTCGTAACGTCACTGCGCAGCACTCTTGATGTTCCTAGACAGCATTTTGACGTCCCTAGGCAGCCGCCCATTCAGTGCTCACGCCCGTGTTAGCAATGCCGCACCCACACACGCCGTCGCCGCCGCCGCCACAAAGTTCACCGCGTCGTTGCTCAACACGGGCAGGCCGCTAACATGCACCACCGCCGCGGCGTCCGCCGCTCCCCCTCCACCGTGCGCGCCGTCCATTCCCCCAGCAGCATCCACCGACGCCACCTTCGCCCCTTCTTGTAAGCCCACGCCAGCGGCTGCGCCGCCGCAGCCGCGGTGGTGCCGCCAGCCCACCACCCGCGCCGCCCGGGCGTCCCAGCCCGTGTACTGCAGCGTGGCGCCCAGCAGCGAGTCAAGCAGCGAGCCGAACAACCCACACGCCAAGCCCACGCCCGCCAGCGTCGCCACGCCCGCCGGCCCCGTCAGCCATGGCCCGGCCCCACTGCCGCCGCCCCTAGGACAGAGGGAGCCGCCGCGCAGCGGTGCGCCTGCGGCGCAGCTTAGGAGGCCGGCGGCGGCGAAGGCCGCCCCCATGAAGGCGCCGCCTGCGGCGCTGCAGGCCAGGCCCAGCGCCGACACGCCGCCGTTGGTGCCGGGCGGCACGGGCCGGCCGGTGGTGATGAGGCGCGGGCGGCTGCGGCTGAGGATGCCCAGCTCGCTGGCCCACGTGTCCGCGCAGCAGCAGGCGTAGTGGCCCTGCGCGGCGCCGGCAAGGCGGGTGGCCGCATGGCATAACGGTGTTGAAGCGAAGGCCGCAGCTTTGATCGGTGGGTGTGGTGGAGCTCCCGCGCCGTGGGGCGGCAGGCATGCGGTAGGGATGGGCGTGCGAGCGGCGGTCACGCGGCCACACGCCGGTGCCCTGTGCACCCACCAGGAAGGCGCCCGCCAGCAGCACACGCGCCAGCCGCATGTCCACACCACCGCGCAGCAGCAATCGCGCGAGCAAGCCCTCCTCCACGTCCGTGCCGCGTGCCACCGCAGCCGCCGACGACGAAGACAGCACGTACAGCAGCTCGGCAAACACGCAGGCGGCCAGGCTGTTTGCCAGCACCTGCACGGCGTTCCGCCGCCCGCCCTCCTTGTGCTCCTCCTCCACCTCAGCTTTGCGCTTGGCGCCCACACGTGTCAGCTGCAAGGCAAGCCGCAAGCAGTAGACGGGCGCGCATTGCGGCGGAAGCGGACACAGCAGACGCTCACCCTGGTTGAGCGTCTGGGCAGCAGACCAGGGTGGCTACTGCGTAATGGAACGAAACGTCCGCACACCCGCCAACGGGCCACAGAACGTGCCGGGTATCCCATGGCCTGGCCCCCGGAAGCCTTGGCGCTTCGTAAGAGTGCCCTGTCCACGTTGCAGGCTCGCATTCACTGTACCTTGCTGCTTGTCAAGTAGAAGAGGATCAGCGTCGCTCCAAACTGCAGGCCCGCCGTCATGTGCACGGCTCCGACCGTGAACGCCGCCAGCGCGCCTGACATCCGGCAGCCGGGGCACAAGGGAAGGCCACGCGCAGTCAGCGGCTGTGCAGGGGCGCCCCGGCGGTGTGGGAGAGCGGCGAGGACGCTCAAAGAGCACAGCGTCCTTGGCGTGCGGGCCCAGCGTCGATTCGGCTTCCGGCTGCTTCCCGCGCTCAGCCAAGGCGCCCGCAAGCTGCACCCCTGCCCAAGACGCGTGCTGCTATCGATGGATATCAAAATTAGCATCACGATGCTCACCAGAATGCGATAGACTGCCTTTGTTTAGTCCTCGCCGCGCCATCTTCAGGGCGAGCCCCAGAGACGCAGCTGTCCACGCTATGTTCGGCCAATCCATTGTAAGAAAACTGTTCCAGTAGCAGATTATCTTGTTGTTACAAACGTAACGTGTCAATCAAATGCGGATCGCTGTATTGTCTGTTCGCAACGTGTATAAGCATCATAATGGTTGCTGTGGTTCATATCATCTCACGCTTACGCTGTGCTAAGTAATAATACAAGGAGGGGCATGGAGTGGTTGCCTGGTTGGGACCCTGAAGCCCTGGACCTCACGGCCCATTCCATGCGCGTGGCGTGCCATCCAGCGTGCCATCGGCAGCGCAAGCCTTCGTGCCAACCTCGAGGCTCTTACATGCACTACGGTGGGGGATTTCTTGGTATAACACACGCACTGAGCTGAAGCTGCACTACGCACACGCCGCCGACTCCGGTTCCGGTTAAGGTTGCGCTATTCCCCTCGGTCCCCTCGGTTGACATGCAAGTTGACAACACGGTCCCTTTCCCGCGCTAACGTAACGGAAGCAATACCAACAACATGACGATACCTGACGAGGAAGTCCTTACCAAGCTGCGCGAGCTGCTCAAAGATGCCGACCTCACTGTCACTACCGAGAAGATGCTGCGCAAGCAGCTCGAGGAGCACTTTAAGCAGGACATGACTGACCGGAAGCCAATTATTCGCGCCGAGGTGAAGCTTCGATTCTGTGGTCGCAGCCTCCATTCCCTGGTTGCGCGCGCCTCACCGTCACATTTCTTGCATTGACAGGTTGAGCGGTATTTAGCTGAGCAACCTGCGGACGAAGAGGAGGACGAGGAAGAGAGCGACGAAGACGACGCGTAAGTCCTGCGCGAGGTCCCCTGGAGGTCCCCTCTGTCGGCAGGCTGGCGGCCAGCGCACGCCAAAATTGACCTTCAATTTGCTTACTCATGCTCAGGCCGGCTCGGGGAGGCGGTATGGGCTCCTGGTTGTCAGAGCCGCTGCAGGAGTTCTTGGGGGTGGAGTCGCTACCGCGCACGCAAGTGGTCAAGCGGCTGTGGGAGTACATCAAGGCCAACAACCTGCAGGTGACGATGCCCCTAGGTCATGCGAGGGCAGGTTCAGGCACGAGGGGTGAGGGGGGGCGCGGCGAACGCAGGGTGGGCACCGGCAGCTGCGGTGGTGACACGAAGCCGCACCGGTCCAGGAGGTGGCCGCACAGCATGGGGCGTGTACGAGGCACGCCAGCACTCTGCTAAAACTGCCAAAGCCCCCGCGGACGACACGTTTACCGAGCGCTGTGCAGCGACTTTACAACCCGCGCCGCCCTTGACCTCCCGCAGGACCCCAAGGACAAGCGCAAGATTCTGTTGGACGACAAGCTCAAGACGTTGTTCACCTCGCCGCTCACCATGTTCACCATGAACTCACAGCTGAGCAAACACGTCAAAGTGTATGGTGCGTACGGCTGGTGTGGGGGCTGGGTGCGGGTGCGGGTGCGGGGAGAGCTGGTCAGCCGTTGGGGAAAGCGCTACACTCGGTGAGGGTGAGGGCTGGGAGCACGCAAAGCTCAGTGGGAAGCGCGCAGTACATGCATGCGCACGGCGCGTGCGCCCAGATGTACGGCAGGATAAGGGGCATGCCGCCCGGGATGTCGCGCATGCCGTCATGCAGACGGAGATGAGGAGCCCAAGTCCAAGTCGGCCAAGCGGCCAGCGGCCAAGGCGGACAAGGAGAAGCCCAAGAAGGTGAGGGGCAGAAGCGCGCATGGCTTGTGCAAGGCGCTACACGAAGTGCCGTTACCTGGTGTCAACCTGCGGCTTCCCCACCCGCTGCTAGCCACCTAACCGCACAATTTGCCCACGCGCACCGCACAACCCCGCGCAGGCAAAGACGGAGATGGACGAGGAGAAGCGGAAGAAAAACGCCTTCACCAAGCCGGTGCGGCTGTCTCCGGAGCTGGCGGCGCTGACGGGCAAGGAGGCCATGGGGCGGCCGGAGGTGACGTCATTCTTCTGGGCGTACATCAAGGAGAAGGGGCTCAAGGTGTGTGTGTGTGTTTGGAGAGGGGGTTTGGCAGGGCAGGCGGCAAGTGCCGTGGCAGCCGCGAGCTTGGGCTGTGGGGCTGCGGCGCATGCCCGGCTTGTGCGCCAATTCTTCGCGTTTCCACTGAGCCCCACCTCCGCGTTGCTGACCCGCCGTCGCTCTGCCTGGCCCTGCTTGGCCCTGCACGCGCACAGGATCCCAGCAACGGCCAGTACGTCCTGTGCGACGCGGCGCTGAAGAAGATCACCGGCGAGGAGCGCATCAAGGCATTCGGTTTCATGAAGTTTTTCGCTCCACACATGCTCAAGGACTGAGCGGCGGTATGCAAGATGAGCCAATGCTAGGCCGATTTAGGGCTGCATGTCATTGTACTAGGCTATGATAGGTTGGTCCGTCGGGTGTCGCGGCAGGTTTTGCAGGTAGCGGTTCGTGCCGGTGCCGGGATTCCGGACTCACACCGCTGAGTGGTGAGCAAGATACCGTAGGCTGGCAGGTGACGTTGGCACATGAGGACCACGCGAGATTGCTTGCGAGATTACAGTGCCCTCCGCGGGGGCGTCATGCCCCCACGGTATTAGGGCCATCCGTGGCTCTCGCCAACGCGGCGTCCCCACACGACAGAGCCTGGGGTGGACAGGACAGAGCCTGGGGTGGACAGGACAGAGCCTGGGGTGGACAGGACAGAGCCTGGGGTGGACAGGACAGAGCCTGGGCTGGACAGGACAGAGCCTGGGGTGGACAGGACAGAGCCTGGGATTGCGAGATTGCAAGGAGGGGCAGGCACGAAATGCTGACAGTCGAATACCAGACAGTTGCGGGTTACGGTACCTCGTTTTGCAGCTTGGAACAGTTGCTGAGTAGTTTTCTGGTGGGTGTCGCAGGGGCTGCGGCACCTTGACCGCACTTACGTTTTGTGTTGCGACAAGGCAGGAAGGAGTACCGCAGGAAGCAGCGGCTTGGGACTGAAGACCATAGGCTGCAGCAGTTGCCGTGCGCCACGGCATGTGGTTGATCAGCGGCTGAGCCGCACAATGGGTAGACATGTTGTTGCTTAATGCAAAGGTGTCTGCGTGAGACAATCCAGATTTTGAAGCGCGCTTGGGCGTTGCCAGGGAAGAGCCTCCCCTGGGCGTGGGCCCTGCGGTTGCGGGCGCCGCCGACCGTGGGGCCAGTCGGCAGAGGTGGAATGACAAATCCCTCACGAGAGCGGTCTCTCGTAACCTTTACATTTTGGGAAGCCAAAACTTTGGCTGTTTTGCAGCATGAATGCAGCAGCAAGGCGCTAGCCGCTGGCGGCTAGGGTTCGGCCCAATCGCGCAACACCCAAACTTAACAAGAAAGTCGGCCTCCGACTGCGCAGCAATTACTTTACTCCTCTAGAGCTTAGTGACCGTGTACATCACATACACTTCTTAGCCTCATTAAGTAGGACAAACACACGCAAACATGGTCAAAACGAGGCACCAAGAGGAAGTTGAGGCGGCCGGGGCGCCAATAATTGAAAAGAAGGTTAAGAAGGCCAAGGCGGCTGAGGATGGCGCGGCGCCGAAGCGGAAACGCGCAACTGAGGTAGACGCGGAGCCGGCGGCCATCGAAAAGCCCAAGAAGAAGAAGGCCGCGGCGGAGGCCGCTGACGGCGACGCTGCCCCCGCCAAGAAGGTGAAGAAGGTCAAAGCGTCGTCGGAGGAAAGCGAGGAGCCTGTGAAGCCGCCGGCGAAGCTCGCTGCAATCACTGCCGCGACGCCCACGAGCGAGCTCTTCCTGGACCGCTTCAAGCTGTCGGAGCAGGTCAAGTCAATGCTGCGTAGCCAGAACATCGAGTCGCTCTTCCCCATCCAAGCTATGACGCTGGAGCCGGCCATGGAGGGGCTCGACGTCGTCGGCCGCGCGCGCACGGGCTGCGGCAAGACGCTGGCCTTCACGGTACCCATCGTCGAGCGCATTATCGCCGACCAGAAGAATGGCGGCAGCATTGGACGTGGCGCCGGGCGCCTGCCCGTCTGCATCGTCCTGGCTCCGACGCGCGAGCTGGCCAAGCAGGTGTGTGTAGTGGAGCCGCCCCGCCGCAATCGTCAGCGACCCCGCGCACCGCCACGCCGTCTCAGGCACACAGCATAGGGTTCCGCCGCCAGCATTCCGCGCCGTTACCTTGCTCTGCCAGCTGCTGTCGGCGCAACAGGACTGCCTCAGCTGACGCTGTGGCCTGCCGCCGTCCTTCTGCCTTCCTCACCCTTCGTCGTCCTCCCTCCCTCCTCGCCGCACCTACCACAGGTTCAGGAGGTGTTTGCCAACACCGGCAAGGCCGCCAACCTCTACACCATGTGCGTGTACGGCGGCACGCCCTACGACGGCCAGGAGCAGGCGCTGTCGCGCGGCGTGGACGTGGTGGTGGGCACGCCCGGCCGCGTGAAGGACCTGCTCGAGCGCGGCACGCTCAAGCTGTCCAACATCCGGTGAGTCACAGGACAGCGGCGGCAGGCGGGCGTGCTGTGTGCATGGGCTCGGGACGCGAATCAGCCCCATAGCTGGATGCGTGGGCGCAGTGGACTGCCCAGTCGCCACCCGTGCCTGGCCTGGCAGCCTCCTCCCCTTTCTTGACGCCTGTCTGGCGCACCCTCCCGCTCACGGCTCTCATTGCGGCCGCAGCTTCCGCGTGCTGGATGAGGTGGACCAGATGCTTGCCATGGGCTTCATCGAGGACGTGGAGATCATCCTGAAGCAGGGCGAGAACAACCGCGACCAGATCCAGACGCTGCTGTTCTCCGCCACGCTGCCCAAGTGGGTGCAGGGCCTCACGCAGCGCTTCCTGCGCCCCGGCCACAAGTTCCTGGACCTGGTGGGCGACGACCGCATGCAGGTGCGTGGTGCAGCAGCAAAAGCAGCAGGAGGAGGAGGAGGAGGAGAGGAAATGAGCGGGGGCGGGGTAGGAGGGAAAGCGCGGGCGACGGGCGCAGGGAGGTGGGAGGTGGATGCGGTTTGGGAGAGGAGAAATGGTCGGGGCATTGGACAGGGCAGTCACGGGACGTCCGGATTGCGCTTGCACGCAAGGCCTCGTAGTCCCCCTGCGCCCACGTCGCCGGGAGCATCCAAGGACCAGTGATGCCTTGCTAGAGCAACCTTCCACTCATCTGGCACGCTGGCCGCCCTAGCCTTAGCCGGGCAACGCTGGTGACTGAGATGGGGAGACAGCACCGCGCCATCGCGCCATGCTGCCCTGAAGGCTGCGGGTGTGGAAACGGTTCTGGAGCGCCTGACACCCATCCACGACCTTGCCAGTGTCCTTCGCACGCCACCTCTCCTTGACAGCCTTGACAGCACCCTTGCCAACCACCCGCGCCTGCTCCTGCTCCTCCCGCCTCTCCCCACTCCCGCAGGCGGCCGTGACTGTGAAGCACCTGATGCTGCCCTGCTCGTACCCCCAACGCGCCGGCCTGCTGAAGGACCTCATCACCTCGTACGGCGCCGGCGGCCGCACCATCATCTTCACCGACTCCAAGAAGGAGGCGGCGGAGCTGTCCGTGGTGCTGGGAGACTCGCTGGGCGCGCAGGTGGGAGGGATGGGGGCTGCGAGAGGGTTCCAGGGGGTGTTGCAGCGGCTGTATGGGCACAGGATACGGCTACGACGATGATGGACTGGGACGGCCCAGGGAGGCCAAGACACAGGCGGGATGTGCGAAACCGTGTTGTCCGCTTTGAGCCTGCATGGGCGATGCTCCCGGGCCTCACCTCCTCGTCCTGCCTTGGGCCTCCTGCCCTGCTCCGCCCAGGCGCTGCACGGCGACCTGGCGCAGTCGATGCGTGAGCAGACGCTGGACGGCTTCCGCAAGGGTCGCTTCGCCATCCTCATCGCCACCGACGTGGCGGCGCGCGGCCTGGACGTGACGGGTATTGAGCTGGTGCTCATGGTGGACCCGCCGGCCGACTGGGAGACGTACATCCACCGCTCGGGGCGCACCGGCCGCGCCGGCAGCAGCGGCGTGTGCGTGACGCTGGTCACCAAGAAGATGGAGTACATGGTGGGTGGCGGGGCGCGGCGCGGGGCGGGGTGGGGTGGCGGGGCGCGGCGCGGGGCGGGGTGGAGCGGGGTGGAGCGGGGTGGGGTGGGGTGGGGTGGAGCGGGGTGGAGTGTAGGGGGCAAGGAGCAAGACAGGCAGGGGCATGTGACCTGGACGTTTTTGGACACCGGGGTGCTTCACAAGCCGCCGTACAACTGCGGGAGTGCAGCTTCCAGCAAAACTCTTCCGCCTCCTCCGCCTCCTCACCGCTGCCCGCGCTTTCCTCCCCTCCCCTGCCCGGCACCGACGGCCCAGGTGCCCATCATCGAGAAGCGCGCGGGCATGAAGTTTGAGCGCATCGGCGCGCCGCAGCCCGCCGACATGGCGCGCATCGCGGCGGAGCGCACGCTGTCGCTGCTGGGCGAGGTGGATCCCGCGGTGGTGGGCCACTTCCGCGAGGCGGCGGAGCGCTACCTGTCCGAGTCCGCCGCCGACGGCCGCGACCCGGCCGAGGCGCTGGCGCGCGCGCTGGCCAAGATCACGGGCTACAAGGTCATGAAGGCGCGCTCGCTGCTGACGGCGCACGACGACTGCACCACGCTGCTGTTTGAGTGCGCGGACCACACCATCGAGAACCCCGGCAGCGTGTGGGGCCACCTGCGCAAGACGTGCCGCCTGGACGAGGGGCTGCTGGACCAGGTGAAGCGCATGACGGTGACGCTGGACGGCAAGGGCGCGGTGTTCGACGTGCCCAGCGAGCACGTGCAGGCGTTCCTGGACGCGGCGGAGGGCAAGCGCGGCATCACGCTCACGCTGCCGTCCTCGCTGCCCGAGATCAAGGCGCGGCCGGTGGAGGCCAACACGGGCGGGTACGGCGGCGGCGGCTACGGCGGCGGCGGCTACGGCGGCCGCGGCGGCGGCTATGGCGGCCGCGGCGGGTACGGCAGCGGCGGCCGCGGCGGCTCGGGCGGGTACGGCCGTGGTGGCGGCGGCAGCTTTGGCCGCGGCGGTGGCGGCGGTGGCTTTGGTCGTGGCGGCGCTGGCGGGCGCGGTGGCGGCCGTGGGGGCTTTGGTGGCCGCGGCCGGGGCCGCGGGTAAACACCATGCCCGGATCCTGCCTTCACTCTGAGCGAAGTGCGGCTGGCGAGTGATGATTTGACTGGGGCAGTTAGACGCTAACCTACGTTGACGCGTGCGTCGACACGAATGACAAGGTGCGATGTTTTTAGTTGGTTTTGGTGTGGGCGCGCTAATGTGCGTGCGTAGATGGCCATGCGTGGCCTTGACCTGCATGATTTCGACATAGCCGTAAAGTCTGGAACAGATGCGTCTTGGTTTAGACCGGACTTTCAAAGGGAAAGCCTCGGATGTTGCTTTATGAGCCCACCACTGCGCTCGCATGGGGGCCACGGACCGGCAGCAGGCGATGCAACAGGTGGCGCTTTCGTTGTGAGCTGCCCCTGATGCGAGGCCGCTGCCGCGTCGCGTGATCGGACGCAGTGGCATAGAGTGTAGGATCACGTGAAGAATTGATGCGAGCTTCATAAACTGGAGGCTTGAGACGACGGGTTTCGAGGGACAGATGTTTCACTGAGTGATGCGCACGTAGGAGAGTGCGGAAGCGGGAAGGAGCAGTTGAGGTAGGCCACGCAGAGATGCGGCTGAGCGCCTGGGCCTGGTATTTGGCGGCGGGTCGCGCGGGTGCAGTCGTTAGGTCTGGAGCATGGATTAGCGGGTAGCGCAGGTGGTGGCAGGACTGCACTAGCAAACAACGGTACGTCGGTACAGACTACGCTGCATGTAATACAGTAACGCTATGATATATGCATGCAAGCAGGCAAACGACTGGGCGATTGGTGGGCTCGTATCCCGAAGGGGACGGGCCGGGCGGCGGGTGATTGAGCTCTCGCCTCTCGGGGTTGCTGGTAGGTGAGCATGAGCATGTTACATGGCTTGAAGTCCATGCGGCCCCACTAACTCCTTTGAGTCCGGAGGCGCGATGATAACTAAACAAAGGGGAATCAGCTAGCGGTTGCGCAATTCACTAGACCGAAGCGTTGTCACCGCGTGCAAGTAAGCAGCTAGCTTTTGAACGTCCGTGCCAAGCATAGCTCTTTTCATATCACTACCTGTAATACCCACTGCTTCCCTCAAGCTCGCGTACTTCGTGCATTCCAGCAAGACGTGCTTTTCGTCTTCCACGCCTCCATTCCCGCACAGCCTACACACCCGTTGCGCCCTAGCCCGGTACTGTCCCCCCGCCTGGGGGCGGTTCACTTCCAGGTCCCAGCAGCCCAAACGAAAGCGCATTAGGGCTATCAAATGCTTATGCGCCACGTACTGCCTCATATGGGCTAGTCTGCCTTGCTCAATCGATGCATCTTTTAGTGGCACTCCCATCCACTGCAGATACCTGCACATTTTCACCCCTGGCGCGCCGCCCACAGAGCGCCGCCCCCCACTTTCAGCAAACAATCGCGGGTCAGTGTGAAGACTAGCAGCGTCCCATTCGTGCATAAGTTTGCTGGAAAGCTCAGCTAGGAGCGTCCCAACCGGCAGCTCAGTTCGAAGCAACCATGCACCCAGCGCAGCCTGGCCTTGCGGTCCTTTTTCGAACCAGTCGTAACCTAGCTTCCTACATACCTTATACAGCTTGCTTACCCAGCACATCCCCTGGAAAGCACTTGCTACTGCCGTGTTCACAGCATCCTCCAAGAACGTGTGCGCGAGTGACTTTTCTTGCTTGACTATGCGGTTCCAAAAACCAAAGACTAGACGCGCCCAATGCAGATGCATTGGGTACGCCGCGAATTCAGCATAAAGCAGCCTGTGTGTTGGCTTCCGCACCCCAGCCGCTCTCGCAAGGAAAGACGTCTGCAGCGCAACCATTGGGTCAACCAAGGCCTTCTCGAACAGCGTGCTGGTCTTCCGCCATTTGCCACGTATGGCCCCTTCCTGTGCGCGATCATAGCCACCGTAGCTGACCCCCTCGAAGAGAGAGTACAACGCGTCCGGCCCCCATATCTCTACACCATAGGACAATACCGATCTCACTTGCACATCGAAACAGGTGTGCATAACGTCAGGTGCCAAACAGCCCCTCTTGTCTAGCGCAGCTATCAAACCGAGAGCAGCTCTTTTACCCGCGGCAATCAGCTCCTGGTAGCAGGAATCGAACGTCGTGGCTGGCCCGTAGTAAAGGCCTAGGTACCGCGCGCGCCCCTTCACAGGGATTCGCACGCCTCCGTACCTAAGGGCAGTAGCTCGCACCGCAGACAGTTGCCTCTCTACTGAGGTGCCAGCAAAAACCATGATCTCACACTTGCCTATATTCACACGCATCCCGAAGGCCTCACAGAACTCATGCAACCTGTTTAGCAGGAACTGCATGCGATGGATGGACAGCGCACAGAACGTCAGATCGTCAGCGTACAGCAGGCAGGCCACAAGCTTGCCGCCAATCTCAGGTGCCTCATTACTCCACGTGCGACTGGGTAGTTCGTGCCTATCCCATGCATCTATGTAATCGGCCAGGGCTTCAATGAAGATCCCAAACAGGTCCGTGCTTTTAGGGCATCCTTGCTTAACCCCCTGCAGTGATGCAAACAGGCTGCTTAACTTGCCGTTCACTTTCACCCGTAGGCAGACCTTCTGATAGCATCTCTCTAGCACCGTCAACATGTGCCCGCTCACCCCTCGCTCAGCCAGTCGTTGCCAAAGCACCCATCTAGGCACTTTGTCGAACGCCTTCTCAAAATCAATCTGACAAACAAACAGCGGTTTTGCCCCGATAGCACTGTGCTTATGCGTAATGTGCCGCAGCGCGAACAGATGGTGGGCTGTGCTGTACCCAGCCCTGAAAGCCGCCTGACAGCGATGCCTTCCCTCCGTAACGTCGCCAAACTGTGCGAGCCGTGCCTGGTTGAGGGCGGCGTAGCACTTAGCCAGCGTGCCTCCCACTGCTATGCCTCGGTAGTTCGTACGATCCCCAGCTTCTCCCTTCTTCTTGTACACCGGCGTGAGGTGTGATTCCTCAAACTGCGCAGGGTAATCACCTAGCATCCTAATGCGCTCCATCAAAGCCGTAAGGGCTGGTATAATGGCGTTGACCGTGGTGGGGTTTTCCCCCTCCGTGCGGTAGGTGCATTTCTTGTAGCATTCACTGGGCGCCTCTTCTGGCCCACACGACTTATTGTTGCCCATTTTGCCAACCGCATAGTGCACCTCGTCTTGCGTAAAGCTTGCATTAAGCACCTCGTCAGCCTGCCGTGTACGTTCTGCGACGGCAGCACAGCCTAGAAGCGTCTGCGTTGATCCCTGCCTGCCAATACCGTTTACGTAGCTCAAGATTTCTACTACCCTGGCCTCCGCGTCGCTGGTGCGCTCGTGTAACCCTGCATTATAAAGGCCATCGAAATAAGTACTCCACTCTTCAACATCCTCAAGCGGACACTCGCCTGCCTGCCCACCCTTCAACAGCTGCCAGAGCTTGCGGGGGTTTGTGCGGCATGCCTCAGCATGTCCGCGCAGCGCCTGATGCTCGTAACTAGCCTTGGCCTCGCGCTTTACTCTGTTGTAAACACGCCTCGCCTCCCTTAGGGCAGCGTATTCTGGCCCGTCCCTACTTTTGCCCTTGGCAGTCGCTGTCAACTCCAACACGCCACGCCTATGCTCCCCGCATGCCGCGCTCCACCATGGGGCGTCTTGCCCGCCTCCACATGGCGGCCGGCTTTGCCCGGAATTTCTCCAAGCCTTCATCATGCATCTACGTAGTAGCTGCGCTAGCCGCTCAACCCCTTGCGTGGTGCTGATGCCACTCGTGTGATCGGCAAGCTCATTTTCCAATCCTGCTAGTTCATTACGGACATGCGTTCCTTCCGCAAACAGATCAGCATAGCAGTCAGTCATGCGCTTATTGAATTCGATTCTCCTTCTCTCAGATTGAGGGCCTCCCCTTCGCCCGTCTCTCCCGATGATGTACGGGGATAGTACCAGTGTGACCGGCTTGTGGTCGGTGACTCTAGCACCGCTCATCCTGTGTGGGAGGTCCCACACCTGCATGTGTTGGCATCTGTCCAGCAGACCCGAGGAACATACGTATAAGTCTATAGTGCTACCCCCACCGTTCTCTGTCGGGAAAGTCACCTTACCCGTCAGATCTCCTCTGACTCTGCCATTGAGAACGCCCACCCCCTCATCGCGGCACAGGGCTGCCAAGGCTGCTCCAAAATTATTAGTGCTATCATCCTCGCAAGCGCGCGCTTCTGGGAAACACGCAGCAGATCGCACGAAACCCGGCATGTCTAGGTATTCAAGCAGCTCGTCTCCCAGGTTGCTCGAAGCGACGTCACTCAGACCCCTCCAGCTTCTACGGCCTTCAGCGCCGGCTTCCTCCTTTCTACTAGAGAGCCGAGCGTTGAAGTCGCCCGCTAACAAGACCTCCTCGTCACCCATTCGTACAGACGCAAGCTCAGCCTGAATGGCAGCAAAAAGGTCCGTAGCAATTTGGCTGCCCGTGCGGCATTCTTCCCCCGCGCCTTGATGAAATTTAGAACCCTCGGGCGCCAAGTACCAGGCACCTAGCAGTAAGGCGGGCGTCGCCTCATCACGTGCTGGTAGGTGGGGGGTTGCACAATGGCACCCCCCCCGCGAATGATAAGCCGCAAGCCCTGCGACATTCGCGTGCATACTAAAACACTTATACACTGTACTGTACCGCTTGCAATGTCGATTTCAGCGGACGATTTGCGAGACGAAGTGTGCGAAAGGCGACACGTAACGACAGCGAGTGGTTTCCGAAACACACCGGCAGAGCAACCCAGAATTCACTAGTAATTGACAGCTGCAAATGGCGAAGCCGTTGAATGAAATGGTGCTGGCGAAGGTAGGCGACCGGCTGTCGAAAATTGCCTGGCCCTTCGCGTGCACCTCGACTGGATTAATGTGCAGTGGAGCCGATTGGGTTGACCAGGGAGCTTTCATACTAGTTGGGCGGTCGAGATGGTCGCTATCGCGTGGCGTCTCGAACGCGACGCTGCCATGTGTCGCGGCCATGCGTCCTGACGGTACCGTGCCAAGCCATACACGTATGGGTCGCGCATCAACTTGCGGAGGGGAAGCGACATCTTAGCCCTCTTCGGAGGGGGCCTCTCGGGGGGCTTGCAAACCCCACGGTGCAACGCCCTCCTGGTCCTTCGAGACCGCCTGCTCGCACCTGCCGGCAACGTGGTGACCCTGCCCGCGCCCCATCCTTGATGCCCCAGGGCTGGTACCTCTTCTCCGCGGGCGGCGCCGTGTTCCTCCTGCCGTACCTGTACCCCTTCATTTCGTCCAAAGGCTTCTCCGATCCCCAGATCGGCCTGTTGGCGGCGGTGCGGCCGTGGCTGGCGGCCGTCGCCGCCATGACCGGCCCCGCCCTGGCCGACAAGTTCAACTGCCACCGAGCAATGATGGTGGCAACGTTCGTCGCCTCAATCCTGCTGCGCGCCAGGTGGGCGGGGACCACTTTGATGTCCAAAACCAGTCCAGTCTGCTGGGACCCTGTGCCGGGGATCCTGTGCAGTTGCTGTGCTGTGTCCGGGACCGCCAGTTATGTCACCGGGTGCCCCTGCACCCGGGCTACACGGCACAAACGGCAGCCTGCGGCTTTTCACAAAAACTCCCCCAAGCCAACCAACCGGCTACAACCGTCCGCACGCCTTCCCGCCGCCACCACCACCACCGCTCACTATTGCGCACGCCGCCATGCCCGCTGCAGCATCTACTACGCGGCTGAGGCGCAGTACCTGGTGCTGTTCACGGTGAGGGAGTGGGTGGGGGGTGCGTGGGTGGTGTTGGAACGTGCGGGTGGGTGGTTGGGAGCGTGGTTGTGTGGTGGCGTCGCCGTCGCGTGGAGCCATACATGTCCGCATGTGCACATGTAGCGTCGTGGCATGCCCGATCCAGTACTGCATGCACCAACACTAGTTTGTGACGCCTGCACACGCGCACACGTGCACACACGCACACATGCCGACATGCGACAGGTGGTGATCGTGTCCGAGTACCTGGCCGCGCCGCCCGGAGTGCTGGCGGACGCGGCGGTGGTGGCGCTGTGCAGCAGGCGGGAGGTGGGTCGGGTGCGTGGATGGGCCAGCGCTTCGTTGCGCTGCCCGGGTGGGGCCGGGCGGGCAGCAGGCAGGCCGCACGCCGCGCAGTCTCACCCCGCCGTACGCTGGAGTCCCCGTGTGTCCCTGCGCCTGCTGCATGTCTGTTGCTGAGGCCCGAATCCCGCGCGCGCCCCGTATTCTTTGTGATCCGGCCCCGGCAGGGCGCCAGCTACGGCCGGCAGCGGCTGTGGGGCAGCATTGGCTGGGGCGGGCTGTCATTCGCGGCAGGCGTGCTGCTGGACGGTTGCGGCTACGGCGCCGGCTTCGCGGTGTACCTGGCGCTGTCGGCGCCCTGCATCTACGTCCTGGCCCGCTTCGGCGGCGGCAGCAGCAGCAGCAGTAGCGGCAGTAGCGGCAGTAGCAGCAGTGGCGGCAGTAGCAGTGGGAGCAAAGGACGTGCCGGCAGTAGCAGGGGCGGCAAGGCAGGCAGCATGCATGGCAGCCGCGGCCAAGAAGGGGAGGGGGCTGGTGAGGAGGAAGGGGAGGGACGGCAAGCCGAGGCACAGCTGTCGGCCTGGCCGGCGGCCCTGGCGGCGGGCAGCGCGCTGCACGAGGAGGTGGGTGCGCGGGCGGCGGGAGGCCGGAGGCAGAAGGCGCGGGCTGGGACAGGGGTGCGTGTGTTTACTGCACCTCGACGTCTTGTACAGACCGGGATCACCCAAAGTAGCCTTACCCCCTTGCCGTCGCATGCACGTGCAGGCGCTGCTGCCCCACGCACACGAGCCGTTTCCCTTCATCCGCGCGCTGGTGCGCACCATCTCCGGCGTGCCGCCCGCCCAGCAGTCACCGCCGAGCACCCCACCAAGCCGCCGCTGCCCAGCCAGCCCCAGGCCCCAAGCCCCATGCTGCAGTCAAGGCGGCGGCGGTGACGCCTACCAGCAGCCGGGCGGCGCGGTGCCCGCACCGCTGCTGCTGCCGCCGCCGGTGCTGGTGCATCTGAGCACCCCTTTCGGCTATGAAGAGGCACAGTACCCGCACGGCGGCGCGCCCGCGGTGGCGGTGCCCATACCCGCTGCTAACGCGGAGGCAGCTGAGGAAGCCGTCCCGGCGCTGGCAGCGTCCGACGGCAGTAGCCAGGGCGGCGGCTGCCAGCGCTACAGCATGATGAAATTGAGCAGCAGTGTCGAGAACTGGATCCAGCGCAGCGAGACCTGGATCCAGCAGCGCGAGCGCGAACGGGAGGCGGCTGCAGCTGCTGCAGTTGCCGCTGCTGGTGGTGGCGACAGAGGCACTGCCGCCGGTGCCGTCAACTCTGTGCTGGAGGTACGTGCCGGCGCCTTTCTGGGCTCCCCGGCGGTTTCCGGGCGCTACGTGGCGGCCGCCTGCGACGCGGCGGCGGCTGCGGTTGGTGCGGCCACCACGTCTGAGGAGGAGCAGGACCTGCTGCTGTCGGCGGGTTCAGTCATGTCAGGGGCCACTGCAGCGACCAGCAGCAACCGCCACACGGCGGCAGCCGGCCCGGCTGGAGTGCATCTGGTAGCCAACATCCGCCGCGGCCCCAGCAGCAGTGCTGCAGCTGGCAGCGCTGCGGCGGCGGCGGGGGCTGCCGTGGGCGCCAGCCCGTCCTCAGTCCCCTCGTCCTCAGTCCCCTCGACCTATCACATCCACGTGTCCGCCCGCGCCGCGCCCGCTGCCACCCCGCTCAACACCCAGCCGTCCAAGGACTGCGGAAACTGCAAGTGCGAATGCGGCGGCCTTGAAGCGGCTGGGAAGCCGCAGCAGCTGCCTTCGGCCGACACCCTGGGGCACCTTGAGTCGATTGCCTTGGGTTCCAGCAAGGCCGCGAGCACGATTGACGACAGCACCGCACCCCAAGCCGCCCGCAGCAGCAAGCGCCAGCAGCAGCGCGGCACGGGCTCCTGTGCACAGAAGTCATCCGTCGCTCCATCGGGCGGAGCACATGGCGGCGCACGGAACGGCGGCGGCCGCGGCCGGACTAGCAGCAGCAGCGGTGACGGTGGCGGAGGCGGCGGCTTTCTGCGGCGCGTGGGCCGGCTGCTGTCGGACGGCGCGGTGTGGCTGTTCCTGGCCAAGGTATTCCTACTGGGCTTCGGTACCGGCACCATCGGCACCTGGCTGTTCATCTACGTGTCCTCGCTGGGCGCCACGCATGCGCTGCAGGGCCTCATGCTCACCGTGAGTGGGTGAATGGATGGGTGTGATGGATGGGTCAGGTCAGTGGATGCTGTATAGTTGCACGTCACACGCGTGCGCGCAGCTGTATGGAAATCGCGCTAGATACGGACAGGTGCCCGGCTCGGCAGTCCGGGCAGTCCGTTCTCCTATACCTACTCACATGACCGCACCGTCACTGCTGCCCGCCGCAGATGAACTGCGTGGCCGAGGTGCCCGTGTTCTTCTTCCAGGAGGCCGTCAGCCGCCGCTTCCCCGCCGGCGCCGTGCTGCACGTGGCCACCGGCAGCCTGGTGCTGCGGCTGGCGGCGTACGTGGCGCTGCCGGCGCTGCCGTCGCCCTGGTTCGTGCTGCCGGTGGAGCTGATGCAGGGCCTCACCTTTGCGCTGTCGTGGGGCACCTGCTGCGTGCACTGCAAGGCCATCGCGCCCGAGGGCCTGCAGGCTACCATGCAGGTGCGTGTGCGCCCGCGGGTGCGGCGGCGGCGGTGGCGGCGGCCTGACTCGCTGTGCTGCTATCTCTGTAGCCCGTCCGTTGGCATGCGCATCGGTGTTCTAAGCGGCACCGTGTATCTCAGCTGGACTGCGAATCATACATCACTGCTGACCCGCGTTGCCGCTGCTTGTGTGGCGCGCGCATGCAGGGCCTGTGGCAGGCGGTGTTCAACGGCCTGGCCAGCGGCGCGGGCGGCCTGGTGGGCGCGGTGCTGCACGACCGCCTGGGCGGCCGGGCCATGTTTGCAATCACCGCCGCCCTCATCCTGGTCGGCTGGCTGCTGCTGGCGGCGGCGGAGGGCGTGGCAACGCTGGTGGCGGCGCGGCGGCGCCACCGCGCCGGCAGCAGCGCCAGCGACGAGTGCGTGCATCTGATGAAGCACGAGGAGGAGGACAGCGGTGGGCGGCGCGCGGCTGGTGGTGGCGGGCCTGATGGGCGCACTAGCGACAGCGCTCGGCGGCAGTGTGAGGTGGTGGTTCCAGTGGCGATGGCGGCGGCGACGGCAGTGGCGGATGACGAGAAGCGTGCCCTGCTGGCTGGAGGCGGGGGTGGCAGAGGTGGCGCCGGCAGTGACTCTCAGCAGATGTCGTCAGCGCCCATGCCCGGAAGGGCAGGCAGCGGCCGTGGTCAGGCGGCACGGGCGCTGGGCAAGGCGGCCGCTGCCAGTGTCTCCTATGTGTTGCGGCTGGCGCTGGCGGGGGCATGGCGCCACGGCTTCCACGCCGCCTCCGCGGCAGCCGCCGCTACTGCTTCGGCCACAGCCGCCGCGCCCGGGAAGGCCGGTCCCCACGTCACCGGCGGCTATAGCAGCACCGGTGGCGCCGTCGCCCCCGCCGGGCCTCCTTCATACGATGACGTCGCGGCCGACATGTCGCACGGCGGCCTTCTGTACGGCTTCTTCACACGCCGCCGTACCGCCAGCATAGGCGGCAGCGGCGGCGGCCTGGCCGGCGGCAGCGGCGGCGGTGCCGGCAACGGGCCCAGCAGCCCCAAGCAGAGCCTGCTGTCGCAGTGGCGCGACGGCCGGGGTGGTGAGAGCACAGGCGGCAGCGGCAGCAGCGGCGGGGATGGCAGCCGCCGTGGCGTGCCGGCTCGCGGCGGCAGCGCTGCTGCTCTGCTGCTGGCCGCTGGTGAGGCCCGGCTGGCCGCCGGTTGTGTTGGTGGTGCTGCTGGCGGCGTTGGTGGCCTGGAGCGCGCCAGCAGTGACGTGGCGTTTGATGGCGGCCGTGACCAGGGCCCGGGCCCGGGCCAGGGCCGGCAGGGGCGGCTCATGGGCGGAGGCGCGTGCGGCGGGGCCGCGCCTGCGGTGGCCGCGTGCTGCGCCGGTGTGAGCGGCAGCTCGGGCAGCAGCAGCGGCGGCAGCTCGGGCGGCAGTGGCATGCTGGACGCCCTGGGCCTGGCGGCCGCGGCCGCGTCGCCGCCGGTGCTGCCGGCCAGCCCTGCTACGGCTTGGCTTTAGCGGCGCCGCCGGTGCAGCTTCGATCATTGCTTACTACTACTTAATCTGCTGAACATATGTGTGGGTACTGCGGATGCGGACCATCAATGCAATAAGCGTGTGGCTGCTTATCAAGCACTTCGTGCCTGTATTTGTGATGCGGAAACTGCTGGGAACATCGCGTGTAAATTGTACGGGTGGTCCAGATCCCGGATGGACGTCAAGGAGCGCCGGCCATTGCGAACATGGCTGATTCATACCCAGCCAGGATCCATTTTCATGAAATCGAGCATGCTGATACAGTTTATGCGATTACTGCTCCACGTGATCTGTCACTTCCGACTCACGGGTACGCCGCGCAGTAAGGTGTGGTAGGCAGCTGGCGTTTGATGCCGGAGGTCTGTGTGACGGTGCCACGGGATGACGGGATACGTGTAGCTGTGGGGCCGCATGTGGCTCCGGCCTGACTAGTAGGTTCCATTTGCGTCCTGAATGGATGGGGCAACATTGATTCTGTCGGACATCTTCTGCACCATTGCGTGCGTGCGAGACGGTGATTACGGTAGCTTAAACGGGCCTCTGATGGATCGAGACCAATTGTACATATCATTATTTTTGTTACACGCGTTGGTGCGCTCCGCATGGCGATACTGGCCGCACGTCATGTGACCATACATGTGGCAGCCCAGTTGGCCTGCAGTCTGCAGACCGCTTGCTGCTCATCTCCCATCGCTCCGCTCCTGCTGGCGCGCCTACTGCCCTTCGAGTTAGTTCCTCCCTCGCTCAGCCACGCGCACATGCAAGTTAACGGCCTACCTGCGTGCGCTCGAGCTCTGCTCCACTGGCGCTCCCATGGGAGCAAGGCCTACTAGCCCAAGGCGCAGAGTAGGCTGTCGGCGCTGCAGGTGGCGCGCCCCTGAGGTCTAGAGCAGGGCGTCCGTACTAGTGCGTGCTCGCTGGCTTGTGAGCTGCGTCAGCAGGTCCCTCCTGTAACCAATGCAATCTCCACCCCTCAATGAAGCAGGTGCACCCCTGCTCAATTCTGGCCTATGTACAGTATGAAAAGGTATCCTCTTTGCCATGCGCAATAACGGCTGCCCGCGGCCAGTCATCACTGCCTTCCTGGTCCGAGTGACCCCGCCCTCGAGCTCTTCTGCTCTTGACGACGCAGCCCCTCACTCAAGCGTCATCCCCAAACAGGGGGTCCACCAGCTGCAGCGCCCGCGCGGCCTGGCCTCTCCCCTTGCGCCTGCCGCCCTTGCCGCCCTGCGCCTTGCCGCCCTTCTTGCCCTGCGCCACCGCCAGCGCCTCGAGCTCCTCGTCAGTGAGCAGGCAGGCGTCCAGGCCGGCCCTGATCGCCTCGGGCTGCAGGCCCTGTCCGATGAACACCAGCTCCTGGCGCCTGTGCGTGCAGGTGGAAGGGGGGCCACGCGGCCAATGAAAGGAAGGGTCATGTGGCCAATGAAAGGCACGTACGGGCGGCAACAAGGAGGCTGTAGCAGGAAGCAGTGTGTTGCGGCAGCCAGGCCGAGCGAGGGGCCGTGTGAACGCAGTGGGGAGTAGATGTGATGCATGCGCGCCTGCTGCTGGACGCCAGCCACGCACACCCGCGGGCACACGCCAAGGCTACCCAGGCCAGGCCCGCAAGCGCCACTGCGCACCCACCTGTCGCCAATGTCGGGGTCGCTGTCGAAGTCGGCCTGGATCTGGGCCCGCACGGCGTCGTCCTCGGGCCACTCGTCCTGTGCGGTGTGGGTGGCGCGCAGGGACACCAGCTTCGTCATGTGGCGCGGGGAGAGTCCACGGGGAAACGCTAGCGCCTGGACACGCACACATGTTGGCTCGGCAGGTCGGTACAGGCTAAGTATCGCCAAAGGTAACCCGCGCGCGCGTTGCATACACAGTCCGCGTGTTCCCCCTCTCGTGTTACCTAGCACATGTTTGACGCTCTCGCCCCACAGCAAACATAAGAGCGACGCTAGCACCACGCCACGCTCACGGCCCCCAGGCAGCAAACCCCAGTGCATTCCAGGACACCCCAACACCCCAACATGGGCAAGCCTACCTTGGGCACGGTGCAGAACCAGGGCCCGGCGCGCTGCAGCTGCAGCACCAGGCCGGCGTGGCCCCAGCCCACGATGGTATCGGGCAGCGTGGCCAGCCACACGGAGCCCTTGGACCTGGGGTATTATTAAACGAAGGACATGCGGATTGGGCACGGCAGATCGCACGGTCTTGTGCGTTGCGGTGCTGTGACATGCTGGCGATGGGAAGGATGCGCCACCGGTGGGAGGGATGCGCCATCGGCTGAGGGAGGGACGATTGCGCGCACGGGGCCGCCCCTGCCGCGCGCGAGGACCGCATCAAAGGCAGGAGCGACGGCGGGCGCACAACCGCACCCCCTCAGCCGGAAGCGCAGCGCTCGGCAGGCGCGCTTGTCTACCCACCCGGGTGTCCACGTTTCCTTGGCACCCATCAAGCATTGCAACCGTATAACCGCCCACCGGGGCCCCTGCCACCACGCCCACCACGCAACCTTTCAGATAAACACAGCGCCCCGCACACGCCGCCCCCTGGGAGCCCACCCCACCCACCCACCCACCTCATGATGAAACCCAGGTCCTGCTTCATGGCCGCCTTGACCTCCCGCCGCACTTGGTCGTACGCCGCCAGGCCGTCCCGCTGCTGCTGCTCATCCTCGCCATCCCCGTCTCCGCTTCCGCTCTCCTCGTCACTGTCGCCTGAGCCGCTGCCGCTGCTAGTGCTGCTGCTGTCGTCGTCCTTCTCCGCCCTCGACCCGTCCGCGGCACCGTCGCTGCCGCTGCCACTTGGCGTGGCGGACCGCTGCGCACACGTGCCGCCACTGTTGCCACGGCCAGAGCTACCGCCGGCTTCCTCCTTCCCTTGCTTGGCCTCTTCGCCGCCCGCCTCTGCGTCCTCCTCGCCCTCCTCGCCCTCCTCGCCGGGAATGACGTTGATCACCTTAGTCATGAAGTAGCGCTCCAGGAACTTGTCGTACAGGCGCTCTGCAGGCGCGTACATCGGCACAACCGACCCAGGATGACATGAAGGGGAGGAAACGGCACGGGCGCCCCAAGGATGGTATGCGTACGGATGGGAGCGCCATGAGTAGGCACATGTACGCTGCGGCTGCCGCCATGCGCCCATGCATGCATGCATGTATGCATGCAACCACGCACCACAACCGCGCACGCCCGGCGCATTACGCGCCACGCACCCGGGTGGAAGGGCCGGCGGGCGCGGTATACGAAGCTGCTGATGCCGTACTCCTCCGACTCGGGCTTCAGCGGCGTGTCGGTCTTGATCGCCTGCAGCCAGCCGGGCGCGTCGGCGGCCTGCGGGTGGGGAAGCGGCCGAGCGAGGGTCAGGCGACACCGTGCACGGGCGCGCGAGGACGCGAGTCAGGGCGCCAGCATACGGTGAAATCCCGTTCGCATTGCCGTATGGGTCCGAATGATGTCGCAGGATCAGACCAACTCGTCCCCAATGCACGGCACAGCCTGACCGCCCGGTCTGCGCACGCACGTACCTCCTCCAGGTTGAACAGCCCCGTGCCGATCACGCAGCGGACGGGCAGCCGCGAGCGGGTCGTCTGGTGCAGCACGGCGCGCGGGTTGAGCTTGCGCACCGCCGCGGCGATGACCCGGCGCTGGTCTGTGGGTTGGTTTGCGCGGCAGCACAGGCAGCAGTGGCGGTGGCGGTGGCGGCTGCTTGTGCATGGTGCGGTGTTACAACACATCGGTACGGCCGACAAGAGGATGACGTATCACGCCTAAGATACTCGCTATGCCTGACGCGCGGCACTCAGGTGCCCGGGCTTACAGGGCCACTCCTTGAAGGGTCGCTGCACCAGCGACCGCCTCTGCATGCCATGCTCGGCGCACGCATGATGTGCGCATGATGCACGCATGATGTGTCAACTCACCAGCATTTAGAAGGTCGATCTTGTTGATCAGGATGACGTCCGCAAACTCCACCTGGGATGCGTGCGTAAGGGCAGCAGCAGACAGCACAGTAAGCGACACACACGCACAGAGCCCGCGCCGGTGATTGAGTCGGCGTGTCGGTTGGTGCCCATGAATGCCCGCTCGCTGACCACTACCCACCTAACCCCCCGACCGTCCAGCCCGCAGCCCCGACCCCCGTCCCAAGCAGCCCGCCAAGCCCACACGCACCTGCTCCAGCAGCAGGTCCGCGATGCTGCGCTGGTCGCCCGGCGGAGCCTCCTGGCCCGCCTCGTCGAACCTGCAGCAGCGGCAGCAGAGCAGGGAGGGAGGGAGGCAGGTCGTGCGGTGAGACTGATGACACGCCCCGTGCCGGCGTGGCATCCCTTCGCACATGCTGCAATAATACGCCTCCATGCCCAGCATACAGTTGCGCACCCAGCACCTAGCCCTGCCCACAATAATCCCACATCCAACCTTCCACTTACCTACCCACCACGTGCGCACCCACCCACCTGTCCGCCACCTCCTCAATGCTGGTCAGGTTGTCCAGGAAGGCCGCCGCGTCCACCACCGTCACGCACGTGTCCAGCCGCGCCACAGAGGACAGCGCCGCCGGGGCCTGCTGCTGCTGCGGCGGCTCGTGCTGCTGCTGCCGCTGCGGCTGTAGCTGCTGCTGCGGTTGCTCGTGCAGCTGCCCTGCCTCAGCGGCGCTGCCGGAAGAAGTGCGGCGCGCCTTCTTGCTCTTGCCACCACCACCACCACCACCGCCGCCCGGATGGCCGCCCTTGGCCTCTGCCGAAGTGTGCTCGCGTGCTGCCCCGCTGCCGGAGGGGGGGAGAGGACACGTGGCGCCGCCCTGTGGCTGCAAGTTGTCGGGCAGCGCGAATGTGAAGGTCTCCGCCACCTGCGAAATGGGGGAGCGGCACAGCAGCAGGTGCGTGCGTGAACGAGGCTTTTGCGCGCGCTGAAGCGGGCGCATGCAGCCACGTGCTTGTGCTTGGCCTGGTGTGGTGCAGGCGGTGGCCCTGTCAGTATACGGATGTGGACTCCAGCGGAGGGACGGGGCGTGCGGCAGGAGGAATAAAGGGCGGAGCCAAGGAAGCACGACATGCGTGCAGTCCACAGCCGCCACGCACGCACCTGCATGGGCTCGGAGATGCCCGTGGACTCGATGACGATGTAGTCCACCTCACCCGCCGTGGCCAGCCGCCCCACCTGCACGTGCTCATGTGTGGCGTGGCGGTGTGTATATGCGTGAGTGTGTGTGTGGGGGGGTGAACACCAGCCCAATGGGGGGGGGCGGGGAGGGGCACGAGGCAGGCCACAAGTGACAAGTGCGTGCGGGACACGGCACGCAAGCAAGCACGCCCACAGAGCCACGTGCGCACGCGGGTCGGGCCGTTGGGCGGCGTTGGGAATTTGGCACGCGCTGGCACTGGCATTGGCATTGGGAATCAAGGCCTGCACACGCGCGCTCGCTGCACGCTGCACGCTGCCCGCGCGCACACCGGCACACGCACCTCCTCCACCAGGTCTTCACGCAGGGTGCAGCAGATGCAGCCGTTTTGCATGGTCACCTGCGAGCGAGGCCGCAGCAGTGGTGGAACAACAGGAGTGTGCTGGACCGACTGCTGAGCACAAGTGCCATTCCCACAGCCATTCCCACAGACCCGGCAGCACCACGCATGCCTGCACAATCGCAAACGCACCCACCAGCTTCTCGCCGCGCTGGATGAGCTTGCTCTGGCCCACCAGCGCGCCGTCGATGTTGAGCTCCGCCATGTCGTTCACAATGACCGCCACCTGGTGGAGGTGAGGAGGAGGCGAGGTGGGAGGCAAGGAGGAGGCGAGGTGGAACGGAGTGCGCAGATGGGCAGGGGAGGAAGCGGGGATGGCGATCGAGGCGAAGAGCAGCGCACGTGCAAGGGGCGGATGCAGCGGCGGCGGTGGCGGAGTGGTCCGAAGCGCGGCCGGACTGGAAACCCGAACGGACTCACCTTGAGGCCCTCGCGGTTGCTGAGGATGTGCTTGAGGAGCGTGGTCTTGCCGCTGCCCAGAAATCCTGACAGAATGGTCACAGGAATGCGGGCATCCTCCTTGGCGGCCGAGCGCACTGCCTCAGCGAGGGTTGCAGCCTGATCCATTGTTCGCTTCTTGCTCAATCTCTTCTCGCGAAGCTTTGTTTGCAAGTTAGCACTTCGCTTCGGCATGTCAACTGAGGTTCAGCTTCAGCAGGGCACCTGGCAAGTTCGCGCAGTATACCGAAAGTATCAGCGGCAAAACATTATCGAGATGGGGAGTTAACAAATGGCCGCGTTGGAGGAAGGGCCCCCTACGAACCGACACAACGGTCTTCCATACTTAACCCAACCCCCAGCCGCCCACGCTTATCGGTCGCCCACGTCTGCATCCAGATCACGGCATTACAGTCTGTTATTCACAGCATTGTGTTCATCGTTCCTCATTCCCAAGCAGGGGCTCGCTCACCCACAGCACGATCGTCGCGCGCTCGCTCATGCCCTGCTCATGTCCACCATTTGATCCACCAACTACCAAGTAATCCCCGAAAGCTAGACGCTGCGCATGGATCACCGCTCCTCCACGTGCTCCCAGCTGTCCTCCGGCGCAAGGTCGCCGCTGTTCGGCTGCGTGTCAGCGACGCGCACGCCCTCCGTGTCGCTGCCCCCCACCACGTCCAACACCTCCGCGTCCTCGCTGCTGACCGTGCTGCCCGCCGCCGCCTCACCGCGCCCTGCACCCTTGTCGCCGACCCCGGCTCCGGACCCAGCCTCGCCACCGCCGCTCTTGTGCGGGCGGGGCGCCGTAGGGCCGCCCAGCTCCTCCTTGCCGCTGCCGACCGCCGCCGCCGCCGCGCCACCGTCCCCGTCCCTGTCGTCGTCGGCTCGTCGTCCTGTCTGCCAGGATGGCGACAGCGCCCGGCGGTTGACCACCACCGGCTCCGCCGGCCGCCCGCGCGGCTGCTCCGCCGCCTGACCCGCGACCCCACGGCCCGCCCCACCGGCCTGCCGCTCCTCACGCTCCTCCGTGCCACCGGCGCCGTCGCCGCTCCCGCGGCGCGCCTCGCGCGGCTGCGACTCGGCCGGGGGCTGCGACACGGTGGCGCCGCCGGCCGCCGCGGTGGCCGCAGCCGCGCGGCGAAGCGCGGCGGAAGGCCGGCGCGCGGCGCCCCTGCGTGCAGCGTCAGGGGGGAGGGAAGGGTGCATTTCGACAGCGGCATAGGTGTCCAGGAAATGCATACGATTGAGGCGACTGACCGAGCCAGGCCCACCTAAACATGCATCCCAAACCCTTTCCTGCGCACCATTGCGTCCTGCTTCCCCGCTAACCGCCGCCCCCGCTAACCCCCAAACTCCCCGATATGGTATTCACAACCCCCCCGGCGCCCCGGCCCTCCAAACCCCCGTCCTCGAATACCGTAATCAACGCCCCCTGGCCCCCCAAACTCACGCCTGCCTGCCGGCGCCGCCGCCGCCGCCGCCGAAGATGGCGTAGTGCGCGAACAGCAGCGCCACCACCGCGATGGCCAGGTTGGCCCACTGCATCTCGCTGCTCAGCGGCGCGGAGCCGTCGTCCGACAGGCCGCCCGCCTGCATCACAAACTCCAGCGCGGCGCGGCCCGCCTCGTACAGCCTGGGCGGGGGGTGGGCGGGCGGGGCAGCGCTCAGCCTCGCATGCCGACACCGTCGCGACCATAAAGCAAAGGCGGAGGCGGTGGGATTGCTGCAAGCAAGTTAGTCCCCAGCCCGCGACGCGGAGGCACCCCATCACCCGCACTACGCCCCTCCCCTTCCGAGCACGCACCTGCCCGCCACATACTCCAGCGCCCCCGGCTCGTCGTCCGCCTGCAGCGGCGGCGGGAAGGCGGGGCTCGCGTGCATCGCGCGGTCGGGGTCGGCGTGCATGGCGTTGATCCACATGGCCAGCTTGACCAGATCCGCGTCGCCGTACGACCCGGATCCAGATGCGGATCCAGATACGGACCCCGCCGGCGCCGCCGGCGCCGCCAGGTCAAAGTCAGAGTTGACCGCGTACAGAAAAACGCGCTTGCCGTTGCGCGTGTGGTGCGCGCCGGCGCCGCGAAACCAGCTGGACTGGTCGATGGAGGGGCGCAGCACGATCAGGTGCACGGAGCCGCGCGCGGGCGCGGCCCGTGCGGCCAGGTCGGGCCGGCCGGCGGCGGTTGCGGCCGCGGCGGCGGCGGCCTGCGCGGCCTGCTTGACGCGGCCCAGCACGTCCCAGCGGCCGGGGCCGCACATGGAGCGGAGCAGCTCCGGCGCCTGTTGGGGGTGTTATGTATGCGGCGTAAGCGTGTGGGTTGGGGCTGCAGCGCTCACAACTGTGCTGGCAACCTAGCAGTCCAACAGGCCGACGCACACAATCAAACGCTGCAGGTCACGGCGGAGCGGACCTTGGCGGCGGCCGCGGCGTTGGCAGCATTCACGGCGGCGGCGCGGCCCGCCGCGTTGGACCCGGGCGGCATGGTGGTGGTGGTGGGGCGCAGCGCGCCGCCGCCTCCTGACGACAGGAACCAGGTGCACAGCTCGTGCTGCCGGTTGGAGTCGAACCAGGTCAGCCGCAGCCTGCCAGCCATGTAGGCGGTGGCGGCGGACGAGACAGTGGGGTCGCGCTGCAGGGGGATGGAGGCGCGGGCGGCACACGTGCGTGCAATCGTTTACGTGATGGGGTGGTGGGACCTTGGCAGAACGCTGCAAAAGGCGACCTGCCGTAACACCACCACCGAGCCGACACGCGCACTCCTACCTCCATTCACCTTCCCCCTTCCCTTCGCACGACTCTGCAGGCACATGCCCCAGGCAACAACCACGCAGAGCACCTGGCCCCTCCTCTGACCTGCGACGTGCCCGCCGCCAGCAGCCGGCCCAGCAGCGCCATCCGCCGGCGGCCCTCCTCCAGAGCGCTGGCAGGGCCGCCGCCCGGCCCCACCGCCAGCACGCACGTGTCGATCATGGAGCGGCCGCTGGCGGCGGCGGAGCGGCCCCACAGGCAGCCCAGGCTGGCGCCGGTGGAGGGGCGCAGCGGCGGCACTTCCTGCCACAGCGCGCCTGCGTATGTGGTTGTGAGGGATCGGGGGCGTGGGCGGGTTGCTTGGATTATCAAGCAGTGCGCGGTGTGGGCTAGCGGTCGTGCTGAGAGACAAAGCCGCTTCGTCTGAGCCGCCCCACACCTCCGAGCACCGCACGCGGCAATCCACGGCCGCTGGCCCTCCGCCTCACGCCCCCCGTTTAGCTTGGTTAAGCTTGGGCTGGTATTCACCCCAATGGTGGATTTGGGAGGTTGAAACAACTCCTCCCCCCGCATGGGAAGGCTCTAGCAGCTCCGGCGGGCCTATATACTGGAGTCCACGGTGTGACGCTTTCCCGCTGTACCACTGGACATCGGCACTTCAAATTATTTGCAAACACCGTCTCATGGACGGCTACCCCACCCCCACCCCTTTAGCTTGGTTTAGCTTGGGCTGGTATTCACACACACACACACACACACACACACACACACACTTGGTTTGGTGCATGACCTATTGCTAGTCGAACAAACAATGCATAGCGACAGTGCCGGCTCACAGAAGTCGATGAAGGTATGCCAACAGGGCAGAAACGGCGGGTTACTCCGCAACTTCGCGCATATGCTTGGGAGACACGCACTACCAGACTATGCGAACACTACTGTGCTGGAGCCTGGCTCTAGCGCTGGTTAGTTGTTCAGGACACTCGATCACGAGGTTCTATCAAGCAATTGTAAACCGTAGTCACACACACACACACACACACACACACACACACACACACACACACACACACACACACACACACACACACACACACACACACACACACACACACCGCACATTCACCACTCACCCGTGTCGTCGATGACCTGCAGCATGTCCTCCACCCCGCTCTTGCCCGCCGGCAGCGGCACCATCTTGGGCGCGGTGCCCGGCCCGCGCAGGAACACCAGTGTGCCGGCGGCGGGCGGCGAGGACAGCCCCAGCGCCTGCTGCCAGGCGGCCGCCTGCTGCGCGTTGCCCTCCTGACAGCGGGGCGAGCAAGCGAGGACCAGGCCCCGGCGTGCGTGCGCTTGTCAGGACTGCCTGGCCGCCTGGGATGGTGCGCCCCCTGCATTGCATGCCGTCTCTGTGCCGACGACACGTGGCCCCCACGGCCGCGCCCGGCTCACCTGCACGTGCCCCCGGGTGACTGTGAGCATGTCCTTCTGCCGCGACGCCAGGCTGCGCAGCGCGAAGGAGCCGCTGCCGCCCGCCCGCCCGAACGCCACCACCACCACCTGCGCGCACGGGCGTTGCAGCCACAAGGCACGCACGTGTTGTCCGCAAGGCACAGGCCCTCACTCCCCAGTCAATGATGTTGCGGAGGTGCGCTGCAGCCTTCGAGGAAGCAGAGGAGGCAGCCGATGGCGGTTCGGGCTGGGGACCGTGTGTTTGCGTGCGTGTGGGTATTGGGCATTTCGCTACGCGTGCCTCGACTGCGGCTGGGCAGTTGCGACTGCGACCATGTCTGGTTTGGCCCGCGTCGCGACGTCACGACCAGCGCACCTTGTACGGCGAGGCGCGGACCAGGAAGGCCGGCGCCGTCTGCGGCTCCAGCTGCGGTATACGCGGCAGCCGCAGCAGCTTGTCCGCCGCGAAGTCCTGGGCCGAGGGTGGCGGGCGTGTGCCAGGGGGTGTTGAGGGTGATGGTGTGATGGCACATGAAGACACCGGCACGGTACAGGCACATGCTCAAGCTGTTGCGTCGCACCTGCAGCGCCGAGAGGCGGAGGGGTCCGCGGTAGCGCCTGCAAGCCAATGGCGACATTTATACTCATACACATGCGGTAGGCAAGGCGCCTGCCTTCAGTCAAGCACACGCCGGCCGCCGGCCACGCACCCAGCCCCCCACACGCCGCGCCACCCTGCGCCGCCCCCAGCCCCCAGCCGCCCGCACCCACAGGAAGCACGCGGCCTCGTCGCAACCGCGCGGCACCGCCACCAGCAGCGGCAGGTCGCCGTCTGACACACTGCCGGGCGAGGTGAAGGTGCTGCCGGCCTGCGGGCGCGCGCGCAGGCAGGCAGAAAGGTAGGCAGGCAGGCAGCAGCGTGTCGAAATCCACGCCACCGCTCGGCTGCGATGGCCGGTGTTGTGCCCACAAGATGAGCGGACTGACACGCATACCCGCCATGCCAGCGGCAGGCGGGACCTCCGCCAAGACGCCAAGATGCCACGTTCCCCCCATCACCTGCTCTCTCCCTTTCTGTCCACGCACACCGCTATGAAGAATCAGCCCCGCCCACCTCCCGCCCCGCCCACCCACTCACCCGCATGATCCAGCTCACGAGCGTGCGCTGGTCCCGCACGTGCACGCGGCCCAGCCCCACCACCGCGCCATCCCGGTTGCCGCCGTTTGCGATCACGCCCCCTAGCGAGCGCCACAGCGCCTCCCATATGGGAGAGAACTCCTTGCAAGCCGGCACCGTCTCGGCGTAGAGCTGCGCCATGAAGACAGCAGCGGGGATGGGGGGATGCAAGCGGCGTTGGCGAAGAGGGGGAGAGGGCGTGGTGTGCGGGTGGATGGTCGGCACGTTGTCACGCACGCGGTCAATCACGTAGTACCGTACTGTGCGCGGCATTGTGCCACGGCATGGCGTGCCGCCCCTGCCCTTCTCACCATGAGGATCCAGGGGCGGTTGCCGCTGAAGATGAGGTTGCGCACGTTGGAGGAGGTGACGAAGGACGTGTTTGAGGGCAGCAGGCTGTGGAAGTGCCGTTCGCGCTGCTGTTGCTGCTGCTGGTAGTACTCGTACTGCCGCTGCTGCTGCTCCTGGTAGCGCTGGTATTGCTGGTACTGCTGGTGGTGCTGCTGGTGCCGGTGGTGGCCGCCGCCCGCGCCGCCGCCCTCGTCGTAGTCGCGCTTCTTGTCGGAATCCGACAAGACCTCGTAGGCGTGCTGGGCAAGGGCACCGAGGATAGGGGTTTGGAAGGTGGCATGGACGAGGCGGGGATGCCGACGTGAATGGAGGTGCGAGGGGCGGCGGTCGGGTTTGCGGGCACGCACGGTTTTCTGTGTGTGTGCTGCGGGAGGCTCGCACGCGCACACCTGGATTTCAATGAACTTGCCCTGCCCCTTCGGGTTCTTGTCCGGGTGATACCTGAGTAGGCGGTTGGAGGCGAGTTGTAAGAGACGTGCTGTAAGCGTCCCGAACCCACACGCCCGGCACTGTGCAATTGCAGGGTGTGCGCCCTGCCACTTACTTCAACGCCAGCTTCTTATACGCCCGCTTAATGGCATCTGCATCTGCGTCCTTCGTCACTCCAAGCACCTGTCCCCGCATAAGACCCAGATGCCGGGCGGTTCGGGGGGTGCAACACGCACGCGTAGGGTGCGCGGTGGGTGGGTGGCACGCCCTGCCGCAGCGTCCTCCAGCCCCCAACCCTGGCCACCGCGCCACCACCAAAACCTCCCCAGCGTCCTGAGTAAACCCGGGCCCACGGCGTCCTGTCGGCTTTGCTCCCGCCTCTAGCGCTCGCAAGCGCGCGACACAGCAGAGTCCTCCATTTCAGTTGGACTGTCCTCGCCGTCAACCGGCCGCTGATGCGCACCTTATAGGGATCTTTCATAGAAGCGAGAACGTCCACTGCATTCTGGCCCAGCAGCAAAACCAGCAGGGCGAGAGCGACCAAACCGGCGCGACTGCTGCACCCCGCCATCGCTCTCCAAGCGGTTTTCCAGTTGGTTTGTGGAAGTATTCCGCACAACGCGGTCAAGTTGATGGCCCCTACTTCAGGGCGTGGCGAGCGGGAACGCCATCTTTCACGGCAAACGCAGGCGAACTTAAGACGCGCCTCAAGCTGCCGAAAAGCTAAAATTGACGAAGTATTAGAATGGAGGTCGCGTGCTGAACCCTAGATGTCTAGCCCACCGACGGGCCCAATCCGGCCAGCCCTTCGTGCCTCGGCCGTTCGTCCCCGCCACAGCCCTTCCTCCTGTGGCCGGAAGCCTCGAGCTTCCTACTGGCATCCACGCACCATCAGCCGCAGGCGTATTCAGGCAGCTATACGTTACATCGGGTCAACCTGCTCGCGCAGCGACACACAGCCGCAGCGCGCACCGGGGCCTGCCGTGCTCCTCGATCCTCTCTGCCTGCACTCGCCCGACTCATACTACTCGATCTACCCTACCGCCAGTTTCCAGATTCGAACATGCATAGATGACCCTGCACGCGCCACGTTGCAATTCACACTGCCCTACGCTTGCTTTTGTTCCGCTATCTACCGCTATGGCCTCTCCACCAGGCGTCCTGCTTACGCCTGCTCGTCCCCGTCCGCATCCAGGCCCCAGTCATCGTCCAGGTCCTCCGCGTTCACACCCGCGCCGTCACCCTCCTCGGCCTCGCCCTCGGGGTCACCGAAGGGGTCCTCCTCTTCCTCCTCCTCCTCGGGCTCAGCGGCGGGCGCCGGCGGCTGCGGTGCGGGCGCCGGGGGTGGGGGAGACGGCGGCGCGGGCGCGGGTTCCGGAGGCTTCGCCACCGGCGCGGGGGGCGGCGGAGGCGCCACTTGCTCCTCCTCCTCCTCCTGCGGCAAAATGACGGTGCGGTGCGGTACACATCGTCAAGAATGGCATAATATGGTTGTAAGCTCTGCAGGGCCGACCCCACATTGGCAACCCCGCAAGCTGCTGAGTGCTCAGTACTCACTTCTGCCATCGCCTCGTCCTCCTGGTCCTCCGCCTCCTCCTCGTGCTCCTCCTCCTCCGTCTCGTGCACGACGTGTGCGGGCGCCTGCGTCGGCACCGAGAACGCCGGCGCCTCGTCCGCCTCAGCCTCCTCCTCCGCTGCCGCCTCCTCGGCCGCCTCGCCGCCGTCGCCTAGCCCCAGGTCGCCCAACCGCGTCAGCAGCCCCTCCAGGCCGCCCTCCATTGTGGACGCCGCGATGGCGGCCGCCTCCAGATAGCTCTCGGCCGCCACCTTGTTGTCGCGGCCCGCAGCTGCGCATGCAAGTGGAAGCCAGGGTGCTTCAGGTGTGGGAAACACAGGCCCAGCGGCGACGGCATGGCCGCAGGATACACCAGCAAGCTAGTGACAGCGAGGGGCAAGAGGCGCGGGCAGCGTCACTCACCCAGCAGCTTCTCCGCGCGGAGCGCCTCGTCCAAGTGTGGGAACAGGTTGGGGTACGCCGCGGGGTCCGCCAGCGCCTCCGCGGCCTGTCGGATGAGCAAACGTGCGCAGGGGCGTGGCGGTGTGATGGCCTTCCACCTCGGATGCCAGTGGTCACACAGCTACACATGCAACACTGAACCCCCCCAAAACCCGCTGCACATCCGTACCTTGGGGTTGATGCCCGCCAGGTCCGCCTTCCACTTCACCAGCGCCGGCGTGATGGCCGACGGCAGGTAGGTGCGAGCGAAGAACGCCGCCTCCGGAAGCCTGTAGCAACAACAGCCAGACCCACAGCCGGCGTCAGCAAGCGGCGGCACTCAAAACTTACACCCATGGCCATGCCAACCACAAGCCAAGCTCGCCCGCATAATGGCTCCCGCGTATCGCACCTGTTGGTGTCCAGCAGCAGGTTGAGGCAGTCGTCCAGGCGGCCCAGCAGGAAGAACGCCAGGAACGCCACGTTGCTCTTGCCGCCCGCCGCCGCCGACACCGCCACCGCCGCCATGCCGACGCGGTCGCCGCGCGCCGACGCCAGCATGAGCAGGCCCGAGAAGTCGCTGGCGCGCGACAGACACTCCGCCGCCAGGTCCAGCTTGCCGCCCGTGAGCGCCATCTCGCCCAGCTGCTTCCACTTGGGCGTGGAGTCCAGCGTCTGCGCGATGCCCTGCGCCACGTCCAGGTCGCCCAGCTGCACCGCCAGGTCGAAGCGGTAGTCGGGGTCAGTGGCCACGGTCAGCGCGGTGCCCACCATGCCCTTGGCCTCCAGGAAGCGCGCCACGGCGTTGTACTGGTCCTTGGGGATCTGCGGCAGCAGCTCCATGGCGCTGTCCAGCTCGCCGCGCGAGATGCGCGCCTTGAACTCCACCATGGACAGCAGCAGCGTGAACGACACGATGTTGTACTCCCTGCGGCAGGGCGATGGATTTGCAGGTGGCGGGGCGTGCGGTGAGCGGGTGTTTGAGCGGAGGGCGAGCGGCATTGTGGGCACCGCCAAAAGAGTTCGGGCGCTGTTCGGCAGTTGCGACCGGCACAGGCACAGTGTACAGGTGCACGCGAGGTGTCGGTACATCGTTGAGTGCTGCAGCAACATGGGTTGAGAGTGGAGCTGGCAGCACTCACTTGTCGATGAGGAAGACGCGGTTGGAGGAGGCAAGGTACCCGAGCAGGTACATGGGCCGGTCCAGGTGCACCACCGTGGTCACCTCGCCGCCCACGCAGTAGTTCAGGCGCCAGGCGGTGTTGTTGTACACGAAGCACTCGCCCACCCACACGCCGGTGCGCACGCGCTCGCTGACCTCCGCCTGCAGCTCGAACGCGTCGTCCACGCCGTCCTCGCCGGCGGAGCCGCCCGAAGCGAAGTGCTCGTCCACCAGGTCCCTGTGAAACCCAACACACGCGCTTTAGTATCATTGCAACTCCGGGAAGCCGCGTCCTAACTGCACCGCTGTCACTGCAGCCGCTGCCGCAGGGCTTGGTCGCCAGCCCGCCCCAGGCTGACCCGTGCCGGCGCCGCCACGCACCGGTTGTACTGCAGCACGTAGAAGCTGGTGTCACCCAGGATGGCCACCGAGTTGCCACTCTCGCTCCACTGCACCGACTTGGCCGCCACGTCGATGCGGCGCACCACGCGGCCGTCCCAGTCGTAAAACACGACGAAGTCGGTGCCGCGCACAGCCACCAGCGCGCCGCCGTGGATGCCCTCCGCGTTGAAGCCCAGCTGCAGCGTGCTCTTCTCCTGCAAGGGGTCGAGAGGGCGCGCAGAGCGCGGCGCGAGTGAGCGCGGCGCGGTAGGATCACGTGCTCCTGTCCAAGTAGCACTTAATGGCGTGCACCACAAGTCGCGATTTGCCAGTACTGGCGCAGCGGCGCAGTTTCGTTAAGCGCGGCCCCACACCGAGGAACATGCGCTCTCAGTACGGTACCTGGAAGTTCTTGTAGATCTTGACCTTGCTGGTGGACTCGCGGATGGCGTAGTCGTTGCCGTCGGCGCTCCACACGAACTCCAGGCCGCTGCCGAACGCCTTGTTGCGCCACGCCAGGGCGGTGTACACGATGTACTCGCCTGCGGGAGCAACCGGTTGCCCGTGGCGGCGGTACATCAGCTTCATGCAGGAACAGAAACGATGGCCACTACCCCATACTGTCCAAGCTGTCAGGAGGGCACCGGTGCACTCACCGTCGCCGCACACGACGACGAAGCGGCCGTTCTGGTTGTGCTGCAGGCTCTGCGGGTACAGGTCGCAGGAGCCCAGGTCCTTCACTGGCAGCGGCAGGCGCTCGCCGTCCGCCATCTCAAAGTCCGCGCCCAGCGCCTTGATGTTGACGGTCTGTGAAAACGCCATGAATGAGGCGAGGGCACCATTGCGATAAGAACAACGCCCACTGGACACACAAACAAGGAGCTCAGGCAGTTAGCAAGAAGCGCTCCGGCAGCAGAGGCATGGGAGGCAGGAGTAAGCATTGCGTACCTGAATCTCGTTGTGCTTGGCCCAGATGATCTTGCCGCTGCTGTCCATGGACGCCACGGGCTCGTCGCGACCGACCTGTTACGGCGACAGGGATCGCACGGGTCAGGCGCGGCATAGGGGAGGCATAGCTACAGGTTCCCCCCGCTCGTGAGTTGTCGGCCATCAACCTGTCCAGCATTTAGTACCATCCACGCGGCCGTGTGCAGCGCCCAACTGACCTTCAGCATCACGCAGCCCTCGTCGTAGCCGATGGCAATGCTGCGAAGTCAAAAGTGCGTGCGTCAGCAAGGTCACGTCAAGGCCGGATAATTACGTTCGCCCCCTCGTCCTCCTACACCTGGTTGCGCCACCTGCAAGCGCATTCACGCATCTGTCCGCCGTCCTCACCAGTTGGAGCCCTTGGCATAGCCCAGGCTCCACACGCGCTCCATGCGGTAGTCCAGGGTGTTCTCCAGGCGGTAGGTGGTGCTGTGCCAGACCTTCACGGTGCCGTCCTCCGAGCCCTGTGCGCCCGCACACAGCCACCCCCAGCGCGAGTTTGTTTGGGTCCAGTGCCATGCTATCGCACATTGCTTTACCCGCATCGAACCAGCACTCCTCCTTCGGCCTGTGCAGCGACGCGGAAACCCGAAAACAGCCCTACCGTGACAATGATGGGCAGCTCCGGGTGGAAAATGGCCGACGAGATGTTGTGCTGGTGGCCCTGTGAACCGATTAGAGCATGTTGCATGCAGCAATTCGTTAGTGTCCGTCACTGCTTGCTGGACAATGCGAAGCGGGTTCCATCTGCCCACGCACCTCCAGGGTGGTGACGCAGGCCTTGGTCTGGTAGTCCCACACCTTGACCAGCTTGTCGTCCGCACCCGAGATCAGGAAGGGGCGGTCACCGCCTGCATGCAACGGAGCACACGGCCAACCGCCAATCGACACGTGTTAGACCCCCACTGTACTAGCACGCCGTTTCTGCCCCAGTACGCGCCGCATGCCCCCCGCACTCGTTTGTCCATGCCGAGTTCCTGCTGCTCCATGGCGATTCGGCAACTATACGGCCTGCATGACCGCCCGAAGCCCCGGACGCACCGTTGAAGTAGTCCACGCAGTTGACGCCCTTCTCGTGGCCCTCCAGCGTGAAGTTGGGAGTGGGCTGGCCCAGGCTCCACACCTGCCCCGAACACGCATTGTACCAGTCGATGAGCAAACTAGGCAGGACGGAGCCGCGCAGCGGCTCCGGCATAGCTCTGGAGACTGACACTGACAACTGCAGTGCTGAACTCGCCAGTCCCGCGCACCTTGATGGTGCGGTCCAGCGACGCGGAGGCGAAGGTGTTGGTGTCCTTGGGGTTGAAGGACACTTGCATCACGTAGTGCGAGTGGCCCTCAAACACCTGGACGCAGTTCCAGCCCTGCGAGCGCCCCGGCAGCCCATGCACCAATCGCTTTAGCAAACCAGGCCGTAACCACTCCACCTGGATTTACATAGACAGGCCACCGCTGCGCCTGTGAGACGCCAGCTGCCCACACCTGCGTACACTTGCACCAACCCACCTTCTCCCAGTCCCACAGCTTGATGAGCATGTCGTCTGACGAGGTCAGGATGTAGGGCATGGTGGGCGAAATGGTGATGCACCTGCGCCGAAAACATGCCCAATCAGCAGGAGCGTTGCAGGAATCATCGTGCCGCATGCGGCTTTGCTTGGCCCTGCAACCCGTGTGTCTCTTTCCCTCCCTCGGCAGCTCCTCCGCCCAGACGCACCGGATGTAGTCCGTGTGCGCCTCGAAGGTCTTAACCTTGTCCATGGTGTTGTAGTTGTACACGCGGATGAACATGTCGTCCGAGCCCGTGATCACCCACTGCTTGCGCGCAACAAACTTGGCCGCGCGCACCGGCAGCTCCGTCACCTCAAACGACTTCACCAGAGTCTGCGCAGCAAGCACACCGGGCGCCCAGGCACACACGCCGTCAGGTACGCAACCCCAGCGCAGCTTGCGCCTCTCGATTCTCCAACACACGGGCATCGCCTTGACACCCGGGTAGTACGCCATTGGTGCGCGCTGTCACACGCTCTATTCCCCCGCCCCGACCCGCCCCAGGTCGTGCCTGGTCCGTGTAGTTCCAGATGTAGACGTTGCCGTTGTACAGGTTGGCCAGAACCCTGCAAGCAGGACAAGACCGCAGCGGCCACGCAGTTGAGGACGGCTCGCATCCACTCGAGAGTTCCATGCCCAGGCTGGCCTACCGCTGGCCAAACCCCTTGCCCCATCCCCTTTACACTCCCAGCGGAAAACCAACACAGTCATCGACGCGGATAGCGCCTGCAGCCGTCAAAGGGCGCAGCACACCCTCAAAAGCCAACCCCCAGCTCGCCGGCCTGTTGCAGCTTGCCGCTCACCATGGCTCCGTGGGGTGCACATCGACACCCTTCACACGGTCCGTTCGCTGGACCAGCTGCTTCTGCGTTTCATAAGTCAAGTATAGGGAAGCTTTCAGACTCGTGCTGTGACGAGAAATCCGCCTGAGCCGGAGCTGCTCCGTGAAGTTGCATTGGCCCGTCCCCCTGATACGCCAGCGAGGCCCGCGAAGCCCCCAGCAAACCTACCTTGATGTCCAGACGCAGCGGCTGTGTGCAGGTGCGCGTGCAGGCAAGGGGGAGCACAGGTCCAAGCAAGATCAGCAGGTGAACGTTGCGGTCAAGCGCCCTGTGCCCCACCTCTACTCACCATTTCTGCTGCTGGTCCTTACAGGCGCCCTAAGGGCAGGAAAGGCTAGCTACTTTCTGTCCAGGCTCGGCGCAGGCCTTGTCGCAGCGATGCTACCCTCAGTCGTCGCCAAAATTCCTTTGGCAGGAAGCCCTGCACTTGATTATGCAATGCGGATTGCCCTGAATCTATGCGAGTGAAGCGAGGACACGGTGCTCATCGATGCCACTCGGCGACCAAGCTCGCAAATATCAATCAGTCGCGCTCCAAACCAGAGCGTCTCGTGCATGTAATCAATCTTTTCGTGAGCATTAATCCTTTCCGGGCTCGTCGGCCAACTCGCAACTGCTGTGGCGTGTCCCACCTGGCAGGACCCCCGCCCCCCAACCCCAGCCCCCCAACCCCCTCCCGGGCTACCACCCTTCACCGCTCAGTCCACGCCCGCGTACTTCTTCCCTCCCGAAACCAAACAGTTTGGGATATCCTCCAAGCACCAAGTTTATACATTTTGCATACGGACGCCCCAATCTTTTGGGTCGACTGCAGAGTGGTCTGCATTGGGAATGGTGCCTGCTGCTCACGCCGTAGTGCTGTAATCTTAGTAATGTCGCATTCATAGTGCTGTATCTGCCAGGCTCCGTTCGGGCAGCTGTGGACTACTGAGCCCTGAAATCCTGAATGCTTGAAACCTTGAAGGTTGCGCAGAAGAGGCCCATACAATCCTTCACGTGTCCGTTACATTCGTCCGAGAGCTGTTGCTCCTCCGCCTCTGCTCCTAGGTCCGATTCCTGTGCAGACGTCTGCTCTGTTGTGCGGCATTCCTTGCCGTCCGTGCTTGCACTTACCACCGCGGTCACGCCTGCGTTAATTTCGTGGTCCCCCACACCACTTATCGTCACCAACTCATCAATACAAGTGCTCCCCATCAATGCACGCAATCCATGCGAGACTCCGTCTGTTCGGTCTAACATGTTGCCGCAAATAGGTCGCCTGAATCACCCACCATTTCCCACCACACTCAACAACCGAAGCAAAACAGACATGGCATAAGCACACTCTGGGCCACCACACTGCTACACGAAAATCACCTGCCCGCTGCTGCTATCCGAAGCTGCGGGCAATCTGTAGCCAGCCGTTGTGTAAACCACACTGATTCAGGTGCTTATCCCGGTATGTGACAGGGCATGTGAGGCGTGCCGCCTCGCCCAGCTTATTCATAGAGTACAGACTATGTGGGAGGCGGCGCCGTACGTAGCCGGCACCGCTCGGTTCGTCCAGTGACATCCGCATTAGCTTCTGCTGCCACACAATGCAGATACTTAAATGACACATCATAACAACACACGCTCACGTACACTCTGACATCACGCAACTCGATGATTTTCTTCTCTTTCCTGCTAGGGTCCGGGGCACAGACTGCCACTGCTGGTCTGGATGACTACTAGGGACTCACGCCCCTGAGTTGCATTGCGAATGAACAGCAGGTCCGGGTCAATGAACTGTGGTCTAGTCCACGCCAAGGCAGCGTCCAAGGCCATCGCCCCTGAATCTTTTACTGTTGCTTGTTTGAGGAGAACAGCAGCTCGTTCGCGACCAACGCCACCACGGTCGAGGTGAAGGTGAGGGACAGCGCGGTCCAAGGATCCTGGCCGTTGACGTAGAACCACCCGGTGACCAGCACAGCACCCGCACCGGTTGACAGAATGTCATACCTCTGTAGTAGGGCGTGCAAAGGCGGGGAGGGGGGGGGAACATAAGTCACCGGGGATGGCGCAAAGGAGACATCCGGGATGTCCCCTCGGGCGGGCGGGAGGAAACCAAAATCAAGTGCACAATTATCATGAACACTCCAAACCGTGAAATATGCACGTTGTCATGGTCCGCAATGCCCCCGGCAAAACACGGCCGACAGATGTGCAAGCTTATGCGGAGGATGCAACACCCAGGCACATCTAGCATCAGATGATGCCAGTGCACGAAAGCGGTGAAAGCGCAGATTCTGCCACGAAGCCCCGCTAGCGAAAAGTGTCGGCGAGTCGCCATGTCGCGGCAAAAGGTGCTGACCAGTCAAAGCGCCCAAGCTCTCACCCGCACAAAAGACTCCACAGCGCCCTGGATGTTGCGCACGGGATCTTGTAGCTCCGCGCGAACAGCGACACAGCGGGTGCGCGACATGGGGACGGCTGCCCGCGGGCGCCGCGCCTGCTTGGCGGCGACGCTGAAGGCGGCAGGTGCACGGCTGGACAGGGCGTATGCCATCGTTCACGAGTTGGAGCGGAACGGGTTTCAGAAGGTTGACAGTCGGAGTTGGTGACTTGCGCAGATAAGGGTGTCTTGCAGACGTAATGAAATGTTCCGTGTTGGGGTCGTCAAGTATATTATGCGCAGACTGCACGCGCATTTAAATAGGTCGCGACCGAGATTGAAGCGCGACAGAATCTAGATCCCGATCAGAAGAACCCTACTTCCAACTTCCGGTCAATCTTCTTTGGCGTCCGCTTGTATGCTATATGCGTGCAGGGTGGTAATTATAAGCACACGGCCAGCACAATGGGAAGGCTCCACTCGCGTTACGTCGCGGTACGGGCATGTCGACACATCTAATGCCGACACGCATATCGACAGCGCCGGGCTCGCAAGCACACCAATGCCGCGTGCCACCTTGTTTATGTGATGTCGTGTGAAACGAGGCCACCTTCGCGGCTTAAGGGTGGGAGTTAGGGGCTCCCGCGTACGTCGAACGCCCTGATGCCGCCCCCTCCTGAAGGGGCCGTCGGGCGCTAGTCACTAGAGCGATACCCTCAATTGCCCCCGCCATCCGCTGTCTCAGATTGTCCCCGTCCTCACGCCGCCGATGCATGCGTGCCGTAAAACACATTTACAGTGAGGCGTTTCACGCCCACGCTGTTCCCTTGCTTCTTTGACCATGTGTGTAGTTGGCGGTGGGCCAACATGCAGGGGAAATCCCGAGCACTCACTCTCCCCCCCAGGAGTGTCCATCCGACGTCATATCTTATTGACAGCAGTCAGTCATTCGTCAATCATGAAATGTGTGCTAGTCACCGGTCACTGCTACTCCTGATCTGTTGTACACATTGCGCAGAGACTCACATGCGTCGGTTGGCCACGAGCCCACCGCGTACGAGCCCCCAGAAGCTAATCCTAAGCTCCTACAACCTGCGACGCCAACCATAGGGGCCGAGTGCGCCCCGGCACACCGCAAGCCCAGCGCTACGTGCATCTTCTCGACTGACAGCTTGGGTCCTAGCGCGGCGCTGGCCAACACAGCAAAACCACACCGGGTCGTCACCTGCCTACGTACCGCCGTCTAATGTTTGCACAACTGCACAGAACTTGGGCCCACAGCCCTTAAAACACAGCCCCTACCCTGCCGCTGCAACACTGCAATGCATGCAGCTCTGGCATTTCACAGAATGCTGCGGCCCAGGAAGTCCAGCTTGGCGCGGTTGGGGCGGCTCCAGGGGGCAGCAGGGTTGGCAGGCGGGGTGGTGGGCTGCACGGCCGGCATCGCGGGCTGGGCGGGCGGGGCGGGGGCAGCCGGCGCTGGTGCAGCGGCGGGCACGGCGGGGTTGGACGCCATGGAGGCGGCGGTGGACTGGTTGACGACGCGGCGGGCGGCGCGGGCCTGCTGCTGCTGCGCGTTGCCGCCGTTGAGGAGCTCGTTCTCGTAGGTGGGCGCGAAGCCGGTGGCGATGATGGTCACGTGCAGCTCGCCGTCGTACTGCTCGTCCACCACTGCGAGGCGCGACCAGGGTAGGTTGGAGAGAGTCAAACAGCAGGTCAGGGCACAGCGAAATACGCTGCGGAGGGTGGGGCACCATACACGCACTGCCCTGTTCTGCGGTGTCCCTCTTTCCCGTGTGGTCTCCAACACAGCGCCCTGAGCACGATATCGTGCGCGGCGCACTGGTGGGCGGAAAGAGCTTGCGGTGCGGCTGGCTGACCCCTCACCAGCTCCGAAGATGATGTTGCACGAGGGGTCCGCCAGCGCGGTCACCACCTCGGACACGCGGTTAACCTCTGCCAGCGTCAGGTCACGGCCGCCTGTGTGGTGGTGGCGGGCATGGCGGGCATGGTCCACGTCAGGGCCTCAGCCACCGCCACCGCTTCATCCTCCATCACCACAGACCGCGGTAGGCACGCGTCTCCGACTCGGGCCCAACGCCCCCGCCCCCACGCACCAGTGATGTTGTACACAATGCCGGTGGCCTTCTCGATGCTGCGCTGGATGAGCGGCGCTGAGGTGGCAGCCAGGGCGGCCTGCTCCGCGCGGTCGGGGCCACCAGGGGCGGCCGTGGCGGTGGAGGCAGCGCCCACGCCCAGCATGGCCGTGCCTGCGAAGTCCAGGACCGGTACCACCTTTCGGTTCGCGTTCAATCACGGTATGCACGTGTTCAAGCACTGCTCGCGCCGTGTGAAGCAAAATCCCAAGTGGGGGCAGTGGATCACGAGCAGTGAGACGGGCACTCCCCACTATGGGGAAAGTACGCCGGCATTTCAGCCACAGCGTGAACGCACGACCCACCGCTGTTGCTCATGATGGCCTTGACATCCGCAAAGTCGACGTTGATGAGGCCGGGCACGGTGATGATGTCCGAGATGCCCTGCACACCCTGGCGCAGCACATCGTCCGCCAGCGCGAAGGCGTCCTGCAGCGCGGTGCTGGCGCCGGCCACGTCCAGCAGCCTGCGCGCGCGGGGGCACGATACCAAATGTAAAGAAGAGCTATAAAAGTGCATGCTTGTTACACAAGTTGTGCAGCAAACAAACACGCAGTTGGCAGCAGCGGGGCGGCAAGAGACTTGCTTAACAAGGCGCATCCGCACACGAGACGGCACGCGGGGGACGCGGGAGAGGCCGCCGCGGGCGCCCGACTCACCGGTCGTTGGGGATGACGATCACGGAGTCCACGGCTTCGCGCAGCGCCTCAATGCCCTCCAGAGCCTGCGGTTGCCCGACCATGCCGCCAAATGGCGCCGCAGTCAGTACGCGTGTGGTGCGGGCCCGTCCGCCCATGCTTTCACAAACTTCATCAGGGGGCCCTCCCCGCCAGCGGTGAAGCCCAAAGTAGCTAGCCAGCAGGGGCGCACCTGGCCAGCGCGGCGGCGGCCCTCAAAGTTGAAGGGGTAGGTGACGACGCCCACGGTGAGGATGCCCAGCTCCTTGGACAGGCGGGCCACCACGGGCGCGGCGCCGGTGCCGGTGCCGCCGCCCATGCCCGCGGTGATGAACACCAGGTCAGCGCCCTGTGGCGCACAGGCGAGGGGTGACGAGGGGGGTGTAAGCAGTCCAGGCCGTCCGTGATGGCCGCAGTGACGGCAGCGGCGACTACGGTACATGGTGCACGTCAAGCGGGAAGGTGTAACACGCGAGGCAACAGCCGCATTCACGCCGTGCCTGCGCATCATACCATGACCGGTCTGCGCTCACCTGCACCATGCGGCGCAGCGCCTCCTCGCTCTCCATGGCGGCGCGGCGGCCCAGCTCGGGGTTGCCGCCGCAGCCCAGGCCGCGGGTCAGCTCGCTGCCGATCTGCACCTTGTTGAGCGCCTGGTGGGCGGCCAGGGCCTGGGGCGGGGGAGGCAGGGCGGGGCATGAAAAAAATGTCACAAGAACGGCCGGCAGTGATGGCAATGAGCTGGATGAACCGGGTGGAAGAGACGGGAGGCTTCATGTAACCAGGAGTGGCGGGCGGGGCTTTTCCTCACCTGGGCATCGGTGTTGATGGCCCAGAACTCCACGCCCTGCAGGCCGCTGTTGATCATGCGGTTCAGGGCGTTGCCGCCACCGCCGCCAACACCAATGACCTTGATGCGGGCATCGCCACCGAACGGAATGTAGCTGCGAGCATGAGGCAGGGCAGGAGTGTGGGATGGTCAGGGACATGAAGCGTGCCGCAATGCCGGGCGCCGCGTGCAGCCTGTACTGCTTGGCGAATCTCCACAGGCTCGGCTATTCCTGCGCATGCTTACCCAGTGCTAGCGACAACCATGTAGTTGCGGCCAGGGCGGCCGCGCACAGGCGCCATTTGGTGATGGCGGAAGACCGACGGCTGGCTGGGGTAAGAGGTGCTGGTCGCAGGCTGAGGCGTGACGGTGCGCTGCGGGACCGGCGCCGCGCGAACATGAGGTACGCGGGCCGCCGACGAGCTAGAGCATGCTGAGCGCTTGCTCGTCAGAGAACTGGAGGCCAGCATGATTGAAACTTGGTCGAAACACGGCTCGGTGCGAGGATTTTCAGCTGCGACAGACGAAAACGGGGAGCGCCGCGGCCTCGTTAGTTGTTGAACAGCATGTTGACAGCCACAAAAGGTTGTAAAGGAGTGTTTTGCGCGCCCTGTTGACACTACTCGTGCAGTAGAGGGCCGCCCCAGCTCAAATTGCCCCGCGCGCTGTCGCAACCACGCCGCTGCTCCTTGAATGATGTCACGGGTGCAGATGCCACGCTATATGACGTGCGCATACATTCATGGCGCTGGTTCTCAAGCTGACAAGCTCGCCTTCGCGAACGCGATGTTACAAACACGCACCCGGTGCAGGCTCGGTGGCGCTCGCTTGGACAGCTCTCTGTGGTGCCTAAGTGCTAACACCGTTCAAGCAAAATATACTGGGAATGGGGGACTGGCGCAGACGAGGCTGACAATGGCGCGCTTTGGGGGATCGGATCCAGGGCCCCCATGCTCAAATTGAATTTAGCTCAGACAACTCATTTAGCTCAGACAACTGCGGAGTGGAACATTGGTATCAGAAACCGCAGACACATCAATAGCGTTGCAAAGCAGGTGGAGCTGGATCGAGAGTGCGCTCGCGGCGAACGCGGGCTTTGACGTGGCCGCCACACTTGCAAGCACCTTGATTGTTAAATCAAAATTACAAGGCAGGTCTACATCCATGGCGTGTGCCGGGGTTTGGTCCGTGAGCGGCGCTGCGAGCCATTACTCCGCATGTCCTGGCGGATGTCCTCAGGCATGTCCTTCAGGCGGAACGACCCAGTCTAGGCCGGCCGCACCGCACATTCCACGTAGATACACCCAGTCACCCACATAGACCCCCCTGGCCGTATGCGGGCCATTCATTTGTGCTGCTGCATGCGCTAAACAGCCATCAGATACAGCCATCAGCCATCAGATACGCAAGAGAGGAAGCCAGCACGGTATCACCATGACCGACCCTTGTCCAGGGCATGTCCTGCCACCCATGTTCCGTCCGTTCCTCAGACACGCTCAGACCTTCGTCTCGTCGCCACTGCCGCCCCTGTTCTCCCTCGCGCTTCCCAACCTGTTCCCACTGACGTTCATGTCTAACCTGATCGACTATTTGCATGTTGCCGAACTGCCGGTACTTCCACTCGAACATACAGAGGCACGGGCCCACGGTACTGCAGGTCTGCGCATCCGTTAGCATCCATGATCCATTTCTAAGTTCTCAGCATCCTCTCCGCCCCTGCTCCCCATACTCTCGCTCCTAGTGACCTTATGCACGCCCCACTCAATGCCGCACCGGTTACTTCCTTGCTGTTCTTCGGTTGAATTCATCAAGTTCCCCCCTCCCTGCGCCCTACTGTTAAATGTCAAGACCACAGTGCTTGCGCCGTCGTATTGCGTGCCCCATCGAATGCCCTCTCCCATCTCCAGCATGTTGAGTTTAAACGCGTGGAGCTGGGCCATCGCACCGTTGAAGAAAGCAGTGCTAACATGGCACCAGCATACGTAAGCTAGCGTGCCTCATGCGGTGTCAGACCACTACGGCATTCACTCGCTGACCCGTGCCCTCCCCGGGCAAGGTCGCCAGGACGCAGGTCTGGGCTGTGCCAGACCGCAAACTCGGCCACGCAGGACTCCATGACCCAAGGATTCCATTTACCACACGCTCCCCGAGCCCCGCGCCACCGCATTTTAGGCCGGTGCTTGCTGCCTTGCCTGCTAAGGCAGCCCCGCGCCGGCCACGGGGCAGCAGGTGTCGCTGGAGTAGATGGACACGTAGCACGTGGCGCTGCCGTCGCCCAGACAGAAGGCGCCCAGCCCCACGCCCTGCCGCAGCTCCAGGCACACCTCCGCCCGCCCCTTGGACACCAGGTCGCGTGTCAGGTCGGTGTTCCAGTCGATGGGCCGCACCCACAGTGTGTTCCCCACCCGGCGGTCTGTGCCCGTCGCGCCGGGCCGCACCCACCAGGTGTCCAGGATGTCGGCTGTTCCATTGCTGGTGGTGCTGGCGGTGCCGGGGGAAAGGGGGAGGCGGCGCTGGTCGGCGCTACCGCGCACCACCACGCTGGCCAGCGCGGCGCGCTGGGTGACGTTGGCCAGGACGGCCAGCTGCGTGACGCGGCTGCTGCCAGCGCAGGCCTGCGGTCATGGGGGCGGGGATGGGGGGCGGGGATGGGGGGCGGGGGTCATTCACACCTATGCAAGCTGACCGGTAATAGCGGAAGCAAACGACGAGGGGAGGGGTGGTTGTGAACACCAGCCCAATCTAGCTAGACAAGGGACCGACAAGGGGGCATCACGGAGGTAGGCGAGGCGTGGGAGGTGAAGCCGATGGCACTTGGCGGGGGTCAGGGGTTGTCGGAACAAGCAGGTGCAACCGCTCGGTGCACGTACCGTGGTGTTGGTGGAGGCACCGGTGTTGAGCTGGATGCCAAAGCAGTGCAGCTGGTACCTGTGTGTTGGAGGTCATAATGGCCAAAACACAAAGCCCGTGTATATACCGGCATTCAATTGCGTGCGCGCGTGCGGAGGGCGAGGATGCGTACCGGTGCGTGTGACCAGGTGCACATGAAGCGCTTGACATCACAATGACAGCAGTCCCTCCGTCCCTCACCGCCCCTCACCTTGTGGTCAAGATGGTGACGTTCTTGAACTCAATGTCGCGCCGCAGCCGGAACGCGCCCGCGGGGCTGTCCTTGCTGCAAGCCGCGTCCGGCGGGAACGCGGAGGTGGCCGGCGCCGCCGTGGAGCAGTCGCGCTCATCCGCCGGGAAGCAGCCTCCAGTGATGGTACCGCCACCACTGCTACTGCTGCTACTACTGCTGGCCGAGCCGTCGCTGGCGCGCAGGCGGTAGCTGCGCGCCGTGGGCGGGTAGGCGGCGCAGCCGCCGCCGCTGCCTGCGCCGGTGGCCAGGGGCGGGAAGAGGCTGTCGAACAGCTGCAACAGGCCCTGCGACAGCACGCGCGGCAGCGCCGACGCCTGGGCGGTGAGGAAGTCGGTGCACACGGACACGGCGGCGATGCTGGGGCTGTCGGTGGGGCTGCAGCCGGCGGTGCGCCATGCGGCGGCGCCGCCGGTGCCGAGCAGGCGGATGCCCTGCGCGTCAGCAAGCGGCTGGAAGATGTCCTGGGTGGCCTGCGGGCGGTCGAAAGGAACTCATGCGCGTAAAGTGGTTGCACGGGGCCGGTCAGGAGCCAAGGTAACACGCACCCACAGCCCCCGGATAACGAGAGCAACAGTCACACATCGCGCAAGTGACGCCGGCCATCGCCCGCGCTGTTGCCTGACAGCCGGCAACTAGGGTGGCCCCCACCTTGGATAGCGTCGCGCAGAAGGACTTGGCTGATGATGCGCCGGTGCCAATGAACTGCAGGGTCAGACACAGCTGGCAGCGGGCCGGCGCGGGCGGCGGCGGCCGCGGCGGCGGAGGACCGGGAGGCGGGGGAGGCGGCGGTGGACTGGTGACCGGTGACGGGCGCGGCGGCGGCGGGGACGGGAGGAGAGGTGGCGGCGGCGGCGGTGGCGGCGGGGGAGGCAGATCCGGCACCGCGCAGGCTCTGTGAATGCGAAGTACCACCAGGGTCACGCATTCATTCAATTTCAAAAACACATGAAGTCCTGGGTGGGATGCGCCGTGACGCGATCGGGGCATGCTTGCATTCACGTTCCTAGCCGTGCGCACCCCACCGGTCATTTTCGCGTGACCGCGCAACCCCACATCCAGAAAAACATCCAATTGCTCCCGGCTCGCACACACACGGGCTCCCTCCTCGCCCCACACGACTCACGTTTGGTACATGGCCTCGAAGCCGCAGCTGAGTGCGTTGGGGTCTTTGTAGGTGGCGGCTACGATGGTGTGCCCCGCCAGCTCCACCGGGCACTGGTCGCTGCCCGGCAGCGCCTGCCAAAAGGGCACCCGCTCATCGAGCCAATGCTGCAGGTCAGCAAAGTTGAGGATGGGCTCGCGCACCGCGCCGCACACGCGCACGTAGGAGATGGGCAGCCCGGATTTGTCCGTGGCGTGGGGCACACACGCGGTGATGTTGAAGCCGCCGGGCACGGCGATGCCGCGGTCAGAGGTGGCCAGGCTCAGGTCTTCCGCGATGATGCTGCCGAAGGCCTCACACTCATAATCCGAAAGGGAGTACGGCTTGAAGACAAATTCAGAGCTGACGATGATTGAGAGCTGGATGCAGAGCTGGCAGAAGACGTTGGGCGGAGGCGGCGGCGGTTTCGGCGGCGAGGGCGGGGAGGGCGGGTACGCGGGCGGGAGCGGGGGCTGGGGAGGATAGGCAGGCGGCAAGGGCGGTGGACTCGGCGGCTCTGGGGAGGGCGGCGGATCAGGAGGTGGTGGCGAAGGCTGTGGCGGCGGCGGTGGGTTCGGTGACGGCGGATCGGGTGGCGGCCGCGGCGGCGTGCGGGGCGTGCCACGCGGCGGCCGTGGCGGCGGCGGGTCCGCGTTGCGGCACAGGTAATCGACGGTCGGGAGACCGTCCGAGTACAATTCAGAATCGTACATCCGTACCCGGAAAGTGTTGCCGTTTGCCGAGTATGGGCAGCCGGGGTCGCCCGCGCCGCGGCGGCCGCCGCTGGCCAGGCCCACCACCACGCGGGGCACGGACGTGCGGGGCGAGCCGTCGCCGCCAGCCGCCCACCCGTACAGCACACTCAGCGTGTCGTACACCCACGGCGAGGCGATGGAGCCGCATACCCGCACGTACGGAAACGTGCCGCCGCCGTCCCCGGGGGAAAGGTCCAGCAGCTGCCGGCGCTGCTGCGGCCTGCCGGCCCGCCCGCCACCCAGCAGCTCCGCCCGCTCCTCCTCCGGCGCCTGGTGCTGGCGCTCCTGCAGCCGCCGCCGGCGTTCTTGCGGATCAGCACCACCACCACCGCCGCCGCCGCCGCCGCCGTCTCCACTGCCACCGGTGCCGCCGGTGCCTCCATCTGCCGGTGGCACGTAGTCGGTGACGCAGGCGGCCAGGCGGAAGGGCGCAAACACCATGCCGCCGTTCGTAAGTGTGACATTAGTAATGCCCGCCGCCAGCCGTGCCGCCGCCGCCGCACACACCGTGTCACCAAGCACGAAGCCTGCGGGGCCCACGGTGGGGTCCGCGGGGATGACGTACACCTCAATGCACACGTCCGTGGCGTAGGCGGCGCCGGGTGGCAGGGGTGCGTCCGGGTGCGGCGAGGGCGGCGGCGGCGGGCCGGGCGGTGGCGGCGGGGAGGGTGGGGCGGGCGGCGACGGGCTCGGGGGCGGGGGTGGGCTAGTCCATAGGTACTGCCACTTGGCGTCATCGCTCCACCTGTGGTGCAGGATATGGGCGCGTGCAGGGGCGTGAACGACCGCACACAAGCAGCATTCAGTTAGCGCCTAGGGCCCGCAGGCCCAGCAAAAACAACAAAGCCCCACGTACCAGGGCGGCGGTGGAGGTGGAGACGGGGCCGGAGACGGCGGCCGTGGCGGGGGCGGGGCCGGCGGTGAGGGAGAAGGCGGCGGACTCGGCGGCGACAGGTCTGGCGACGCCGGGCTGGGCGGCGGCGCGGCAGGTTCACCCACTGCCCCTCCTCCTCCGGCTGAGTCGCCGCCGCACACGCCCCGTGCTGTCTCCACCCTCAAGCCCTCCATCTCCACCACAAGGCTCGCGGCCGTGGCGACGTACGGCACACCCGCCGCCGTCGTGCAGTTCGTACCGCTGAGCGCGGCATCCAGCCAGCCGTCGACATGCAGGTACAGGAAGTCTTGCAGGGATGCCGCCGCGTCCGCAGCCGCGTCCGCGTCCGCAGCCGGCCAGGCCAATGCGGCGCACACCGCAGCGCCAGTGCCGCTGCAGCCCGCCGCACCGGCTGACCCGTAAGGCGAGATGGACACTCCAGTACGTGTTGTGCTTGATGAAGTGAAGAACGCCAGGAGCTCAGCGCCCACTGCCGCTCGCCATGCGGTGCACTGCGGCTGCGACAGCAGCAGCGGCAGCGTCCCGCCGGCCCCAGCCGTGCCGCCGGCGCTGCTGTCCTGCTGCTGCGGCGCCAGCGGCAGGAGGCTAAACGTTGCGCACAGGAGCAGCCCGTCCGCCGATGGCTGCGGAGGAAGAGGCGACGGCGGCGACGGCGGCAAAGCTGGCGGCGGCAGCACTAGTGGGCTGGTGCTGCCGCCGGCGTCCTCGCCCGCTCCCCGACCAGCAGCCGGCGGCGTCGGCGGCGGGGTGCCAAGCGCCTGCTGCGACTCCACACTGGCGCTGCTGGGCACTGCCACCACGGACGTCGAGCAGCAGCCCCCGGATGCGTTTGATAGCACCGCCGTACATGTCGCCGATGAGCTGGTGCTGGGAGTGGAGCCGCCGGCGGTTTCTGGCGCCGCGGCGCACAAACGCGCTAAAGAAGTACACTCGCCAGCCAACCCCGCCGCGCCACCGCTACTGCTGCTACTGCTGCTGCCGCCAGCGCTAGCGGCGGCGCCTTTGAACTGCAGGCACAGCTGCGCGCGGCTGGCTCCAGCGCCGCCGCCACCACCGCTACTGCTGCTGCTACTGCTGGTGCTTCCTGTGAGCAGCGCGGGGCTCAGCGCGAGGCCGCGGATGACCAGCTGCCGCCAGCCGCGGCCCCCCACCAACGTGACATTCAGCTGCCGCCCGGCCCGCTTGCGGCCGCCGTCCTCGCCGGCCAAGAGGAGGTATGCGGAAACCCTTCTGGCGGTGACACGGCACTCGCTGCCTAAGCGGGGTGGAATGGCAGCCGTGGCGGGTGGCGGGGTCAGAGGTGGGGTGCCCGGGGGTGCCCGTGGCGGGCTGCATCGAAAGCAGGGAGGACGTCTCACTCTCTGCCTGCCGCCCAGCAGCACTTTTCAACCCTACACCTCACCTATGTAGATGGATACGGAATCAAGGCGCTCCCAGGCGCAACATCCCGGACTCTGTGCAGTCGACGCGCTGCATGCGGCGGGCGCTGATGCCACAGCAAGTGGCAAGCAATACGCGCCAGACCCAAGAAACCGCGCATCGGATTCCAAACTGAACACGCCAGTGGCACTGGGGCAAACTACGGCTGCGGTTTGCTTGCAGTCAACGGCGTGTAGGGCGCATTGTAGATAGCTGCAGCGAAAGACAACCACAGTGATAGGAAATTTTATGAGAATATGCACCAGTTACATTCAAGGCAACTTCTGTCGACCCACAGTATCAGGGCTCCCGTCGCCAGCAAAGCCCGACGACGACGGCCACTCCCGCAATAGACCAAGCTGGTTCTCATTCGTCTATAAGCAGCTCCATATTTGCCATTACTTAAGTGTCGTCCTGAGCCTTGTGGCACGGCCGCGAAGACCAGTGTGAGACTAACTAGAGTGCAAGCGTTCTGTTACGCATTTCCGGCCCTCATTGCCATAATCATACAGCAATGTCTTTCTATGCATTCAAATAGAAATTGTCCATGATGAGGAGTCATCGGATGGGGCCCGTCGGCCCTTCGGCAGCCATCGGCAAACCCCCTTCGGGCCCCAGCCGCAGCCAGCCCCAGCCATCCCAATCCCCGGCCGTAGCCAAGAACGCGCTCGGGGCCCTCGTCATGGGGCTTCTAGTCCGCACTTGCTTCTCACTCCGCCGGCCACTTAAGCAACGGCGGTTTCTTTGTTGCAGCCCGCAAACCAGTCTTCGGCACGCACCATGCCTGCACACACGCACCCCGCTCATGCCCTCGTCCACCCCTCGACAAGAAACCCCGCCGCCCGCGCGCATAGTCGTTAAATGACATTGTCCTTGGGACCTAACTACGGTACGCAGCATTATTTTTATTCGAGCAAGCCGATCATAGTCCAATGCACGCATGGTCTACACACGTCACTATCACACAGACACTGTCCTCTAAACCGGTACTGCTGCCCAGCCTCGCACAGTCGGGCTCGCTGCTGGCCACCCTTCTTCCCGACAGTTTGGCTATCGAAGACAACCGGGTAGCATGGGACGCAGCTGCAGGCCGCGACACAGCATCACAAAGTCAGGCAGCAGCCGCGGTGCACACACACATGCAGTTGGGTGTATCCTCACCGTGTGCTGATGCATACCGTACCCGAGGAATGCACTCGACCACTCAGACAATAGCAGCACACATGCAAATGCACCAAGTACAGCATACATTCCCGGAACGTACTTCTTAATGCTGCCCAAGTCAATCCAGTTGAATCGCCACCGTGCCAAACACGGTGCTGCCATCACCACCATCCACGTCGCCTGCGCTACCGCTTCTGCGGCGCGGACCGCGCGCCGCCCTGCTGGCCGCCACAATCCCTTCCTCCCCCAGAGGCTCCCCGGCCACATCCAGTTCTGAAAGCACCGTGCTCGTCGTCAGCCCGCCGTCCGCCGTCGCGCCGCCACCCGGCTCCAGGGCCGCCGCGAGGTTGTGATGCCACATCAGTTCCGCGGCGTGGCCGCGAGCCGCCGCCGCGTACACCGCGGCCGGCTGCGCCGCCACTGCCGCTGCCGCCGCTGCTGGCCCGTGCGCAGCCGCTGTCGTGGTGGCCGCCGCTGTGTGGCCACCGCTGCCATTGGCAGCATACAAGCCACCGCCGCGTTCCCGGCTGTCGCCGGCGCTGGACCCCTGGAAACCGCCCACCGTGCAAGCTACAGCCGCGGCGGCGGCGGCGGCAGCAGCCGCCATGTCATGCTCCTCCCCGCCGTCGCCGCCGGCGCCTCCGTATCCTGCATCCACCACGCCGTCGCTCATCACCGCTGACAGCGAGGACAGGCGGCTCGACAGCACCGAGGACCCCGACAAGCTCCTGCTCACGACACGGCTGCGGCCGCCGCCGCTGTCGCTGTGGCGGCCCGTCAGGCCCTGCACGGCTGCGGCCTGCAGCGGCGGCAGCAATGGCACCCCTGCTGGCGGGTCTGCTCTGTCCACCTCGCCGTCCGCAAGCAGCAGCTCCCTGCCCGGGTCGTTGCGGCCGCTTGAAGCCGCCGCGTCGTCGCCCTGGCCGCTGAGGCCGGCGGCATCGCTTCCGAGGTCCGAGCCACCAAGCGGCAGCACCGCAGCCTGGGCAGCCGCTGCCGACCATGCGTGCACCGCGGCCATCGCACCGCCGCTGCGGCGGCCGGACCCGCTCCTGGTGCGAGGGGTAGCTGCGGCTGCGGCTGCAGCAGCGCGCTCCCAGACGTCTACACGCGCCACGTCAATGTTTCCTGCCTCTGCCGACACGTGGGCTGGTGCCGATGCCGGCGAGGGCCACAGCGCATCCCGGCGCCGCCCACCGCCGCCTGCCGCCTCGCCGGCCACAGCCGCTGCAGCCATGGCAACCGCGGCAAGCGCCTCTGCGGCGGCTGTGTCGGCCGGGTCGGCGGCTGCAGAGGTGCTGGCCGGGGCGCCGGTGCCTGTGCAGCCACCGGCTGCCAGCCCGTACAAGGACACGACCAGCGTGTCATCGTCATCCATGGCCGCCTGGAGGCCACCGCCGCCGCCGCCGCCACCATTAACCGCCGTCGCTTCTGCGGCACCGGCCGGCGCCACGGCTGCAGCAGCAGCATCGGCCTCGGCCTCGGGGATTTGGCCCCCGCTGCGCCGAGCCGCAGACTCGCTGCTGCTACGGCTCTTCCTGCCATCGCCAGCGGTGGCCGCACCAAAGCTGACCCTGCCACCGCCGCTGTCCCGATCGCTGCTGGCCCGGCCGGCGGCGGCAGCCATGTCTGCCGCCGCCGGCGCACCGCCGCGACGGAGCCCGCCCGAGCTGCCGGCTGGCAGCAGCCTAGCAAAGAAACCAAGAGGCGGCGGCGGGGCTGGTGGCGGCGGCACGCCACCTCCCGGGTACAGGTGAAGATGCGCCGGCTGCTGCTGTTGCTGATGCTTGCTGGCATCGGGCGGTGCTGATCGCCAGGGCGCGCAGCCGCCACCGCCTTCACCTCCGCAGCCGCCACCACCGCCACCGTCGGCGGGCGCGCCACAGCGGGAGGCCACCCAGCCGCCGGCGGCCCGCATGCGGGGCGCCGCCCAGGCCTCCACGCCGCCCCAGGCCTTGCGGGCGACGACGCAGGCGAAGAAGGCGAGCAGGCCGGCGTTGAGCAGGATGATGAGGACAGCCACCGCGTTCTGCAGGTGGGGAGGCGTAAACGTAGGGGAGGGGGTGAGGCAGGCCCCAGCGGGTTGATGGAAGGAAGCATGCTGCTGCTACCATGCATGTGCGGTGAGTCCTGCCGGCGAGCTGACGGGTGTCACGCAGGCAGGCGGGCAGGCGAGCAAACCAGTCGGGCGGGCGGGCGGCCAGGCCCCCGCGCGCTCCCTCACCTGCGCGCTGGGCTCCAGGCCCTGGTCCACTGAGAAGTAGAGGCTGAGGGTGATGGTGAGGCTGAGCGTGGCCAGCGACATGAACTCCTGGCAGTGGTGGTGTGTCGGGGTATGGGTGTGTGTATGGGGTGGATGGAGTGGGTTGGTGCGAAGGTGATTGGAATAGCGGTACAGCGTGTGGGGTGTTGATGGGGCAGCTGTGCATGTGCACGATGTGTGGTTGTGTGGTCAGAAGTGCCCAGGGGTAGTGGGAGGAAGTGTGCGCGGCGGGTGTACCGGCAGCAGGCATGTGGACACGCGTGCGGCCATCCCCTCAGTCCCTCCCTCCCTCCCTCCCTCCCTCCCTCCCTCCCTCCCTCCCTCCCTCCCTCCCTCCCTCCCTCCCTCCCTCCCTCCCTCCCTCCCTCCCTCCCTCCCTCCCTCCCTCCCTCCCTCCCTCCCTCCCTCCCTCCCTCCCCCCCCCCTGCCCACCATCAGGACCAGGATGCGGGCCCGCAGCGGCGAGCAGGAGATGTTGACGGCCGCGATCACGATGAACACCGCCAGCAGCAGCAGCGCCTGGGCAGCAGGCGGCGGCGGCGGCGTGTGTTCGTGGGTGCTAGATAACACAAGATAGGTTGTGTGCGTGTGTATGTGCGTGCGTGTGTCGCGTGAGGGTGCGTGCGCGTGTATTGGGTGACACGCAGCGCGGCGCGGTACGGCGGCGACGGCTGCCGAAGTGCCCCACGCAACGACGCACTCCGCGTGCCCGCCCAACCTACCTGATACGACACGACCAGGCTGCGCCCGAGCACCTGTCAGCAAGCGGCGAAGGATGCGGCATATAGCGTGAGAGTGGTGCCAGTGAGGGCAGAGCAGCGGCATCACGTGGCATAGGAGCGCGCTGACCAAGGATAGGCTGCGCACTGCAGACGGCGTCGCGGTACGCATGCCAGGCCCGATCAATCACAGTCAATGCGCACAGCCGCACACACAAACACACGTGCGCGCACCTCGACCGCCACCAGCGCGAGCGTCTCCAGCATCAGCACGCTCTCCCACCAGATGAAGCGCGGCCTGGATGGGCGGGTGGGTAGCGGGGCGCAGGGGGTACGGCAAGCTCACTGGGCCGCAAGAGGAGGGCGAGCAACGGGCCGCGGCCTTCCGGCGACTACTTCCGGGCCAGCGCCGTCACCGTAACAAGCACCGTGGCCGGCGACACCGTCCTGGCTGCAAGCGGTGCGGCAATGCGGCAACGTGTTGCCGCAGGCAGCGTGTTGCCGCCGGCCGCTCACTCACTTGTAGCGCTTGTACAGGAAGCCGAACATGCGCTGCATGCGCTCCTCCTCCAGGCGGTGCCGGATGCGCCACACGAAGTAGAAGGCGGCGGCGGGCGGCCCCGCGCAGAACACCGCCACCGCCGCCACCCCCAGCGGCACGTACAGCGCCAGGTGGGCGCCGGAGTAGCACGCCTGCTGCATGTCCCGCACCCAGTACGCGCCAGCAGCCTGCAGCGACGGCGGGCGAGAGGAGGGAGGCGTGGCGCAAGGAGTGGGGGGTGGGGCGTGTGCGGACCGGGAATGGTTGGAATGGCGGCGGCGGTAGCATGCGAACACTAGCACACGTGCGCAGTACGGCTGCGGGTCTCCCGCGTCATGCGGTGCCAGGTGTCAGCCCACCGCCACGCACCCGCTGTGCCTCCGGGAAAGGGCCGGTACCGTCGTCAATGCGATAGCAGGCGAACACGGACAGGGCTGCGGCGGGCAGGTGAAAGAGGGAGCAAGGCGGCGAGGAGCGGCGTGAGCAGCACGAGCTGGTGGGAGCTGGCACCTTGCCGCGTCTTGGGAGTTGGCTCATCCCTGACAGCCCCTGGCTCCCGCTCACCCGTGTGTGCCCAGGCGGGGTACAGTATGAAAACGGCCGCGAAAAACACAATGCCCAGCTGCGCCCCCAGCGTCAGCTGCTGGTCCACCTGCAATCGCGTGTACGGGCACACGGCATGGGTGGTAAGTCAGCAATTAGGGCGGGCGGTGCATACTCAGCGAAGCAGAGTGGCCCCCCTATGCGTGCAAGGACAGGTTTGATCTGGGTCAGTGCGCGCGCTTGCCGGTCGCAGCCGCCCAAGCAAGCCCCACCCGCCTCACCCGCTTGAGCGTGGCCCGGCCAGTGAGGCGCGGCTCGATCACAGAGAACGCCCGAGACCGCAGCTTGTTGAGCGTGCTGAGCGCCTCGCTCAGGGAGGGCCGAGACGACCGCGAGCCGGTGCCCCGGTACCGCGATGCCGATATAGAGTGCTGCAGGGGAAGCAACGCGCCGCCGCCGCCGCTGCCGGCGGCGGCGGCGGCGGCAGCGGCGGCGGCGCCCGCACTGCCGGCGGCGCCGCCGCCGGCGCCGCCGTCAGTGCCGGCACTGCCGCGGGCCGCGAGCAGCGCGCTTGCGCTTGCGCGCTGCTGCAGCGGCCGCGGCTGCGACGGCTGCCGTGGCAGTCGCAGCGAGGAGGGCCGCAGCTGCAGCTGCTGCGGCGTGCGGCTCAGGCGGGAGGGGTGGGCGGGGAGCGTGTGGCTGGCGACGGTCCGGAGGGGCAGGCCCGGCGAGGCCGAGGCGCTGTTGGCGGCACGGCCGAGGCCGAAGAAGGAGGTGGAGGATGGCAGGGACGGCGCCAGCCCCAGCGTGGGCGTGGGCGGCTGCGCCTCACTGCTGCCGAGCGTGGAGCCAAGCCCCATTGACATGGCAGTGGCGGAGCCCGCTGTGGGCAACGGGCCGGGCCTGTGCCTGGGAGAAGCGCCAGCCGCGACGCTGCCGCTGCCGCTGCCGCCGCTCTCGCGGCGGGCCTTGAGAATGCCCCGGAGCGGCTTCGCACTGCCGGGCGAGCCGACCAGGGGAGCGCTGGTGCGCCGGCCGGCTGCTTTGGGGGATGCGATGCTCACTGACAGCCGCTTCGGCAGGTGCCCGCCCCCAGCGGCCGCGGGGCTGCTCGAGGGCTGCTGTGGAGGAGAGGCCGGCGGCAGCTCAAGCGGCACTGCGGGTGCGCTGGCCGCCCCTGCGGCTCCAGACGCAGGCGCCCGCTGCGCGCGGACAAACGCACTAAGGTGCTCCCGCAGGCTGCCAGGGTGGGCGGTGCCAGACTGGGCCCCGCGCTGCAGCCCCGGCGGCGGCAGCCGCTGCGGCGCCGGCGCCGCTGAGGGCGACTGCCATTGCTGCGCCGCCGTGCCACTCAGCCGCCGCGGCGGCGGGCCCTGTGCCACGGCCGCGCCTTGCAAATCATAGCCGTCTCCCTCGCCTGGCTTCAGCAACACCACCTCCAGCAGGTCCGCAGACGCCGCGCCCAATGCCGCGCCGGCGCCGAAGGTGCCCAGCTGGGCGTCGCCACCACCTGCTGCTGCCGCGTCACGGGCGTCGTCGCTGCCGGCTGCGCTGTGCTCCAGGACGGGCTCCACAGCGCTGATGCCTGACGCGGTGCGGGAGTAGGAGTAGGTGCCGGTGCCGGTGACGGCAGCGCCCGCGCTGGCGAACGGCCCGTGCTCCAACTCCAGGGCCAGCAGCTCCTGCGGCGAGCGCTGGCGCGGCTGCCAGTGGGGCTGCGGCGGCTGGCGGGCGGCCGCGGACTGCGCGTCGGCGGGCGCGCCTTCGGGCGCTGCCGCCGCCGCTGCAGCAGCGCTGGCGTCGCCATCCGCCTCCAGAGCGTCGACTGCCGCTGCCTGCGCGTGCTGCTGCTGGTGCTGCTGCAGGTACTGGTGGTGCTGCCGCTGGCGCGTGCGCCGCCACAGCGGCCGGCTGGCCCGCCGCAGCGCGCCGGCGAGCGCGCCCACCACCCCCTGCCCCACGGCCGCCGCCGCCACCGCCTCCTCCTCCGCTGGCGAGTCCGCCGCCGGCACCAGCTCCACATCCCAGCCCCTGATCAACGCACTGCCGCGACCGCCGCCCGCCACCGCCTCCGCCTCCTCCTCCGCAGCGGCCCACGGCTCGCCCGGCTCGCCGCCCGCCGCGCTCGCGCCAGCGCCAGGCGCGGTGACGGCGCCCAGCGCCGCCGCCGCCCGCGACGCGGCGGGCTGCCTGGCCGCCACCGCCGCGGAGGCGGTGCTGCGAGCCGAGGGGCGGCTGCCCGTGTCGGGCGGCTCCGGGCTGCTGCTGGAGCAGAAGTCCAGAAAGTCGGCTTCCAGGCCCGAGGCCAGGCGCACCGCATGATGCTGCGGCGTGTCGGGGCAGCTCTCAGCAGGCGGCAGCAGCGCCGCGCGGGCCTGCGCGCCACCCTGGATGAAGGGCGACGGCCCGTCGCCAGGTGCTGCTGCCGCCGACGTGGATGGCGCTGCTGTCGGCGCGCCCCTTGTCACGCCGCCGTCGCTGCTGCGGCCGTCGGCGGACCTGCGTCCCGATGGAGGCGGTTTGGACGGGGCCGCGGCCCGGGCCGAGCCTGCGCGCTGCTGGCGCAGCTGTTGCCGTGTGCCAGAGGGCCATTGCGGCTGCTGCTGCTGCGAGGATGCCCGGGTCTCAAGCTCTCTGGACCCGGCAGCGGATAGCGCAGTCCGGCCGCTGCCAACGCGCAGCGACTGAGGCCGCCCCACGACGGCAGCGGCGGCTGGCGTGTCAGCCGCCGCCGCCGCCACCGCCGCCGCCGCCGCCGCCGCCGCCGCCGCGGTGCCTGCTGGCGCCTCATCACGGCCTGCCGTCGTGCTTGGCGCGGCTCGCGGCGAGTCCTCGGCGGACTCCAGGTCCAGGTTGACCACCTGCGGAAAAGCGCATACCATGTGCTTCATGAGGGAAATACGGTACGTACCAACTTTGTTCCCACGTGTCCATCCGCAAACTAGGAGATGTGTCGCCGCGCGTGGAAGTGGATGGGCAGGCATGCAGAGCGCATCCGCGTACGTCGCATCAGCCGCTCCCGTGCCTACCTGCACATCCCGGAACGCGCTGTGCAGTCCGAAGCTGCCGCCGCGGCCCAGCTGCGCCGCGCCGCCGCCCTGCGGCTGCCGCCGGTGGCGCGCCAGCTGCAGCGGCAGCGGCAGCGGCAGCGGCGGCGGCTGGTCGCCTTGCGCCTGCACCGGCCGGCTGCCGGACCGTGGCCGCGAGATCTGCTGCAGCTGCAGCGGCAGCCCGTAGTAGTAGCTACTGCCGCCGCTGGGGTAAGAGGCCAGGCCGGCGGCGCCGGCGGCGCCGCCGCCGCTTGGCGAGAAGCGCGGCAGCTCGGTGGAGGGGCGGTCTGCGTCGTCGGCGTCGAGGTCCTCGCCACCGGGGCGGCGGCAGCCGGTGCAGGCACGGCGCAGCGCGGCGACCCGCGACCTGGCCCACGCCCGGACGTCGTCCTTGGTGGGCGGGTGCTTGATCAGGTACCTGCGTGATGTGTGCATGGGCGGGGGAGGTGGGGGATGGTGAGCAGCAGCCCAAGCTAAAGCAAACTGGGGCAAGCGTCAATGGGGTCTGCACGCGACGGGTCGGGGCCGCCATTCGACTTGCGGCTTCCTGCCATGGCCACGGCCGAAACCGCGCCCGTGTACAACCTAGCAGATGATGGTGCCGCCGCAGCCGCGGCGGCCGCGCCCCGCGCCCGCGCCGCCCACCTGGCCACCCACAGCCCCATCGCCGCCAGCAGCACGGCGCAGGGCGTGGCGATGCCCGCCGCCAGCTGCAGCCGCGCCTGGCCGCCGCTGGGCTGCTGCGGCAGCAGGCAGGAGGGGCTGTACACCAGGTACACCTCGGCGCCCGTGATGGCGCCGAACACGGCCTGGGTAGTTGGTGGTGTGGGGCAGGTGTGGGGTTGGGTGGTGGGGGTTGGTGTGGTGGGGGTTGGGTGGTGGGGGTTATTTCCAGTACCGGGGGGCATGGGGCGTGGGGAGTTTGCAGCATCAGCCCAAGCCAAACCAACCTAACCAGAACGGGGGGGGTGAGGTTGCAGGTGGTGATGGGGGGGGCGGTGGGAGGGGGCGGGGTGCGGGGTGGAGAGGGGTGCGGAGAGGGCGGGGGAAAGCGACGAGAGGGTGCCGGAGGGTGCGCGGCGCGCGATGGCCTCGAGCCCGCTGCGGTTTGTGTGCAACAGCAGTACCAGGCCCCCACGGCAGCTGGCGGGTGGCGTGCGGCTGTGGCGCCGGTACGGTGGTGCCCGTACCTGCACGCGCGGGATGATGTACGGGTAGTTCACATCCAGCCGGGTCACTGGGGGCGGAGGGGGGGAGGGAGAGGGGTTGGGCGGGAAAGGGAGGGCGGCAAGTAAGCCGGCGCGCACAAGAAGGGTTACCAGTCGAACGACACAGACACGGATGTTGGGTACGGGGAGCGGTCCTCACACGCACGGGCACGGCAGACACACGTGCAGCAGCCGGGCGATACGCATGCAGCAGCACACAACAAGCACCCAGCACAACAAGAGGGCCCCCCCGCCTCCCGCCTCGCGCCTGCCGCCTCCCTCACCGATCACAAAGTATTGCAGGTGCAGCACGATGACCTGTTCGCAAGAGGGAGCGCGCGCACGGGGGGATTGCAAGGAAGGGGGGGGGGGGGGAAGTAGTTCAATCCAATTCCCAAATCAACCATTGCAAACCCAAAACCCATGTGGGGGGTGAGGCACACGGGGAACTCTCAGTTGGACCGCAGCTCGCCCGAAGCTCGCCCGAAGCCCTGAACCCCGGCGCTTGCCAAGGAAGCACACACCGCATCAACCCCGCATCACGCGCCCATACATGCGGCTGCCCTGCATATGCCCTATGCCGCTACAGGCCTGCGCCTCACCTTGACGATGTCACCCAGGTCCGCGTGGTACCGCCTCGGCCGCCGCCGCACGCTGGTGCTGGCGCGCACCAGCTGCTGCCGCCGCAGCTGCAGCGAGCGCCGCGGCGTGCTGACACCCGAGGAGGGCGACGGCGGCAGCGGGCTCGGCGGCGCGGGCGGCAGCGCCGGCGGCAGGTGCAGGTGCGGCGGTAGTGGCAGCTGCTTGCGCGTGTGCGCTTTGAGCAGGGGGCTGTGCGGCGGGCCGACCGGGAAGCCTTCGGCCGGCGGCGCCGCTCCCAGCAGGTGGGCGGCGGCGCCGCCGTCGCCGTCCTCGCTGCCCTCCCCCAGCGGGCCGGGGCCGGCGGCGGGCGCCGGCGTAGCTGCCAGCAGCCGCCTCCGCATACCGGGAGCGCCGGCCCCGGCCCCGGCCCCGGCCCCAGCCCCGACATCCGCGCCAAGGCCCACAGGAGAGGACACCTTGACTCCAAAGTTGGGCGGGGGCTGCCGCAGGTCCAGCGAACCGTCATCTGCAGGCTGCCCCCCTCCGTCCTCGTACCCCTCCTCCTGGTCCTCCTCCTCCTCCTCCTCCTTGCTTATCCTCAGCTCTGATCCCCGCTTGGCGCTGCCCGTGCCGGCGCCAGCGGCTGCCTCCTCGACGTCTTCAGCGAAGCCCTCGGCGAAGTTGGCCACGGCGGTGAAGAGCACCAGTAGCACACTGGCGGCGAAGGCCAGCAGCCCCAGCCCCAGCGTCTGCCCCAGTGGCGGACAGGGGTTACAGTTGAAGTCCTGCGTGTGTGCGCGACCGGGTGCGGGCGTCAGCGCCCGGAGGCTGTGTGTCGGCATCACAAAAGCCAGGGAAGGCTGCAACAGGCGGCACCGGGGCTTGGCGTACGGTAGCAGGGTCACGCGAGCGCGAATCGCAAGGGCCCCTTTGGGCACCTGTATCAGGGCCCCAGCGTGCCAGCCCCCGCCAAAACGCGCCCTCACCGTGTCAAGGTAGAACCCGGAGACGCAGACGGCGCACAGGTTGCCGGTGTAGCCCGGCGCGCACTGCTGCTGCATATAGCCGTCGGGGTGGCTGGCAGGCAGCCCCCACAGCAGGCAGGCGTCGGACACGGAGGTGGGCAGCGCCGCGGCACCTGATGAAGCCGGCGCGGGCGCGGGCGCTGCCGCCGCGGCCGCCGAGCCATCGGCTGAGGTTGTCGCGTTCGCGCTGGTGCCGGTGGTAGCGGAGGCGGCGTTGGAGGGTGCGTAGGCTAGGAGGACGGAGGCGCCCGCCGGCCAGGACGCGTACCAGGCCTGCTGGCACCGAATGAGGTGCAGCGAGCGGGCGGCCAGGCCGGACAGAGGCATCCCCGCTGCAACGCTGCTGCTGCTCAGTGTATCAAAAATGCTGCTGCCACTGCTGCTGTTCCTGCTGCTGCCTTGGCTGCTGGCGCCGAGCAGCAAGGAGCTGCCGCCCCAGAAGCTGCTGGGGCCGCTCGAGCTCGTGCCGCTCCCGCCGCAGGCAGCAGGGTTGGGGCACTCGTGGATCTGCGTGCGCATCATCACAAGCAAGGCAAAGGTAAATCATGCAGATCTTAAGGAGGCCTTCCTGCAATGCACCAATGCTACCTGTGGCATACAATTTAGGGTGTGCACAAGCCTGGAAGGTATACGGTACTCTTCGACTGCAGCGGACCTGGGTTGAGTTGGGTGCGCTGTGCCAGCGGCCCTCCTCCGGCACCACCACCGCGCCGCCGGAGCACAGCCCGCCAGCCGGGCAGGTCCGGCACGCCGCCGGCCCGTCCCGCGCCTCCCGCGCCGCGTCCCGCATGGCGCGCAGGTACTGCGGGCTGTCGTACACCGCCGCCGTGATGCTGGGCCGCTCGTCCGCCCACAGCCCGTACTGGCTGGAGCCGCACGCCGCGCACGAGGTCCAGGAGGGGGCGGCCTCCTTCTCCGACAGCGACAGGTCTAGCGTGTCGCCCTGCGCGCACGGCAGCAGCTGCGCCGCTACCGCCAGCGGCGGCACCTGCTGCGCCTCCTGCAAGTCACCAAGCGGGCGCATGTGAGCCGCCTCCCGCGCATTCTTCGAACATCGCTGATGACCTAGCGTAGGTGGCGCAGGTAGCCGCGACACAGCGGAGCAGTGTGCCGCCTAAATAATGAGGCCACATGCCGCTCACCTGGCCGGCGGCGCCCGAGCCGCCGCCGCCTGCTGACGTCAGCGTGAAGGTGAGCAGGTAGGCCCCCGGCCAGCCGCTGGCGGTGATGCGCCGCCATGCCGCCGCGCCCGCCGCCACCGGCGCCACGAGGCTCTTGTTGACGCCGGGGTCAAGGAACGCGATGGAGGCGTTCAGCCAGGGCCTGCTACTGCCGCCGCTACTGCCGTCCAGGCCGGCCGCTGCCGCGGCAGCAGCAGCTGCGGCGCTGAAGGCGCCGCCCCCGGGCGGCTGCGGGACCAGCTCCAGCGTCACCGTGGAGGCGGAAGCATCTGCGAGGCACGGCAGCGGAAGCGGCGGCCAACGTGGCGGCATCCGTGCACAGTTACGGCGGAGCAGTAACAGGAAACTCAAGCGTGCACTGCAGGTGCCGAAGGGTGACGCTCGGCGAGCGATTGTATGTCCCTGCAACCCAGGGGTGCTCCCTGAGGGTGCGAGGCAGCGGGCGCGACTCCCCAGTCCACACGTGCCGCTGACCCCGCTCACCCATGGTCACAGGCTGGCCGAATCTGTCGTACAACTGCACAGCCACGTCGAACGGCTCCCCAGGGTGCAGCCGCAGCGTCGGCGCGGCCCCCGCCAACAGCTGCGCCGCCTGCTGCTGGGCGCCGCTGCCACTGCCGCTACTACTGCCGCTGCTACTGCCGCTGCTGCCGAGCCTCTCCAGCTCAGCTGCCGCCAAGCCCACGTCCGGCAGCAGCCCCAGCCGCGTGGGCGGCAGGCCGAGGTAGCCACCGGAGCCGGCAAGCGCCGCCGCCGCCTGCTGGCGCTCCGTGGGCGACAGCGCAGGGCCGTCCCAGCACGCCGCTAGGGAGGACATCAAGGAGCTGTAGCGCAAGGCCAGCCAGCTGCTACTGCCACTACTGCTACTGCTACTACTGCTGCTGCTGTTATCACTAGTGTTGCTGCTGCCGAAGGCCGTGTCACCATTGCCCAAGCCCGGAGCAGGCGGTGGAGGTGCTGGTGGCAGAGGCGGCGGCGGGGAAGCTGAGGCGAAGGCGGATGCATTGGCGGCCTGCAGCAGCCGCTGCACCGCGGTGCGGATGCCGCCCACGGCTGAGCCGGGGGTGGTCCTGCAAAAGCACATACCGTACCACAGGTCCTGGGCTCAGAGCAGTGAAGCAACAACCCATCCAGCATTTGAGCTACGGGTGCGAAACGCGCAAAACACGGCATGCCCGCCCGGCCCACCCCACGCCACGTACCGCGCGTTGGCCGCCTCCTCCTCCCCTTTCAGTCCCACCAGCACGCCCACGTCCGACGCGCATCGTGGCTGTAGCACAGCAGCAGTCTGGTCAGCCACCCAGAGCGGCTGCTGCTGCTGCTGCTGCTGCGCCGCTTCTGTGCTACTGCCGTTCACGTTTTGCATGGCCGCGGCACTGCCGCTGCTCACAGTGCTACTGCTGCTGCTACTGCTGCTGCCGCTCCTTGGAAGGATCGTGTCGCTCAGCACCATTGCCCAGCAATCCTGACGCGCCGCTAGGTCAAGCCACGCCCACGCCACCGCCCATGGCTGTAGCACGCTCGGGTGGGCGCTGGCTATGGTCGCGTTCGGCGCCAGGGACGACCGCACGCCGCCGCCGCCGCCGCCGCCGCCCGGCTGCATTAACGCAGGAGGCCGTGACGCGGCGGGGCAGGTCTGCGTGGTTGCCAGCGAGGACCCAAGTACGGCGCCATTGCCACGTGCGAGGTCGCACTGACTCAGAGCCACCGCCACCCGGCCAGACGCAAACACGGCACCACCCGCACCCGAAAGCGCTGCTGCCGAGCCGCCGCTGCTGCTGCCGCTACTGCCGGTGGCAGCGCTGCGGGCGGTGTTGTTCCAGACCAGCACTCGGTGCAGCAGCGCAGTGCTGTAGCCAAGCCCGGCTGCAGCAGCCCCGCTGCTGACGTTGAGGTTGTCAGTGACGCTTTGCCCGCCGATGAAGAGCCCCGCGCCCCCGGGGGCGCCGGCCACGGTGTTGCCACTCACGTTGGCTGACTGCAGCAGCAGCCGCGCGCAGCCGTCCACATATAGCCCGCCACCAGCTCCACTCCTCACCGCTCCAGAAGCGCCGCCTGCGCTGTTCCCCTGCACCGCCACATCGGTAACCGCCAGGTACGAGCAGTTGACGGCCGCCAGAGCGCCGCCCGCCAGCGCCGCCACATTGGCGGCCGCAACCAACCGCTGCACGACGGCCGCGCTGCCCGGCGCCACGTAAGCTGCGCCGCCCCGCCCCGACGCAGTATTGCCGAGCAGCTGCAATCCGTACACGCTGGCGGCGGCGCCGTCCGCGCACGACATGGGCGACAGGCGCTGCACCGCGCCCGCGGCGGCAGTAGCAAGCGCACCAGTGGCTGTGGCAGCGGCGACGGCGGCGGCGCCGCTGGCATCGCGGTAGGTGAGGTGCAGCCCGCCGCCATCGGCGCCCTCGCCGCCCGCCGCCTCGCCGCCCACCGCGCGGTTGGCCGTCACGGTCGAGTCCCGCACCACCAGCATCACGCCGCAGCCCGCCGCGACCGCCAGGCCGCCGCCGCCCCCGCCGCCAAGCCCGCCGCCCCCCGAAGCAGTGTTGCCGTCCAGGCGGCTGCCCCACAGCTGCAGCTCGGCGCCGCCACTGCTACTGCCGGCCGGGCTCCCTGCGCCGAGCAGCTGTAGCGCGCCGCCGGGGCCGCCCCGGGCGATGTTGCCGGTCGCGACCATGGCCTCCACCCAGGCCACGCCGCCCGCACGAGCGTCCACGACGGCGCCGCCGCCTCCCCTGCCGGGAGCAGCACAGGCACAGACATGGTCGCATAGCACATGCGTAATGAGCACGGTGCAAGAGGGGAGAGCGTGCGGCCCAAAACGCCAACGCCAAGCGCATTTTTTGGACAGCAGCTGCCGTCACCTACCCTGCGCCGGCGGTGTTAGCCGTCAGGGTCACCCGCCGCAAGGTAGCGCGCGCGCCGCCCTGCCCCACAAGCACGTACACGCCGCCAGCGCTGCCTGCCGGCGCGCTATTGGATGAGGCGGCCAGGTCTATGGCGGCCGCGCCGCTGCAGCGGCCCTGGGCGGCCAGGAACGCGCCGCCGCTGTGACGCCCGGCTGTGTTGGCGTCCAGGGTGCTGCCGGTCAGCAGGACCTGGCCGGCGGCGGCGGCCTCGGCGTACAGCGCACCGCCGAACTCGAGCTGTGTGGGGGGGGGGGCGCCGCGGGCCACAAGGTAACAGCATCAGCAATCCCAGCGGGTAAGGTAGCGCAGCTGTTGGGCGTGGGGCTGATTGCAAGTGTGCGACCGATCGATGCCACCGCGTGGCGCCCATGCGCGCATCAGCAGCACCCACCGCAGCAGCCGCGTACGTGCACCCGGGAGCGCTGCCCACCTGCGCGGTGTTGCCCCGGAAGGTGCAGTTGCGCACCACCGCCTGCCAGCGCGACACCACGCAGCTCGGGTCCACCGCCGCCGACCAGGTCGGCAACGGCGAAGGGGCAGCCCCGGCGCCACTGCTGCCATTGCTGCCGCTGTTGCCGCTGCTTGCGGCAGGGAGCGACGGCGGCGGGAACGACGGCGGAGACGGCGACGGCGACGCCAAGGGTGGCGCCGCGGGCTCAGCCTCGCCCGGCAGTGCATCCTCGTCAGCGCTGATGCCATCCTGCGCTAGCCGCCGTCGGCTGCTGCCCCGTCGGCGGCGACGGCGACCCGAAGACGCTATCGCTCCTGCTGCAGGATTAGCCCCGTCCGCGCTTGCGCCTACAAGTCCCGAGTCATCTCCAACCGCAGCCGCCGTCAGCGGTCCGCCACCCGCTGCCGCTAGCCGCGCGACGGCGGCGCTGCGGCCGGACTGCAGCGCTGCTACAGCCCCGCCGCTGAGGGCCGCCTTGTTGGCGCTCATGCTACAGCCGTCCAGCTCCGCCGCGCAGCTCATGAGCGCCACTGCGCCGCCGTGCCCGCCCTCGCAGGCATTGGACTCAAACACCGAGTCCTCAGCGCGCAGCATGCACGCCGCCGCCAGGTCCGGCTCATAGCTGCTACTGCCGCCCCCGCCCCCGCTACTGCTTGCGTTAGCGACCGCAGACGGCGCTCCGAACGTGCCGAGCGTGCCGAGCGCGCTGGCGGCGTCGGGCTGGTACCACATGAACACCGCCCCGCCATGGCCGGCGCCACTGCCCGTGTAGGCGGTGCTACTGCCGGCGCTGTTGCCAGCCAGCCGGCAGCGCGCCAACTCCACCAGCACGCCCACGGCGGCGCCGGGTGTGGACGCCGGGTTCGACACCGAGATGGCGCCGCCCGGGCCGTCTGCACGGTTGCCGGTCAGCTGCACGTCCGCCAGGCGCAGAGCGACGGCTGTGTCGCAGCAGCCCTCCCCGGGGGAGGCATGCAGGGCGCCGCCCTCCAGGTGGGCGGAGTTGTTGGCGAGGGAGCAGTTCGACAGGCGCAGGTCGGACAGGCGCCGCCCCGCCGCGGGCTGGTACAGCGCGCAGCGGGCGCACCCGCTGCCGCCGGCACCCGTAGCGGCTGAGGCAGTGGAGGCCTGGTGGGAAAGCAGGGTTGAGCATGGCAGCTGTCAGGCAGGCTGGTCCCACATCCCTGGGCTATTCAGCTAGCTGATCATCAACTAGATTACTGCAACCCCTCTGCCAGAAGCACGGACGAGCATGCAAGCGTGCATCCGTGCGCAGCTAGCGACCGCACGTACGCACCGTAGTGAAAGACAGCGCGCCGCCCGAGCCCCGCAGAGCTCGGTTACCGCTCAGCACCGCCCCGCCCTCCACTGTCAGCAACGGCGGCAGCGAGTCCGCGGCTACCGCACCCCCGTCGCTGCCGCATGCATTGCCCGTCAGCGCCGCGCCGCTGCCCAGGTAGAGTTCGGCGTAGCCCGACACTGCGATGGCGCCCCTGTGTGCGACAAACCCCACATGGCGGCACGGATACGGCAGGCAGTCCAACATTCGTTATTGCTTACTACAGTAATCAGATGTAGCACTGTGCTCTTCTCCGGGCTGAACCTGCTGACACCCCCCCCCCGTCCCTGCTGACGGAAGCCCGGTCGTCCTGGCGGCCATGCCCACCACTTGCGCCCTCACCCGTTGCCGGACGCGGCGTTGTCGGCGACGACCGCGCCGCCGGCGATGCGCACCCGGCTGACGGCCGCCGCCGCCAAGTCGGCATCACGCCGCGTGACGAGCTGCAGCGCGCCGCCGGAGCCGCCGCCAGCGCGGTTGCGCATCCAGAGGCTGCCGCCGCCGACGTCGACGCCGACGGCACCGCTAGTGGCGACGGCGGCAATGCCGCCGCCGCCCCGTGCGCTGTTGTCGTGCAGGCTGGCGGCGCCGTCGAAGGACAGCTGTCCAATGTCGCCGCCGTCGGATCGGAGGTAGAGCGCGCCTCCGTCACCGCCGGCGGCTTCATTGCCCGCCAAGCTGCTGTTGACGATGCGGACGGAGCGGATGTCGCCGGACGCCGCCTGCGCGCAACGGCCACCACAATCCAGTGCTTTGATTCATCTGTCTATACACTTCGTACAGCAGGTTGTCGCAGGGTATTTGTGGTCTTCATTAGCGCTCAACTAAGAGTGCAATGCACTTCGCGCGCGCGGACCTGCAAGAAGACGCCGCCGCCACTGCCCACGCCCGCACGATTGGCCTCAAGCCGCGAGACGCCGGTCACCTCCATCCTGGCAACGCCGCCGCCGCCGGTCACAAACGCATACACGCCGCCTCTGCAGCGCAGACACGGACGCATTTTAGCGGTCACGGTACAAGAGGAAGTGCGCGGGACGCGCAACATCGAATAAACGCACTGGTGGCAGCTCAGCATGAAAGCGCAAGCAACCCACCCGCTCCCGCCCGCCACGTTGCCGGCAACCACGGCGCCATCTCTGAGCGAGAGCAGCGACAGCTCCTGCCGCGCGCTGATGTAGGCGCCACCGCCCGAGTCCTCCGCCGCTGTGTTGTTGGTGAGGGAGCCGCCGCAGGCCACCACGACGGCGATGTAGCCGCCGGTCACGTGCAGGCCGCCGCCTGCAGCACAGGTACACCGGGGTTCAGAGGGTTCATAGAGTTCATACTGGGGTCATACTCGGGCTCGTGTGTGCATGCTGAGTCGCATCATCACGGATGGACGGTTTCAAACACCGTCGGCACACGCTCAAACCCCACGCTCAAACCCCCCATCCATCTAAGCATGGAAACGGAGCAACGGCTCACCGTTGGTGGCGGCCGAGTTCCCGTCGACGGCGGCGCCGTGGGTGATTACGAGGGAGACGTTGCGGTCGTTGGCGAAGGCGTAAAGGAAGCCGCCGTTCGCGGCTGACGGCCTGGCGGAGGCGGCGGTGGGCGCGGCCGAGTTGTTGGTTGCCAGGGCGAAGTCGCACACCACGATCTGGATGGGCGCGACCGCGCTGAGGCCGCCGCCGGCATTGGGCAGCTGCAGCAGGTGCACGCCGCCGCCCGACAGCGATGCGCTGTTGTTACTGATGGCAGTGCCGTTGCCGCACAGCCGGAAGCCGCCGAGGGCGCCGCCGCCGGCCGAGGCAAAGAGCGCGCCGCCGCTGCCGCTGGCCTGGCCGCCGCCCTCGGCGGACTGCCCCACTGCCGCGTTGCCTTCCAGCCTGGCCCCGCCGTCCACCGAAACCCAAGCCACATCGCCAGCCGACGACGACACGTACAGGCCGCCGCCGTCGCCGCCGCCGCTGGCGCCCGCCTCCGCCCTGTTGCCAGACACGACCGCGCCGCCATTGACAGTGACGCCCTTGACGCCGGCGGCGGCGCTGACGAACATCGCTCCCCCGTTGCCGCCGGAAGCCGTATTCCCAGACATCACCGCCCCACTGCCCAGCCTGACGGCGCCGACGGCACCGTCCTCAAGCACTACCGCCACGGCGCCGCCGTCGCCGCCGCTGCCTGCGTTGTTGGCAGCATTCCCCCGCACCACGGCACCGCCGCCGCCGCCGTCGCCGCCGACAACCAGATCTTGCAGCAGCCCGGCGGCGCCGCCAGTGCCCAGCACCGCCACGTGCACCGCGCCGCCAGCACCGTCCCGAGCGATATTGTGCTCCAACAGCGTCGCCGCCTCAAGCACACCGGCGGCGTCCGGCTCACTGCTGTCGGCTGCACTGCTGCTGCTATTGCTGCTGGTATTGCTGCTGCTGTTGCTGCTGCTGTTGCTGCTGCGGGTCCCGTTGTTGTTGCCGTACCCGCCTATGCGGACCCGCTGCACCGACCCGTACACGAGCACCGCCAGCGCGCCGCCCGAGGCGGCCGAGTTGTTCCGCACTACAGCGCCGCCGCCCAGCACCACCTCCTGCACGCCGCCCGCCCACGCCTCCACGCGCAGCGCCCCGCCCGCGCCGCCCGCCTCATTGCCGCACAGCGTGGCGCCGATGCAGCCGTCGCCGCCGCCACCAGCAGCAGCGACACCAGGAGCCGGCTGCGCCGCCGCCGTCTTCGTCGCCGCATCGCCGCTGCTGCTGACAGGGCCGCCGCTGATCAAGACGACGCCGGTGACCGCGTAATAGGCGCGGACGTGGATGGCGCCTCCGCTGTCGGCCGCTCCGTTCCATCGGGCCGCGCTGCCACCGCCCAGCTCTACCCCCGACACCAGCATGGCGCTCACCGCGGCGCCGCCACCCGAGGCTGCGGCCGCGGCGTTGCCGACCAGCTCCGACCCACATGACAGCACCAGGCCCACGCCGTAGGCGGCCGCGGCGGCAGCGACTGTGGCATTGGCTTCAGCGGCGGTGGCCGCAGCGGCGGCGTCCTGATGCATGACAGCAAACGGGGCGGATGCGGTCGCCATGGCGGCGGCAGCCGCCTGGGCAGCGGCCTCTGTCTCTGCTGAGACCAGGCCGCGGAGCAGCAGCCCACCGCCGCCATAGCCCGCGGCCGCTGAGTTGCGGGCCAGGGTGGTGTTGCTAACCTGGAGCTGGATTCCCGCCTGCAGCACATGGGAGCCGTTCAACGTACGAAACGGGGTCACGTCAGGACACACAGGCGGTTTTCAAAGTGCTGTCGGCAGATGATGTCTAACCCTGTCCAACCCAACCACCTGAATACGTACGACTCTGCCAACGACCACTCACCGCATCTATCACAGCCAGGCCGCCGCCGCATCCACCGCTGTTGCCCTCAAACCTACTGCCCTCCACCACTACCGCCTGCGCTGCCCCCGCCTGCTGCGCCTGCGCCTGCGATTGCGCCTGCTGCGGCTGCGCAAACGCGACTACCACTGCGCCGAAGCCGTGCCGCGGCGCGGTGTCCTCGGGATTGCAGCTTAGCATCGCGTCCGTGATGCCTCCCACGCTGCTACTGCCGCCGCTATTGCGACTGCTGCTGCTACTGCCGCCAGCAGGTGAGGGCGCCACCTGGTTGTCGGCAAAGCTACTCCTGCTGATGAGCACCCCTGCGCCGCTGCTACTGCTATCACTGCTGTTGCCACTGTCACTGCTGCTTGCTGACGCTGCCACCTGCAGCAGCAGGCAAGCCCAGCCCTGTGCGCCGCGCACGCCGCTGCAGCGCACGCCCTCCAGCGACGCGCTCTGCAGCCCAAGCACGCCGTCCACGCCCGCGAATCGGGCCGCGCCGTAGTACCCCACTGCTGCTGCTGCTGCTGCGGAGGTTGAGCCATCGACGCTGCTACCTTCGGTAGCCGAAGGCGGCGCGCCGCTGGCGGCGCCAGGCGGCGAGCCGGCCGCAGCATTGGCGTCGGCGGCAGGGCCACCTGCTGCGCTGCCATCAGCCCCGTTGCTCCCGCTGCCACCGAGTAGCGGCGGCTCCAGCGCCGCAAGTGTAAGGTTTTCAATGCTGAGCCGGCGCGCGCAGCCCAGGCACTGCAGCAGCGGTGCCACGGAGCTCAGCGGCACCCCCACCACGGCGCTGTCTACCAAACGGAGGTGGGGTACGCCGCCGCCGCCAGAGAGTGCCACCACCGTCGCTGTCGTTGTTACGCCCGCTCCACTCGGTGTATAAGGCGGTGAGGCTCTGCCGTTGGCTCGCGATGCGGGCGTGTCTAGCGGCAACAAGTCCAGGCCCCAGTCCTCCAATGCTCCCTCTTCGGCTGGATCTGCGCCGGTAGAGGAGGTCTCGCCGGAGTCTGGCGCTGCGCCGCCGGTTCCCAGCGGTGATGACGCCGGAGCCCCGGGGCGGGAATCTGCCGCGTCCCACACAACACCCGACAGCCACACCAACGGCCCCGCCCCGCTGCTACTACCGCCGCCAGAGCTGCTGCTGCTGCCTCCGCCCCTCAAGGATGCGTTGACAAGCGCGGCCAGGCTGCGGCCGAGGCGGACACGCAGCACCGGCAGCTGCACAGCCGCCGCGGTGGACGCTGCATCACCAGCCCAGCAGTCCACACTGATGTGGGTTAGGGAGAAGTTGCTGCTGGCAGAGACTCCAGCTGTGTCCGCCCCGCCGGCTCCACCGCCGCCGCCGGCAGTGGCGGCCGCTGCCGGCCCGGTCTGGCTGGTGTTGGTGCCAGTGAGCAGCACCCGGCAGGAGTGCGTGGCGGCGCTGTCCGGACCTGCGCCATGTGGCGAGCTACGCCGCTGGTTGCAAACGTAGGCTGCCGCGGTAGTAGCGGCCCAACTGTTCCCATTAAAGCCTGCGGGGACGTGGGGCCGCGCAAACGTTGGGACCGGCGGGCGCGTTGGGGCATGCGGCACGTTGGGACCACAGGGCCCCGCTGCCAGCAGGAGCGGCAGGCTTCGGGGGACAGCTACGGTTGACGGACCGCAATTAATTCCACCCATTTTCAACACAGCTTCACGGATATATGGCTCAAACATGCGGGAAGTCGCCCAATTGCGCACACGTCGGTCAATTTCGCGTACCTGTTGCCTGAAACAGCAGCAACAGCCAAGTCCATGTTATAGCTCTACGTAAAATTGTAAAGCTGATGTTCATTCAATTCAGCGAGCATACTGGGAACTCGTCACATTCATTCAAAACTGTCTCTCCTCACAAGCGCTTCGTGTTTAAGGACTGCAGTGACCCCACGAACAGCTTGAATACACATTAAATATTGCAGCAGTCCTCGCGCAAAGTACTAGAGACGAAGCGCCGGGGCGGGCGTGTCTGAGAGTGAGAGACTCGGTCGCGCGTCACATACAATGTAGCTATGTGCTGGGTCATGTGAAAGTGTCAAAAGATAGTATCAAGCTTGCGTGAGGCACAGCGCTGCCTGAGCGCGGCACAAACGGGCCAGACCCGCCATGATGGCACGACGGGCCGAGCGTAACTCAGCGTGCGCTCGCCGATTTGCTGTCCTCCTAGCACAAAGACGATTATGCATAGCTCTGGTGGCCCAGCCTGTCGTAATGTATTTCGGTGCCGGCAGCTCGTGCACGCTGACGGTCAAGTCGCGCCCGTGTTCTGTAGTGCGCCTACAAGCCGGCATTTCAAGCATCATAACTTGGGGCGTGTGGCATTTGTAACACAGTCCGGACGGGTATCAGCGCGTTTCAAGAGGGCTCGCATCGGAAACGGGGCTTGGGTTTCCGTCGTACCAGCACTTCTGAACCAAAAATCACGTTCCTGAGCTTAAGCAATCTGCGTCATGGTCCCCGGGGGGAAACATATAGAAGTAGCCCAACCCAGCTCCCCATACGAACTCAGGGGCGATGTGGATGGAATCAAGACGTTGCGCCTACCCGCGCAGTCGCACAAGGACTCAGGAGAGTGTCCCTCTTGACCTGGGCCGACCTGCTGGGTGCAGGCCTGCTGGGCAACCTTGCTGCGCGAACAGTCCTGGCGAGTCCCTTCGTGTACTGTCAGTCTGTCTCAATTGTAAGGAGGGGACAGCCCGGAGCGTGCAAGGACGCCACCTACAAGGACCTGAGCTCTCAGACACCGCTGGGGTGCCAATTGATCGCCCAGTCCCAAGGGACGCAAATGTTCGTGGCGTTTGAGACCTGCGTGCTCGAAATCTCGAATATGGTTCTTGTGTCGGTGCGGTTCGATGCCGCACATTCTGTGTGGGTTTCCCAGGGGTTTCCCCTGCGTCCTCGTGGCGCAACGGGGGACGGCGGGAGGGGATTGCCCTGACAGAGAACAACGAGGAAGTCCTGTTACAGTTTTAAGCCGTTGTCAATGCCCACAGAGACTGCGACAGTTTGCGCATGTACACAAGTTCACACTTAGTTGCAAGGCCCTAGATCCCGTCCCTATGATAAGTGATGACCGCTTTAGGTTTGCACGCCACCCTCTACCAGCAGCAGATCCAGAGCAGCAGATCCATGGCACCTCACCAACACCTCCTACCGGTCTGCCGCAACTCACCGTCCCGGATCCTGTAGCACCCCCGCCCCCATCCTGTAGCACCACCGCCATGGCGCAGCGCACGCCGCATGTCCACCATCCACCATTCCTGCGCCCGGGCCGCACCCCGACAGCACTCCCCGCCCCACCTCGTCACCCTTGCCAGAATCAACCCACGCATAAAACCTTCCCGCCCCAGCTAGCCGCCAGCAGCTAGCAGCCAGCGGCCAGCAGCCGCGGCCGCACTACAACTTGCGCAGCCCAAGGAAGCCCTCGCCGCGCTCCTCGCCCTGGTACGTCACCGCGATCTTCGCCTTGGCCGGCAGCGTCAGCACGTCCCACGCCGTCATGCCCGTCACCGGCGAGCTCACCAGGCCCGTGGTGCTGGTCGCCCGGTTGTCCATGCCCGGCGACATCGCCATGGAGGAGCCGCCCGCGGTGGAGCTGGCGGAGCCCAGGCGCGGCGAGCGGTTGCCGGGCAGCGGCGAGCTGCCGCTGCCGTGTTGTACGGCGGTGGGGTTGAACACGCCGGTCAGCGCCACCTCGCCGTTGACCAGCAGCTGGATGAGCGGCGGCGTGCGGCGCAGGCGCGGGGCGCCGGTGGCGGGGTAGAAGCCGAAGGACACCTCGTACAGCCCCGGCGCCACCGTCACGATGGTGGCCTGGGGTGGGGTGGGGGTGGGGGGGTTGTAAACACCAGCCCAAGCTAAACCCAAGCGAAACTAGACAAGGGGGGGAGCGGGGGACCGTCGGCGGTTATGCTGTTAGCGTGAGTTCACGACGGCGTTTGGAGGTTTTGGAAAGGGTGGTGGCGCAAGCAGCAGGCAGGCGCAGCGCTGGGGCGACCCTCAGGTGCGGCACTGCGACAGCGACAGCGGCATGCGCACCTTGCCCTCCTCCCACACGAAGTTGTCCGTGTCCGTGTTGACGGCCTGCACCTCCCACGGCACCGCGTTGCCGGCCTTGGTCCGTGTGCTCTTCCACAGCCACCTGCCGCCGCCGGGGGGAAAGGCCAAGCGGATGTGCGGAAGTCAGCGCATCGCAGCCACTCCGCGAACGCCCCCGCCGCCTGCCCGACACGACCGGCCTCCATTGCCCCACCCACCCCCGCCCCGCCGCCCGCCCGCACCTGGCCATGTGCAGGTTCTGCGCGAAGCCCGAGTTGATGACTCCCTGCTGCCGCTCCAGCCGCACCACCTCGCTGACCGGCGCCTTGTTCTCCAGCTCCGCGCACACCTGCGGCGGGCAGCAGCGTCACAGGGCCCTTACATGCGCCCACTTCAAACACGCACACGGCAAGCTGCTCGCGGCAACGGACACCCTAAAGCACCAACTCCGGGCCCGCTAGCCCACCGCCGCCCCACCTCCAGCAGCGCCTTGTTGACGTCCTCCACTCGCGCCAGGCCCTCCATGGCGCTGTACAGGTTCTGTCGCGGGATGGGGGAGTGGGGGGTTACATTCATGATTAGCTAAGATGTGAAGATGGAGGGCGAACGAGAGAGAGAGAGAGAGAGAGAGAGAGGGGTTACAGCGGGCTGTGTACGGTACTCGGGGTATGATGGATGTGGGTCGGCGCTGGCGCGCACGGCCGCGCCGCTCACAGCCCACGGCCCAGCACCGGCGTGTGTTTGGGCAAACGCATTCCTTCCTTCCTTCCCTCAAGCCCCCCACCCGGCTGTTCCGCGGCCCCGCCCCGCTGCTGTGCTGTTCGCCCACCTTGGCCTCGTTCAGCTTGGTGTCCACGTCCCGCTGCAGCGCGTCCACCCGCCCCGCCAGGTCCAGGGCGCCGTCCACCTGTCGTGGACCAATGCGTGGCGGCGGGGGGCAACACACAGTCAGGCCCATGGCGTGCAACGGCGTACGGCACCCGGGTTGCTTACGCCAACTACGGTGACTGTACTGACACACATGTGCAGGATCCAGGCGCTTGCCCCAACCCGCACAACCACGGATACGCGCCATGCGCATGCGGCATGCCCAAAGTCAAGCCAGGCCAAGCCAAGCCAACACCAGCGACACAGCCCCCTCCCCTGGGCCCTGCCCTCGAACCCCCTCTGCCCCCGGCAGCACCTTGCTCAGCAGCGCGTCCACGGTGTCCTGGCCCGCCTTGTGGCTGAGCGCCTCGCTGACCGCCGCCGCGTCCGCCTTGCGGTCCAGCAGCCGGTACACCTCCACCGCGTCGGCCTTCTTGGACAGGGCCTCCCTGCGGCGGGTGCGGGTGCGTGCGTGCGGGTGGGTGCGCGGGTGGGTGCGTGGGCGGGCCGCTGTGAGGATGTTGTGAACACCTGCCCAAGCTGAACAAAGCTAAATAGACGGAGGACAGGCAAATGCAGTAGCGGCAATAAAGTGCGGAGGTGTTGGGGCAGGGTCGCTTGAGCAGGCAGGCAGGCAGGCGGTGCCAGGCCAGGCCAGGCCGGCTGGCGCCGTGCGGCCCTCCGCGCCGTGCCGCCCTCCGCACCCACCTGTACACGACGTCCACCTCCCGCAGCTGCTGCTCGAAGGCGCCCATGTTGCGGTGCAGCGAGGCCAGCTGCGTGGAGCAGCCCTCCAGCCGCCCGCGCACGTCTGCGCGAGTGGGTGCGGGTGTATGAGGGAGTCGGTGTAAGGGGGTGTAACCATGCGGAAGGAATGCTAGAGATGGCAGCACATGGTGCGCCAGACGACTGGTGCTTGCCGCCCACACCACACGGACTGCCAACAGGCCCTATGCCCCATGTCCTGTCCATGCTCCTGGGCTGCCTGCCCGACCCGGTGCACCATGCAAGCACACCTGCGAGCGTGTTATCAAAGGTGGCAGAGATGGTCCGCAGCGCCGCCGCCGTGGTGTCGCTGTCCGCCTCCACGCGCTGCCGCAGCCGCTCCGTGCGGTTGGACACCTGCGGCCATTCACGAACCCAAGCATCTCACACGCCCGGCCGTGCATCAATCGCATCCTCCTGGCGCCCAATCCAGCAACCCCACTCGGGTCGCGGTCGCTCCGTGCGCGCCCCTGCTCCCACCCTCCGACTTGGCCTTTAACCCATGACCCCCGCTTCCTCTTCTCGACCCTCTCTCTGCCGGCAGGCCCTGGGCCCCTTCCGCAGAGGGTGATTGCGGGGCTGGATTCAACACTTCACTCCTCGATCCCTCCCTCTCTCCCGGCCCCCTCCCCCCGCACCTCCTCCAGCGCCGTGGCGTCCGCCTTGCGCCCCGCCAGCGCGCGCAGGTCCGCCAGCTCCTGGCCCAGGCGCGCCTCGGTCTGGTCCAGCTGCGCCAGGTCCGACTTGCGCGCCAGGCCCTCCTGGAACATCTTGCGCGACACCTGCACGGCCGGCGTGAACAAGCGGAAATCTATTCACTAGCAGTTATGGACCAGGGTGTGCGTGGAGGTTAGAGTGGGTGCGGCGGTGAACAAGGAGGAGCGAAGCAGCGTGGCGGGGCACAGGATGGGCGGCCCTCTCGCAGCAGACTCAATGAGCCTAACAATCAAACATACTTTCAGCACCCATCATCTCCCCCACCCCGCACCCACCTTGTCCCGCAGCTTGTCGTCCACCTCCGCCAGGTCGGCCTTCTGCGCCAGCGCCGCCGACACCTCGGCCAGCCCCGCCTTGCCGTCCAGCGCGGTGCGGGTCGCCTCCATGCCGCTGCCCAGCCGCGACACGTCCGCGCGCAGCGACGACAGCTGCCGGTCCGCGTGCTCCTTGAACGCCTGAGGGCAGGGCGGTGGCAGGGCGAGCAGTGTGGTGAGGCGCAGCTATCAACCAAGGATTTGATAAATGGACCATGCTTCCGTCTGCGCCCAGCCCCCTTCCCTCCCTCCATGCATCGGCGTGCTCCACACCCAAACACCTCCTCCGCTGTGTATTGCTGGTATTGCATTTGCCTGTCCCTTGTCTAGCTCGGTTGGTTTAGCTTGGGCTGGTGTTCACAACCCGCCCTTTATTACGCCCTAACACCAGCACACCTTGAACTCGGCGTCCTCTGTCTTCTGGCGCAGCAGCGTGTACACGTCGCTCATCTGGGTGCGCAGGCTGGCGTCCACCTCGGTCTTCAGCGCGCGGCGCTCCATGTCGCTGATGTCGGCCTTGGTGGCCAGCAGCGTCTCAAGCTATGGAGGGAGGAAGCGAGGAGGCGGGTGGAAAAGGCGGGTTGGTGGGGATGGCAGCGGCAGCGGAGGTAGCGCGTGGTGGTCGCTGTTGCTTGGGGGCGCAGCCCGCCCTGGACGTCGTCTCCAGCCTGCAGCCTCCCGCGCCACGTGTCCAAATCGCTTGGCGTGCCTAAATCCCGGCCCCAGTCCTCACCCCGGTCCGCCCAAGCTCCGTCGCCCCGCTGCCCTGCGCCCCCACACCGCGCGCCCCCGCCTGGCACCCCCGCGCCCCCCCCTCCTCCGCTCACCTCCCGTATGCGCGCCGCCATGTCCGCCACGTTGGCCTTCTGCTGCAGCCCCGTGGTCACCTCCGCCCGGCTGGCCTTGGTGTCCACAGCCCGCTCAATGGCCTGCACACGCACCAGAAGGCCGGCAGCAGCAGGCAGGACAGGCGCCGTGTGGGCGTCAGCGCTGGGGAGGAGGGCCGCGACCGGCCGGAACCCGCCGGCAATGCGCAGCGCCTAGGCTGCGAAACGTGTTGCGTGCGTGCCCGAGTTCCGCGCTGGCAGGGATCACACCGTGCAGCTGCGCCTCCGGCACCCCTTGCCCCTGCCCGCTTGGCTCCATCGTGCGCGCATGCGCTACCGCACACGCAAGCTCGCACCTTGATGGCATCTCCTTGTGCTCTGAGCACGTCATGGAAGGCTTTAAACGTGAGGCGGACGATGTCCTGGATATGGAGAGTCGCGGGAGGGTGTAGCGTGAGAGGGGCTGCGCTAGGCGTCAGCGCGCACGCATCCGGCCATTGCTAGCACGGAGGCAGGACACTTCAATCGTAGCCCATTCCACCCGGCAAGCAGCCAGAAACGGGCAACCAGGAAGCCGCGTGTGCCCCGAAGCTGCGATGCATGACTGTCGCTCGTGGAGCCACCCCCAACCCCAACCCGGCAAGTTTGTCACTACAGAACGCCCCAGCCCTTCCGGACCGGCATTCTATCCTCGCGCATACCCGCAGCGCATTACCCTCCCGGCCTCTTGGGCGCAAGCACCCCCAGCTGCCCGTATGCACCGCGCCAATAGCGCCCCAGGAGACGTGCCAAGCAGCACGCAGCTCCTACGCTCCAACTCTGGACCTCGCGCCCGAGCTGCCCACCTGGATATTCCGCCATTCGTTTAACCCCTGCACGTTAGAAGGCATCGCGGTGTGCCAGCGCGGTTACCAGGCTGCTCGGTCAGGCGCATGCGAATGCGTGTGATTGCACAGTGGGTCACTTACCTGTGTTAAGTCCTCTAGAACTAGTGAATTTGATGGCATGGGCATTGCCATCTCCCCCAAGCGCCAGACAAAAAACTGGGTCGGCTCGCCCTCGCAGTCGGCACCGTTCTTTGGTCAAATAGTCGAGGATAGGACCTTAGAGTACTGTAGAAATGACAAGATATTACAAAGGGACAGTCGGTTTGAAGCGCACGCGAGTGTTGAGCGATTGTTGACTACACGCAAATGTGTTGAAGAAAGAGGAAGCCCAGGCGAAGTGTTAATTGTTTCGAGTAGACGAAATAGACAAGTCCTTTAGAATTCACTGAGCCAAGCGTTCATGGTCGTGTCGGTTTCACGCCCGCCGGCGCAATCCCTTCCCGCTGACCCCTTTTGGCTTCGCATGTGCCTGCGTGTGCGGAGGGAGCCCCGACCCCCGTGCCCGCTCTCGGCGTCCACAACCATGCTATTCACATTTTACACCATCAGCATTCGGCCATTCGCAGTGACTCTGCCTACAGCTGGCCTTGCCAAGAGCCTTCTCCACCCCCTTGATCCTCCAGCAGTCCTCCACTTCGCAGCCCACTGCCCCGCGGACCGCTCGCCCCAACATGCGTCTCGAACCCCGATCATCTTCAAGCCCCCGTCACTCTCAAGTCCGAAGACCGAGCAGGGCATGCATTGATTCGGTCAGCTCCCCGTCTACACCGGCGGGGGCAGTGCTGGAATGAGCCTGTCGATGCGGCGAAGGTGCGCCGCAAGCTCCTGCGCCAGGACCTCAGGGCTGTAGCGCTCCACCATGCGGCGCCGGGCGGCAGCGCCCTTGGCGCGGGCCTCCTGACGATGGCTGTAGCACGTGGACGGGCGGGCGGCGGCGCTTAGGGTGTGTCAGGAACCGTACGCAAGTGTGCAAGCAGCTTTGAGCAATGGTTACAGGGGACAGTGAGAGTGCGCGAGATAGCGGGTGCGGAGGCGCTCATTCGCCAGTGGACGTTCGGGGGAAGGGCGGGTTACATGCTGCTGTGGCTAGGTAGATGACTAGGCAGACGCTTTGAAATGGTTCGAGGAGCTGGCGGGGCGGGCCAAAGGGCGCCCGCCTTCCGCCTCACCTGAACACGTGGCGCATCAGCTGCCGCGTGTGCTTGACGCTGGGCTGCGCCCACTTGAGGCCCCGGAACCACCACACGCTGTTGTCTGCCACCTGCGGGAGGCAGGTGCGAGTGCGGGTACGTAGGGGGCAGCCGGTCACGGCGTGTGGGTTTCAGGTCCACGACCACCCCACTGCCTCGCACGTCGCCACAGCTCCCCCAGCTCACGCATGCACACGGTCAGTGCCAAGCCTGCCAGCTCAGACGCGCCCCCGGTCAACACGGGAGTCAACACGTGCGCGCCCTGCACCCCCGCAGCAATCGCAGTCGCCCCCGCCCCCTTTCGTCGACGGCGCGCCGACCTCGCCCCGTCTACACTCTTCGTCCCGAAACGCGAGAGTATACCGTTACCCTGTATTGCCGCAAACTGCGCCTGCCTGTCCCTTGTCTAGTTTAGCTTGGTTTTGATTGGGCTGGTGTTTACAACCCCCCCCCCCCCCCGGCCAGGCCGCCACCCACGCAGGAGCCAGTGCTGCCAACACCCCGCACAAGCACACATTTGCCCTGGTTTAAACCAGCTCGGGCGCGGGGTACCATAACTGCAACCGCCCTCCTGTCCCGCCCCCCACCCCCCACCCACCCACCGTGATGAGTCGCTCCACGGCGATGGGGTAGCCCACGCTGCGGTCCAGGTAGGCTGTGATGCCGCTCCAGTTGGTGGCCAGCAGCGGCAGCCCCATGGACATCGCCTCCACGTGCGGCCGCCCCCAGCCCTCGCCGCGGCTGGGCAGCACGAACGCGTCCGCCGCCTGGGAGCAGCGGCGTGCGTGGGTGCGGGTGGGTGGGTGGATGGGTGGAGTGGGAGCGGGGCGGGTCAGTAGGTCACCGCTTGTTGTGGCTATGTCGGTGGGCTGCATGCGCGCGAGGCGGCCCCGTACAGTACGCGGCACACGGGGAGCCCGGTGCCATCCGAGGCAGGGGTGTTGGAGGGAAGACCTGACGCCGCGTGTGAGGCACACTGCGCACGGCGTCACACGCACCTTGTAGTATCGGGGGAAGTCGGCGTCGGAGATGTGGTGGGAGATGACGTACAGCCGCGGCAGCCGCCCCGCAGCGCCCAGCACGTCCGCCGGCAGGCCCAGCCGCCGCTGGGCCCGCTTCAGCCAGCTGCGCGTTGTACGCGTTGCGGGGCCAAGACGGTTGCAGTCAGAGGACGTAAAACGCTGCCGCACAACAATCGCAGGCGAGGCACTGGCATGGCCGCGTGCGCAGTGCGTGTGTGCAGGGGGCGGCGGCGGGTTACAGGAGCCGTGTTGCCAACGCATCTGCCCCCGCTCACGTGTGCATGTGCTGCTTGAAGTCGCCATTGCCCACAAACGGCTTGGTGATGATGTACAGCTCCACATCGTCCTGCGCGGACCGGAACACGGTGCGGTAACACATTGAAATCATGCTAAATGCAGCCCACTTGTGGGAGGAAGGCCTGACGGCGCGTAAATCCCATACACTAAGGGAAGCCCCGGCTTGTCATCAAGTCCTTTCACGGCGTTTCCTGCTGCACCACTGCTCAGCCCACTACGCAGCCCACTACGGTACGCCGCCCGCCCACCTGCGCGGTGAACTCTGTGAGGTAGGCCTCCAGCAGCACGTCCCAGCCCTTGCGCGGCTCCCACTTGAAGGCGCTCAGCAGCCTGCAGCAGAGAGCAGCGCATCGGGGCCGAGCAGGCGGCGGCAGCGGCGCGTCAGGACCGCCTCCACTCTCACGGCATACCCTGCAAGCACTGCCTATGCGCGTGTGCAGGCACCACACACAGGTGACCTGCCAGCCGGGCGCCCACCGGTAGGGGCGGCGCGCCTCCGGGCCTCCAGCGGCGGCGGCCTGAGGCGGCGGCGGCGGCTCCCCGAACACCAGCTCCGCCCCCTGCGGCAGCGGCATGGGCTCGTACAGCGCCGGGTCGTACCTGCGACACCGCTCGACACAGGTATGGCGGCCAGCCGGCGTCGGTGATAGAACACACCGCGCATGGGGCTCCCAAACGAGCCCCACCCGCCCAGCCACCTATCCACGCTCCCTGCCCCCTGCCGACCTCCTGACCTGTCCATGCGCCCACACGCCGCACGTCACCCGTCACCCGCCACCCGCCACACGCTGAACGCCACACGCCACACGCCGCCCGCCCCGCCGCCGCCGCACCAGGTGGTGTTGATGCCCTCCGGCAGCACCACCAGCTTGGCGGGGTCCACGCCGCTGGTGGCGAACACCTCGGCGGCCCAGGCGCTGGGCACCCACACCTCGTTCATGGAGTTGCAGCGAGACACGAAGGCGCGGGGCAGGCTGTGGGAGACGGGGTCAAGGGGGGCGGGGGCGGGGCGGGGGCAGGCGCGCACTGAATTGCTTGCGCAGCAGCACAAAGGTGTGCATGATTTGGCATGGATGGGGTTGTGGGTGGGTGGGTGGGTGGGTGGGTGGGTGGGTGGGTCGATTGCGACAGGCGGCATGCGACGGCGACTTTCCACATGATGCTCATGGTTTGCTTGGTGGCCTGCGTTGCAACGTACAGGATGACCAGGTCAAGTCCAGTCCCTGGACAGCAGAGGCCGCCCAGGTGTTCGGGGAGGTGCTCGCCATTCAGAAGGCTGGTAGCACCCGTGTGACCGGCAGCACCATGCTGCGTGAGATGGTGCGGCGCGAACCCGAGGTCTTCGCCGACTTCACACTCGCACAGGTCTCCAACAAACTACAGTGCGTGCTCAAGTGAGTATGTGGTGCATGTAGGTGTTGCTTGCTTGGGGGGTGCCGGGTTGGTGGATTTGCAGATGAAGACAATGGACAATGGACAATGGACATTGTTGCAAGAAGGGGCCCAAGTAGGTTGTTACAACAACAATGTCCATTGTCCATTGTCCATTGTCTTCATCTGCAAATCCACCCAGCACCGGCACCCCCCAAGCAAGCAACACCTACATGCACCACATACTCACTTGAGCACGCACTGTAGTTTGTTGGAGACCATTTTGACATGCCGGCGTGCGAGTGCTATCCAGAAGGCACACCAGGGACGTCTGCGCTCGGTCAACTGCGCAGCTACCCCGAAGCATGGGTGACGGCGCGAGTGCACGCCTGCAGTAGCCGCGGGCCACAGCCGCAGCCGCAGCCGCAGCCGCAGCCGCAGCCGCGGGCCGCAGCCGCAACCGCAGCCGCAGCCGCAGCCGCAGCCGCAGCCGCAGCCGCAGCCGCAGCCGCAGCCGCAGCCGCAGCCGCAGCCGCAGCCGCAGCCGCAGCCGCAGCCGCAGCCGCAGCCGCAGCCGCAGCCGCAGCCGCAGCCGCAGCCGCAGCCGCTGTGGCGCACCAGCCCGCACGCACCGGTCCGTCTCGAACATGGTGCGGCCCACCAGGTAGACGTATGCGGCCTTCACCGCGGCGGGCGGGCACTGGTCGTCCGCGCCCGCGATCGGCTCCGGCAGGTGCCAGTTGGTGGGCAGCGAGTGGCACACCACCACCGCCGCCCGCGGCACGGGAGGGTGCAGCGGCGAGGGGCTGTGCAGGCCGCCCGCCTGAGCCTCCAGGGCCTGCAGCTCGCTGAGGGAGGCAAGGTAAGCGGGTTGGAAAGAGGGAGGGTACGGGCGCAGAGAGGTTTGGCAGGGGCAGGAGGTGGGGTGAGTCCGTGGGTGCTATTGGATCTGACTTCGACGGCCGACATGCCCAGGAAGACCGCGCGTGGTCAGGACTGCCATTGCTCGGGCGCGCTTGCCAGCCGATTCAAGGGGTCAACACACAGGATCTCGTGTGCACGCGCACACGAACCGCTTTGACACGAATACATACACGCACGCGCACGGACACATACATGCACACACGCCCCCGGTCACACCTCCTGTCCTCGGGCGCCATGGCCGCCACCACCTTGTCCCGGTACACGTCCCCGTGGTGCCCGATCCACACGTCCTCGCGCCGGACCTGTGGGGCGCGGGTTTGGGTGGGTGGGTGGGAAGAGGCTTTGGAGAAAAGGCATTGTCAAGCGCTTCCGGTGGAGTGGTGGGTATGGTGGGTGCTGCCGCAGCTGCGACCTGCCATCTGCAACACCGCCCCGCCGCTGCCCGCCAACCTAACGTCCAGCAGGCCGGCCCGCTGCCCGCACCTGGCGCGCGCGCGTGAGCGACAGCACGTAGTTGACGGCCTCGCTGGAGTAGCCGCTGCCGCTCCAGAAGGGCGCCATCCACCACACCGGGAAGCTGGCAGGCGGGTCGGGGTGGAGTGGAGGGGAGTGGATTGGACACGGCAAGCCGAGGGAGGGAAGCGGGAGGGGTTGGCTAGGAGCCAAAAGAGGGCTGGGGTGCAAGGCCCAGGGAGCTCGAGGCAGCAGGCAGGCAGGATCGGGCGCGCGAAGGGGGCAGCGCTGCAAAGGCTCACTTGAGCGGTGCAGGTTCGCCCGGGGCAGCAGACGCGTTCCCTCTCGACGAGGTTCGGGGCTGTGGCGGCGGCAATGCCTCAGCCAGCCCTGTGTCTGGTGCGCGCCAGCTGCCAGGGCCCTTCGTCACGCCGCCTGCCGTCGTTGCGGGTGCTGCTGCACTGCTACTCCACTGAATCCTGGGGCTGCGGCTGCTGGGCCTCTCCCCTAACGGCAGCGCTGGCTGCTGTGAGGCCTCGTCGGGCCACAACCCTACCTCCTCCTCCTGCCCATGCTCCTGCCGCTGCGTCTGCTCCCGCGCCGCCACCTCCACCACCGCCTGCAGCGTCTCGGCGTCGGCCTCACCCGGCAGGCCCAGCGCCGCCGCGACGAAGGCCGGCGCCGACATCGGTGCGCCGTCATGGCCGCCGAAGCTGCCGCCGCCGGAAGCGGCTCCTGAAAGCAGGCTGGACCAGATGGACAGGCGCGGCCCGGCATCATCGGCCTCGCTCCCACCGCCGCCGCTGGTGCTGCTGATGCCGCCGACCGCAGCGGCGCTGGGCGCGGTGGGGCGGGCCGCCTGCGTGCCGTTGCGGCTGCGGCTGGCCTGTGCGGCCAGCGGCGGCGGCGCGCTGTCGTCGTCCCAGTCCCGCGTATCCGGCTCAGCCGCCGCGCCGGCAGCAGCCGCTGCCGCCTCCTCGTCCCGAGCGCGCATCATATCCTGGTTCGACCACAGCATGCGTACCGCACTGAATCACAAGACGACTGGGGCTCCGCGTGCTGTCGACCAGCACAATCGTGAGCTGGGCGCCACACGCCCACACCCACACCTATCCACGCCGCGCCCCTGTTCCCCCCGCCCCCAACATTCTCGCAGCGCCGTGCGTGTTTCCGCCCTCCCCCGTACCACGCCCACCTCGAGCCATCGCACGTCCTCATACTCCTCGTCATGCGGATGTCCTGCATCCCCAGTCGCGGCCTCGGGCGCCCCTCCGCCTGCAGCCAGCGGCTGCTGCTGCTGCCGCGGGCGCGCCCACTGCCCGGTGCTGCTGCTGCTGCTGTCATCGATGCCACCCGACGCTGCTTCCTGCACGTCGCTTCCTGTTGTTGCTGCGGAGGCGGCTGCGCCTTCGCGCGGTTGCCGGCTCGGCGCCGCACTCGCCGCCCGCGCAAGCCTGCCGCTGGCTTTGCTGCTGTCAGCCACAGCGGCTGCTGTCGCCGCCCAAAGCGCCACAGCTATGGCCACCACCAGCGGAGTCCAGCGACCCACCGCGGCGCCGCGCCTGGCTGCGCCGCCGACGCCCCTCCTGCTATATGCTGCAACGACTGACATGTTTTCTTCGATGCTCAACGCTTGCTCGTGAGTCGGAACCGAGGGCCCCTGGGTCGGCCAAGTCTCAAGGCGTTACAGACTCGCGAGGTCGCTTCTTTTTCGCCTTAAAGACTCGCACAAACACCCATGCTTGATGCAGCATGCAGCCCACACACACACTAGTACCGACACAGCGCTTCCCGCGGAAGTGCGACCGACCGCCGCTGACCCGGGCACGCATGGACTCGCCCTTTCTGCCTCCTTCCCGCGGCCTCCTCCTGGACTCCCCAGCACCTCCTCCCCGCCTCCTCTTGCTCCAATCTGAAATCCAGTCTGAACAGCCCACAGTTGCATCACCCTGCGTCCCTTTACTTGGTGCCGTGCTTGGCCTTGAGGGAGGCAACGTACCTGAAAGGGGGTTGGGGTTCGGGGGCGGGGAGTCCAAAAGCACTTCAGGACCGCCTCTAGACCCCAGGGTGAGGATCCAGAACAGTCAAGGGCGCGTCCAGGCCCCGGGTAGGACCCCCCTCGCTTCCATCCGCGCCCTACCCGGTGGAGCCCTGTCACCCGCAGTATCCCCCCGCCGCCTCCGAAGACCCTCCCCTCCGTCCCTCCCTGCTCCCCCCTTGCACCACGTGCCGCCGGCCCAGCGCTGCACTCACTCGATGTACTTCTGCATCGCCTCCTCCTTGCCCAGGCCTGCATTCGACACGGTCCGGCAGTCCGGCAGTCAGGCAGGTGCGGGATCATCTGGTCCTGAGTGCGACCCACAGCGTACGATGCCAACCGGCAGAGTGCGGAACCGGCATGCATTGGCAGAGGGCGCACCGCGGCAAGGCCGCCCCGCCCACCTCGCAAGTGGCAGCCGTTACACCTTTCAAGCTACCCAGATTACCCGTTGCAACCCGTGTTGCAATGAACTACGCCGCCCAACCCCCTCGAGGCCCACCCTTCTTGGCGTTCCAAGCGCTCCACTTGGCGCGGCCCTTGGGGTCAAAGATGCCTGGCTGCGCGGTGTTGCAGTCGCCCTGACAGGGACAGGGAGCGGCATGAGGAGCGGAGGGATGGGGTGCGTGGGCAAGCAGGAGCAGCGGCAGTACATGAGGATAGCACCCGGCAAGGCAGTCAAGTGGCAACGCGACCGGCGCCCTTGGCGCAGCGGGTCCTGCTGCGGGCAGGTCCGAGGTCTGCCGGTGCGGGCTTGGTTGGCTCGTTCAGGCCCGAGGCCGGACAGACCCATGCGGTAACTGGACCCACTCCGCCACACGCCACACGGCCCAGGTGACTGCGGCCCAGCTCCCCGCTGCCCTCATCCACGTCAGCCCCGGACAGCGCGCCCCACCTCCTCCTGTTCAGGCCCCCCTCCCCTGGCACGTACCTCCTTGGCCTGCTTGAACAGCGCGTACAGCTCCAGCTTCTCGTCGTTGCTGAGGGTGTTGGGCAGGTTGTCCGTGGCCTCCTTGGCCGCCGCGTCGAAGTCCTCCTGCGGGCCCAGCGGAGATCCCAAGAGAGGTGAGGGAACTTGGCCTCCAGAAACAGAGGGCCCGTTCTCCGTCAGCTGTGACAGAATCACTGCCTCCACTGAGAAACGACCTAGTGCCCGCTTTTGCGAATGTTCGCCAGCAGTGCGTTTAACGCCCGCATGGCAGAGTTTGCGCAAATTGACTGACCTGCAGGCCCATTGTGTCGATTATGGTGTGATGAAGTATGCAGCTAAGGAGTAGTACTGTACCTGCGCACACCAGCCGAGAATGCTGGAGGACATGCCATCAGCATTCCGTGCATGGGGTCAATTTGCCTGGGCTGCCAACCTAATGGAACATAGAAACCTTGCATAGATTAATGCGTGTAGTCCATAGCCATTTCCGAGCGGCGTGCGTGAACCGGCGCGAGCTGTCGAGCAAAGTCCTTCGTGTTATTCCCGCAAGCGATTCATATTTCAGATCTGCGCACCAGAGCGGGCTCCTACGGCCTGAAGTACCTCCACCAGCTGCTCGCGGACACGTTCTGCCCATGAGTGCGGCCGCCCTTGCTGCCGGAACGAAGCGCGCCATGGTCAAAATTGGCACGCACAGCGGGACGTTCCACTGCGATGAGGCGTTGGGGTGCTGGATGCTGAGGCAGACGCCCCGCTTCAAGGACGCGGAGATCGTCCGCACCCGTGACCCAGAGGTCCTCAAGGACCTGGACGTAGTCATCGATGTGGGCGGTGAGTGATGCGGGGAGGCGAATGCAGGTGGCGAGGGGAGCTCAGCGCCGCGGGGCGGGGCGGGAAGTCGCCCGGCGTGCGGAGGGCGGGCCGGGACCCGTGACAGGCCCTGCTCAGCGTGGCGAAGCGGGTGGAGGGCTGGTTGGGTGGGGCCCGGGGCCGGGTCGCTGGCACGATGCGGAAGTCTAACGAGGCACACAAGCAGCTGGGTCTCCGCGACCGCGCTCCACTCCACCCGGCCCGCTCCACATGTGGTTCTTTGGGCCCGTGGCGCAGGCGAGTACGACTTCCCGCGGCTGCGCCTGGACCACCACCAACGCGAGTTCACGGAGAAGTTCGGGCACGGCTTCGAGACCACCCGGCTGAGCTCGGCGGGCCTGGTGTACAGGCACTTCGGCCGTGAGGTGCTGGCGGTGAGGCCGGCGGCGCGGCGGGCGGTTTGTTGCATCTCGTGGGGGGAAAGGGGCCGCGGGGCGCAGGTGCTGCGGCGCAGAGCTGTGGCGGCGGCGGGGGCTGGGTTGGTGGAAGCAGTGGAGGCGGCGGCCGGGTGCCCGCCTCCTGGGCTGTCACGCTTGCAAGTGCCGACGTGCTCGGCGCCGCCCGCTCCCCCCCGGACGGCCGCTCACTTCGGTAACGACTTCGAGACGCAGGCTTCAGTGCATCCTGTACCGCTTTCCCACATCTTTGCAATCCCCCCCCCCGACTAACTAATGTTGAATGTAACCCCCCCCCCCGCACGCAGGGCCTGCTGGGCTGGCCGCTGGACCACGCCGAGCTGGAGACGGTGTACCTGCAGGTGGGCGCCGCGCGGGGGGGGGGGCGGGACGGCGGCCAAGTGGCCAAGTGGCCTATTGGGAGATGGGAAGTAGAAGTAGGAAGTAGCAAGTAGGATGCGGCAGTGGGAATGCAGGATGTTGCGGGCCGGCAGGCCGGCAGAGGGATGCGGACGGCGGTGACGCGTGTGTGACGTGGGGTGTTCAACACACGCGTGTGTGTATGTGCGCGCGCAGGTGTACCGCAACTTCATCGAGGCGGTGGACGCGGTGGACAACGGCGTCGGCCAGTTCGCGGTGCCGTCCGGTGCGTGGGGCCGGTGGGGCCGCGTGTGCGGGAGCGGGCGCGGTGCGGCAGTGGCACTGTTGTCATGTCGCGTGGTGGCACTGGCAACCGCCCGCACCTGTGCCTCCGGTGTGCGCACTTCGATTGCGCGTGCTTCGCCCCCGCTGCCATTTCACGACGGCACGCTCACATGCTCGCACACGTGCACGCGGCCTCAGGCACGGCGCCGCTGTACGTGAACAACACGACGCTGGGCGCGCGTGTGGCGTCGCTCAACCCGCGCTGGAACCAGCCCAGCGACGACGCCACCCTGTACCAGCAGGTGCGGGGCACGTGTGGGTGCGGGGCGCGTGCGGGCATGTTGGCGGCGTGCTAGCGACGAGCCTTGGCTCGGCGTGCGGCCATGGGTACGTGTGTGTGGGCGCTGGTGATATGGGGCATGGTTGTGGCCGGAGCATTCAGCCGAGGCGTGTCCGTGGCGGCGTGCGGAGCTGCCGGGCGGACGACCAGCCGACTTAGCAAGCCCGCCAACCCCTAACCTCCTTCGATTATCGCGTGGCCCCGCAGTTCCTGAAGGCGGTGGAGCTGACGGGCCGCGAGTTCAGTGAGGCGGTGGACTGGGTGGCGCGCGGCTGGCTGCCCGGCCGCCGGCCCGTGGCGGAGGCGCTGGCGGCGCGGCAGGGCGTGCACCCCAGCGGCAAGATCATTGACCTGCTGGAGGTGAGCGGGGCGGAGCGGGGCGGGGCGGGCCAGAGGCGGAGGCGTACCGCGCATACGCACGCATGCACACGCGCATCCTTCTGCAACGCCTGTCATCACCATCTCGTCATAGTCAATCATGCATGGAACCCCCCCGCTACGTACCATCTTTGCAACTTGGCAATGTTGATTTGGGAATTGGAGAAAACTACCCCCCCCCCCCACCAAACCCGCGCAGTACTGCCCATGGAAGGAGCACCTGTACGACCTGGAGCGCGAGACCGGCTGCGTGGGCGAGGTGCTGTACTGCGTCTACCAGGACGAGCGCGACAAGTCCTACCGCGTGCAGGTGCGGGCGCGTGTGCGTGTGTGCGCATGTGTTTTGGCGTGGGGTGGGGTGGGGCAGCCGGCCGGAGGATGTGCAGGGGCTGCGGGCGCGGGTCCTAGTGCGAGCGGAGGCGCGCTGGCCCGCGTGCATGTCCGTGTGCGTGTGCGGCGTCAGCTGTTGGGCGGGCGAGCCAACCCGCTTGCAGCCGCAACGCCTGCCTCTCGCGCTCGGTGCCGGCCCGCCTGCACCGGCCTGGCTTCGCCGCGCCTCACCAACCGCTCGCCAACCGCCTTGCTGCTGGCGCCGCAGTGCGTGAGCGTGGGCCCGGGCAGCTTTGAGAACCGGCGCTCGCTGCCGGCCGCCTGGCGCGGCGTGCGCGACGACGCGCTGAGCGAGCTGTCCGGCATCCCGGGCTGCGTGTTCGTGCACGCGGGCGGCTTCATTGGCGGCAACAAGACCAAGGAGGGCGCGCTGGCGATGGCGGTCAAGGCGCTGGAGCTGGACTGATGAGGCCTTGAGCGGGCGCGCGCTGGAGGAGCAGCAGACGGGGGCGGCAGCGAGGCGGGGAGCAGGCGGAGAGGTTGGGAAGGGCAGGTCAGGCGTAGGAGAGGGATGGGGAAGGAGCGAGTAGGCGCGCCGGTGCCGAGGACGGCGGCTGCAATACACGCGTGATCCACGGATGGTGATGCATGCTCCTGTGCGAGAGGTGCAATAGCCGGTGTGAGTTGAGGGCCATCTGGGAACCCTGCAGTGGACGCGGACTGTGTTAGACGCGGACTGTGTTAGACGCGGACTGTGTTAGACGCGGACTGTGTCGACTGCGTGGTGTAAGCACGCGAATGGCCGGAACTTCCCGGCTTCTCCTGCCGCGGCACGCAAGCTTGCGTCATTGTTCGCGTGCAGGCCCCAACGTTATGGCATCAATCTGTATGTATGTAACTGCAACCGCGCACGGGCCGTGTGGTCTTCATGCGGTTAAGCCTGCAACGCTGTTGGCGGGGCGAGGGGCGAGCGTGCGAGGCAGAGCTGTGTCTGCCGGGGCCGTGGCGTTGCGGCTGTCGGCCGACGGTCCCCACATTCTGCTCCCAGCACATGTAGAATAGGAAATGTAAGTTAATGTACTATTTTGGTTCTGCTGGGGCTTGAGCGCTGGGCTGAGGGCCCGCCGCATGCACCTTCCAATCGATGTGGGTTCGGCAGCGCGTGTCTCAATTGTTGCTCCCTTTAGTTTCCTATTATCTAGGTAGCTCATCACATTCCTGCATTCTTGTTTTATCTCGAACCACAAAGATGCAGACTACGATGCGCACTTCTGCCTTCCGGCCCGCGGCTGTGAGCCGTCGCAGCGCTGTCACCGTGCGCGCTGTGCAGGAGGTTAAGGGCGTGGTGGTCAGCACCCGGATGAACAAGACTGTGGTGGTGGAGGCTGAGCGCCTGGCCACCGATGTCACTTACCAGAAGCGCAAGAAGGTCACCAAGCGCTACATGGCTCACGATGAGTCCGGTGCTCTGGCCGTTGGCGACTTCGTGCGCCTGGACGGCACTCGCCCCCTGAGCAAGACCAAGCGCTTCTCGGTCACCGAGGTGCTGCGCAAGGCGGATTAAGCGCCGTCGATGGCGTGCTTGGAGCCAGGCAGTTATCCAGATGTTGATTTGGTAGCAGTCGGCAGCGCTGGCGCTCGTGGCGAGCAGCGGAGGCGCGGCAATTTGTGGTGGCCACCAGCCGACACAGCCGGAGCGGGCGGTCTGGAGGAGCAGACTTGGCGCTGCTAAGGCGCATGACAGGAGCTGCTGTTGGAGCAGTGCGGAGGGACACGGTGGCAAGCTTGGGCTGCAAGCTGAGCAGCGAATTTTGGGAGCACTTTCCATGTGCTCGTCGCTGCGAGCGGCCGGCTGCTTTGGGGAAGGTGTCTCGTGGCAAGGAAGAGGTGGCTCGGGTTGGGTCTTAGGACCGTAGGGCCGCAAGGCCAGCCGAACAGGGGAAACAAGTTTTACAGAAGGGGCCACACGGCACGCGTGCCGATGGTGTGCGGAGCAGCGGGGGCGTCAAGTGCTGACCACCCCGGCTCCCGAAACGAGTGTAAGGCATTACGGTGATGTTGGTGTCGTCTACTGCATTTTGCAGTTGTTCAGCTCGCCGTTCAGCTCCTCCAGCGAGGGCTGCGAGGGGCCTTCGTCGGCATCAGCATTCGCAAGCGCGGTCGTCAGGTCGCGGCCAGCGCCCCCGGTCATCTCCTCCACAATGTCTCCGGGAGGGTCACCGTATGTTTGCATCTGCAGCCATCAGCCAGCGGGGGGGGGGGGCGGGAGGCGGGTTGAGTAGGGCACGGCGGTCAGGGGAGGTGCACACGTGCAACGGATCACTGACAGCCGCAACGCACGACACTGACACGATGTAGTCTTCTCAGCAGTGATTGAGTCGCATCCAGCATGGGATCAGCCGGAAAAGAGCGTGTGCCAGCAGCTGAAGTTTCCTCTTCGCAATCCATACGGGTCCGAGCACGACCCACTTCAGTCAGCGTCAGTCACCGCGAATGCCGGCGCATCCCACGGCTCCTGTGCGGCGCGCCCCATCTGTCCCGCGCGACAAGCTCCCCGCCTCCCTCCCATGAGCCCGTGGTCTCCGACATGCCACCCACAGCCCTCCACTCCCCTCCGCCCAGCTTTTCCAGCCAATACTATACGCCCTAAGGATTCCACGGCGTGCGCCTCGATTTGCACTCTCACACCCGTCCCCCGTACCCGGCCCTTCGGACGCTGGTCACCTGCCTGCAGGTGCGCTGCGACGCGCTCGCGTGTGTGGCGTTGTGGTGTGTGCGTCTGGTGCTATCGCCTGGCCGGGCGCCCGGAGCGTGAGGAATGCGCATCAGCAAACTACCAGCCTGGCAGCTAATCAGCACCGCATCGGTACAGTAACTCCCGCGTTCGACCAGCCGCGCGCTCTTGTCTGCTGTCGCGATTTGTTTGTTGGGTCTGGGAGGTTCTGCACACTATGGGACTTCGCCACCTGGCCCGCTTGCATTGTTCCACCGAACCCGGCCCTTCACCGCATGCCACACGCTTCCCACCCATCAGCAACCCCACACGTCACTGCTATGGGCAACGCCATGGGGTTCAGCGGCGCGCCCACTTGCAGGACCTCGCGCCGCGCCCTGCACCTCCCTTGCATCCCCAATGCCACACACTCCGCGCGTCCACTGCACCCTCGCCCCCCCCCCCCCGCCCCTCCGCCCCCCGCGCCCCGCGCACCTCCTGTATGAGGTCCATCAGCTTGGCGTAGTCGGCCGGCGCCTTCTCGTAGTGCTCGCACACGCGCTGCACCGCCTCGTACTGCGCCACGTAGCGCCCGTACTCCTCGGCGGGCAGCTTGCCTGAGTGCGCCTCCAGCCAGGGCGGGTAGCGGTCGCGGATCTCCTGCGCGTTCCCAAGGGCGGCATCGGCAGGCGGTGGTGGCAGCGGCGGCGCAGCGCGTGAGCAGGCATGGCATGTGAGCAGGCGCGGAGCAGCGCACGGGGCAGCATGAGCGGGCGGGCGCTGGGCGCCCGCGTTGCAGCGGACTGTGACCCCGCCGGCTGGCAGCCAGGCACCCCACGCTGGAAGCAGCCCGCCAGCCCTCCACGAGCCCCGCACGTCCCCACAGCAGCGCCTCCTGCCACCCCGCCGCCCCACCTTGAGCGGCCCGTACAGCACGTCCTTGCTCAGCAGGTGCTGCATGATGAAGTCCACCATCATGTTGACGCCGCCCGGCGGCCCGCCGCCCTCGCCGCCCTCGCCGCCGCCGCCGCCCGCCGCGGCGCCCAGCCCGCCCAGCTCCTGCAGGATCTGCGCCAGCCCGCCCATGCCCGCGCCGCCCGCCACGCCGCCACCCTGCGCCGCCGCCGCGCCGCCGCCCTCCACGTGCCCACGTGTCGCCTTGGCCTGCTTCGACACCGTCTTCATGGTGTGCTGCGCCAGGCCCGCCAGGCGCGACGAGGCCAGGGCGTCGTCCTCATCCATGGGGCCCGCAGCGCTGCCGCCAGCGCCCGGCCGCCGGCCCGAAGGACCGGCGGGTCCGGCCCCGCGCACGTCCGCGCCCGCGGCAGCGGCGCCCAGCAGCGCCGCCAGGTCCGGCGGCGCGCCCGCCGGCATGCCGCCCATCGCCGTGCCCATGCCTAGCGCCTCCGGCCCTCCCTCGCCCCCCAAGCCCAGGCCGCCGGCGCCCATCATCTGCTGCAGCAGGACCGCGAACTCGGGCGGCGGCCCGGCGTCCGCGTCCGCGCCTCCGCCGGCTGCCCCCGGCGGCGGCATGCCGCCCAGGATGCGGCCAAACAGCTTTGCTAGGGGGTCGTCATCGGCGCTGCCTGCTGGGCCCGCGGCCCCAGAGGCGCCTCGCCCGGAGGCGGTGGAGCCGCTGCTACTGCCCGGCCCGGCGGCACCTGCGCCACCCACACCGCCCAGCAGTCCCGCCAGGTCGCCGGCCAGTGCGCTCGCGTCGTCCGGCCCGCCGCCTGCAGCGCGCCATCGCGAAGCCAAAAGTATACCGTCGGTACCGTAATGAGTGGGGTGTGCGTGGCTGGCGCCGTTGGCAACGGCCGCCTCCCCTCCTATCTAGCCAACGGAATTGCGTCTGCATATGTGGGTTCAATGCCAAAACGCGTACAGGACAGTATCGTTCGTTGTACAACTTACCCAGCCCCGCCTCCTGGATGAGGCTCAGCAGGTCGTCAGCAAGCTTCTGCGCCTCCGGGTTGAGAGGCTTTGATGGCAAAGCAGCGGCCGCCTTGCCCGCCTCAGCGCTGATGCCGCTGGGTCCCGGCTGCTCTCCTGGCTGCGTAACCGTGGACGAAGCAGCGCCGCCAGCTTTACGGGGCCCCTTGCGGCCGAGTGGGTCGGCGCCGGCCGGCCCCAACCCTAGGCCCAGGCCCTTAGGCCCCGCTGGCTTTGGCGCTGTTGGGGCGGCAGCGCTGGTGGCAGACTCCTCTTTAGTAGCAGCAGAGCTGCTGGCCAAGGGCGTCACAGTGCTGCGATTAAGTGGCAGCGTACATTGTTTAGGGGGCCGTGCCTGGATGAAGCGCCCGTGCCCTACCCGTCTCACCTGACCGGCGCCTGCTGCTCGCTCCCTGCGGCCGGTGCCGCCTGTGCTGGCACCGGTGTAACTGATTTGATGGTAGCATCATCGAAATCCGCAAGCGCCTCTGCAAAGCAAGCCGGAACGAGTATGGATTCGTCAGTGCCGGAAGCGCGGGCGTGCGGCTTTGCTCCCGCCCGCTGATAGGGTTGCTTAGTCTATTAGGTCTGTTATTGTCACCTTGCAGAAGGTCGTCTAGATTAGCCTCCATACTCAGAGGCGGCAAAGATGGCACGAGTGCAGCTGGGGTTTATTACGCAGGTGGCATATCGCTGCTGCGAGTACTTTTTACAGATAACTGTTTTGTCTCACGCGCCAATCGATTTGCGATTTGGGGAGAAACCGCGACCGGGCGAATGACATGCACAACCGCTAGTTCAATCGCCCGATTTTCTGCGCCAGTTGAGTACTGCTTTGTTGCTGAGTCAAGGACAGCAAGCACTTACTGCAATAAATCAACACACATTCACACGGCTCGCCCGGCAACTTTCGCAAGCTTCGCAGACCTTGGATCACCTCGGGCCGCGTCAGCGAATTTACTAACAGTTCAGTGTAACGACGCGTACGCAAGCTGTTTAAGTGCGCTCCCGAGCCAGCGCGGCGAGTCGCGCCCGGGTCAACGGAAAGCAGCGGAGCTGCGCGCGCGTTTGCGCCAGCTGCTTCTCTCTGCTGCCAGAATGGCATTCCGGAGCTCTGCAACGTCCAATATGGCTAGCGGCGTGGAAATGGGCCACAGCGGAGCCTCGCTCACGAACCGGCAGCACCATCCAGGAGCTGCCGCGGGCGGTGCTGCGGGCAAGTCCGCGCACGACTCCGCCTCGTCGTTGCCACCCAGCGAGCCGGGCTCGATGCTGGACCTCACGGTGCCGCTGGATCACGCGACGGGCCTGTTGCGCCGTGTCGTCACGGAGGCGTTCCTGCTGCTCCGCCTGGCGGTCAGGCTGTGGTCGTACCTGGGCATGGGTGAGTCGCCTGCTGCGCTGGCCAACCGCTGCAAGACAGGATGAGACGCGCAATATGCGGCGGGGGGGGGCGCGCGGCGCGCTGATGGGCCAGGGGGGCATTGTGTGTGTATGTGTCTGGGAAGGGGGCTGCGTCACAGGTGGGGCTTGTGCACGTCACCACCGGCCCTCGGCTGGCGTCTCGTGCGTTCACACGCTGCTGGCCGTGCTTCCAGGCCCCTGTCCCCGTTCCGCGTGCAAATTGCGTCATGCTTCTGCAGGCTGGAAGTGGTCGGTTCAGCTGATGCGCCTGGTGCTCTACGCCGCCCTGCTGCTCCCGGGCTTTCTCCAGGTGCGGCGGCTGCGTAGGCTAGCTGCCTGGGGTGTCGGCGTGTGTCGCGCGTCCCGGACCCAGTGCGTGAGCGGATGCCAGCCGGCCGCATGACCTTGACACGCCACGCCGTGTGCCCCACACACAAACACACAGATGATCGTGTTCTACGTCTTCAGCCCTCGCGTGCGGCGCAGTGTGGTGTACGGCACCAAGGTGCGCGCCGGGCAAGCGAGCTCGAGTGACGGGAGGCAAGGGGGTTTACAAAAGTAGGCAACCCAAATCGCCGAAATGGCAGATGGCGCGGAGGACGTCAACCAATCTTGACACCCCGGTCCCCCATCGTGCACACGCCGATTGTCACATGCAGCCCCGCCAGCGCCTGGACCTGTACTACCCGCCCAACATGCGGGCGCACGGCGGATACCCAGTAGTCATCTACATCACAGGTAGGTGCTCGCAAGCCCACCACAACGCGCAAGTGCCCCCGCCCGTGCACACGTGACAAAGGCCATGTGGGTTCGACAGCTTCTTGGTTGCGTGTAGGCACGCGCCATGTGTGATGCTGGGCTCAGGTTGGCTTGTGTGTGCGCGCGGTGTGCAGGCGGCGCGTGGACCATCGGCTACAAGGCCTGGGGCGCGCTGCTGGCGCGCCGCCTGAGCGAGCAGGGCGTGCTGGTGGCGTGCCTGGACTACCGCAACTTCCCTCAGGGCGACGCGCTGGACATGCTCGAGGACGTGAACACCGGCATCTGCTGGGTGCTGCGCCGCGCGCACCGCCTGGGCGGCGACCCCGACAACGTGACGCTGGTGGGGCAGAGCGCCGGCGGCCACCTGGCGGGCCTGTCGCTGCTGCGGCAGGCGGAGCAGGCTGCCAGCGGCCGGCCGGCGCTTGGCGCCACTCCGTCGTGGTCCCCAGGCAGCCTGAAGGCGTTTGTGGGCGTGTCGGGCGCGTTCGACCTGGTGGGCCTGGCGGAGCACCTGCACCGCCGCGGCCTGTACAAGAACCTGCTCGACCGCATCATGTCTCTGACCACCCCCGAGGACGCCGGCGGCGTCCGCGGCGGCAAGAAGGTCGCCGCCGCGGGGCTGCACCCGCCGCCATCGCGCACGGCGTCGGGCTGCGTCGTTGATGGCGTCAGCAGCGGCTGCGCCGCTGACGCGGCCGCCGTTGTTATCACCACCATCACCGCCACCACCCCCACCAGCCACGACAACGAGTTGGGCAGTGGTAGCATGAGCAGCGACCTTGGGCTGGGCAGCGCCGGCAGTGGCAAGCTCAAGGGCGGCTCCGAGCTTTCGGCGGGGTCGGGGTCAGATGACTCGTTCGCGGTGCAGGTGGGCACCCGCCACGATGCCAGCGGCTGCAAGGGCGGCGCTGAGCCCGCCTACGGCGCGCTGTCGCCGCTGGAGGCCGCTCGCCGCATGGTCCCGGATGCGGCGGCGCTGCTGCCGGATGTGTTGCTGGTGCACGGCACGGCGGACAAGACCGTGCCGTGCGAGGGCAGTGCGCGCCTGGCGGAGGCGCTGCAGGTGGGGAGGCGGTGTGCTGTGCTGCGCTGTTGCATGAGATGTTGCAATAGGCATCGTGTGCACACCTGCTTCAGCTGGTCACACAACCCACCTGGGTGTCCGCCGCGCATGCAGGCCGCCGGCGCCGCCCGCCCCGTGCGCTGCGTGCTGGTGCCGGGCAAGACGCACACGGCGTTCCTGCTGGAGGACCCCATGCGCGGAGGCCGCGACCTGCTGATGGACTGCGTGCTGGGGGCGGTGCTGGGCGGCGGCGGCGGCGGTTGCTGTGAGGGCAAGGCGGTTGTGAGCGTGGCGTCGGCCGAGGACGCCGCGCCGCCGGAAGTGAGGCACGTGTACGGTACCCTGTGCCCCGGCTTCCTGTGTGACTGGGCGGGCTGGGTGTGCCCGTTCTAAGCGGCAGCCAGCCAGCCATATTGCGCGAGCTGCCCTGCTGCTGGAACGTCGTGGTTGTTGCGCGTGGGCAACTGGCAGGTCTGACAACCGAAGGCGCTCCTTGTTACCGTACTGGTATTTATGCCTGGTATGTGGGTTGGGCCCTATGAGTCCACAGCGTAATTGAGTAGCAGCGGGCTTGATGCGATTTCTACCGCTGTGTGTAGTGGAGATGGAGTGTGTGCTGTTTGGTAGGGCAGGTCTGCACGTGAAAAAACGGATGGGTGGGGACTAGCGCTTCAGTGAAATGCCAATAGAGCAGCTGGCATATTGTTTAGCTCTGTTGCGCATAACCTGGGCCCCTGAGGGCTAGTCAACACTGCAGCGCGACAAGCCGAGATTCGTGTTAGGTTTCTGAAGACGTGTGGATTGATGTTTCAAGCAGCATCAATCAGTTTGCTACATCAAAAGACAGAATACACGATCCGGGTCATGAACATTCTTTCTTTGAAATATTGCGTAGGCACACCATGGCACCCTTCGTACTGGGCATGTTTGTGGCGCGAGTAGGGATGCGGCTGGCCAATCTCAACTGCTGCAGGGGCTGCATAGCACAGAATGCGTGAGTGATTTGTGTGTGCCTTAAGCTACTTGCCTCGTGTATTGATTGATGTGCTTGGGTTTGCAAACGCGGGTTAGTGCCCGATAGGACAAGCTTGTGAAGGAGAGCCTGGCGTCAGGTTACACGTGGCTGGTTCCTGGAACTCAATGGCGTAGAACGCTGGGCTGCGTGACAGCCGCCGCCCCGTCGCGCAGCCCAATAATGGCTTTAAGCATTGCTTGGATTGCAAGGTTCCTGCATTATCTCTAGAGAGCGGCGTTCGCTATCGGGGCCCGATGTACGACTCGCGCCCACGCTCGGGCTGTGGCAGTTGGGCAGCCGGGCCCCAATGCACCGCATGCAAGTGCACTGGGGCCCGGAATTGTGCATTGCGTTGCATAAAAATGCAGCCGAAGACTTCGGCGTGCATGCATGGCCTGCGCATCAACGTTCTCGGAGTGCGCTTTAAACTATTTGTCCAGGCTCTGAGTTAACACCGCAGCTTGTGAATACATTGTTCTTGTGTACTTAAGACAGATCTAATCAGCCACGACATTATAATAGTTACAACTTAGGAGCTCGGACAGCTGCATCAGCGCAAGAACTTTGCATGCGAGTCGTCGCTCGCCGCTTAGACAGCGGCTACAGCAAGCTTCACGATCCTGAAACTACGCACAAGAAGCTACAGTCTCATGACCGACGACCATGGCGTTGGCTCGTCGGCCGTTGGGCCCCGCTGGGTGTCCCCTGCCACAGACGACCTGACGGTCCCGATCATCACTGAATCTGAGCCGGCGTCTGGTCCCAGGCCTCAGGAGCATGCTGCCAGCCGTCGCTGTTGGAACCCCTTTCGGGCGGTATGGAAAGCGCTGTCAGCTGTTGTCCATGTGGTGGTGCTTGGTGAGTGAGATGGCTGCTGTGGCCCCGACATGAGGAAGGGCCCGCGTGTGTGTTAGAGAGCACAAACCCGCGTGGAGGTGGGGTTGTGTGGGGTGTGTGGATGCGCGTGCGTGTGTGTGGGTGTGTGCGTGGCGCCTGAGGACGGGCGGTCTCGGCGCATTGGCAGTGTGCATGGCCTGGGTGCTTCCGCGCCGCACCGGGCCCCATGCCCCCGCCTTGCCCATACATGGGAGCCACCTGCGCTGAGCCCACGTGCCGCCGCCTCTTGCGCCTGTGCAGTCTTCAAGATCATCTACATCGTGCTGGCGCTGGCAGTCTATGCCATGCTGCTGATGCCCGGATTTCTGAGGGTACGGCAGTTGGGTTTTGCAGATGCATCATGCGGGGTGCTGCGGGGTGCTGCGACCCTGATACGGTACAACCCGACTGCTAGCTGGCCCCTGTGCCTCGAATCTGTCGCCCCCTGCCTCAACAACCACACCTCACAGATGATTTACTACTACTTCTTCAACAAGTGTGTCGTGCGCGGTCTGGTGTACGGCGACAAGGTGTGCGGGCGCGGCATGGCAGTCCAGGGGCGCGTGCGCTCTGATGGCGCCCGTAGTCGGTTGCGTGCCGCAGCGGGCGCGGCTGTGTGCAGCTGCCAATGCCCGCGGCGTGTGCTAACCCCCACACGCGCCCATGCCCACCGCGCCACATGCAGCCCCGCAACCGCCTGGACCTATACTACCCGCCCAGCAGCAGGGCCGCCCCGGCCACCACCGAGGGCGCCACCTACCCACTTGTCATCTACGTCACAGGTGTGTACGGGCGTGTGGGTGTGTTAACGAAGGCGGAACGTGTCTGTGCCCGCGTGCGTGCTCGCCGGGCGACATGCTTCCGTCAGCGACTCAGCGTGCATCAAGTCGTGTTGCTCTTGGGCGCTGGATGCCCATGCCCCACACGCGAGCAGCAGCTGGCGCGGCACAGTCTTGAACACGTGCATGATGCGCCCATGCCCATTGGATGCAGGCGGCGCGTGGACCATCGGCTACAAGGCCTGGGGCGCGCTGCTGGCGCGCCGCCTGAGCGAGCAGGGCGTGCTGGTGGCGTGCCTGGACTACCGCAACTTTCCGCAGGGCGACGCGCTGGACATGCTCGAGGACGTGAACACCGGCATCTGCTGGGTGCTGCGCCGCGCGCACCGCCTGGGCGGCGACCCCGACAACGTGACGCTGGTGGGGCAGAGCGCCGGCGGCCACCTGGCGGGCCTGTCGCTGCTGCGGCAGGCGGAGCAGGCTGCCAGCGGCCGGCCGGCGCTTGGCGCCACTCCGTCGTGGTCCCCAGGCAGCCTGAAGGCGTTTGTGGGCGTGTCGGGCGCGTTCGACCTGGTGGACCTGGCGGCACACCGCGGCGGGACGTTCCGCGGGCTGCTCGACCGCATCTTGGCGGTGGATGCCAGCAGCAGCGGCGCCACTGGTGGTGGCGGCGGCGCTGCCCGCGGTGTGGTACAAGGCATCGTGGCCACAGCCGGTGTCAGCGCGTCGGAGGCGGCGGCGGCTGCCACGCTGCCGGTTGCGGACCGAGACGCCCCACCCGGCGGGCCCTCGGGGCCGCCTCCGGCGCTGCCTGACGTCGAGCAGGGTGGCGGCGGCGCTGACCACAAGCACGGCGAGACCCCGCTGTTGCAGTCGCCTGTCAGCTCGCCACCAAGCAGCGGTGCTGGCGGGGAGGCGCCGCCAGGTGGTGCGGCTGATGCGGCGGTGAGGGGCAAGCGCCGTGGTGGTGGCGCCCGCGTGCCGGCCTATGATGCGCTGTCGCCGCTGGAGGCCGCTCGGCACATGGCCCCCGACGCGGCGGCGCTGCTGCCGGATGTGCTGCTGGTGCACGGCACCACCGACAAGACCGTGCCGTGCGAGGGCAGTGCGCGCCTGGCGCAGGCGCTGCAGGTGGGGAGGCAGTGTGCTGTGCAGCTGCGCTGTGCTACTGAATGCCGTACGCCTAGTGCCAAACTGCCAACATCGTGTGCACACCTGCTTCAGCTGATCACACAACCCACCTGGGTGTCCGCCGTGCATGCAGGCCGCCGGCGCCGCCCGCCCCGTGCGCTGTGTGCTGGTGCCGGGCAAGACGCACACGGCGTTCCTGCTGGAGGACCCCATGCGCGGAGGCCGCGACCTGCTGATGGACTGCGTGCTGGGGGCGGTGCTGGGCGGCGGCGAGGACGACCCATCCGTTGGGGGCCGGGTGAACAGCAGCCTGTGCCCCGGCTTCCTGTGCACGTTGGCGGGCTGGGTGTGCCCGTTCTGAGATTCGGGACAGCTGCTCGCCGCAGCAGGCCGCTGCTGGAAGCACCCGTGCATAGCCCTCGGCGGTCACTTACACTGTAACTTACAGTACCTTGAAATGCAAGCCACAGTGCCTGTGCTCTTCGACTCTTCGTTGCGACCTCTATCATGCTCCTTCGACTCCGCTCTGCTGCACCTTCGACTGCCAGTTCGAAGGGGCGGTCTTCAACCGCACACGCGTTCGCATGTAGAAAGCAGTCCAGTGACGCGCTCCGCACGGACCACGGCGCTTCGTTGCCTTCAGCGTTTCTTCTAGGCGCATCTCCCCACAAGCAGACACATGCACCAGGCTAGGCACCAAACTTTGCAGCATGCGCGGTGCACACGTGTCATGCACCCCACAACACTGCCACACCTCCGTCTCGATTACCGGTACGCCGTCTTCTTCTGCAACGTCGCACAAGGAACGCGCATGCACGACAGCAGCAGGACCCCGCTTGCTTGACAGCTGCTCATCACTGATAAATAAAGAAATACCTGCTCGCATCGCCTCTCTTGGCTCTTGGCGCGTTGCGCGTGCGCCGTCCTATCCTACTGTAGACACGCTGAGTCGTGCGCTCCGCGTACATCCCACGCCGACTTCGCGACGATCGGCATCAGCTACCGGGCATTGCATTCAAGTGTGTACACCCCCGCCCACAATATCCCAGATCTCATTGTCGCATGGTGCACGTGTCGCACGCCAATCCTATGTGTCGAGCCCGTGAGGCTCGAGGCGCGTGAGCCCCGTGCCCACACGCCCAGTCCTTTGCGCCGAGTGCAGGCATCGCCCGGCAAACGCCCCGCTTCCCCTCCATGGCTGCTCCTTGTCCCCCACCACCCCCCGCTGCCCTCCCCCGGAATCGACCCCGCCGCCCGCATCCTCGCGATCAGATTAATCATCATCATCCCAGTCCTCCTCGGCAAAGTTCTCGTCTGCCCGCGCGCCGGGGTCGTGCACGACATTGGACTTGAAGCCCTGCGGGGCCTGCGGCGCAAGGACCCCGGACGCGCCGCCGCGGCGTGCGGGCGACGCGGGTGCGGCCGCGACATCCTCTCCGGGGTGCAGGCGGCTGACAGCCGGCGGCGCGGGCCCGCGCGGCGCCACCGGCGGCCGACCGGCGAGCCCAGGAGACCCGGGAGCCCCCGCCGCCGGGGGCCCGGGTATCCGCCGCGCAGGCGATGCAGGCGCCACAGCTGCCGGGGGAGCGGGGGCGGCGGGGGCCTGCGGCCGCCGCGCCGGAGGCGGCGCTGCGGGCTTGCGCGGCGGCGCCTCCTCCTCGTCCTCTTCCTCTTCCGAGTCCCAGTTCTCCTCTAGGTGGTCCGTGCCTGCCGCGTGCTTGGCCATCTTGGCGTCCGGGTCGCGTTCCTCCTCCTCCTCGTCCTCCTCCTCGGCATGGCGCCGCGCGGGCGGCGGAGCGGCCTTGGCCGGCGGCCTGGCGGCCGCGCCGTTGCTGGTGCGGCCGCCAGGGCCCAGCGACGGCGCCGGCTGGGCCTGCTGCGAGGTCCGCAGCCCCTCCATCGAGGCCCGGGCGCTCGCCAGGTTGCTGCCGCTGTTCCTCGACGTGGGCGCCGGCTGCTGCTGCTGCTGTTGTTGCCGGGACTGTTGGGAGGTGCGCTGCTGCGAGCTGCGCTGCTGCGGCTGGCGGTGGCCGTGGTGCCCGCCCTCCTCGTCGCTGCTGTCCCAGTCGTCCTCCTCCCACTCCTCACGCGTGCCTTCCGTGCCGGGCTGCTCGTGCTCGTCGTGGTGGTGCTGGTGCCGCTGCTGTGCGTGGGCCGCAGCTGCGGCGCCGTTGGCGCGGGCGCCATCCGACTCCCGACTGCCAGGCCGGGTGCTGACCGCCGGCGGCGGGCCGCCGAGTGACAGCTTCTCAGCCGGCAGCGGCTTGTTGGCGCCGGCGCTCAGGGGCTTGCTCCCGGCCCGAGACATCACGGGCGAAGACACCGCCTCCGTCTCCCCGCTGCCGCTGGCCCCCACAGCGCTTGTGCGGCTGACGCCGCTCGGCCCCCGCGCCGGGGCGCCCGCCCCCGCTGGCCGGGCGCCCTCCGCCAGCTGCAGACGCTCCGCGCGCTCGGATCCCGCCCCTCCCGCGATTGCGGCGGCCGCCGCTGCGGCCGCCGAGGACGCCGGCGGCCTGCCGGCGGCCCGGCCCTGGTCGCCGTTCAGCTGAAGGCGCTCGTTGTGTGAGGACGCAGTGGAGCCGGTCGTGCCGGGCCGCGACTGCTGCTGCGCGCCCGGGCCGGTGGAGCCAGTGGTGCCCGGCCGCGAGCCGGCCGCCGCTGCCGCCTCCGCCGCGTCCTCCTCCTCTGCAAGGTGGGGTCGCAAATGCCGCGCCGCGGTCCGGGGTCATGCCGCGCCGCAGTCCGTAGTGCAAGAGCTGTTTGCAGGCTGCATAGGGTGTCCCCATCACTCGAGACAGACCCCCCCCCATGATTACAACGGCACAGCCCCAGCCCCTACGGGTTCAAGCAGCCCTGTGCCCCGTGCCCCGTGCCGGCCTCCGCTCACCCTCATCGTGCCAGCGGCTGCGCGCCCGGGGGTGCGGGTCTATGCGCTCCTCCTCCTCCTCCTCCCGCTCCACCTGGCGCACCGGCGCGCGGATGATGTTGGTGCCCATCTTGGGGTTGGCCAGCAGCGACCTGCGGGCGCAATGACCCATGGCGTGGCGGGTGTTACATTCATGATAAGCTGGGGGAGGGCAAAGCCGGTGAGGCGGCTAGACCCCGTGGTCGCGCACGAGCCGCACGGCACCGAGCTACCGCCGCTGGCCGTCTCGACCTCCGCCTGCGCACACCAGGCCCGAGTCCCCCGACTCCCTCCCCCAACGCTCGGACACACGCTCAGCCAGCTAGGCAGCCAGGCAGCCACGCACCGCGGCGAGGGCGGGCGGTTGCTGGCCGGCCCCGGGCTCATGGCTATGGGCGACAGCGGCGTGACCAGGTCCGGCTTCCGGGCGGGCGTGGCGAGGCCGCCGCCGCCGATGGGGCCCATGGGCGGGCCGTCGTCGTCACTGTCCTCCTCCAGTGCCGTCAGGATCTGCTGCTTGGTGGTGGCCTACAAGCGGCCAGCGTGTGGGCGTGTGAGGGAGAGGCGAACGTGTGTTGCGTACGCCGCTCTGTCCAGCCCCTCGCTCAAGCCTGTTCCTGTATCCCCTTGCATCAGCCCGTTCGCGCGCAGTGCAGCATCGTAGCTTGCCACCCCAACCCGATGCATTTGGCCCTTTCCGTTCCCCTCTTCTCCCCCCCATTGATCTAGCTTGCGATGGTTTGCACACACAAATCCATTGACACGTCATTCAGATGGTTTGGGACTCTTGGGGTTGGGCATCACCACGCCTGCCTGACGCCCCGCCCACCCACCTTGAGGTTTTCCAGCTGCTTCGCCTGCGGCGTGTTGTTGCCGTCCAGCTTCTTCTGCCGCGCGTCCCGAATGGCTTCATACCAGCGCTCGTGATCGGCTTTGGATTCGGCCTTCACGCGGAGCACACGCTCCGGGAACTTCATCTGTAGCGGCGGGTTATCGAAGGGTAACGAAGCCGGTCAGTAGACCTGACCCAGGGCAGGTGGGTACGGCATGGCGGGTTGAACAAGTGGACCGGCGCGGGTGAGTCAGCACGGCGGCGCCACGGCTCTCAGCCCTAATGGCCGCGCTATTGTGAGGTGTGTGACTGTGCGGTGGCGCAGCGGCCAGGAGCAGGCCGTAGCGCCGAGTTCGTAGACACTCGGGCAGCGCACCCCGTGCCAGCGCTCAAGTGAAGCACCTTGAGCCCCTTGTGACCCTGGACCAGTCCCTGTAAGCGCCGAAGCCCCATGTTGAGGCCCCGCGACCATCGCCGAAACTCGCGCGCCGCGTTTCACGCCGTGGGTATCCGCCACGCGCGCGTGTCAGCTGAAGTGACACGCGCACTACTGCCGACCCCTCTGACATCCCGATCCCGCACCTCGAGCTTCTCTTCCTCGAGCTTCTTGATGTACTTGAGCTCGTGGATGGCGAACACTTCGATATCCCCGCTCCCATCCTTCAAGTCTTTCAGGTCCTTCAGGTCCTTTGCGTACGCGAGCGTGTCTGAAGTGAGCTCGAAGTATCTCCGTTGATACTTGCTAGTCTGCGCAAACAGGGGAGACGCAGCGGGCGCAAGCGCCGGTAAGAAGAGGGGGCACGCAGGACCCTGCAGCAAACGCGTTTGATGCCAGAATCCGCTCCCTTACCAAGAAGCTGCGCTTTTCATCCTTTTTCTTCTTCAGCAGAAAGCCGTCGATGATGATGGCGGACATTCTGCCAGTCGCCCCGAAGGGAACAGAAGCTGGTGCTGGTGCCCTGTACCCAGGCCACAGGTAGTGCTACTAGATGTGCTAGGAAGTTTCCAGCAACTTTGCGCGCTCCGAAGTTGGTCAGCCTTTAGAAGAATGTGCTATGCGAAAGTCAACCTGAGGCTTCACCCATTCTAGGGGTCATCATATTGCTAGTGGACTCAAAGTGATCAGCGCATTAAAAGCCCAGCGTGACGGGCCCCGATCGTCGGTAAGCGGCGGAAGGGATTCGCCGTGGGTTTCGCCCATGCGCTTCCCCGACCGGGGGGCCGTCCGTTGCCTGGGCACACCGGTACTTCACCAGAGGTTTGATACCGAGGAGACACAGCGCAGCATTCTGTTCTCCAACTACTGCTGCCGTGGCTGATGCCGTGCAGCCCATGTGACTGCGGGTACGGGGCGGCGGCAGGGGTGGGTGCTGCTGGGTTGGTTGGAGCTGCTGTCGGATCAGTCGCCACGCTTACAGGGGCCCCCATTAAAACCCATGTCCAGTTGCACAAGGTCTGTCCAGCGCCATGCAAAACCTTGCCAGGTGCGCAGGCGGGCCCGCGGCCCACCTGCTGCAGCGCCGCACGCGTCAGGCAGCGTCCGCCGCCCGCGTTGCCGCCCAGCTGCCCTTCCTCGCTCCCTTCCCCAGCGCCCACGCACCAGCCTAGCGCCCTCAGTCCTCACCGTCTTCGTCCGATTGGCAGCTACTATGTTCAAACTTTGCATATGTGCAGCTGTGCCCTAACGCACAAAAAAACTTGCTGCATCAGGTTCAAAGAAAGTTGCTGTAGTGCCAGCCAAAGTCATGCACCCCGGCCATGCTGACCATCGCAAATCTAGTTGCCGTGCCTTCACTTCTTGGCAGTGGCTGCAGATGAGCCGGTGGCTGGGCAGGTGCTGCCAAAGTACAGCTTGTACGGCTGTCCCACGGTGGCGCACGTGCGCTCGAAGTACTTGCTGACTGGAGGGGGAAGCGGGCACCAGGGGTGCGTGGGGCGGCAAGATGTCAGCAGCATGCATGCAGCAGGGCGCAATCCTGCGGGACGGAGCCCACGTAAAAGGACACATGCGTGACACGCAGCACCCCCGTCTTACTCACATACCCTCGCACACACGCGCACTTTCTTAGCCGGGCGACACGCAAGCCCACGCCGCGCCAGAGGCCACTCACGGATGTAGTATTGCTGTACGTCGTTGTTGGTGAAGGACTTGATCAGGTCGAGCATGGCGGGTGAGCAGGAGCAGAACTGCGGGGCGAGGGGGTTGCACGGCGGGGTGAGGGGCCAGGGCGGGGGGCGGGCGCAGGAGAGGGCAGGCAGGAGAAGGCGGCACGCAGGTGCGGGCTGGTTGCAGGTGGGAACCGGGGCAGCAGCGCGCAAGTGCGCGGTTCTGTCGCAGCGTGCCCTATGGCAAGGAAGGCCCCCCAGAGCGAACCACCACCAATCATGGTATTGGCGCCCGTTCTCTCGGAAACAATGGATGGAGCGCTTACCGCATTGTTGAACTTCACAGTGGCCTGCATGGGTGCACGCGGATGCGGTCTGGCGTCAGCCATCCGTCGCCACTCATCCGCCGCCACGAGCGGCATGCCATGCGCCCACCCCCTACCTACCACACGGCTCCCACTCCCCACGCACTTATCGGCACGGATGGGTGCCACCACCCGCCTCTCTTCTCGCGCACACGTACGCACACGGGCCGCCCAAGCCATCACGTAACATTCACATTACACACACACACAGTACGCACCTTGCAGCACTTGACGGAGGGCGCGTCCGCCTTGTCCAGGAAGGCGCTCAGCTGGCTGTCGGACAGCTGCGTGCGTGTGGAGCGGCAACGAGCGAGCGAATGGGGTGGGCGTGACAAGACAGCAGGCGGGGCGCGCTGCACCGTCTATCCATGTTTGAGCGGGCCGCCGTACATTATAATTGCATGCCTGCTGCTGGGTAGAAAACCACAGCACAAGTCCAGCGCGACGCTCCCCCCCGGCCCAGCTGCCCTAGCACAGGGTAATTGTGGCCGCGTATGCCCGCCCCCACCCAGTGTCCCGCAGGTGCAGAGCCCCACGAGCAGGTGGATGCACAGCCGTGCCGGGCTGCCGGCCTCCTGCGTCAGCGCCTGCACACCGAGTCACCCCCGGTTCTCTTGGTCGATTCGCTTCGGTTTCTGGAATAAACTACCCCCCCACCCCACACATATGTATACGCACAGCAGGGGGGGGGGGTAGGAACAAACTTTTTTGACCCCATGCCACAAAAACTCCCGGACCCCCCGACCGACCGACCGACCGACCCCCCCTACCTTTCAGCCCCCCCAAAACCCCTCAAAACCCCTTAGGTTTTTGCAAGGTAGGTGTCAATCGACTGCTCTCGCCGAGCTCTATCGCTATGTAACTCGGGCCGCCTTGGGAACACATCTTGACCGGCAGCCATGTGTGGCACCCATCCATCGATGCCCCAGGCCCAACAGCCAAGCAACGGCTCGCGCCCCTATGCAAGTGGCAATACATTAATAGTGGCTCATACATCACGAGTACAGTGAGCGTGCGCCGCGGAGACTCGTGCGCGTGACTTGGAATGCCCCGACATGTACCGACATGTCGACATGCCTCACCTCCACGGTGGGGCGCTGCATGTTTTCTGGGTGCCATCAGGGAGAATCAATGTCTGGTATGTAGCTGCGCCTTCACTTCGCCGTGCATCGGCTTACAGGGGCGTCCGCGCTAGCCTGACAAAACCTGGCACGAACCGTGACAAAACCTCCCGGGACCCCCGACCGACCGACCGACCGAGAACTTTGGGGCCCCATAACTTTGCACCCAGAAACCCTTTTTCGATTTTGAAAGCGGATTCGTGGTTTTCTCGCTGAGCTCTATCTATTTGAAGCATGGGGTCTGTTTCGGAAGATTCTACCCCCCCCCCCCTGCGCACAGCACGCCGCGACGCACCTGCACAGCGCCGGGCGACGTCGCCGCGCTGGGGTCAATGCCCAGGGCGTCAGAGGCGTACGACATCTCGTCCGCGCACTGCGTCTGCAGGTCCATCCTGCGCATGGATGGTCAGGACATCGCCACGCACCTTTTATTGATTTTCAACGGACGCAAGCAGCATCAAATCTATCTATCAGCAGCGGGGGGGGCGCGGGGTGCGTGGCAGGCGCGTGCTTGTGGCGCGGCCAGGAAGCTCTTTATCTTCTTCGGTCCGGTGGGTTGTGACCCCCTTTACCTCCCCACCTCCCCCCCATTATCCGCATCCCCCCGCACCACCGACTACCACCACGCCCGCCTGCTGCCCACGCACGCCCAAGTCACGCACGCATGCCCCACTCACCCGGCGGAGATGCACTCTGACGGCAGCGCCGCCATGTCATCCGCGGCAGACACCGCCGCCCGGGCGTTGGCTCCCAGCCGCCGCGCCGGCGTGTTGGTGGCGTGGATCAGACCCAGCGACGCCGCCACCACCAGCAGCGTGACGGCCGCGGCGCCGGTGCGCAGCCGCCAGCGGCCGCCGCCGCCACCGCCAAGCAGGCCGCTGCCGCCGGCTGCTGCGGCGCCGAGGCCGGGAGCGCGCTTGCCGGGGTGGGGCGTGTTCTTACGCGAGATGCGGCAAGCGAGGCCGGAGGAGGACGCGGCGGAGGGCAACACGGCCGCGCCAGCGGCAGCGACGCCGCTGCCGCCAGCAGCAGCGGCGTCGCCGTCCGCCTCGAAGCGGCATTTGCGGGGCATGGCCGTCAGTGCCGCAGGGCTCTTGCTGCAGAGGGGGCGACTCGCAGTTGCGGCAGGTGTGGCTGCGTTGCTGCTGCCGTTGCTGCTGCGGACCAACGCTGCCGCTGCCACAGGCTCGCTGCCGACTTAGTCCTGCGCGGGTTGCCGTGCAAACAAATGAAGGGCAATGGCTCGCGAGGCGCAGCGGATACTTGCGCGAACTTTTCTGTGAGGGCGGGCTGTCACTGCTGCTTGACAGCTGCGGCAGCGGGATCCGGCACACACGCACGGCGTCGTGCCACCGCCTTGACCAAGCACTCCTGCTGGCCCCGCCTTCTCCTGCCCGGCTCACGAAACGTCCAACCTGCTTGCCGGGGACACTTGCTTGCAGGTAGCCATGGTAAGTGCTCTGCGTGGAACTGTGGAAGGTTCGCGGGGGGCCCTATGGTGATGCGCGCTACACGATCAATCTGCTGGTTCGTGATGAGCGCGTCCAAGCCGCGGCCTTGTCCATGCGTGCGTTGCTTCGTGTGTGTGTGCGTGGCGGCACAGACCTCCAACCGGCTCGGGCACACGTGCGGTAGATAGGTCTCGCTTGCGGGGTTCAGGGGGTTGTTACAGGAATGCACGACCTGACCCGCTGTCATGGCAACCGCTCAATCCGGCCTCCAGGCATCCCCACTCATGAAGACCGCAAGCAATGAGATGCTCAACTCGCGTTACGGTTGCTCTTGTCGCGCCGGAGTCTATCCGTGCCAGCACCGACCACGTCAGCGACATTTACCCGCACCGCCAGATGCATGCACACGCACATTACTCAGCAGTGCGCGTGCCGCCGTGTGCAGCAGTCGGCCATTATCCACCACCTTGCCGCCCACCACCGCCCCATGCACAAACTATATGTTGATGGACACACGCTCTATCCTTAGCTCGCTGGGTACCCGCAGCTGCTGCTGTCATGCTTGCTTGCACGCATGCAGAGCATTCAACCCGCAGCTGTCGCCAGTCTATCCATCTTCGCAGTCGCCCGACTGCCGCACACGTGATGCGCGCCAGTCCTTCTAGGCCCCCAACACCAGTGCACCAACCACAACCTAGCAGTCAGTCAGACCTGGCTACATAACACCAGCAACTCAGTCTCCGTGTCTTCGATGACGCGCCCCTCTCGCCTCGCAGCTCTATCCCCTTCCTCCTGTCCCTCCGCGCCGCTTCTGCTTCACCGCCGCGCTCGCCCCCAGCTGCTGCAGCCCATTGATGCACGGCACGGCACCTACCCGCCTACCCCGGCAGTATCCCCACCGCACTGCTATTGCAGCCTTCCCAGCGACCCAGCTAGACAGCCAACGACGACGTGCCGCGCTCTCTACGGCTTCTTGTTGGGTGGGCATGTGCCGTCCATGTACAGGGTGAAGGGCGAGCCCACGGCCTTGCAGCGCTTCTCCAGATACTTGGCCACTGCGGCGGGCAGCAAGGGATGGAGGGTATAAGTTGGGGCAAAGTGAACGCGCGCGTCCGCATGCATGGCACGGCACGGCAAGGATGATGAGTAGCGTGGGAGAAGGGTAAGGCGGCAAGTAAGCGCCCTGGCGGCGCCACGCGCCCTGTGCTGGGTGTACGGTGCTAGGCGCCTAATCCCCCCGCGCAGTGCTTTCGGTCGCTCTCAGCCCGCGCGCTCACCCTCGCGGTACTGGGCCACATCGTTGTTGGTGAAGGACTGCGGGCAGCGGTGGGGCAGTCCATGCATTCGGAGTTGGTGATTCGTTTGTGTGTTCAGGGCCGCAGAGCGGGGGGGGGGCCGGCGGCAGCACCAGCACACTCGACTTCACAAAGGGATCCTCGCTGTAGCCTCACTAGCAACCATTGCAACCATAGCAACCATTGCCGAAGCCGCCCAACGCGCAGCAGAGAAAATTCTGGCCCAATCCCATCGCCTGCTGGCGTAACGAGCCGGTACCTCACACACATTATCTCAGCCAAGCACCCCAGCACGCATGCACCTCACCCACCTTGACCAGATCCAGCACGGGCGGAGAACAGGAGCAGTACTGCGGGGGACAGACGCACACACAGACAGAGCAACGCTCAGCAGCGGTTGAACAGCAGCAGTCGGTCGGTTGCAGTTGCAGTGCCCGGGCGTTTGTCGTGAGGCTAGTGAGAGGCGCTCCCGACCGCCAAGTTGAGACCAGCGCCCAACTCTGCCCAGCTCATGCCACACTGGCCCCGCAAAACCCACACCCCCAACACCACGAGCCGCTGTCACTGCCCTGATGTGCGCACACGCGATTTCCTTTCCCTACACCCCGCAGCAGCACCACCCGCGGCAGCAGCCCCAGCAGCCCCACCCCCGGCACCACCCCCCAGCTCAACCACCACCACTCACGGCGTTATTGAAGGCCACGGTGGCGTCACAGCAGGGCTTGCCGGGCGGCGGCGCCGTGCCCAGGTACTGCTGCAGCTTGGCGCTGTCCACCTGTGCAGCAGGGCGCGTGCGTGCGTGCGTGCGTGCGTCGGCAGTGGGTGCGTCGGCGTGGGCCTCCGCCAGAAGGGGGGAGGGGCGGCGGGTCATCACGCGGGCGAGGTGTCGGCGGTGGCAGTGGCAGCGGCAGTTGGGGCAGCGGCGGGGGCGTTACGTACACGCACACGGCGCAAACCGCTGTGCGCACGGCTGCATTCAACGCCACGCTGCCCACATCGCCCGGGCGCGCACCGCACCTTGATGTTGGACACGTCCGTGTTGGGTGCCAGGCCGAACGCCTTGCTCGCGATCTCCAGCTCCTTGTTGCACGAGTTCTGGACTGCAGGCCGGGGGGAGGGGGAGGAGGCACACAATGCATAAAAGGGTTGCGTGCCATCACCAGCGCGCGTTACAGCAGAGCACAGCAGAGCCAGAGGCAAGGGCGCTGCGTGCGTGCGTTGCGATGCAAGGGCAGCGTGGTGCAGGGCCGCGCCACATACAGCACCGCACACATGCACGCGGTGAGACTGTGAGTGGGCGAGGCCCCGCCACACACGCACAAGCAGCGCAACCCCATGAAAATGCCCCGAGCTCAACCTCCCGGCCCACCCGCCCGACTCACGCGCCAAGCCAGTCTGGATGCACTGCGGCGGCACCGCAGGCGAGCCGCCCTGCTGCAGCAGAGCGCGCCGGCCGCCGGCTCCGGATGCCGCCGCGCTGGCGGCGGCCACGACGACCAACAGGACGACTGCCGCCCTGGCAGCCGCCAGCGGCCTGAGGCTGCTGCTTGAGCTGTCGGCCATGGTTTGCTTGCTTCCGGTCGAAGAGGTGCGAGCTGGTTTACTTGAGGGCGTTGCCGGTCTTGCTCGCTTGGAGATAGAAGCGGACAGGTTGCGGGCGTACGTTACAGCCAGGCAATAATTTTCTGCCGGCTTTTGTTCGTGTCGCTGCAGCTTCGCGACAGACTGGAACCGACTGATCGAGCCCTCGGACGAATCCGGATCCGTCCCGGACCCCTCAACCCAACCCAACCTGCTTCCTATCGCGGCTAATCATCTCTGTAGAGTATCACGGTGCCCTACCCAGCAGGCGGCCGGCATTGCGGGCATCGAGCACATGAGACTGCGCGACCCGCGGGCACCGCACCTGCCGCCTCCGCTGCCCACGCATCAGCACCCCTCCCCCCCGCGGCTAGACCGCATCCACTCCCGACATCTCGTTGCATTAAGAACGCGCCCATTCCGCACGCTCAGGCCCATGCTTCTTGCGCGTGGCGGCGTGCGCAACGCAAGCCGCGTGTAGGCTCAGATCGGGTGCTCCGGGCACTGCAGGGGTAGCACGGGGGGCCGGGGCGGGGGACAAAGTGTCGCAACATCAGAGGCTGGTTGACGCTGGGGGCAGCCCCAATGCAACAGGTTCAGCCCCGCCGGCGCGACCTGCACCGCTCCAGCCTAGGGCGCCGCCCCGCCGCCTCCGGTTAGGCTTGCTGGCGCTTACCCTTCTATTGGGACGTGTTTCACCCCGCCCAAGAACCGCACCCATCTCACTGACCCGGTAACCCCCCACGACTCCTGCTCCCCATCACTCGCTGTCGGCAGCACCCACGTTGTTGTCCATGTACAGCGTGAGCGGGCGGTTGACCTCCACACAGCGCTTGCCCAGGTAGTGGGCAACTGCGGCGGCGCCACAACAACAGGGCAGTAGTGTTAGTCGGCGTCCCGGGACAGGGGCTGCTTTGGGATGGGGCAAAGCACAGGCCAGCGCGGTGCCTGCTGGGCGTGCGGCGTCTGCGACCAAGCTGCTGCCCCCGACCCCAGCTCTCCCCGCAGCAATCCCATGCACATACCGGTACACCCACACTCCCCACACTGATGTCTCTTTACGGGATTGGTTCACAGTAACCCACACTCCCCACATTTGCCGCGCCGCCTGCCTGACTGCCTGCCTGACTCACTCTCCTGCAGCTGTTCCCAGTGCACGAACTCCTCAAACTCGTCCCGCATCGCCGGAGCGCACAGGCAGTACTGCACAACACCGATCGGCAAGCGGGGTGGGTGGGCGCGTGCGGGGGGTTGTACCTGCCGTGCCGACAACACGAGTGAGAGCGCTCGCGCACCCATGACCCACACATCTCCAGCTGCAAGCATATAGCAGGCACAGCAGCGTTAGGACTGCGTGCGCTGATAGCCCCCTCACCAGGTTGACAAAGGCGCTGGCTGCCTCGCAGCACTGCGCGGAGGGCGGCGTGCGGCGCTTGTTCAGGAAGGCGCCGAGCTGCTTGGTGGACACCTGCGTGCGTGCGTGTCGGGGGTCTCGAACATGTGTGTATGCATGTGCGGCGGAACACACACGGCGAGCGGTGCACGTGGCACGGCGTGGCAGTGCTCCGAGCTGCATTCACGCTTGGGCACGATGGGGGCGGGGCGTCGCACCCCCGGTGGGAAGCCCCCGAGCCCCCCAGAGCCCCGTGCCCGCATCCCTCCCCCCCTCCCCTGCCGCACCGTGGGCGCCAGCGACGCCAGGTCGGTGGTGGGGTAGCCCAGCATCTCCGTAGTGGCGTTGCGCAGGTCGTCGCTGCACTGCATCTGTGTGTGCGGGTGAGCGGCGCCGGACGTGTGTGTACGGGTTTGGGAAGGAAGTAGGCGAGGCGGGCAACAAACAGGAGCATGCGGCTGTTTCCGCCCCCGCCCCCGCCCAAGCCCAAGCCCCAGCCCCAGCCCCAGCCCCAGCCCCAGCCCCGCCCAGCCGCACTCTCACGGCGGGTACTCCGAGCCTTCTGATGCACGTCACGCCGTGCCGTCCACCCCCCCACCCCGACTCCCCCCCACCTGCAGGTTCAAGCCGGTGTAGGCGCACTGCGGCGGCACCGGCGGCATCAGCAGCCGCCGCAGGCCGCCGCCGCCCGCCACGCGCAGCGTGCGGAACCAGAAGCTGCCGCGCTGCCGCTGCGGCTGCTGCTGCGGCTGCTGCTGCGCCCCGGACGGCGCCGTGCTCAGTGGGACGGGCAGCGGGGCAGCGGCGGTGGGCGGCGCCAGCAGCAGCGCCAAAAGCAGCGCCGACAGCAGCGCAGCACGCGGCAGCGGCGGCGGCCGCGAGTTTGGTTGGTGCGGCATCCTTGGGGCGCGTGAACCCTACTGGGGGGAAAACTTTGGGGACAAGCTTGTCGAGGGGACGCGCGGCGCAAAGTGGCAGCAAGCAAAGTCTCGAGACTCGACAGACTCGACAAGAGCAAACACAACGTAACGGCTCAATTACTGCGTCCCAATGAATTCTGCGACCCGGCAACCTCAACCTGGGCAGCGGCGCACCAACGCAGCTCGGCAAAACAAAAGGCCCGGCATATGTTACACCCTGAACGCTCGCCACAGGTAAGGAATGACGAAGAAAGACCCTTTGCGTCTGGTGGCCGCAGTATCCGCTGCGTGGTCCGCTGGTTCCGCAGCCGACCCGCGGACCCGTGCATGAATGTCGTGTCCCAGTCAGGCGTCGCAGCGCTCACCAATCTTCCGTCCCTGCCACCGCGCTAACCCCCTCCCGTCCCCTCCCGGCGTCTGCCGCAACCACCGCCGCCTGCCCCGCGTGCTGCACCCCCTGCTCTTGCCCAGCATCCTCAGCCCCAGGCCCATCCGCCTCCGCCTCCGCCCCCGGCCCCGCCGGCGGCCCGGGTGTGGCGCTGCGGGACTTGGGCGGCGTGAAGCCCATGGTCTGGGGCTTGCGCTTGCGGATGGGGATGGCTGCATCCAGGGCCCGCACCCAGTCGCCTGCGGGGCGCGGGGGGGGGGGGGCACGGCAGGCGGCAGCGCATCACATCAGGGGCAGCAGGGCCAGCATGAGGACGGGCTCAAGAGGCAGCGCGTGCCGGGCCAGAGAGCCCGCCATACCGCTCCTGGTGCACCGCGCCTGCACTGCGTTCGCACACAGCCGCCGCATGTGTCGCCCGCGCCTGAATCGGCCTTGGTCGGCCCCTTTGATTTGGGACAGGTGTGAACAACCCACAGAAGCCGCCCATCCACTCCCGCCCCCACCCGCTCACCCGTGTCGTGGAACACCAGCAGCGCCCGCACCACGTCGTCGATGTTCAGCACCGGGCTGCGCGCGGGGGTGCCAGGGGGGGGAGAAGGTGGGGAGGGTGCTTGCCGTGTGTGTTCAAACTAAAAGTCCGTTGTATGCATGTGTTGTGTGCAAGCATGGCAATGGTTTGGGGACGGCCGGGCGAGGGCTGGGACAGGGATGCCGGACCGGCCACGGCGCAGGCAGGCGGCAGACACACGCCCAGCCAGGCAGCCAGAGAAATGAGAACCGCGAGGCAGACCTACTTCTTGGTGACGCCCTTGCCCAGGCCCAGCTGCTCCGCGTTCTCGCGAATGGGCAGCCGCCGGCACGCCACGCGCTCGGTCTCCTGCGCCGGGGCACCTGGCGACGTGACGCACGGCCTCTCTTGATCTAAGCCGACCACGCGCCCTTCCGTTTTGCATGCTGCATCTCTCGCATATACACATATGCACATACGCACACTTACAGAAAGTGGGGTAGGGAGGGAGAGAGAGAGATGCAAACGAACCCGCCCACCCACCGCGAACTTGACGGTGAGGCCCTTGCGCACGGTGCGGTCCACGATGCCGCCGATGACGTACACGTGCTCGCCGTCCACCCCCTCCAGCGCCTCCTCCGCGTCCGGGCTCAGCACCACGACCTGGCGGCCATTGTGGCGCGTTGCGTTGCGTTGGTTGGGATGCGGCAGTCACTAGTTGCGCCAGAAAGTCGGGTGCATAGGTTTAAGGCAGAGGGCTGAGAAAGAACGGCGGCGGGTAGGGCTTCGCACGCGCATTGCGCCACCACCCTTCCTTCCCAATCACACACGGCGTACCCGGTCCGGACCGAACGCGGCCGCGGGCCCCTCCTCCAGCTTCACTACCCGCCAGCCGTTGGCGCCCGACGTGGCGGCCATTGAGGCTAGCGGCTCGAGCCAGTTGGTGACGGTGAGGCAGGCGGGCTTGGGGAAGGACTTGTTGATCATGTTGGCGTTTTCCAACTGCTTGATCAGGCTGCGCATCTGCGTGCGGCGGCAGCGTGACAGGCTCAGGCCCCTGCATTGTGACTGACATAGGTTGCGCGCTTGCCCGTGCTTGCGGCCATGCAACCAGCGCACAACCCCGGCTACAGCCGTGCGACTGGTGCAGAATACGGACCACCCGTGCGTTGACCGACTGTCTCGCACGTGCTCGCCAAGCACACAAAGCACACAACCGCCGCGCACCTCCTTGGGCGGCGCGCTGGGCGCAAAGGAGCAGTCCACCACCACTCGCAGCGCCACATCCGGCCCCGAGCCCGGGCCGCCGTTGGCCAGCGCCGCCTCCACCCGCGCCGCCTGCACCGCCTCCGCCGCCGCGCGCTCCGCCTGGGCCGCCTCCTTGGCCGCCCGCCACTGCTCCGCCTGTTCGGGCGTCATGGCCGCAAGCAGCGCCTCCTCTTTCTCCCTGTGGAGATGAAGCACGCGAGCCGTTGGTGTAACACAAAGACAAAGAGGGCTGGTGGTCCCCGCACGGTACGGAAGATGCAATCGGTGGGGGTCAGTAACCAGAGAGCCCATAACAGGTCACTCTCGCCGCTCGGCTTAACCCGCCAAGCAGTGCAAGCATTGCACATGCAAAAACACACCTGGCGGCTGCTGCCTTGGCTTTCTTCTTGGCCGCGAACTTCTCTCTCCGCTTCAGGTTGTTGAACCGCCGCCGCGCCTCCCATTCCTCGTCACGCTTCGCCCTCCAAGCCTCATCCCGCTTGCCTTTGCGCCCCGGCCCGCTGTCCGCGCCGCTGATCCCCGCATCGTCCTGAAGGCAGTGGGGAGGCGCCAGAAAATAACAGTGGTTGAAGGCCGACAACAGGTGGCTGTCCAAACGTCGCATCATAAAGAGTTGGTCGCGGCCGAAGACTGTGGCCCGGCACGAAACCCGGCGTGTGCAGCGAGTCACCCCACTGCAGACGCGGCCTGCCTTCGCGGCTCACCCGCCCCGAGGTTGATGGCTCCTCGTCACCCGATGACGAAGAGTCGTCAAGTTGTGACGAGTCCGGCTCCGCAAGCTGCTCAGGGTGTGCTGCGCCGGCGCCATCGGCAAGCGCGGCGCCGCTCGCTTGTCCTGGCGCTTCTGGTACTGCTCCATCTTCATTCATTTGTCAAATCAAGATTTTGGATGGGGTATGGCAAACGATTTGCGGGGCGGGGCGATGAAGAGCAGCCAGCAGAATGTCTCTTTGCGAATTGCAGCTCTCAGTATGAGAATTATAATTCTAAACGTTCGTATTGTATTGACATTTAACCATAAATCGCTTTACTAGACGTCGCTGCTTGCAAAATCCAAAGGCTGTCTTAGTCTTGCGATCGCGGACAGTGATAGTTTACAGTATGACGCCGAGTCTATAGCCATGATTCGATGATTCAGGAACTATTAGCGCGTGGAGCGCTGAGCTCGCTCGCGCTGACGGTGTTGCTTCTTTCGCTGCATTTTCGCGACACAGCGGGGGCCCGTCGGCCAGCGCTAAGAGATGAGGACTTGGTGCTTGTGAGAGCATCATGCGAGAAGCGGCTGGACCTGGCGCATGCGACTGGTGCGGTACTGTAACCCTGTGGGGTTTGGCGGGGGATGGTGGCGTGCGCGCACGTCCCTCGGTTGAGTGTGTGCTACAGTAGCTGCGGGACGCCTCTATCCCTCTATTCCTTCGTGGCTCTCTCTGTCTCTCTCCTGCCGCGCTCAACACCACCCGCTCAACTCGCCCGCGCAAATCCCTCGCCACCACACACACGCCTACACAGCGCGCGCGGGCCGGCCCTCCTCCGCGCTGCGGGTGGTGTATGTGGTGGACCAGCCCGAGCTAGCCGCGCGCCTCAACAACCACGTGGCGCGCGAGCCGGGGCTCAACGAGACCTACCTGTCCTGGCCCGACCGGCCCGACCCGCGCAAGCCCGGCGACTCGCGGGTGGCCATGGTGCCGTGGTGAGGCGTGGCCGGGGCGGGCCGTGGCGTGGCGGGGCCGTGGCGGGCAGGGCACATGGCGGCACGGGGCACAAGGCGGCAGGGGGCGGGATATGGGCGTTCCCGGGGCACGGCCCGGCCGAGCTGGCGGCCGCATCGCAGGCGTTGACTCGTGCACTCGCACGGGGTGGCGCAACCGGCGGCCGCTGGCGGGGTCGGCAGTGTGTGGGTCGTGCGCACCGCGCACCCGCCCACCCCCGCCCACCCCTCCCACCCTCACTCCCCCCCTAGGCTGGCGCACAAGGCGCTGGGCGCCAGCTACAAGTGGCTGCTGTACGGCGACGACGATACCTACTTCTTCCTGGACAGCGTGCGGGAGCTGCTGCGCGACTACGACCCCGAGCTGCCGTACGTGGTCACAGGTGCGGGGGCCGGGGGGGGGGGGGGTAAGGGAGGCGGGGAAGGGGGTGAACACCAACCCAAGCTAAACCAACCTAACTAGTCAAGGGGCCGGAGGTGGGGGCAGAGGGCGGAAGTGGGGTGGGGAATGGAGCGTATGGCCAGGCCGCCCTGCGGCCGCGCATGCATCACATACACACACTGTCGTTGGTACTTTCCTTGTGCTCCTCTAACACACGTTACGTGCCCGGCGGCTCTGTTTCCGCCCCTCCGCCCCAGACGTGCTGTGGCACAAGCGCAAGCGGTACATGAGCGAGGCGCCGCGCTGCCTGCCCTGCCACGTGGACCCGGCCTATGTGGAGAAGGCCAAGGCAGGGCGGGGCGATGGGGCTGTTGGGTGGGGTTGGAAGGGTGGGCGATGGTCGTTATCAGTCCAAAGTGCCTAGGCCCAGACACGTAAGCCGAGTGGTGTCAGGAGGGCTTAGGAGGGAAGGTTGTATAGGAGCGTGGGCGGGCTGCGGCGGCGAGCACGGGTCCTGACGGCGGGGCCAGGCGTGTGTAGACATGGGCGCGGTGCCGGGCCAGGAGTCTAGTACGGAGTCTAGTACGGAGTCTAGTACGGCATTCATGGGCAGGGGCACCAGCATGTGCATACCCATGTGTCCCGCCGCGCCCACCCGCGCGCCTGCCGGCCAACCCAACGTGTTTTGCCGCCTCCCCCCTCCCCCTCCCCTCGCCCCTCCCGCCCCTCCCCCAGGTGCGGCCCGACAAGGACCCGCCCAAGCGGCCCGCCGGCGCGCCGCCTCTGGACTTCCACCAGCCGCCCATACCGCCGCCCGGCTGCCCCTGCACCCCCGAGCTGGCGTGCGAGTTTACCCTCAACGTCACGGGCGGCCGCCAGGTGTGGGGTTGCTTGTGTGTGGTGTGCAGAGAGAAGTGCAGCATTGTTCTGGTCTCGCCGGTCAGAGGGCCAGCAGCAGGAATGGCAGGGAGCGCGTGCCCCAGGCAGCCAGCCGCAAACCCCCCTGTTGTCTTCCCGCCCCTCTTGCGTCCAGGCGCTGACGAAGCCCGTGCCCCGAAAGTGGTCACCCGAGACTAAATTCTGGGTGAGCGACTGAGCACACTGAGCACACGTGGCCACGTGCGCTGGTTCCAACATAGCTGTGACTCTTGAGCTGTGAGGGTTGGTTTGCTGGGTGTTGGGTTTGGTGCGCTTGTGGAGGGCTTGCGGTCAACGACGGAGCTAGCTGCAACCGACCTGGCACAGTCTACAAGTGCCGTGCAAGTGGCGTGGTGGTTCACCCCTGGCCGACCCGAACCCACCACCACCCTGCTCCCCCAATCCCCGCCTGTGCACACGCAGGGCTTCCCGGAGGGCTATCCGTCCAAGTGCGACTACCCCCACTTCCACGGGTGGGTTGCGCGGCTTAAGGCGGCACGCATCATCAGATGGCGGGCCTTGAAGGTTTGCAGCGATCGGCTATGCGTTCGCCTGACTTGCGCCTGATTGGGGGAAGCCAACCGGGTGATGTGCTGCGTGCAGGGGCTCCGGCGTGCTTGTGTCGGTGGGAGCCATGCGCAAGGTGAGGCCGGCGGCTGGCGGCTGGGCCCGCGGCCATCGCATGTGTGTACCGCGTCTGATAAAATGGAACGCCACAGTTACTTGTGCATGTCCGCATGTGTGCCCAGCTGCTGCCACCGGCGTGCAGCAGGCACGCACCTGTAACCCCACGACGCCTCCGCTCCCCCCCGCCCCCCCCCCCCTGCCCCACCAGGTGTCGTACGAGGCGGCCCTCAACTGCTACTACGACGACACCCAGAAGCTCACGGCCAAGCCCGGCAGCCTCAAGGTGCGCCGGGTATTTGTTGCGCCTGCCCTTGACCTGTCACCCGCCCGCGCAGGGAGTGTGTACACTTGTCCAGCGCGCGTGTGTGTTTGTACATCGCCCAGGGGCCGCCGCCTCTCCCTCGCCTGGACCCGTCCCTCACCTCGTCGTCGCTACCGCCGCCCGCCGTCCCCGTGCAATCCCCTCCTTCCCCTCTCCCGCTGCCCACCCGCCCGCCCGCCAGGCCGACGCACACGGCGACCGCATGACCAGCCTGTGCTTCTGGCTGAACGGCGTGGCGCTGACCGACCCGGGGCTGGGGCTCAGCCAGCACGAGCACATGAACCAGGCGGTCAGTGGGGGGAGGGGTTGCGTTGGGGTTGGATGGGTGGGCGTGCCTTCTGCAGCGGGCATGCCCAGGTGCACACCCGTGCCCTTACCCCGTGCCAGCACGCACGCACACACACACACATTGCTGGGCGGGTTTGGTTTCCAGTGTGTTGTCCAACACACACACACACACACACACACACACACACACACACACACACACACACACACACACACACACACACACACACACACACATACACGTGTGTAGGTCTAACACACATACACGTAGGTATCTGTATAAAATTGCGCGCGCGTGTTTGGCAGGCTTTTTGTCCGTCTGGTTGTTTTAACACATGCGCGTGCACGTGCAGGGCCACGTATTCGACAGCCGCGCGGGGTCCATCGGCGCACTGGAGCGGGCGCTCAAGGAGCCCATGAGCGAGCGGTGGCTGTGGGTGAGTGTGGCTGCCGGAGGGGGTGGGGGTGGGGCGGCCAGGGTGCATTCGGGCCGGCAGCACACGCGGTCCAAGGTCCCCAGACGCTCTCACTGCTCCCCCCATGCGTAACTGACCCGCCCGCGGCCGCGCCCACCATCAACATCATCACCCCCCGGTTGCGATGGTTCCCACCCCATGCCCCCACCCAGCTTGCCATGAGATTAACTGAACCACCCACCCCACCCCATGCCCCCGCTCCCACCCGCCCTGACCCCCGCCCCCCTCCTGCTCTGTATTGCTGCAATTGCATTTGCCTGTCCCTCGTCTAGTGTAGCTTGGTTTAGTTTGGGCTGATGTTCACCCCCCCCCCCCCCGCCCCCGCCCGCCCCCGCCAGTCCATCATGTTCATGGGGGCGGTGCACGTGGGCCACCACGCCAAGTCCATCGACATGACCTGGCAGCTGTCGCGGCTGTACCCCAAGGCGAGTGTCTCCCGCGGCCCCGCGGCGGATGCAGGGAGGGCGCGTGGGTGGGAAGCGGGACGTTTTGGCGGGCGGGCGGGGCGCGTGAGCACAGGGGGGCGTGTGAACCGGCGGCCGTGTGTGTTTCGGTACGCATCCAAGGCGCAGGGCCCGTGGCCCCCTGCCTCCACCCGCTGCCACTGATGGTGTGCCCCCTCGCGGCTGGCGGCTGCAGGCGCGCGCGTACGCCCAGGAGGAGCTCAAGCGGAAGGGCGTGCTGCGGAGAGGCGAGCTGGATGCGCAGGTGGGTGCCGGGCAGCGCCGCAGGCGTGCAACCGGGCTCGGGCGCAATGGCGCCAACGGCGCCACATGGGGATGTACTGTCTTTCCGTACTGCCGGAGCCGACTGTGCTGCAACTGTTTGCTGGAGCACATTGGGAATTCACCTTGCTTGATTGCTTACGACTGCAGGTGCTGCGGCGCGGCGGGAAGTGGACGTGGGACGCAGACGGGGACCGGTGGGACTGGGCGCCGGGGCCTGGACCGGGCGGAAAGGAGGACGGGGACGAGGAGGAGGAGGAGGATGACGGGCAGGGGGCTGCGGGGAAGCCAGCTGCGGTAACGACGTGGGCTGACGTGGATGCAGCTTTGAGCGGCAGGTGAAGCGCGGGTAGGAAAGCGCAGGCGGTAGGGGATTTTATGTCGGGGTCGATCATTGGCGCGTGCCATTCACCGGCGGCAACCTGCAGCGGTTGGCAGGGTTATTCTGAGCAGGGTGTTGAGAGCGTTCGCTGCGCTCTAGTTCGTAACCCATGCACGCATCCTAACATCCCAACATCCCAAAATTTGTGGGTTTGGCGCAGCGCACTAGCCTTTGCCCGCCAGCGCATTATAAACGAACTATGGCGTATCGTACTAGGTGAGCAGCGTATGAATACGGTACGCGTATTATAAGTTGGGAGGCTAGCACGGGCAACCCTGGGGTGCTGTGATTGGGTCTATCCAAGCTCCTGTGACCGTGCGCAAGTGACCACTGAGTCACTGACCAGCAGCCAGCAGGAGGCGGCAAGCAGGGCAGGAAGGCTGTACGCGTTGGCGGCTTGGCGCTCAAGTGCGCTGTGCTGGCGTCAGGCTGGCGCCTTGGCCGCTGCAGGCGGCTCGTGAGCTCGTCCAGGTCTACTGGAGCCATGGAGGGCACGTGCGCTGGACCCCATGACACCAAGGCAGCCAGGGCTAAACCGATCTCAAAATCCGTGTCATTCCTCATTACAAGACGGTGCGTATCACTACGGTATGCGAAAGTCAACACCAAACGTTGGTGTCAATGGAAATGTACAGCCCGAGGGCCCCGCGAAACCGAGAGACCAGGAGAACTCAAAAAGGCCGCGGATGCTGTACAGCCTCGCTTCGAAATCGTCTACAGCCCCCTGCCCATTTGGACACATGCTCGTGCATCATCACGCAGAACCAAATACATCGTTGCAAGCTAGGTGCATCGTCACGCCAAGCAAATGTCAAGGGGCACGCTCCTCCCGCGTGAAGGATTATGAGCGCCGGCCTCCCCTGCCACCAAGAGACCCATGCCGCTCAAGCGCACCAGCCCGCGCGGCTGTGCACGGCCTCGTCCTCTAGCCGTAGCCTTATTCACAGCCGCACACCTGTAGACAGAGACCGAACCTAGTCGAATCTGTACACACAAACACAGAAAGAATGTTCAGCTTCACGCTTCGCAAGTCGGGTACAACCGAAAGCCGCGCACGCGATGCCTCAGCCTCACACCCTTGGGGGGGCACACCGCTCGGCATGCATCCTGGCACAGCGGGTCGCCCCCAACTGCCATTGCGCCACACTTCATTAGCACGAAGCACATGCCCACTCTCCCGGCAACCTTCCGCACTCCTCAGCATCCTACAAATGCGAGAGAGCATGCGCCTGTGCGCCTGCGCGTCTGACGACAGCGCTTCGGGATGCAATCGCTCGCTTCTCCAATCAGCCCTCGCTGCGCACACATCACCCGCACTCTCGTGGCGCCGCGCGCACGTGAATCCAAGCCAGGCAACGGAAAGCAGTGCTCGAACATAGCCAAGCTCCCAACAATCAGTACAGGAAAAGCACACGAACTAAACCACGCCTAGCCACCGCCCGGCCGCAAGTATCTACCCACCTGTCCCTGCCGTCACGTGACCGGAAGCCATCCCGCGCAGATCCATCCATCCATCGGCATCCAGCCCTGCCCACCTGTCAGCACTCAGCATCCCAGCATCAGAGACACACGCACTCACAAGGACCACCCGCACACGCAGCCTCCCGCGCATCCCAACCTGCATATGCTTATTCCCCGCTCTACACCTACCCAAGCACTCACAAATGCTGCCGTAATACGCACCACCTGCCCTAACCTCCACCCGCCACCCAACCACTGCCCCCACGCCCACGCCCCCACGCCCTCACGCTCACGCCGTCGCCGTGACCGCCGCGCCCGCCGCGCGCTGCCGCGCCTCCTCCGCCGCCAGCGCCAGCAGCTGGCGCCGCTTCTGCTGCGTGAACTCCTGCTTCTTGTCATCGGGCACGGCCTGGTTCTGCGCCACCAGGCCGGTCTTCTTCTGGAACACGGCCATGATGGTGGGGTTGGTCAGCCAGGCGCACGAGTCGGCCAGGCGCGTGGCCACCGACTCCTCGGGGATGTACACCGCCCACTCGCGCGCGTACTGGCACAGCGACCTGCGGGTGGGGTGGGTGGTGGTGGTGGTGGGGTTGGGAGATGATGTTGAACGGGGGTCGGGGTGCGGCTTCATCGCGGGAGTGAGGGGTGGCGCAGACAGGGTGTGGTGGCCTGGCAGGGGGCATTTGGGCAGGAAGGCCACACCCGAGCCGGCCAGCCCCGTACGCACGCCGTGCAGTCTCACCGCCACGCAGCGCGGTCGGAGGGGTGCCGGCCCTCTCGCCACCCCCCCCGGCTCGCCCCCGTGCTCACCTGAGGAAGCCCTGCTCGCACACGGAGTAGAAGTCGCACTTGCCGGTCTCCAGGAAGGACAGGTACTCGTGCGGCTTGGGGCCGTGGTAGTGGATGAGGAAGGAGGCGCCGTCAAAGTCGTTGTAGGGCTTGGTGTTGAAGGCCTGGTTCAGCATCTGGCTGCGCAGGTCGTGCTCGTAGAACTGCGGGGTGGGGTGGGGCGGGGTGGGCAGGGAGGCGGTGGGGGGTGGGTGGGTGAGGGCGGCGTTGGGCGTCGGCACGGCCTGCCGTCCATCAGCAGCCACAAGAGGCAGCCGGCCCAGCGTGTGGGCCGGCCCAGCCGAGGAGTTGCTGCTGCTGCTGTGCTGCTGCTGTGCCCACTGCCCGGGAGCGAGCCCGCAACCACGCCCATCCTTTCCTCCCCGAGCACACGCGCCCCGTCCCGCCCCGTCCCCCTCCTCCCTCCCCTCCTCCACCCCACCCTCCACACCCCCTCCACCTCACCCCCTCCACACTACCCGCACCGCACCTTGTTGATGATGCCCTGGTCCGCGGGGCCGTAGTTGGGGTAGTACAGGCCGTTGTCGTTGTCCAGCATCATGGACAGGAAGGCCTTGTAGTTGCGGCGCATGGTGGGCAGGTTGGCGGCGATGATGCCGGCGTTGTAGGGGAACATCTTGTAGAACTCGTAGCTCATGGACACCGAGCGCGGCAGCGGCAGGCCTGCGCGGGGGCAGGGGTGGGGCAGGCGTACGTGTGAAGGGGTTGTGTGAGGGTTCGGGTGAGTGGGGGGCGTGAGCAGTGCGTGGGGCCGTGTGGGGAATGGGGGAGGCGGGCAGCACGGCGGTCGCTCGGCAAAGCGCGCGCTCCAACAAGCCAGCTGTGCGCCAATTAAACTACGCGCGCCAGCTGCAAGGTACCCTCAAGCCAGGCTGCCAGCCCGCCCATCCGCCCACCCGCCCCAGCAGCCACGCCCGCCCGCACGCCTCCCCCTGCCAGCCAGGCAGCCGCCGCCCTCCCCCCCACACACACAAAGCGCTCACCAAAGTCGTCCAGGTTGATGGGGCGCCTAAAGTAGACGTCGGCGTCCGTGTACAGCACATAGGTGTACTGGTCCAGGATGGGCACCACGGGCAGGTCCACGCGCTGGAAGGTGGACACCAGCATGTCCGGGTTCTTGTACAGGTGGCTGTGTTGCAGGTTGTCCTGTGGGGGCGGGTGGGAAGGGGGTGGGGTGGGGGGGCAGAAGGGGAGGATGGGAGGAGGTGAGGGGAGGACGGAAACGGCGTGAGGTGGCTGCGCCGGGGTGGATATGGGGTAGCGGTCCATGCCTCCCCACTCACCCTGGACGTGCCATCCTGGATCCCCCAGCTTGCGGCCCGCCCCCGCCCCGCCCGCGCCTCCCTCCTCCCCCCTACCTTCATGCGCGCCTGCGCCTTCTTGATCAGCTCCTGGCGCCAGGTGGGCACGTGGCGGATCATGGTCACGTTGTTGTCCACCAGCCAGCGCCCGATGGCGGAGCTGGTGTTGCCATCAAAGATGCAGTAGGGCTTGAGCGTGTTGAAGTGCGCGGCGGACCTGCGTGGGTGCGGGGTGGGGGCGGGGCGGGGGCGGCGGCAGGGTTGCGGCACGGCGTGGGCCAGACCGGAAACAGGTTACAACCACGAAGCATGGCATCGGCGTTCCCCAAACTCCCAGCCTAAACTGATGCACGTGGCCTCACAGCGGCCTAGGTGTGTGTTGAGAAAGCGGAAAAGCCTGCACAGCAACTAGATGGATGGGTGGGTGTGTCGTCCGTCCGTCCGGGCCGTCGGGGCCTGCTCGGGCGCACTCACCGCACCGCGGCCTTGAGCATGTAGTCGTACTTGAGGCTCCAGCTGTTGTAGGTGAACACCCAGGCCATCTGGGGGCGTGCGTGCGTGTGTGGGGGGTGGGCACATTCATGATCAGTTGCTGGTTTGAGCAGCGCGCGGACAAGGCGAAGCGGCTCCAGGCCTGGACGGAGGCTGCGAGCCGGGCGACGGACGTGGGTCTCTGCCCATCACCGATTTGGGTTCTTTGCTCGGGCTATGCACACGCCCCACACCCACACCCACACCCCCACGCCCGCCCCCACCTTGTGCACGGGCAGGTAGGGCGCGATGGGCAGGTTGCCACCGTTGTAGTAGGCCGCCCACTGGCCGCGGTGGCGGCGCTCCAGCATGGCCAGAGCCGCAAAGGTGGACACGCTGTTGCCGATGAAGCGGTTTGCGCCGAAGCCGACGTGGTACTCCACCAGCGCGCGCAGCTCGCGGCCCTCGGTCTTCATGGCGGGCGGGAAGACGTCGTTGGAGGTGACCACGCGGTAGCCCGCCTCCACCAGGCGGCCCATGACCTGGGAGGGAGGGGGGGAGGGGTTGTAAATACCAGCCCAAGCTCAAGCAAACCAACTTACACTCGTGATAATTGAAGATGTGAAGGCGTGCATGTGGGATGGGTGGAATGAGGAAGGAAGCCCCGACTCCCTCCGCCCCCCCCTCCGCCTCCAACACACGCCCACCTCCGCCTCCGACACACGCCCCCATCCGCTCCACCCTTACCCCCTGAGCCCCCCACCCCCACCCCAGCACCACACCCACCTTCTTGGCGCGCTCGGGGTCGACGTCGTCCCAGAAGGTGGCCACGTACAGCGGCACGTCGGTGCTGAACGCGAACAGCCGCAGCTGCACGTCGATGTCCTCGGTGCCGTTGTAGCAGTTGTCGCGCACCACGCCGTCCGGGATGGATGTCCAGCGCCTGCGCGGGCCGGGCCGGGTGGGTGGGTGGGGTGGAGAAGTAGGCGCGTGTTTAGAGAGCGCATGAGGGAGAATGCGGGCGTGCCAGCGCCACCTCCCCGTGGACACGCGGGTCTCCGCGCCCCGCCCCGCGCCGCGTCCGACCGCGTATCCCGCGCATTGTCGACGCCTACTACACCCCAAACGCGCCAACTCTCGGCAGGCGCCATCTCCCCCCCCCCTACGCCCCCCCTTCCCCGCCCCTCCCCGCCCCCGGGTTTAGCTTGGTTTAGATTGGGCTGGTGTTCACAACAACAACACCCCCCCCGCGGCGCCGCCGCCACCCACTTGCAGTGCTCCACCCAGTCGTTCTCCATGCGCAGGTGCAGGAAGTTGTACTTGGCGGCGGGCCGGCCGTTCAGGCCGCCCAGCTGCAGGATGGCGTGCTGCATCTCCTCCACGTACTCCCAGGGCTGCGGTGGGGGGGGGGCGGAGGGGCAGCAGGCAGCGGGGCAGCGGGGCAGCGCGTGAGGTACGGTACGCTTCAGTGGTCAGGTCATCGACAGCCCGAGCGGCCGAGCGACGGCAGGCTAGCGGCTGCCAACCTGGCCCGCACGTGTGCGCGCAGCACCCAGCCGCTCGTGCGCTGTGCCCACCCCGTCCCGTCCCGTGGCGCTGCCGTCGCCCAGGCAGGGAGGGGGTTGGTGGCCCCCCGCACGCACGCACCTTGTCCGACGGCCGCATGGCGTCCAGCGCGCCCCAGATGATGGGCTCGTCCTGCCGCGCATCCAGCTCGGGGGGCGACATCTGCGGCGGGCGCGGGGCAGACGAGCGCGGGGCAGAGGAGTGGGGTTGGGGTTGTCAACAGGTGCGAGCGGGGATGGGTTCGGGGAGTTACCCAGTTGGTGGGAATGGGGCGGGGCGCGCGCGGTCCCATCCCCCTACCTCTCCAACCACCTCCTCGGCTCTTGGCCGTGCCCGCCAACCCCCACCTTGCCTTTGCCCGCCCAACCTGCGACCCTGCCCTTCCTCCACACCACCCTCCTCTCCGCCCCCCCCTCCCCTCCCCCGCGCCTCCACACACCCCCCCCCCAACCCCACCCCACCTTGAACAGCGGGCAGTCCACCGCCAGGTGCTGCACGTGGCCGTAGCTGGTGTTGAGCGCGCCGCTGACGTTGGAGCCCAGCGAGCCCAGAGACACCTCAGTGTAGGCGCTGGGCAGCGGCGCCTCTGGGGCGCGCGGGGTCAGGGGCGGGGTGAGGTTAGGCGGGGTGGGTTGGGTGCGATGGTTGACACACACGGTCTGCGCAAGGTGGCTGTGCGGGTCCTGGAAAGCACAGCCACGGGCCCGCCCACCCGCCCGCCTCTGGTCCCGCCCCGCGGCCCCGCGGCTCCACGCCCCTCCACGCCCCTCCACACACACACACACACACACACACACACACACACACACACACACACACACACACACACCAAACCCCCTCACCGTGCGGCTCCAGCACGCGGATGCCGACCTTGGCCATCTCGTGCAGGAAGTACTTGAGGTCGTACACCTCCTCAAACGCCACCTTGTTGCTGCCCTGCGTGTGTGAACAAGATTGCATGTACAGCATGTACGGTGTTGTTGTGGTGGGTGTTCGATGAGCAGGCAGTTGCGGCCCGAGGGTGTAGCCGCGGCGGAGCGCAGCCCCGGCTGGCACCAGCGGCCCATGCCAATGCACTGACAGCGCCCGCCGGCCGCGCACAACATCCCAGCCACGTCAGGACACGAACCCGGCCAACCCCCACCCTGCACCCACACCGGACCTTCCAACTACGCCGGCCCCCGCCCCCTCCCACGCTCCATAACCCCAACCCCGCCCCCTACCCGCCCGGTTTCTGGAATGAACTACCCCCCCCCCCCCACCTGCGCGGTGACGGTCTTGTCGTCGCGCTGGATGCCGTCGCGCATGAGCACCGGCAGCACCGGGCTGCGCCCCAGCCGGTGCGCCAGCAGCACGCCGTACACCACCGACAGCCGCTGGTTGGCGAAGCCGTTGCACACCTGCGGCCGCGAGCGTGTGTGAGCGTGTGTGTTGTGCGCGTGCGTGTGTGTTTTGTGCGCGTGCGTGTGTGTTGTGTGCGGCGGGCGAGCAAGCGGGTGAGAGGGAAGCACACCGTTTGCACATGCTGGCGGGTGGCTGGAGCAGAGCGCTGGGGTCTCCTGCCCAGCGCCTGACGCGTCAGCCGCCCGGCCGGCCAAAACACGCCACGAGCGCCTGCGCGCGCCCAGCTAACCGGCTCCTGCCTCGCTTTGCTTTGCCGCCCCCACCGGTCCCAAAGCGCAATGCGCACGGCTGTCGCCGTAGTCTGACACGACCACCTGGCACTTGTGAGCGCATCACCCTGTGACCCCTCTCACACACCTCCCCATACACCTCCTCCTCACGCTCCCCCCTGCCCTCACCTGGAAGCGCATGGTGTGGTGCTTGGGCGGCACCTTGGCCATCATGTCTGACAGCTGCTCGCGCGTGGGGCCGGGCCGCGAGCTGATCATGGCTTGGAGGCCCTGCTCCGCCAGGCTGCGCAGGTCGTGCGTGACCTTGGCCGCCAGCGCGCCCGCGGTGCCGGCTGCTGTGGTGGACTCGGCGGCGATGGCGCCCACGCCGGCGCCGCGGACAGGCATGCCCGCCGCCTCGGCGCTTCGCCGCGCGCCAGCGCTCCACTGCGTGCTGCCCGCGCCCCGCACGCCGACCGGCTGTTGCCGCGGCGAGGCGCTGTGGCTGGGCCAGAACAGCCAGGCCACTCCAAGCACTGCCACAAGCGCTATGATGTGGAAGCGATAGTTGCGAAGTCGCAAGAGGACCGTCTTCGTCGTTTGCACGCAGCGAGAAGGCGATGCGGAGCGTTCGCGGGCGATTCCACCGCCGGACCCCGGCGTCCGGCTGCGGCCATCACGGCTAGTACGCGCTCCTACGCGCAAGCGACCCATCCTTGCGGCCGCTCGCGTTAAGGCTGTCGCGCGGGCTTTGAATTCCGCAACGCCAATCGGCTCTAGTCGCGCACCCTACCTAGGCAGGTCAAAGTCGCTACTCCGATGGTCGTGTGGTCGTGAGGTGACGAATTGAAGGTAGAGGCAACCTCGCAGCGCGCGAGTCGTCTTCTGCGCGTTGCTTGAAAGACGATTTACACGCAGAGCAGGCTAGGCAAGAACTACTGGTGAGAATCAATATTAAGTGGTATAAATAGTCAGAATAATAGCTTCGGAATACAAGCAGGCGCCTAAGTCCGCGCCAAGTCGGTCACATCGCGTGCATTGAGAAAATTTGAGCTGGCTTCCCGCCCTCGCTGATTGCGAGTCCAAGCGTTCCACATGTCTCTTTTAACGCTGGCTACACACCGCACCAAATATCCACTGCCTCGCTATCGCTAACCGCGCAAAACTCTGCTTGGAGCAACAGCCGCGCAACTTGCCCACACTTTGCAGCACCGATGCCCCCTTCGCAATTCAAAACTTAAACTGTAAACTGTACACCGGGGTGAGTATTGTCCGCAAAGTGTGGGGCACACCGGGCGGGCGCGCCGAAACCCTGCGCAGCCCTGCGCGTGCACCGTGGATTTTGCCCGCGGCCCTGACAACGTCAGCCCCAGCCGCAATTCCCATCACATGCACAATTGAAGCAGGCGGATGCTTTCATGTGCACCTCCCTTGCGTCATAGAACTCCTTAGACGCCTAGAGCGCCGTGCCGCCCTGCACATGTGAACGGATGTCGTGGGTCGCCGGGTCTCCGCCCCACGCCTCTGCCCCTCCCCAATCCCTCCAGCCATCCGCTACGGGTGGTACACGAGGCATGGGTACCGCACCGCCATGATGTTGCAGTTCGATTGGTTTAGCATTTGACCAAGAGCTTACAGAGCTGATGGAAGGGGTTGATCACGCAGGGGTGCGCGTCTTTTTTTTCGTCTACCCGTATGATCACGTGCAAGGAACGCGGCACAGGCCCGCCTCTGGGCAGGAACGCGTTCCGAATATTCGTACTGCGAGCACGAATTGAGATGGCATGCGCTGGCCACACCATGAGGGCTTGCATGAGGGGCAACTGCACTGTTGGAGTGCTGGGGGCATTGTTGGCACTTGGCAGCCAGTGGCGCCGGCGGGCTTGGAGGCTTGCGGACAGGCAAAACCTGCCGCACGACATGTCGTGCAAACGTCATCTCCTGGTCGACCGCGTTGAAGTGGCTGAACGCGGACGCGGACGCGTGTGCTTTGAGCAGTATGGCGTCAGGATTACTGTGTTCGTGCGTGAGGGCATTGGGCCATGCTGCCTATCTTGCCAGCTGCGAGCCTGCGGCTTGTCATTGTAGTAGGCGTGCTTGCGTATGGAGTGGGCCATGTGGGCGCTGCCTTACGGATGTCGGCGTGTCGCTGGATCCAGCGCCTCATGGCATGCATGCGGCCAGAGTGCCGGAACCCCCGAGCGTAATCATATTCTGGCCCCGGCTTCTGCACTGCACACACACCCCACTTCAGGTCCATACATTTTGCAACCCTCCACAACACAATGCAGCGCGCGGTCCAGAGCTTCGCTCGGCTAGCCCGGGCTCAGCCCCCGATGACCCGCGCCTTTGCGCTGGAGGGCACCGCGTTCAGCGAGGGCGAGAAGGCCATTGAGGACCTGTTCTTCAGCAAGGAGGACCAGCGTCTGATGGCGAAGCTTCTGCAGAAGGTGCGCAAACAGCGAAAATTTCGCGTCAAGCCAGGGCAAAAGCAGAAGTCGGGGCCTGAACAAAGACACAAGGCAATTGCGGTGACGGTGCTCCATGCACATGTTGCTCTGCTCAAGCGCTGGGTTTGGGCCAGTTCCGTATTGTCAGCACAGCATGTCGGGGGCAGTCGGCTCCCTGCGCAGTTCGGTGTCGCCTTGCACAGCTGCTGGCCAAATGTGCTGATTCAAGGCCTGGGCGACGCGTTTTGGCGTATCGGGGCTCCGCCGCTTGCAATGATGCGCAGCGATGGCGCAACTCCCGGTACACGTGCAGCGCGCGGAAGCGATCTGGCCTGCCGCTACGGCGCGATGACATAGTAGCATGCCTCAGGTTCAACGGGGCATGGGTGTTATTGGCCAAGCTGCCCGTGCTCATCGCCCCATCCACCCTCCGTGCACGCCGCTGCGACAGGTCAAGGAGCAGTCCGACCTCTCAGACAAGCACGCTGCCGCGGGCGTCAAGGTGAGGGCCGGGGCGTTGGGGCCGCCGGCAGTGCTGGCGTGTGCGCGCATGGGGTCCAGCCACAGGGGGGTGGGGGGCGGTCGCAGTAGAAAATCATGCCGCGGACTACGCACGACAGCCGCCTGTGCGGAGGCTGCGGAGGCTACTCGCGCCGGCGGGCCGCCCAGCCGCCCGAATACACCACAGCACGTTGTAGGGCATGCGCGTGCAAGCCGCGTGCCGCCGTCGCACGCATCACAACTGTATACAGCCCACACATGCTCATTCCCACCTCTCTCTTGCGCCCCGCGCGCTGCCCCCAGGCCGCTGAGATGTCTGCCCTGAAGCAGGTCCTGGGCAAGTATGATTTGCCCAAGGAGGTGTTTGAGAAGCTGATCAAGTGGAAGCACACCCACTACTGAGCGGCCAGTCGCCACAGCTAGCTGCAGCTGCCAGGCGGCCGGCTAGCCTAGCTTGCGACGTGGAGGGCTGGCGATGCGGGCGCGTGTTGCGGGCGCTGCAGCGGCCTTGGTCACGTGTACGGCGGCGGGGCGGCAGGAGGTCTGCAGCGGGCGAGCGGCCGTGTTGATGCGCCAGGCTGCCAAGGAGCGGGCGGATGCGAGGGCAGCTGTAGCAGCAGCAGTAGCCGCGGTGAGCAGAAGCAGCGGCGGCCGCAACTGCGAGGGCATGTCGCGACGTGTCGAGCTTATTTGTGTGATGGCCTATCCTATTGTGTGTGTTTTGGGGAGGGTGCGTGTGTCCTTTGAAGGATAGTTAGATATGCAGGCTGTGGGGGCAGCGGCGGTAGACCGCCGGTAAGAGTTAGGGGTTCCCAATGTGTGACTGCCAGCTCGGGGGCGGGCTTTTGCGCATGTAACGAGCGGCTCACAGTGCGCCAAGTTCGGGCCCCTGGCCTGCGCGTGGAGTGGAAGCCGGCCGCCCGCCGCCAGCGCTGCAGGCCGACCCGTGGGCGCGCGCCGCGCTTGTGCGAAACGGCAGCTGCCCGCCCTGATCCGACAATCCGTGCGATCTGGCTTACTTTACTTGATTGCATCGCTGACTGTAGTCGGTCCACGAGCCAGTCCATAGACGGAGCGACACGCAAGACAGTTCGGCGACACCCGACAGCGCGCCCAGCACAGCGGCGGCCGTGACGGCAGTAGCACGCACACACGCTCAGCCACACGACCTGCGCGCCACAGCAGTGCGTCCTTCAGCAGTTGAGCAGCCGACCCGCCCAGGACTACGCCGGCAAGCTCAGCACCAGTCAGCACCAGACAGCACCTCGCAGGGCACGACATCAGTCAAGATGGCGACCGGCGCGGCGGGCGGCGCGGCTGCGGACATCCTGCACCGCTTCGGCAGCTGGGAGTGCTCGCACCTGCTCATCGAGCGGGAGACCGGCAAGCAGGTGGAGGAGCAGGTGTGTGGGGGTGGGTGGGGTGGGTGTGGGGGGGGGGACGCTGGGGTGTTGGGAGGGTTCGGTGCGGGTGTTTGGGGTTGGCCGTTGGCGAGGTGGGGCTGGCGGACTTCGGTGAGGGGGGCCGATGCGGGGCCGCAAACGAGGGGCGTGTTCGCGTGCAGGGGCTGCTGGGTGCAGGGGCCAGCGGCGGCGCCTCGGAGCTGCAGGAGTACCAGACACAGCCAGGGACACCGGCAGCTCCCAAATCCAAACCCGCTCGGCCCCCACCCCGCCCCGCCCATCCGCTACTCACCCCCCGCCCCGCCCATCCGCCACACGCCACGCCCATCCGCCACACACGGCACGCCCCCCCGCCCCCAGATGCCGCCGCTCAAGGCGCTGCGCATGTGGGCGCTGTACCAGACGCTGCCCGGCCGCCTGCTGCTGGCGCTGCCTCCCACCTGGTGGGTGCTGGGCTGGCAGCACCGGCGGCTGGCGGCGTACGCCAACAGCCTGCGCAGCAAGAAGGCCATCCCGGGCCTCATCAAGGTGCGTGTGGCGCCCGATAATGTGGTGGTGGCATCGCTGTTGTTGAGGCGAGCGGAGAAGGAGAAGAGGGGATGGGGCGATGGCTGAGGTCCCATTCCAGCACAAACGGACTGTCGGACTGTCTTCTGGCGCTCAGAGTGACAGCCCGTCTGCTGCCGCCACGAACCCCACCCGCCCCCCCACCCCCACCCCCACCCCACCACCCTCCACCCGGCAGGACTACGCCATCGACGTGAGCACCGCCGAGAAGCCGCCCGAGGCGTACGGCACGCTGCAGGAGTTCTTCGCGCGCCGGCTGCGGCCCGAGCTGCGGCCCATCGCGGAGCCCAAGTGCGTGGCGGGGCGGGTGGGGTTGGGTGGGGGGCGGGGGAAGTGCGGGGCAGGGCGTGCGTGCGGGGTGGGTTGGTTAAGGGGGGTAGTTCATTCCAGAAACCGAAGCAAGTCGACCAAGAGAACCCAAACCAGCCAGCCCAGCCTTTGGGTCTCGGGCGCCCTTGACCTTGAATCTTCAGTCTTGTCGACGTTGTTGTCGGTAGCCGTGGAATGGCACCCAGGCTCGCGCGCGCACGTACCCACCCCGGTTGCGCCAGGGCGAGCTTGCTTGCTCGAAGTCAGGATGGATGTGGGGGAGATGCAGGCGAGGCAGGAGCCGTTTGTCGTGTGGTGGCTGCGGCGGCGCAAGCGCCCAAGTGGCCGCGCGCTGTCTTGACTGGCAAATCCCTCCCCCACGCGCGCATGCCTCCCCGGCCCCCTCCTCCTTTCCTGCTGCCTCTGCTTCTCTGCTTCTCCGCTGACCGCTGCCTGCCCGCCTGCCCGCCTGCCCGCCTGCCCGCCTGCCCGCCTGCCCGCCTGCCCGCCTGCCCGCCTGCCCGCCTGCCCGCCTGCCCGCCTGCCCGCCTGCCCGCCTGCCCGCCTGCCCGCCTGCCCGCCTGCCTGCCTGCCTGCCTGCCTGCCTGCCTGCCTCTGCAGCAACGACGCGGTGGCGGTGATGCCGGGGGACTCGCGGGTGGTGGTGTTTGACGATGTGGTGGACGCGCACCGCTTCTGGATCAAGGGCCGCGCCTTCAGCGTGCGGCGCCTGCTGGGCCTGCGCCACGACCAGGCGGCGCCCGAGTGGGACAACTGCGCCATCGCCATCAACAGGTGCGCGGCGGGTTGTGGGTGAGAGTGTGTGTATATGTGTGTTGGGGGGGGGTAGCGGTCCATGTGTGTTTTAATCTGGGGGGGGGGTAGTTCATTCCAGCGACCCCACCCATGCAACCCCACCCCTGCAACCCCACCCCATGGACCCCCCCACACACAGTCTTTGTTGTCGTTTTCCCTTGTGCTGTCTAACACACACAAGTTTTTCCTTGTGATCTCCAACACACACACACATACACACACACACACACACACACACACACACACACACACACACACACACACACACACACACACACACACACACACACACACACACACACGCGGTGGCGTCTGTGTGGGGGTGCATGGGGGGGGGCATGGGGGGGGTGCATGGGGGTGCGGGCATGGGGTTGCATGGGGGGGTGCGTGCGGCATGGCCAGCTGCACCACGCCGTCCCTTCGTCAACTGCACGGCCCTGCCCTTGCCAGCCCTATTCTGCCTCGGGCTTCGTTGGGTTCGGCTTGACAGTGGTTGGCAATGGGTCTGGATTGAACTACCCCGCGCCACCCCACACCCCTTGCGATCTACCCTGCTACACTTCGCTTACCATCCTTGCACACACACCCTTTCCCCGAGACACGCGTTTTCCCCACCCCACCCAACCCCACCCAACCCAACCCACCCGCCCAGGCTGGCCCCGGTGGACTGCCACCGCCTGCACGCCGCCGTGAGCGGCCGCGTGAGCCGCTTCGCCACGCACGGCCACCGCTTCCTGGGCTCCGAGTGGGCGGCCACCCACAGCTCCGTCAACCCCATGACCGAGAACGAGGTGGGCAGGCGGGGGGCTGCGGGGGGTTGCGGGCGGGTGGCGGGCGGGTTGCGGCGCGAGCCGGCAGATGGGTTGGTGACAGGACTTACAGCCCGTCGCGGCGCGTTCAGACCCGCATGCATGCCACACACACGCACACACCCAAAGAAAACGCGTCTCGCGCCTGCTGCCTGCTGCCCACCCTCGCGTGCAGCGGCTGGTGATGGAGTTTGAGAGCGACACCTTCGGGCCGGTGATCCAGGTGGGTGGGTTCAGGGTAATGGGTGCAGGCGGGGTGGCTGCGTGCTGGGGGTCGGGGCCGAAATGGCATGGCCTGCCTGCCCACCGCCCACGACCTCCCAGTACAGACCCACTGCCCGGCTAAGCGCACTAGGGTCCGCGCCGCCGACCCTGCACGAACACAGTAGAGCATTCATACCGGTTGCACAGCATAAGCTTTTGATGAGATTCCGTTTATGTTGCTGGCCAATCACCGCGAACCGTGCCTGGGAGAGGCCTAGGGAGGAGAGGACGTGCCCACTGTGTACGGCCAATGAGGTGGAGGATGAGCACCACGTCCTGATGCAATGTGCTGCCTACACCGAGTTACGAGCGTGCAGTGGCCTAGACTTTAGCCTAAACATGCGCGAAGTGATGCTGAAATCTGAGCCTGTCAAGTTAGCTGCATTACTCAGCTCCATCTGGGAGCATAGAAGTAGGGAAGTCCCCCTTGCAAGGGGAGAACAATAAATAGGACAATCATGCACTGGCGTTATAAGGGTCACCCCGGCCCGGGCCTCCGGTTTACACGCAGCAGGAAGGCACGCAAGAACGTGCGCACCACTCTGTAACCACACACACGTATTGCACCACCTCCTACTACGTGCTTCCCCCAACCCCGGCACCTACTGCGCGCACCACACCACGCCGCACACCACACCACGCGTCGGCGTCGCACAGTCGCAACTCCCGTCTTTGCTGCCGCGCCAGGGCTCGCTGGGTCAGGGGCTTTCATCTGTCACCACTGGGGCACGCCACTCTCATCCCATGCCCTGGTCCCACCACCACACACCGCACACCACACCACACCACACCTCGGTAACATCGCGCAACACCACACCAAATCACCCGCACGCCCACAGGTGATGATCGGCGCCGCCGAGGTGGGCAGCGTGCAGCCGCTGGTGGGCGAGGGGCAGGTGGTGCGCAAGGGCGACGAGGTGGCGGTGTTCGGCTACGGCGGCAGCATCATGACCACACTGTTCAGGTGGGGGGTGGGGGTGGGGGGTAGGGTGGGTGCGCGTGGCATGTGGCCTGGCGTCTTGGGGTTTGGGGGCGGGGGCTGGGCGGGGGGCGGGGCAGGCGGATGGGGATGGGGCAAGGTGTGGGATGCGGGAGGGGCGGGGCGGCGGGAGTCCGGCGGGGGCAAGCAGGGGCACGAGCGCTGTCATTGAACGGGGGGGGCACCGGAGTGCAGGGCGGGTATGGATAAGTGTTGATTTATAACGACTAACCCAAGTCGGAGTAGGGACGGCTGACAGTCAGACTGCTTCGCACATTACACGTTATACGGTATCTCCACTACTAACGATATGAGTTCCTGTCTCCGGTCATATAGAGACTCGTCCTTCGTAGTCACGCATGGGGTATGCCACGCCACGCACTCAGTCACCCCTGAGTTCTGACCGATCCTCAACACTCCCCCGCGGGCTGAACTCCATCACTTGTAATTGTTCTCCTATCCTTACTGCCCGCTTTTCTTACTCAAATACGTAAGCCCATCATCTTGCGAAACTTCTCCAGCTTAATCCGCTCCAGCGGCTTAGTCAGCGCATCCGCTACCATCTCTGCCGTTGGGCAAAACTCAAACGCCACCTCCTTGCGTTCTACCCGCTCCCGCACGAAATGGTGAATAACATCAATGTGTTTCGACCTTGCACTAATCACCGGATTCTTAATCAGGCTGAGTGCACCCTGGTTATCCGTCCGCATCCTCAGTTCCTGTTTCGCCTCCGGCAGTCGCATATCCGCCATTAGCTGTCGTAGCCAGAGCAGCTCCCGCGTTGTCGCCGACGCCGCCATGTATTCCGCCTCCACGGTTGATAGCGCCACCGTAGGCTGCAGCTTGCTATCGAAGCTTACCACTCCGCCATGCATCTTGATCACATACCCAGTCGTTGACCGCCGAGTGTCCAGATCACCAGCAAAATCCGCATCACTCCAGCCCTCCATACCGCTCGCATCACCGTACCACAGACCGTACTCTGCCGTGCCCTTCAAATACCGCACGACATGTTTTGCTGCGTTCCAGTGCTCCTGGCCGGGCGCATTGAAATACCGTGACAGAGACCGCACCGCATAGGTGATATCAGGCCTCGTACCAGTCGACAGATACGTTAGCGCACCAACCAGCTCCCTATACCGCGTGGGATCCTCAAACGCCTTCGCCCCCACCGCATTGAACCGAGTATTCGGCGCCATGGGTGTAACCTTGCTCGTCACATCCTCCATTCCGAACCGCGCAATGATATCCAGCGTATACTTCCGCTGGGATAGCTTTATTTTCCCATCCACACGCTTTATTTCCATGCCCAGGAAATAGCTGGCGTCACCCCGATCGTCCAGCGTAAAGTGAGCACGCAGTGCATCTTTCACTCCCGACACAACTGCCACAGACTTGCCCGCAATCAGCATATCATCCACATGCACAAACACGTAGGTCGGACCCTCCGCACTATGCCGTACGAAGAAACCTGGGTCCGCCGTTGACACTGTAAACCCAATGTCGTACAACACACTCTTCAGCCGCGTATGCCACGCCCGTGACGCCTGCTTTAGGCCGTATAGCGCCTTCTGCAGATGACACTTTAATGAGGGATCATCAATGCCTAGCTCAGGAGGGGGCTCCATCCACACTTCTTCATCTAGCCATCCGTGTAGGAAGGCCGTCTCCACATCCACCTGATGCATCACCAGCCCCTCCTTCGCTACTATCGCCTGTAGCAGGCGTAGCGTTGCCTGCTTTGCCGTTGGCGCGAACACCTCGCCAAAATCAATACCTTCCTTCTGTTGAAACCCCTTGGCGACCAAGCGCGCCTTTGGCCGTATCACCTCCCCGTTCGGCCCGTACTTGTACGCTAACACCCACCGGCACTGAATTGGCTTCACTCCCGCCGGCGGCACGTCTACAACCCACGTGCCATTCTTTTTAAGCGAATCTAACTCGCGCTTGATTGCCAGAGCCCACGACTCCCCGTCGGGACCACTCAGGGCCTCAGTCACCGTCTTCGGCGGCTCCTTTTGAACTGCACCGATTCCGCAAACAAACCCCACACCCGGCACAAACCTGTCTGGTTGCTTTCTCACACGCGCAGGCCTTGATGGTCCTGCACTAGGATGCTCCCCCGCATCCGACTGCTCCCCCGCACCGCTCTGCTCTCCCGCATTGCTCAGCTCCGCATCAGTGGCACTTGCATTTGCCGCATTGTTGGTAGCCGGGGGAATGGCCATAATCTCCCCCTCTCCCGGCTGCCCACCTGCATCCTCCTCATCATCCGACTCCCACAACAAGTGCGGGTAGCGCTCAATCACCTGCGCTTCCGCCTTGCGCGCCTCGTCATGCCACCAGGGAGGCCGCTCGTCACAAATCACATCACGGCTCACAATTATTTTTCCGTCCGGCATCAACACACGGTATGCGACCGATCCACGGTCCCAGCCTATGAACACACCTTTCCGCCGGTTGGGCGCTAGCTTGCCTGGCTTCTCCTTGCCCGCGATATTGACATACGCCGGGCAGCCGAACACACGCATCAGCGTCAGGCTTGGCCGCTGACCTGTGAACAGCTCGAATGGGGTTTTGCTGTCGCCTGTGCTTGGCGAACGGTTGCGAATAGTGCACGCTGTGAGCATTGCCTCGCCCCATAGATCAGCATGCAAGTCAGCATCCTTCAGCATTGCCCGCGCCTTCCTAGCAAGCGTCTGCTGCACCCGCTCCGCCGCACCATTTTGCTGCGGAGTGTACGGGGCAGACGTTAGGTGAACAATCCCCTGCTCCCTAAAGAACGCCTGCATTTCCTCACTCATGTACTCGCGCCCACGATCCGACTGCACCTCTTTCACCTTGCTCCCCAGCTGGCGCTCCCACTCCCTTATCACGTTCATCAATTGCTCAGGCGCATCCGATTTCCGCTTCATCAACACAATGCGCGCCATTTTGCTGTAATCATCCAATACTGTTAGCACGTACTTGTGTCCCCCGCGCGTCTCCCTATCACCTTGCCAGATATCAGTGTGTATGAGCTCCAGCGGCGCAGCCGCCCGGGAGCCTGTCGCTGGGTACGACATGCCGACCTTAGTCGTTAGAAGACAGGTGTCGCAATGCTCCTCATGGGCGAGCTGGTCGAAGATCTCAGCAGGCACATCCAGGCCCACTACACTGTTGCTGCGCGCCAGTTTTGCTAAAGCGCTGTATCCCACGTGGCCGTACCGGCGGTGCCACCTAATGGCACGCAACCGCATGCGCATGTCCTCCTGGCTGAGCTGCGGCTCTACTGACTCCTCGAGTAAATTTACGGGCTTTGTGTCCCTGTAGATCACGTATTGCCCACCGCACGCTCGCCCGCCGGTACCTCCCCCACTGCTACTGCCGGTGCTTCCCGCACCCGTGCTGCTGCTGTTACCCCCGCTGCTAATGCTTTCCCCTTGCTGATTAGGCTGGTTGGCGGAACCGGCATCGCTGGATGAGCCAGCGCCGCCGCCAGCAGGACGCGTGGTAAACACGCCGTCCAGGGCGCCGCCGACACCCGCCGGCGGCGCACCCACGCCGGCCACGCGAACCCATAGTTTCCCATCGCGTGAGTCCGCCACCATGAAAGCGATGTCGCTGTCGTTGTCATAATAATGCTCCGCTGAGTCCACCGCACGGTTAGTGCGGTCCCACTGCTCGCCAGCCGCCAGCATCGCCTCCCGCGAAATCAAGTTGCAGTCCGCTTCAGGGACGCACTGCACGTCATCAAGACGCAAGTAGTATGTGCTGTCATCGCCACCAAGCACATGAATGATCATTGACCCGACCCCAGTGCTGGTTGACAGCGCTCCGTTGAACCCCCGGAGCTGTAGGCTGTGCGGCCTGAAGTTGAACATCTGCCCTCGCAGCGGTGATACATGTACCGGTGACCCCGTGTCCATGACCCATCCGAGCTCGCTTGTCCGCCCGCTGCTGCTAGCTGCTTCCCCGCTGCTAGCCGTGTGCACCCCCGGTACAGAGATTGCCCACATGCGCCGGTCACCACCATCACGGCCAATGTGCGCACCTCCTCGGCCGCGGCCACGTCCTGCATCGCCGCCGCGGCCACGGCCACCGTCCAGGCCGTCGCCACCACGCCCGCCGCCCCCGCCGGCGGCACCTCCACCGCCGGCACCACCACCGCCGGCAGCCGGAGGGGGCTGCCGTGGGTTGGGGCACTTGTCCGAGTAGTGGCCGTACTCCCCGCACTCGTAGCACCTGATGTGGCTCTTGTCGCGCACGCCGCCGCGTCCCCCGCGGCCGCCACGCCCACCGCGCCCGCCACGCCCACCGCGGTGGTCCCCACCACCGCGATAGTAGCCGCCACCGCCGCCATAGTGGTTGTAGTTACCGCTGATGGCAGCGATCGATGTAGACGGCCCCCCGCTGTCAGCATCGTCGCCACGCATGCTGTTCAGGATGGTCTGGTAGCGGCTGATTCGCTGCTCGGCATCTGCCACCGAGTACTTGCCAGACTTGGCGTAGTCGTCACCCGCGCTGGCCACGACGGATGCGTACGCCGTGGGCAGGGCACGGAATGTGGCCTGCACAATTAGCATCTCCCGGTCCTTAGACTTAAACCCAGCGTAGTCCGACCAGCATAGCCGTTCCACGTAGTTGGTGATACGCTGAATCAGCTCGCTGATGGACTCGTTCGCCTTCAGGCGAATAGCGCGCAGCTCGTCCTGCCACAACTCGTGGTTGAGAGCTGCGATGCGCTTGTAGTGCTTCTCCAGAGCCTTCACCAGGCTCTTCGCCAAGTTCTGCTTGGCGTTGGGGTCGGCGTCCTTCTCCGTAGCCAGCTCCTCCACAACCTCGCGGTAGATTGAGTGGTCGCTCACGCGCATGTTTGCGCGAATCACTGCCGTTGCCTTCTCGATATCCTTGTCCGTCGCCTTATCCGAGGTCAGAACCGAGCCCATGCCCTTGTACTGCAGGTGAATCTCAATCCTATCCAACCAGTAGTGCGCATTCTCAGCGGTCAGCTCAAGGATGGTCTTGGGGCCACCGTCTTCACCCATTTGTGTGTCCCGCACTATCTACCTATAGATTATGATTACCTATCCCGGTAATAATAGCAACCCGCCGCTCCCGCGGGGCTCATAACCTGTTGATTTATAACGACTAACCCAAGTCGGAGTAGGGACGGCTGACAGTCAGACTGCTTCGCACATTACACGTTATACGGTATCTCCACTACTAACGATATGAGTTCCTGTCTCCGGTCATATAGAGACTCGTCCTTCGTAGTCACGCATGGGGTATGCCACGCCACGCACTCAGTCACCCCTGAGTTCTGACCGATCCTCAACAATAAGTGTTTGAACGAAGAGGGCACGTGAGTTCCTGCCTCGCTCGATGGCTCCCACCATCAAGCCACCACCAGCCACTGGGTCGCCCACGCACCCCGCGCCCGCGCACGTCCCCCACTCCCTTCCTTGGCTAGGGGTCTGGCATGAACCGACCCCGCACCCCTCTTATCAATCCGCGTTCCCAACCATCCATGCACCCCCCACGAATCATGACTGGAACCTCCTGCCTTACACACACGCCACCTACCGCCAGGCGCGGCGCCATCGCCTTTGACGCCGACCTGGTCGTCAACACGCGCCGCGACGGCGAGACGCGCGTCAACTACGGCATGCGCCTGGGCGCCGCCACGCGCCTGGCGCCCGGCGGCGTGACGGCGGCGGCGGCGGGGGTGCGCGGCGGCGGCGGCGGCGGCGCGCGGGCGGAGGGCGGCGGCGCGCGGGCGGACGGCCGCAGCGGCGTGGTGGGGTGATGGGTTGAGCAGAGGTCGCTGCAGCGGGGGAGGCGGTTGTGGGCCAACCGGTGGCGTACAGGAGATTGTGGCAGTGTGCAGCGATGCATGTGCACCGAGGGGCAGGCATACAGCTTGGATTGCTGCAAAGTTTGTACATTGCGTTGATGTTTGGTTGGAGTTTGCGGCTGCTGCTTGCATGTTGTGTCACTGAATGTGTTGCGTGATGGCTGACTCCGTACGCGTGGGCATCGGGTGCCGGCGGATGGGGAAGCGTGCAGGGCCGTACATTGGTACATGCGTGTAACGACGGGAATGGGAATTACCCGACGACCAACATGTGCGGGCCTGACTGATACTTGTGCCGGCTCCCCGGATGGCGCATTCAAGCAACGGGCGCGGGGCCGCCCCGTGCCCAAGTCCGAGCTAGCAGCATTAGGCAGGCTTCATGAACCGGAAACAAGCACCAACGCACCATGCACGACACTGCGCTTCGTATAGCACAGCTTGGCACCCGGGTCTCCCTGCTTGTTGCGCGGCAAAAACTTATGCTCTCTCAACAATCGAAGCAACCGCTCGAAGTCAGCGGCCCATCTGCCTGGCCTCGCCATGAATCTAACCTGCAATCAACATTTGGGCGCTCCACCATAATACCAACGTTCAAGGCAACCAGCAACCCGGCCTACCCGGCCCACTTCGCATCTATGCATGCATCTCAACCTATTGCTCACGCCGCCTTGGCCGCCGCCGCCGCCAGCTGCTGCACAACACCGCCGGCGCCGCTGGCGGCAGTTGTGTCGGCCGCCGCCCCGCCTCGCCGCTGGCCCAGCCGGCCGCAGGTCAAGAACGCCAGCAGCAGCAGCCCGGACGTCATGCTCGCCACGGCGCCGCCTGGCAAGTACACGCGAGAGAGATGGGACGCAACTTTAGGCGCAGAAGACGTATGCACATGTACAAGTACAAGTGCAAGTGCAAGTGCACGGTGCACACGCAGGCCTGACGATGCCCGCCCACCACGCGCAGTACCCAGCAGCAGCCAGCAGATAAGCCCACAACCCATTGCGACCAGCACTGCCACCAGAACACGCACAGCACACGCAGCACACCAGGGGTGCAACACACAGCGCAGCCGCACCGTAGAAGCAGCCCACGTTGCCGAGCCCTGCGTCGCGCGTCGCGTCCGCCAGGGCGCCCGCCAGGCCGTTGCTCCCCAGCAGCGCGAGGCCTGATGCATGCGGGGTCGGTATGGCGGGCAGTGAGCGGCGCACGTGCGTGCGAGCGAGCGTAAGGGAATCGGGAGCTGGCGAGTGTGCATACCACTTCAACCTAACCCCAAACCCAGCCCAGCAACATCTCCGAGTACCAGACGAGCTTTTGCTCCATCGTGCGCGATCTGATCGGCGGCGCAGATCAGGCCCTGGGCCGCAGCGACGAGAAGGCCGCGCGCAAGTACCTGAAGGTGGCGAAGAATCTCAGCACCCAGGCCGTGGAGGCCTTCACGCGCATCGGCCCCAGCTCGCTAGACGGCGCGCAGACCTACGTGCGCGTCGCCGCCCAGCGCGTCATGGAGAACCCCAGCTTTGCGTACGACGAGAAGCTGGCCGCCAGCTGCAAGGAGAACGCGCAGAAGGGCTCCGGCCGCGGCAGCCGTGCCGGCCGCACGCGATAACGGCGCCACCGCGCCATTTGATCCCCTCGCTATCCGTCCCATCAGCCCAGGGTTGCACCAGCCCGATCAGCCGCCAGCTCGCACGACTGACTCCCCATTGTTCACGCACCGCGCCTATGACAGCATGAGCGCAACGAAGGAAGGCACACACGCACACAGCAAGACGCCCCCCCCCACGCACCCACCCACACGCACCCATCACGGAGGCGTCGAAGGACGCGGCGCGCCCGTCCACGCGGCCCAGTCCCGGCACCTCCCCGCGCAGCATCAGGCCAGCGGACGTGGCCTTGAGGTTGGCTGCGCCGCAGCAACATACCGGCGGCGGCAAGCAATCAGCAGCAGCTAGACAGCAACGTAAGGGGAGCGTTGTCGAAAGCAGGAGTGAGCACTTGACACGGTGAACACTAGGGTACGCGGGCTACTGCTACTGCTACTGCTACTGCTGCTACTGCTGTTGCTACTGCGCACAGGCACCCACCGTGCGTCATGGCCATGTGCAGGCCGATGAGCGCGGCGCCAGCGAACATGCCTGCGGCGGTGAACACACGCGAGCAAAAGATGGATGGACATGGCGGGAAGGCACATGCATGATGGATATTCGGCACATTGACAAATGAGCCGGCCCGCCCCACACGCCCCACACGCGCCCCACACACCCCACACGCCCCACACAACCCACACGCGACACAAAACCCACACGCCCCCCCCCCTGCCTCACCCCAGGTGTTGGCCAGGCCCGGCAGCGCGAAGCACGCGTTGGCTGCCGCCATGGCGGCTATGCCCACCAGCAGCAGCACCAGGTGGCCGCCGTCACGGCCGTGCGCGACGCCGGCGGCGGACTGCTGCTGCTGGGCGGATAGCGGAGGCTGGGGCTCGGCGGGCGCAGATGACTTTGTGCCCGAGTGCTGCTGGGATTTGGGTTTGGGTTTGGGCCCGCCGCCGGCGATCTTGCCGAAGAGGGGCGTGAGGGCGATCTGTTCATGCGGCGTGTGCGTTATTGTCAACAAGGAGGAGGAAGTAGAGGTGGCCTTGACAGTGAATACGCGACGGCTACACGCAAACACACACACACACACACACACACACACGCTCTCTACCCAAAAACACATGCACGCCCACACGTGGGCGCGCACGGACCTGCGTCAGCATGTTGGTCGCAATCATGGCGGGAAGCCACTCCTTGGGCACGACCTGGCGTGTGTGAAATAGAGGAAGGTGAGAGGCAGGTAGCAGGGGGTGGTCCATGTGTCGCTGCGTGCTGGCCTATTGCTGTTGGCGTGCCCCACATGCGTGATGCTGGTGTGTGACGAAAGCGCACGCGTGTGATGGCAACCATCGCCAAGCACGCACCCTGCACCCTGCAATAAGTAGCATGCGCACCATTGCACGCCCGCACCCCACTCCCCCTCCGACTCGTTCACAGCTTTCAACCCATAACTTAATCGATTGACCCCCGCTCGCGTGCGCACGCACGCACCTCCACCGCCCGCAGGCTCAGGAGCGATGCGTCGAAGCGCGCAAAGTAGAGCACCGCGCTCACGATCTTCAACTGTGTGAAGCACATGAGTATGCGGCGTGTTTAAACACACGGTCACAAGGCGAACTGAGCATCAGCAGATGTGAGACATGCATGGGACAAACCAGGTGCGTGCATTCGTCAATCAAGCAACAGCACAACAATCAATATTAGACCATGCGGCCGTTCAGGTTCTTTGCGGCTGCTGCCTCTCAATACCGCCGTGCGCACCTCCCAGTACGCCGGGTCGAAGGCCCGAAAGAAAGCCACTGGGCGCTCCCACCACCACTGGGGCGCCTTGGCGAGCTTCGCCTTGGCCCCCGCCGCCCCTGTCGCCCCCGCCGCCTCTGCCGCCGCCTTCGTCTTTCCAGCAGCGGTGGTCGCGCCGCCCTTCCGCGCCGCCACCTCCACCGGCAGCGGCGGCGTGGGCGTGTCGTTGCGCAGATACTGCACGTGTTAGGCAAGTGCGCGCGAACCCGTCACCGTCAGCAGGTTGCGTTAGTTACAGGCAAAAAGCTCACGAGCCTCACGGATCAGCAGGCAGCGGGATGACTTGCTTGCAGTCAGTATCCGCCCCCCCCGCTTGCTGCGCGCCAAACCAGCTATCGCGAGGCCCCATGCCCCCCCCCCCCCCACCCACCTCGCTCCAAGCCTCCCACCTCACCGCAACCACGCACCCGGGCATACCACGCCAGCGCCAGGGCGGGCGGCACGGCCGACGCCGCCAGCGTGAGGCTGTAGCTGCCGCGTGTGGCGGCCAGCACCGCGCCCGCCACGCCCGTGCCCGCGGCGATGGCGGCGGTGCCCACAGCCTCCCGCAGCGCTGCGTGTGCAGTGCAGTGCGGGTGGGGCGGGTGCAGCATGCATGCATGCGCATGCAGGATTACGGCGGGGCGCGTGGGGCGCCCCCGCAGCAACATGCATGTGTGAGGCGGCGCCCCGGATTAGTTCTACGGCCGCGCGCAGCATGCGGCGCATGCGCACAGCACGTGCTCACCCCGCCTGCCCGCCTACCCTCCTGCCGTACATCGCCTCGCTTACCGAATGCGGCTTGCAGGGCCTTCTTGTCGTCCCGCTGCTGCTGCTGCTGGACCGCGTCCGGGCTCTGCTGCTGCTCGCCGCCGCCGCCGCCAGCAGCTGCCGGCCGCCGGGCCGACGCTTCAACGCTCTCCTGCGCCAGCTGCTTCACGCGCGCGTAGATGCAGGGCTCACGCACGTTCTTGCTCAGCTGGTCGCACAGCCGGGCTGCGAAGAACCTGCAGAATCAACACCAACCACCACGCAGCACACCAGATTGCAGTCAGCGGCAACTAATCGCACGGCGGCCCGCCGGTGACCCATCCACCAGGCCCATCAGCAGACGCCAGCAGTGCTCGTTGCCGCCTCCTCCGCCCGCGCCCATGCACGGCGGCAACAGCGCACGCACCGTGTCGCTCTACCTCCTGCTGCTGCTGCCGTGCATTCGATTGAGGGGGCATGACAGGCCATCTTGCTGCTACTGCCTGCCTTGTGTTGCCTGTCGCGTCATTGCTGCTACTGCTGCTACTGCTGCTACCTGCCGAGCCTCACCACCAGGCGCAGGCCGCGACGCCGAACTTGGCGTGCACGGGCCCCACCAGCAGCAGCATGGGCTTGCACAGGAACGTCAGGAACGTGCCGAACATGATGACCCGCGCCTGGTATGCATTGGCAGATGGATGGGTGGGTAGAGTGGGTGGGCGGGTGGAGTGGTTTGCGCTCGGGCATGCAGGGATAGAGGAGACCAACTCAGGGCCACCGGAGGTCATGGCACACACGCGCGCGCACGCACATGCGCGTGCACACGCACGCGCTGCCGTGCACTTACTTGCTTCCCATCCACCCACCCACCCACCCACCCACCCGCCCCACCCACTGCCCCCACCCACCTGCGACCCCAGCATGTCTCCCATCACGCCGCTGGCGCCCTTAGCCAGGCCGCACAGGAACTGCACGCTGCCCTGCGCCGCGGCGATCTGCCGGCAGGCAGGGCACACATGGATGGGGCACACAAGGGTGGGGGGCAGCAGGTGCGGCCGGGCACGCAAGCAAGATACGGTAGGTGATGTGTGCGTGTGTAGAGTGCGTGCGTGCGTGCGTGGTGCGTGAGTGCGGTACGGGTGCGCTACGACAAGTAAGGCTGTGTCGATTGGCAGCGGGTGGGCGTGCGGTGCGATGTGTGATGTGCGTGCGGGGCCGCAACCAAATCCTCATGATTCATGCAGCTTTCATGCCGCCGCATGCCCCTAGCTAGCTACCCAACGACCGACTTCATTATCGACTAGCGACGAGCGACTCACGCCCGCGATGCCCAGCCCCAGCTCGGTGTGCAGGTACACGAACAGGAACGTGGTCTGGATGGTGGTGGCCAGCGAGCACAGCGTGTCGCCTGTGCGCGTGGTAGAGGGCACAAGGAAAAACGTGGGTGCGCACGCACCCCAGCTTCCACGCGCCTAGCGCCTAGCGACTCTCTCCCTTTCTCTCTCGCCTCCCTCCCACCCACCCAGCAGCAGCACCAGCAGCTCCCGGTTGCAGCGCGCATCCTCCAGCGGGTGAAACACCGCGCCCAGCCGAGCGGGCTGCTGCGCCAGCCCTGCCAGCGGCGGCGCCGAAGCGCCGGCGGCAGCGTCATCGGCGCGGGCGACGCTGTGGCGGGCTACGGCTGCTGCTGCTGCTGCTGCTGCTGCTGCGGGCGGCGCGGGCGGAGTAGCGGTCTTGGGCTGTAGCCGGGCGGGCGCCCTCGAGCGCAGCCGCGGGAATGACAGCTGGCTGTTGCAATTGTTGCGGCTTGCAGCAGCGCCAGCCGGACGCGTTGGAGGATGCATCACGACGCGAGTCTGCAACGGCCAGCAGGCGCGCGAGGACGCGTCCGGACTGAGCTGCGGACTGTGCGCCATTTTCGGGCCAGTCGCGGTTTCGCCGTTGCCCGCCGGGCCTCTACGGGACTCAACCGCTTGGGTCCTCAAACCAAGCAAACGAGTGTACCCTATCTAAAATTAGGACGGACTGCGAAGCACCGGCCATACTTTTCATGCGTTATCAGAGACTCCGCGAGCTGGCGTGAAATTCACGGCCGCCCGACCGCGCCGACCCCACGCCCAACGCGCCAACCTCACTCGCCGCCGCCGCCGCCCACGAACGCCTCCGGCCCCAGCCCGCCCCACCTCGCCAGCTCCGGCGCCACCACCTCGCCCCGCACGTAGTCCACACCAAATGCCACCGCCAGGTCCGCCAGGCTGCGCTCCCGGCCCAGGCCCCACACGTGCCCCACCGGCCAGCCCTCCTCCTGCTCCCCGTTCTCTTCGATCTCTGCCTGCCGCGCAGAAGCCGCCGCAGCCCCGGGACCTTTGCGATCACCTGCACCCGCATCACCACCTCCGCCGCTGCCGTTGCCGCCGCCGCTCCGCAGCACCGCCAGCACACGCGCCTGGCTCCGCCGCCGGAGCGCCGCCACCTCTTCTGCCCTCGCCTCCTCCTCCCCTCCCTCCTCCTCCCCTCCCTCCTCCTCCCCTCCCTTCCTCCCCCCCCTCCCCCTCCTCCCCCCTCCTCCTCCTCCCCCGCCCCAGCCGCCCCCGCCCCAGCCTCCCCCGCCGGCGCCGCGCGCATGTCGCGCTGGTAGGTGTGCCGCCGGCTGCTGCGCTCCCACTGGTGGAAGGCCAGCGGGCGGGACGGCGCGAACAGGTCCCAGCCGCGGGTCCAGCCCCGCGCCGCCACGTAGGCCTCCTCGCCGAAGAACAGGTGCGGCAGCGCGGGGCAGTACGGCACCTCCTGCGGGGTGCGGGGGGGAGGCGGGGAGTGTGTATGTGTGTGTGTGTGGCTTGTGTTCTGTGGGTGTTCATCCCAGCTGCCCCTCCCTCCTGTAGGCACGCGCACGCGCACATGCACATGCACATGCACATGCACATGCACGCGCACATGCACATGCACATGCACACGCATACACGCACGCACGCACCCGCACGCACGCACCTGCAGCCAGGCTGAGCGCGCGAAGCTGAGCCCCGCCGCCCAGAAGCCGCAACGCACCGGGGCCGCCGGCCGCTCGCGCAGCTCCCGGCCCACCGTGCGCAGGAAGCCTGGGGCACGCGGCGGCGTCGAGCGTGCATGGAAGAAGACATCGGGGCCGTGACGACCGAAAATGCATTGACATCCAGTGATCAGACCCGCTGGCGTTTACTGTGGCGTTTACTGTGGCACCTGGACCCGTTGTCACTGCGGTCCCTCGCGCCCACTCACCGTCCGGCTCGAAGCCGCGCGCGCACAGCAGTGTGGCGGGCGCGGACGCCGCGTCGGGGCAGGCGGCGGCGGCGCCCTCACCGCTGTAGCCCAGCGGGTAGGTGGACAGCACCGCCTTGCCTGCGCCGCGTCAGGGTGTGTGGGTGGGGTGCGGAGTGGGGTGCGCCGTGAGATAAGCGTCAGAGAGTGCACATGGAAGAGGTAAATGCCGTGCGCCCTAGCGTGTGGAGGGCGCGATGGAGGGCGCGGTGCGGCAGACAGGAGCGGGCGGCGCGTGTTGAGAGGCGTGGGCACGGTGGGCACGGTGGGGGGCTGACGTGGCACGGGTGCAGGCATCGGCAACGCCGAAGCAGATCATGCGCTGGACCCCCACTGCACCCGGACCCGCACCCGCGCCCGTACTCGGCCACTGCCACTGCCCCGGCCCCGCACCTCGCTCCGCCGCCGCCTCCGCCGCCGCCAGCTGCTGGATGCACAGCTCGTCCCAGCCCGGCACCATCCTGGGTGTTGAGAGCACCGGGGCGAGGGAATGCGGTGTGGGCGCATGTTTCGCGCAAAGCAAAGCCAGCGCGCTCAGGTCGCCTTGCCCCAAACAATTGCGCGCTGAATCACATCCACGACCCCTCTCCTTTTAGGTTTGGAGTGGGCGACCCTGCCGCCCGCCCCCACCCCCGCTGCCCCAACATGGGTGTTGGGTTGGAGAAACTTACCCCGCCCCCCCGCGCCCGCCCCCCCCCGCACCTCATGTGTGAGTCCAGCTGCAGCACGTACTCCTCCCCGTCCCACAGCGCCTGCGCCAGGGCCCGCGCCTTGCAGGGCCCCGTGGCCTCCGCCGCCGGCACCACCACCTGCCGCACCTGCGGCGCGGCCGTGCACACAGCAGCGCGTGCGGTGCATGCGGTGCAGGATGTGCAAAACGTGAGATCGCGGGCCAGACGCCCCCACCGCCGCCCGCTGGCACCACTGCGTCTGTCGAGAACGCGGGACAGACTGGCGCTGCTGGCGCTGCGGTTGCTGTCGGGACCCGCACACCCCAGCCCCCCTAGCTCACTCGGTGCAGCCACTCGGGGTGCGACTTGGCGCCGGCCACTCGGACCATGCCGGCGTCCTCGGTCGGGTGCACCTGGCGGGGGTCGGAGTGGAGTGGAGGGGCGAGGGGGCAGTTCAAGACATGTGCAAAACCCTAAAGGCAGGTGTGTGGCAAGGGGGAGCCGCGTCAGCGCCTGCATCGCGCAGATGCGCGACTTGCACGGGGCATGCACGTCCCCACTCTTCTGCTCACACACGCATGCACGTACGCGCACGCACGCTGACGCACTCGCCATCTGCCAACGCATCCCAGCCCGCACCTGCCACACCACGCCCACGCGCACGCGCTCCGGGTGCGCGGCGGCGCTGAACAGGCTCTGCAGCGTCCAGGCGCACTCGGGGTCGCGGTACGCCGCGATGGACACGAAGATGTGCGGCAGCCGCCGCCCCCGCCCCCGCAGCCCCCCGCCGATATCGTTGCCCCCGCCGCCGCCGCCGCCGCCGCTGGCCCCGGCTTCCATTTCGGCCGCTGAGGCAAGCGAGCTCGGACCGGGACCTGCGCCTGCGCTTGCGCCTTCCTGTGCGTCTGCGTGTGCGTCCGCCGCAGCTGTAGGCGCAGGGATGGGCATGGGGGCTGCAGGCGCCGCGGACGGCGGGGCTGCGGGTGCTGCCTCCGCCCTGGCCCCCTGGGGCTCAGACTGCGGCGGGTGCGGGACTGTGGTTGCGGCGGCTGCGGCTGGTGGTGGTGGCGGTGGCGCGCGGTGGAACCAGGCGGTGATTGCATACCTGAAGCGCGAAGCAGCAGAGGCACATGGGGTTGCGTGTGGTTTCAGGGCCGCTGAGGAGGTGCCGAGGCGAGTTCATCCACGCCACCCCATTTCGTCCCACCCAACACACCCACCTGTGCCGGTGCGCGGGCAGCACCTCGTGCCACAGGTGGCTCTCAAACAGCAGCAGCCGCCCGCCCAGCGGCGCCACCACCACCGCCGGCTCGCCGCCAGCCAGCCCCGAGCCCGCCTGCCCACCGGCCCGGCCCCGGTCCGGCAGCTCGTCTGCCGCTGCCGCCCCCGCCCCTGCTGCTGTCCCTGCTGCTGCGGCGCCTGCTGCGGCGCCTAATGCCACTCCACTGGCCGCCCCGTCCGACGGTGCTGCTACTGCTGCCGCCGGCGCGGCGGCTGGCGGCGGCGCGCAGGTGGTGTGCGGCACACTGTACAGCGCCAAGCAGCCGCCGTCCACCTGCGGGCGTGAGGGGTACGTGCACACGGGCAGGAGCTTGAGGCTGGGAGCCGGGGGCTGGGGCTGGAGAGCACGCCGCCTCCCCGCTCTCGCCCACGGCAGCAGTAATGGGCCCTGCCGGCCCGCCACCACCACGCCATGCCCTGCTGCGCCCCGAAGTCACACCCTGCACCCTGCACCCGCACCCCACACCCAGGCCCCGCACACGCACGCACGGCCCAGTAGACACGCCTGCGGGTCCCAGTCGGGCTCGTTGAGGTACACGATGGCGGTGACGGCGCGGGTGGGGCAGCTGAGCGAGGCGTCGGCGTGCCGCACGTAGCGCGCGCCGCCGCCCGGGTACAGCGCCAGTTGGTAGGTGGTGCTACCGCCCACGTCGTGCCTGCATAGCGCAGGTGCGACATGGTGAGAGGCCGGTGGTGACGGCAGGTGGCGGCGGGTGGCGGGCGGGTGGCGGAGTGCAGGGTGACGGGGTGACGGAGTGCTGGGGTAAATGTACGTGCTGAGGCTGGGCCGGAGCTCGTGACTAGCGCAATGTGTGGACTGAGAAGCCTGGAACACGCACATACACGCACGCGCACACCAGCACCTCCCCAGCCACCCCGCCTTCCCCTACCCCGCCTGCCCTGCCGTGCCTTCCACCCGCCCCCGCCGCCGCGCCCGCGCCGTTGCCTCACCCCTGCCGCAGCAGCTGCCGCCGCAGCGCCTCCAGCCGTTCCGTCACCGCCCGCAGCGCCGGCCGCGCCGCCGCCGCGCCCGGCCCCGCCTGCGCGTCCCCCGACTGCGGGTGCAGCCACAGCATGTGGTCGCCGCGCGACTGCACGTGCCGCAACGCACCGCAGCGCAGGTGGGATACGGCATGGGACACGGCTACGTGTCACGTTGAGCACGCGGCTGTGGTTTTGCTGGACCCAATTCACCGAAAGCAAGGCGGGCAGCACAATCGAGTTGCGCCTGCTGGCACTGCCCCCCTGTGTGCGCCTTCCGGCGCTGCCCCCCTGTACGACTCACGAGCGGGCGCTACCCCAAACCAGGCGCCGGCCGCACCTGCGGATCCACGGCGCGCCCCTCGCCCGGCACCTGCAGCCCGCCGCCCACGGCCGCCGGACGCTGCCGCTCCGCCAGCGCCTCCTGCGCAGCCCCCCGCGCGTCCTGTGTGCGCGCCAGGCGAGTTCGGCACCGGTCAACCGCCGTAGTAGCCGCGGCAACAGCTACAGCCGCCGCCGCCACCAGCGCCCATGTCAATGGTCCAACATGTACGGGATTTGCAGCACCGCACGCAAGGTCCTTGCTGTCGTTTTCCCTTGTGCTCTCTAACATGTACGGGAGGTGCCGCTGCAGCACCCCGACACGCAGGAGGCCGCGCTGCGCCCCCCCCCCCCAACCTCGCCGCCGCCGCCGCCGGGCGATGGCGCCCCGAGGCTCCTCGGGAGGCGGGGCCGGGAGGATTGCTTGCCTTAATGCCCCCCGTGTATCTCACTGGGTCGCGCGCCGCGCTAGGTTTGTCCCAGGCGGGAGGCGGCAGTGTTAAGCGCGCCACACACACCTTGACGAGGTCCGGCGGAATGAAGCCGTCAACCACGCACGCTCCAACCAGCTTCAAGTCAGGCACCACGGTCGAGGCAGCCGGCCGCTTGAGGGGCTCAGAGCTGCCATTCGAAGCGGCGCCGTGCGCTGCGCTGCTGGCCGGCGCCGATGGAGGCGGTGCGCTGGGGGACCGCCCCTCCCGCGGGGCCCCCACAACAGCATCGAGGATGTGGCGCCGGACCGCGTCGGGCAGCGAGTTCAGTCGACTGTTCAGTTCCATCATGCTAGTACTAGCATGCCATTGTTAACGATTCTGGTTGAGGCATCGAAGGAAGATGAAGAGTGCCGACAGGGTGCCGAATGCCGGGCCAAACTTCGGCAGCTTTCCGGACGTAACTCGAAGCAAGTTTCTTATCTCACACTTTCAAATGGTATGCAAGAGTTTTATTGTGGCAGCTCAGTGACATTGCCACGCCCAGGCGTGTATTTGATGCGTCGTTTCCCCCTACGCAACGTCGCTTTCCCCCCGCGACACGCTGGGTGGTGTCGTCCCCCGCCTTCAACTACCCTTACTGCCCAGCATCCACAGAGCATTAATCTGGAAACACCCCAGTAAAAGCACATGTGATCCGGTCAGGCGCTGAACTGAACTGTTGCCTAGCCAGGCGCAGCGGGGGAGCCTCTCCTGGTGCCCATACAAGTGGCCCCGCGGTAGCGGTGCAAGGCTTTTTTCCCGAATGTGTGTCGTAGTGCGAGTAGCAGGAACACCGGAACAGCAGCGGACTCACACCTGGGCACGTCCCTACGAGGCATGCCACGCCTTGCCACGCATGCGCCCATTGCCCTGGCGGGAAGCTGTGGCCGAGTGCCTGCGAGCTGGGGTCGCGAAATGACACATAAACACCATATTCAGACATTTCAAAGCGTGTTCTGGCATAGCAGCTCCAAGTCGCAACTGCCGCTCCAGTTCAAGGCGGGCGTCATACCTGAACTCTAGTTCTTGAGAGCCCCGTTAAGCCCGACCTCGGCGCCAGTTTTGGTTTATGTGCATCCATTTGAACAGCTTGGCCCTCGGTGGTGCTGCGATGGCTACTGCTTCTGAAGAGCGCGCGTAACTCTGTTTTTTGTCTGACGGGACCTGTTTCTGCCGCCGGTAACACGCTTGGATATGCCCTGACGGGCCTCTGCTGAGCAACACGCACAGAATGAGGCTTCTGCGGCCGACAGCTAGCGGGCGGACACGCGAGGGGCCGGCATTCTTCAACTTTAGAAGGCTGTGCGCCCTCGCCGCGGTTGCAGTCTCGTGTCTGGCACTCACATTTGCACTGAACAAATCATCCAGCACCTCGCAAAGCAAATCTGTGGCTCCGAGGCGGTCACTGCTTGCGCAGCTGACGTCGCATCGGTTGCAGCCCCTTCGAGCTGTGCGGCAAAAAACTGTGGATGATACATTCGGTGAGCTTGCCTATGGAACGAAGCCCGGGTTCCTTAGCGGGTGGGGATGGGGGCGGCGAACGGGTGGGGGTGTCAGGGGGGGCCGGAGAACCGGAGTCGTGCCGCTTGGACATCGCTTGGTGTCTAGCCGCCCCTTACCCGCGCGGCCCAAATCGATTCCATCCCCAAATCCCCTGCGCTTAACCCTCCCCCCAACCCTCTCCCCCCCTCCTCCCGCCACCACCACCACCTACCGCCCACCCGCCCTCAGCCACCATCTTCCACTCGGAGCTCATCGACCTGTTCGGGCTGCACAAGGGCGGCCCGGAGCCGGTGGACAAGCTGCTGCACACGCTGCAGCAGCTGGAGGGCGCGCGCATCCGCACCGTCATGTTCTCCGTCAGCTGGGCCTGGCTGGAGCCGGCGGCGGGGCGGCTGCGGTGGGACTACCTGGAGGCGCTGGTGGGCACCGCCTGCGGCCGCACGCAGCTCAAGGTGGGAGAGAGGAGGAGGGGGGGGGTTGTAAACACCAGCCCAATCTAAAGCCAAGGGGGGGCGAGGAGGAGGGCGAGGGCGGGGGTGGGGGGCGGAAAGGGGGGAGGGCCGAGGGCGGCGTGGGACGGGGAGGGAGGTGGCTGGGGCGGGAGATTGGGAGAGGCTTGGCCTTCAGGGGGCATGTGGGTAGGTTATGGGCATTGTTTTGGGGGCCGCGCTCACTAGCACCCACACTTGGGAGCTGTAGGTGAGTATGCTTCACATCGCGCGCCGCTCCCGCCCGACTGCCCGCACACCCCAACCCCAACCACACACCACACACCACTCGGCACACCACCCTCCCCAGGTGGCGCTGATCGTGGACCTGATGCGCGCGCCCGGCTGGCTGTTCGCGGTTCACCCGGGCGCGGCGGTGCTGGACGCGGGCGGGCGCAACTACAGCCACCTGTCCTGGTTCCACGGCCCCGCCAACCAGATGGCGCGAGACTCGCTGCGGCAGGTGGGCGGCGCGGCGGGTTGTGGGCGGCGGCGGTGTGGGCGGCGGTGTGGGCGGTGGGGTGGGCGGCGGTGTGGGCGGCGGTGTGGGCGGTGGGGTGGGCGGCGGGGTGGGCGGCGGGGGTGTTGGGTGTGGGTGTTTTAGGGGGAGGGCGGGGGAAAAGGGGGGGAGAAAGGATATTGGTTCAAGGGGATTGAGGTGGGGGCGTGTGTGCGCGGAACGTGCCGCCCCTGCAGCTGCCCACCGTGTGTGCCTGGTGGGCCCGTGGTGTTCGTTTGGGAAGGGGCCGGGTGGCACGCGTGAGGCAGGAGAGCTCCTTTATGACGCTTTCTGTCTTTCTGTTCACGTTTCACGATTTTCCGCTTGCCCTCCTCGCGCCAGGTGGTGGAGGGGCTGGCGGCCGAGTACGGCGGCTGCCTGAGCGGCGTGCAGCCGGTGTACAACAACGAGTACGAGGTGGGGGCGGAGGGTCGGGAGGGATGGGGCGGGGGATGGGATTCGAGCCTACGGCCAACGGTAGACCCGACACATACACACGCATCGCCCAGCACACACACCTCGCAACCCGCCCCAGGCCAAGTACACTCAGGAGTTCGACAGCTACCAGGACTACAACGCCGCCGCGCTGGGCGCCTACCGCGACCGGCTGCGGGGCCGGCTGGGCGGAGACCTGGGCAGGCTGAACGCGCGGTGAGCGCGTCTACTTGGGGTGTGTGTGTCGGTGTGTGGGAGTGAGTGTTTGGGATCTTCAGGCACAGAGGTGCTGGATCGGGCTGGGTTGGGCACTTGCGGGCAGCTGCTGGGCGGCTGCTGCCATGGCAGGGCCGTGCGGCCGCTGCGCTGTCATCATTGGTGCCTGGGGCGCTGACGCGCGGAGCCCCCGCCTGCCGCAGGTGGGAGACGCACTTCGGGTCGTGGGAGCAGGTGGCGCCGCCCAAGCTGTTCGCGGGGGCGGTCATGGGGCCGGACGACAGCGCCAGGTGGGTGTGACGGGGCCGGAGGGCGCGTGCATGGCTGGGTGGGTGCAGCGAGCCCGAGGTGCCGCGGTGTGTGCGTGTGAGAGAGGGATGTTCAAACCAAAAGTCAACCAAATGGGGTGCAACCGTACGAGGGATGGGGCATAGCTTGACCGGCTGCTGACCACCACCAGGACCGTACCCACCCCACAGGTTCTGGGACTGGCAGCAGTTCCGCGTGCAGCACGGCGCCAGCATATTCAACGACGCCTGCGCCGTGGTGAAGGCGGCGGGCGTGCGCTGCTTCCACCACTTCCCAGAGGTAGGGCGGCGGCGGCGGCGGCGGCGGCCATGGGGCCCCGTGGCCTCGAGGCGGGCGGGGGGGGGCAGTGATTACCGGGCCCAAGCTAAGGGGGCGTGGTGGCGGCGGCGGCTGACCACAGCTTGACCAGAGCGGGCTGCTGTGGAGCCTGCGCAGGTCGCTGTCCCCCTCCCCCCTCGCCCATTGCTGCCCTCAGCGTCTGCCTGCGCTCCCGCCCCGCCCCCCGACTACGCCTTCAAGTCTTCACTAATGATGAATGTAACCCCCGCCCCCTCCCCGCCACCCAGTTCTTCTCGGTGCTGGACGCAGTGTACGGCGCCGCCATGTTCCGACACATCGCCGCCAGCCCGTACACAGGTGCGATGTGTTGCGAACGCGCGACGCACGCACCTTGGCAGCACTGCTCCTGCCACCCACGCCCCTGACACCGCACCGCCGCATCACACTCGCACAATGCCGCCTCATCACACCCCGCCCCGGCCCCGCGCCCCCCCCCGCCCCCGCAGACTTCCTGATCATGGACTCCAACTTCCGCACCTCTACCGGCGCCGTCATGGACCCGCGCAAGCTGCGGCTGTACATCTCCGCCGCGCACGCCTACGGTGAGGCGGCGACGGACTGGGTCGCCCGGCGCTGCTCAGTCTACTGGCTTCGCTGTGGCGGCGGCCGTGGCGGGTGGCGGCATGGTGCTGCTGCTGTTGCGGTAGCCAGCGCGCAGCCGGCGCTCCCGATGCTTGTGTGCACCCCCGCGCCGGCCGCTGTGACTCACCCCCTCGTGCCCCGCCGCGCCCTTCCCAACAAGCAGCAATCCTCGACGTCTCAGTCCTGCACCACCACCCACCACCACCCACCACCACCACCACCCACCACCCCCGCCGCCACCACCCGCGCAGGCAAGCCCACCTACTTCGAGGCGGCGGTGGAGCGCTTCGCCGACATGAAGCTACTGCAGGTGCGGACAGGGGCGGGCGGGGTGGGCGGGCGGGCACAGGGGGGGAGGGTGACGGGCAGTCGGCGTGCACCGAGGCGGGTGCTGGTGCGGCGGGTGCCACTGGACATTCGAAACTTGCATTGCCATCAACGAACCCCTCGCATGGATGGCTGCCCCGCCCCTCCCCCCCAGGCCGGCTACCGCCACGCGCTGCTGGCGGGCGCCGCCCACATGGGCCTCACCAACTGGCTGGGCCGCATCGACGTGACCGCGCCCGAGCTGGCGGCGGCCATGCACGTGGAGGCCGCCCCGGCGCCGGCAGGCGGCGGCGCGGCTGCTGCTGCTGCTACTGCTGCTGCTGCAGCGGCAGCTGCGGCTGCTACTGCCGGGTCCGACTGCGAGGCGAGTGAGGTGGTGGGCGTGTTCATCCACCTGGACTCCTGCGGCGCCTGGCACGGCCTGCAGTGGAAGTCGCCCACCAGCAAGGACCCGCTGCACGACTTTGTCGACAAGCTGGCGGAGCGCCTTATCCCCGCCACAACAGCACCCGCCGCCGCCGCCTCCGGCGGCGACGCAGCCGCAGCCGCGGCCACGTGCGGCACCGACGTGGCGGTGTTTGTGGACCTCGACCGCTTCGCGGAGGCCGTGGCGGCGGGGCGGCTGAGCCGCGCCGTGTTCGTGGAGCCGCTGGTGCTGGCGGGCGGCGCGGAGGCGGACGGCTACGTGGCGGCAAAGGCGGCGCTGAAGGCGGCGGAGGCGGCGGGGCTGCCGGTGGAGATGCTGCGGCTGCCGACGGGCGGGGCGCGCGGCCTGGGCATTACGATTCTCTCGGACCTTTCTTGATGGAGTGAATGTGGATGTTGCAGTCTGAAGGGCAATGGTGTGGCAAAACTGCGCTGGTGCCAATGCGAAACCTAAGAGGAATGAACTCAAGCAAGCGTGTTACTCGTAACACGTGAATACAAGTGCTGCAGCGTGCCTGCATATACGGTAGCAACGCGCGATTGCGCGGGCGTGTGGGCGGGTTATTGAGGCGGGTGACGCGTGGGGCCAGGGTGCAAAGAGCTCACCCACTAGCGGCCCCGCCTTGTTGCGGCCTTCCTTGTAGCATGCGGAGGGGGGCGCATGACGAGAGCGCGCATGGGATGGTGACGGTCACCCGGCATGGGGCTGTGAAGATGCGACCGTACGCCTTGGCCCGGGTGGCGCGCGCTGCTGCGTGCGCTCGGTGTGCGCACGGTAATAATGACGCCAGCGTGTGCGTGCCGACAGTAGTCGTGTGTACGGCACGCGGCGTGGCAACCGTAATAAGTCGGTGACTGGCGTGGAGGCATTGCTAATGCTGCGGGTGCAGCACATGTGGATGAGAGGTGCAGCGGGAGGCGCAGCGGGAGTGGGGCGGCGTGCAGGCTCAGTGCAGCAGAATGGCTGTCTGCCGGGCGGGCTCGAGAGTACCGATGCAGCGTTGTGCTTGATAGATAGCCGTTTGGTGCGGTTGGTGTTAGTGGACCCGTTATGAACGCAGAGGGTATGTTACCGCATGGCTGGCGCTGTGACGCAAAGAGTGAACGTGGGTTTGGCAGCGCGCTTCGATGCAGTGTTTGTGTGAAAGCGGCTGGCTGCAGGGTGGGATGCGCAGGTGTGTGCGCAGTGCGCGCATGGTGGCGTGCACAGGCGCTGGCGCAACGTGTTTTCCCAGCTAGGCCAAAGAAAGAACTGACGAATGACCGCCTGCTCTGGGGTATTCTTCCTGTTAGTGGACCCCGGTGTTGCAGATTGAGCACATCGGTTAGTGGTGGCTGCAAAATGCGCGTGGCTGGCAGCCCGTTTGCTTAAGTTCACGTTGTGTGTCGGCGGACAGCGGGCAGCTCTAGCCAAGTGCGGGCGAGTGCAGGGGCTGCTGCCGCATGTGGCGGGCGACTCTTGGAATCCTTCAAGAGGCATGCGGTTCAGGAACCAGTAGGCTGCATGTGAGTGCACTGCTTCCTGCGACGGTCGGCTCATTCGCTGGCCCTGGAACCGAGCAACCCGTTCTAGACGATGTGATGGCTCATGTAACAGTCCAATCCTTCAGCTTTTGTGACCCAGTCCAGAGTGCCGCTCGCCCGTGTGCACACGCCGTCAAACCTCTTCCCACGCCACGCCACACTGGCCAGTCTGCATCCACCGTCCTCGTCCAGCGCATCCCGCCAATCCGCCGTTTCTCCCCATCTAGCCACGCCCCACACCCTCCCTGCACTCCGCCCCAACCCGGCGCGCTACGTCAGTGCGTCCGTGCCCGCCGCCGGTCACCGCTTATCCCCGCACCCGTTGTCCGCCGCCTCGGCCTGGTCCACCTCCCTGCCGTGCCCCTCCTCTCCGGGCGATGCCTCGTGTGCGCCTGCGTCCTCTCCAACCCGCTTCGCCGCCGCCGCCACTGCTACTACTGCCGTCACTGCTACTGCTACTGCTACTGCTGGTGGTGCTCACCAGGTCGACCACCTCCAAAGGCTGGCGGTTGCCGCTCGTGCCGGCCTCTGGTGCGGCCGCAACCACCTCCTCCTCCTCCTCCTCGTCCTCCTCCTCCCCCTCCTCGTCCTCCTCCTCGCCCTCCTCGTCCTCCTCCTCGCCCTCCTCCTGCCCCTCCTCGTTCTCCTCGCAGTCCGCCCATTCCTCGGCGCCATTCCCCTCCTCGCCCTCTCCGCTCTCCCATTCCTCGCCTACCTCCTCCTCCGCTTCCTCCTCCTCCTCCCCCTCGGCCTCCCCCTCCTGCTCCTGCTTCTCCTGCTCCTCGTCGCTGACCGCCAGCGCCGCCGCCTCCCACAGCGGCATGCGCACACGCGCCTGGCCCCGGACGCCGCCCTCCTCCCACGGTGCACCCGACAGCGCGTGGCACAGCGCCGCCGCCTGGCCCCACGCCGCCAGCGGCGCCACGCTCTCCCCCGTCAGGCGGTACTCGTGCCCCCGGTCCCGCGCCACCGCTCGCATGGCCGCGTGCAGGGCCTCCCGCGCCGCCTCCACGCCCGTCGGCGGCTCCCAGTCGTCCAAGAAGCCGCCTTCATCGTCCGAGTCCGAGTCCGAGTCCGAAGCTGCCGCAGCCGCCGCCGGCTGCGACGACGACGCGTAGGCACCGGCGGCCGCGGCGCCACCGCGGCCGCGGCGGCCACCCCCGCGGCCGCCACCGCAACCACGACCACGTCCGCCGGCCCCACCGCCGCCGCCGCCGCCGCTGCTGCTGCTGCTGCTGCCGCTGCTGCTGCTGCTGCTGCTGCTGCTGCTGCTGGCACGACCGCCACCACCTCCAACGCCTCCGCCGCCTCCGCCCCCGGCCAGCGGCCTGAAAAGCTCGCCCGCCGCGCGCAGCCCCTCCAGGCCGTAGTCCAGCACCTCCTCGTACGACAGCGGGCCCCACACCGCGTGGCGCGGCGCGCTGACGGCCGCCGCCACCGAGTCGGAGGCAGTCACCAGCGTGTAGTAGTCGGGGAAGGTCTGTGCGTGTGTGTGTGTGTGGTGGGGCGGCAGTGCGTGCGTTGTTGCTGATTACCGTGTAATTAGATGGGTTGGCGTGCGGGGCGGCGGGGCCGTCAGTTACAGGACGAGGCGGCGGAGTCTTTAGGCAAAGAGGCGGGGTGGCGGGGTATGCATGTATGGTAGGAGTTGACGGGCTTGGCAACGATGGTCTTCTGCACCGTGTGCGACAGCCAGGCAGCCAGGCATGCGGCAGCCGGGGTCTACACGGGGCGCTGGAGGGCTGGCAGCGAACGGCACCAGTGGCGGCGCTGCGCTCATCACGCACGCACGCACGCACGCACGCACGCACGCACGCACGCACGCTCACGTGCATGCGCATCAGCTCGCGCACGGTGAAGACGCGTGTGGCGGTGGGGTGCAGGTTCACATCCTCCATGGGCCGCGACTTGGTCTCGATCACGCTGATCACGGCGCCGGGCGCCACACGGCCGCACAGGCGGTGCGCCTTCTTCACGGTGTCGACGCTGTCCACAGGGCATGCTTGTAAAGGAGTGAGCAACTCATGAAAGAACTTAGGCCCGCGCGTTGGGACCTAGCCGTATCCGCATCCACATCACACCGACGCCAGTCAAAACACATTACATGCAGCGGCAGCCACCGCACCACGACGTCTACCTCATGCACGCAACGCGCTCACTTGCGGCCGGGCGGGTAAACGGCGTGCCCACACGGCAGCAGGGCGCCGCGTGCCGCGGCCACCGCCTTCTTGCTGCTGCCTGCAGGGTAGGTGGCAGATGCGCCGTCACGCACAGTGACCGTGTATGCAGGCCACGACTGGCAATAATCACCGACCTGCCTACCGCCCAACATTGGCCTCCATCCTCCTGCTGCCTGCAATCAGCAGGCTGCGGCATGCCCCCCGCTGGCCCCCCCCCACTTGCTTACCCCGCAGGAGCGCGTCAAACAGGTAGGTGTTGCGCCCGCCGACGGCCGCGGGGATGCAGGCGATCCGCTGCATTTCCGCCACACTCAGCAGCTGCGAGTGGTGGTTCGCCACCGCCTGCCCCAGCCCCAGCCCCGACAGGCACTCCCGCACCCGCGCCGCCGCGGGGCTCGCGGCCCCCGCCGCCGCCGCCGCCGCCGCCGCCGCCACCGCCGCCGCCGCACCAGCTCCAGTGGACGAAGGCTGCGCCGCGGCGGCTGCAGCACCACCGCGCGCAGTTCCCTCCTGCCCAGCCCGCCGCGGCCCCGCCGCCGCCGGCTCCGCAGCCGCCGCGATTCCGCCGGTGGCCTCGCGCCGCTCGCTCTCCAGCAGCAGGCGGAAGGCGGTGTGGACGTGGTGGAACTGGCGGCGCGCGGCGTCCAGCTGGCCGAGCAGCTGCACAGCAGCAGTGGGTTGGATGGCATGCACGGCACGGTGGTATTACATTAATTATATTGCATTGCCGCCGAGGCGGGCGCGGGGGTAGTTGAAGGCCGCGAGTGAAAGCCGGGGTGGCGTGCAAGGATGAAGGCGTGGCGGGGCCTGGCCAGCACAGCCGGGGATGCGGGACGCGGGCGGGTAGGTGGAGAGGGCTATCGGGCAGTGCTCGTCTTGCTTGCCGCGGATGCCGTACGTGCGCTCTTGCAGCCGTTCTAGTCGCACCTGTTCGGCCGCGGTGCGCAGGCTCTTCAGCTTTTCCGCTTCTTGGTCGGCTGTCAGCACCTTCAGGGGTATGTGCAGTTTGCGGTGAGTTTTTGGCAAGGACGGAGCCAGCCTACAATGTGCAACTAACGGGCACTGCTGCGATGGACAGCCGCGGTCTTCCGCGCCACCCACACATGCCGCCACACCTGTTCCTGCTGCTTCTTGGACGCTTTGCTGTCGCCCGGCCGCCAGCTGAGCATGGCTTGGCCAAACCGTTCCTGCATATGTGCATCCGCGCGTGCGTGTGTGGGCATGACGCGCATGCATGGACACCCACCCACACAAACGAACGCTGCGTGCTCCACCCCACGCGGACACGCCATCATGGTCGGCTCCAGACTCCTCCTTCCTTCTGGCACACGTCCCGCTGTCCGCCTCACTCCCGGGAGCTCTCATCTCACCAGTGCTCTCTTCTCCGGCGTCGTCGCAGCAGGTGTCGCATCGCCGTTCCCTGCTACTGCCGCCGCCGCCGCCACCGCCCCGCTGGCAGCCGTCTTCTGCTTCTTGGCGAGCCGCACCTGCTGCGCCGACTGCTGCTGCTGCTGCTGCTGCTGATCACTCCTGCTGCGGCCCACCCCCACCTCCACCGCTTTCTCCTGCTCCCCCTCCTCCGCCTCCGCCCCCTCCGCCAGCAGCAGCTCCCGCAAGTGGTTGGCTACACGCCACAGCAGCGCGACGTGCGGCACAGAGAACGCAAACGCCACGGCCAGGCGCGCCTCTCGACTGGTGGTGCCGGGGGGCGGCTCCGCGCTGCTCAGCACCTGCTGCAGCCGCGGATCACCCCGACCTGCCCCCACCTGGAAGTCTCCCGTGGCCGCTGCCGCACCTGCCCCGCTTGCTGCGGCCGCGCTGCTACTGCTGCTACTGCCCAGGGTGGATGTGCTGAAGCCGTCCACGGCGCCCAGGCCCATCAGGGCGTCTCCGCAGGTGCTGCCCGGCAGCAGCCGGTGCTGCTCGGGGGCGCGCGGCTGGCAGATCTTGACGTGCCTGCAGGGCAGGGCGGAGAGGGTAAGAAGGTCGAAGGCAGGGAGGGCGAAGGGCGGGAAAGGACAGGCGTGGTGGTGGTGGGAGGGTGCGCTAGCTGGCACCGCTGGCTGGATGGGAGCCGTGGGTTGTGGCATGTGTGCCGGGGACCTTGCGATGAGGGCTTGATTGGCGTTGAGGGCCCTGGCCAGGGCAGGGTGCGGGAAGAGCAACACAGCAACGCACAATCCGCACACTGGACTCACTCGCGTTTGATCCTCGGCTCGTACTCGTGCGTGGGCCAGGGCGCGGGCGCCAGCGGCCAGGCCATGTGCGCGGCGGTGATGAACAGCCGCTGCCGGCTCTCAGCGCCGCCGTACGCACCTGGTGCGTGCATGTGTGTCGCGTACACACAGCAGGGGGGCGTGGGCGTGGGGGGGGGGCGTATGTGGGCCATTGATTGCGGACAGACACGTGTGTGCATGCCACCCAACCCAACCCAACCCAACCCAACCCAACCCAACCCAACCCAACCCAACCCAACCCAACCCAACCCAACCCAACCCAACCCAACCCAACCCAGCCCAACCCAACCCAACCCAACCCAACCCAACCCAACCCAACCCAACCCAACCCAACCCAACCCAACCCAACCCAACCCAACCCAACCCAACCCAACCCAACCCAACCCAACCCAACCCAACCCACCCAGCCCAGCCCAGCCCAACCCAACCCAGCCCAGCCCAGCCCACCCAGCCCAGCCCAGCCCAGCCCAGCCCAGCCCAGCCCAGCCCAGCCCAGCCCAGCCCAGCCCAGCCCAGCCCAGCCCAGCCCAGCCCAGCCCAGCCCAGCCCAGCCCAGCCCAGCCCAGCCAGCCCAGCCCAGCCCAGCCCAGCCCAGCCCAGCCCAGCCCAGCCCAGCCCCAGCCCAGCCCAGCCCAGCCCAGCCCAGCCCAGCCCAGCCCAGCCCAGCCCAACCCACACACACACACCACGCACCCGCTGCCACATCCTGCATCATGTGGTTATAGCCGAGCATCTCCAGCCGGCCCTTGGCGGCGCGCACCCATTCAGCGTCCCCGCAATGGATCGCGCCCAGCACCTGTGTGTCATCGCATGTGTACGGTGTGTGTGTCTGTAAAGGGAGACGCCGCCAGCGGTCCACAGCTACCCACCACCCAATGGAAATGGCTATTAGCGGATGCGTGGGTGGTATGCACCACTCGCACCCCCACCCCGCAGCCCACCCACCCGCCACACAGCCGCCCACCACACAGCCGCCCACCCACCCACCACACAGCCGCCCACCCACCCGCCACACAGCCGCCCACCCGCCACACAGCCGCCCACCCACCCACCACACAGCCGCCCGCCCACCCGCCACACAGCCGCCCACCCGCCACACAGCCGCCCGCCCACCCGCCACACAGTCGCCCGCCCGCCCGCCCGCCCTCTCACCTGCTCCAGGTATACGTACGGCGGCTGCAGCAGCTCCACCAGCTCCAGCACCTGCGCGCCGTACCGTTCCGCACCGTGCCGTACCGGTGCGTTCGCGCATGGTACCCAGTAAGTGCACCCGCCATGCAGCAGTAACCGCGCATCATAATGACTGGTTGCCCCACCCCGTCCCACCCCCGGCCATCGCTACGGGCGGCCGTCACCCAGCGCAGTCACGCATTCACGCACCGGCATCACCAGGCGGTTCTTCGGGCTCTTCATGTCATTCTTGCTCGCGCGCACGTTGCGGGCAGACATCTGGGGCACACAACGCACACAACAACATATGGAGTGAGGGCGGGGCGGCGTGCGCGATGACGGCGGGAAAAGGCTCCGAACGCAATCCCATCCCATGCCATTGCGTGCGACATGACGCTGAGCCGCAAACAATCCCTGGCGGCAGGTAAGTAATAAGCGATTCAGGGGTGCGGCATTCCGGTGGAATGTGTGCTTTGGGCGCTTTGCTGCTGCTGCTGCTGCTGCTAGCGGGGGGGGGAGCGGCGGCTTACGTGTTGGCAGGGCGTGCCGGCCAGGATGGCGAACACGTCACCGGGCAGGGGGATCAGCTCCTCCTCCTGCACACGCCATGCCACGACACGACACGACAAAGCACATCACAGCTCAGCACGGCGCAGCACGACACGCAGTCAGGTTGTGGGTGGAGCGATGATCATGATGCGGGCGCCCTGCGGGTTGGCCTCCTCTCCCCTCCCCTCCCCTCCCCGCCTCGCACGCACCCTGACTTGCTCTACAAAGCGTCTCAGCAGCCGCAGGTGCTGCGGCAGCGCGTGCCGGCCGCACAGCAGCAGCTGCACCGGCACCAGCAGCGGGCCATCCCCTCCCACCTCCGGCTGCTGCTCCTCTTCCTGCTGCCGCCGCCCGGCTGCGGCTAGTGCCGCAGCCGCCGCCTCGAGGGCCCGCCAGCCCTCGCTTTCGGCCTGGCCCGGCGCGCTGTTGCATGTCGGGGATACGGCAGCGGCGGCGGCACCGCGGCGCACATGGTGTATACACGCAAGCAGGCAGGCAGGCAGGCAGGCAGGCAGGCAGATAGGCGGCGGAGCGATGTTGCGAGCACAACTGAGCACCTGCTGAAAAGTGAACCACTTTCATGCACGCCGCCATACGCCACACGCGCCGCACCCACGCACGGCCGCACCCACCCACGCACGGCCGCACCCACCCACCCACGCACGGCTGCACGCACCCACCCACGCACGGCCGCACGCACCCACCCACGCACGGCCGCACGCACCCACCCACGCACGGCCGCACGCACCCACCCACGCACGGCCGCACGCACCCACCCACGCACGGCCGCACCCACCCACCCACGCACGGCCGCACCCACCCACCCACGCACGGCCGCACGCACCCACCCACGCACGGCCGCACCCACCCACCCACGCACGGCCGCACCCACCCACCCACCCACGCACGGCCGCACGCACCCACCCACGCACGGCCGCACGCACCCACCCACGCACGGCCGCACGCACCCACCCACGCACGGTCGCACGCGCCCCGCCCACGCACGGCCGCACGCACCCACCAGGTCACCCACACCGCCATCCAGGTGTTGCTGGGCGTCAGCGGCTCCGGTAGCTGGTCCGTCTTCACGTCGTACGCCGACCCGTGCATCACCTGCACCGCCAGAATGTCCCCCAGGTAGGCGGCGGCGGCGGCAGCGGCGGCGGCTGATGGTGATGGTGATTTCGGCTGCGGCGGCGGCGGCGGCTCGTGTGCACCACCAGCAGCCACCTGGCGCGGCGGCCCGCTGCCGCTGCCGGCACCGCCGCCGCCACCGCAGCAGCGCGCGCTCGTGTTGGTCCAGTGCGGTGAGGTAGGTGTTGAGCGCTATCCACCTGTGCGGGGTGCGTGTGTTTGCGCGCGCTGTTTGAGCGCACGCGCTCCATCCAGCCGCACCGGCGCACGCACAGGGGGGAGCCATGCAGCCATGCATCGGCAGATGCTGAGCCGGCGGCATGTGGTCCGAGACAGGCGCTAAACCCCGTTCACAAATTGCGTTATCATCTGTTGCGCCACCCACGCGTCCACGCACCCATCCACCCACCCATCCACCTACCCACCCACCTGCGCACCAGCTCCAGGAACTCGTCCAACCAGGAGCGGTACACGACCGCGCCGCGATGGTTAACCTTGAAGGTAAACGTCGCGTGCTCGTCCTTGTCCACCGCCCACATGTTCACAAGCACGGCCGGGCCGCCGCCCGACCCAGCCGCCGCCGCCGCGTGCTGCTGCCAGCCGCATGGGTGCTGGAGCAGCCACTGCCCGCCCGGCAGTCGCACGAAATCACATGCGGCGGCGCCGCCGACTCTGGACCCGGCGTGGCCCGCGGCCCCAGCCCTGCTGCCGCTCGTCCCGGACGACAGGCCCCCTGCCGCCGCCGCTGCGGCGGCGCTGCCGGGGCCCGCGCTCGCCGCTCCCGCCCCCAGGTCACCACCACCGCCACCGCGCCACCACCCGCCGCCGCCGCCCAGCACATCGCCCGCGGTGTGCATGCAGAAGCCGCCGGGGCCGCAGCACAGGTGCAGCAGCTTGCGGTGACCCGGCGGCCGGTGCCGCAGGCTGGGGTGGTCGGCACGGCAGCCCACCACCGGCCCCTTGCTGCCCTGGCAGTTCACGGCGCCCGTGGCCGTGTAGTACGGCACGACACGGCACTCGCCGGGACCCTCCACCGGCACGGCGGCTGGCATCCCCGCGGCCGCCGAGCCCGAACCCCCGCCGCCCCCTTTCCCTGCTGCTGCTTCTGCTTCTGCCGGTCGTCGTGATGATGGCGGTGGTGCGGACGGTGCGCGCTGCTGCGGCGGCGGTTGCCGCTGCGCCGGCGGCATCACCACGGCCTCCGGGTTGTCCGCACAGAGGTAGCAGCGTAGCGTGTCGGGCAGTTGGGGAACGGCCGGCGGCGGGTGTTGGTCGTCCGCTGCGTCCTCGCCGGCACTGCCGTCGCGTCCGCTGCTAGTGCCGGCGGCGATGGCATCATTCGCCTTTTGCTCCTCCGCTGCCGCTTTCCGGCCGGTTCTGCGGCCGCTTGCGTGTGCGGCGCGCGTGGCCGCCGCCAGCGCCGCCTGCGCCCCTGAGGACGCGCCCGCCCGCCGTTTGTCTGCTGGGCGCGTCGGCTCCGGCTCCGGTTCTGGCCCTGGATGCCGCTCCCGCTCACCGGGCGGCACGCCGGCTGCTGCTGCGTCGCCAGCGGCAGCGCCGGCGCCGGGCAGCGGCCGGTCTCCAAGCGGGTCTGGTGGCAGCTCCTGCGGCAGTAGCGGTAGTAGCTGCCCGTCGTGGCCGTCGGGGCTGTTGTCGCCGCCGGTGTCCGCTTGCGGCCCGTGCACGCAGCCCAGCTCCGTCGGCCCCACGAACACGTATCTCTGCAGTGGCAGTAGCAGTAGCAGCGGGCGTAGGCAGGCAGACAGGCAGGCAGGCAGGCAGGCGGGGTTGGGTGGCAACGTGGTCAACGCGGGCAAATGAAGCAGCTTGCTGGCTGGGAGTTAGGCCGCCAGCAGGATATATACTGGAGATGACCCCACATTTACTTAGAGCGCCCCGCCCTACTACTGACCCCGCCCTTACCGCCATACCACTGACCCGCCCCTGCACGTCTCTTTATCCGAATTCTCATTCCATCTGCTGCAATCCCGAAAACATAAACAAGGACGCTGTACACGCACGTACGGCTGCAGCCCCCAAATATTGCGGGCGTACTACGTACGTCGAACTCGTACGCAACCGACTTGCGGTAATAGTACACATCCGGCTGCGGCGGCTGAGGGATGGCTGCATTTGGCGGCAGCCACACCACCTTGACACGCCTGGTGGGTGGATGATGAGGGGAAGGGATGATACGGATTGAATGAGTGGCATGGGCCCTAGTTTGGACAACTGAAATCCCAGACCCCGCAGACCCGTTGCTTGGCGCACAAGCGGGGCCGGCGCAGTTTACCGTACCGAACCCCCCCTGAATAAAACCAAAGCCTTTATAACCCACTGCCTGCTAGCCAGGCCTTTATAACCCACTGCCTGCTAGCCAGGCCTTTATAACCCACTGCCTGCTAGCCAGGCCTTTATAACCCACTGCCTGCTAGCCAGGCCTTATAACCCACTGCCTGCTAGCCAGGCCTTTATAACCCACTGCCTGCTAGCCAGGCCTTTATAACCCACTGCCTGCTAGCCAGGCCTTTATAACCCACTGCCTGCTAGCCAGGCCTTTATAACCCACTGCCTGCTAGCCAGGCCTTTATAACCCACTGCCTGCTAGCCAGGCCTTTATAACCCACTGCCTGCTAGCCAGGCCTTTATAACCCACTGCCTGCTAGCCAGGCCTTTATAACCCACTGCCTGCTAGCTGTGCGAGCCACGCATGCATCGCATCCAGGGGCCTGATGGGCCTGCCTGGGGCGCACCTGCATCGCACGTCCCTCCCCTGCCCCTCCCCCCTCCCCCTGCCACACACACACACACACACACACACACACACACACACACACACACACACAACACACACACACACGTTTCTCCGCACCTGCACAGCTTTGCCGCGTTCATAACATGGCCGAGGTCGGCTGCCGGCCCCTGCCCCTCGCTGTCGTACTCGTACTCGTGCTCGTACTCGCCACCGCTCATGTCGGAGTGCTGTGAGCCCCTCCCTTCCGGCGGCTGGATTCCGTCGTCCCCGCCCGACTCCTCCTCTCCTTCCTCTGAAGAGCCTTTCCCTGACGAAGCACCTGCGCTCTCGCTCTCCCCGCCATCCTCGTCGCGTCCCTCGCTCTCCCCTGTCGCCCCGTCCTCCGCTTCACTCTCGTCCCACTCCCCAGCCTCGCTCTCGTCCCACTCCTCCTCCGACCCTTGCTCCTCCTCTTCCTCTTCCTCTTCTTCCTCTTCCGCCTCCTCCCCTTCGTCCTCCCCCTCGACCTCCGCAACGCCCTCGCTTGCTTCCGGCGTGACGTCCGGCGCGGGGCTGTAGTAGATGTGCGACAGCCACAGCTCGTTCTCGGGCAGCTGCACGCCGGCGGGCAGGTCCAGGAAGTGCCGTTTGTCGTTCTTGTGGGTGGCGTGGGGCCTGGGCGGTGGGAATGGGAAAGAAGTTGCAGGTGATTGAGTTGGGCACTTCGCCGGGGCAACGGTGCACGGGGGACGTCCGCACCACTAAACACAGGGCAGAGCGTGCGTTTGCCAGCTGGCTGCTGAATGCGACCATGCGTCCATGCGTGCGCCAGGCCGGGTCGCCTGCGAGGAAGGTATTCGCGAACGGTGCATGTCTTGTGCCGGGTGCGTGTTTGGGTTTGAACCCAACGAGCTGCGACAGTCCTTTTACCCAATCCACTGAGAAGGTACAGCGCACCGCAGCCTAGCTGCCCACCTGCGGGCCTGGGCGCCCTTCAGCACCTGAGCGATGGTCAGGTCCTTGCGGCGCAGGAACCACACGTACGACAGCTGCCCGCGTGTGTCCATGTGCGCCGCCTGCCGCGCCGCGCTCCACCGCGCAAAGGCGTCGGGGGTGGGGGGCGGGTGCTTCGCGATCACCTGCTAACAGGTGGGGGGCAGGCGGAGGCAGGTGGAGGCAGGTGTGAAGTCACCACGTGCGCACCGTTGCGGAGTGGTTACGGCCTGGGACGGCCAGTGCGCGAGTGGCCGCAGTCGCGAATCAAAACGATAGGAAGTCGGACCGCGCGCGAACCTAAGAGCGCGCGTGTCCGCACGCCTAGCAGGATGCCGCACCTTGAGGATGCCTTCCGCGTACACCTCGCCTTTGCTCTTGGTGTTGACGGCATAGCAGCCGCCCACCTCGATGTCGTCCTGCATCAAGACACCACACGGGTGAGCTGGCTCGAGTGGCAATGGTGGGGGAGGTGCCAGATGTCTGGCATGTCGTGGCGTGCAGCGCATGCGATGCGCAAGTGGCAGACCTCCACATTTTCTTCCCACATGCAGAGCGTCTAGTTACTGAGCTTTTTAATACACGGAGGACAGGTGGGCTTAAACGCGCGACCTACCCAGTGTAGTCGGCGGGCAGGTCGGCGGGCCATGTCGATGCCGAGCAGTCTATTCAGTATCTCCTACTGTTGACTATTTGTTGAGAGCCTTCGCCTGGACACATTGACGCCTACATGCATGCTTTTGCTTTGGCTGCTGCAACAACGCGCTTGGCTTTCGCCAGGCTTATCCAGTCAGTCGTGCCGCCGACGTCAAGCCTGAGCTGTTTACGGTAATGAGGGCATCATCCCGGTCAGCAGTTGTCACCGCGCAACATGAATACTGAACGCGCTGGCGCAGCGGCGTATGGGCACAGAGCACAAGCAAGCAAGGCTCGCGCTTCTGTTGCACGTTGTGTTGCGTAGTTCTATCAAGATCAGTATCTTCCAAAAGAAGAAGAGATGAGCTGGGCGAGGTGCAGAACTGTGGGCGTGCTGGGCGTGCCGGCGCCATGCCAATCGGGCCGACTTGGCGCGGCGAAGAAGAAGCGTCTGACCAATGAAAGTAGGGAGCAGTTTGGATCAAGGTTGATTCATGCACTTGATAGCTCATGAGGGCCAAACTTCCTGGGCTCGCGCGAGTGGAGCCAGCGATTTCCCGGTGCGCCCACCAACGGCGTGACCAAGGGTTACACGCCCAAGATGGCGCATGAAGTGCTCCCCGTGTCGCTACTGGGTCGTCTCCATGTTCGCGGCCCCAAGCCGCAGTGAAAGCTGGAGCTGGTTGCCTCGTACCGGCAATGCCGACCATTGCCGACGTGCGTGCCAACTGCCCACACACACGGTTGGCACGGACTTCCTCCTCACACTCGGCCACTACTAGCCGTCAATATGCATGCTTGTTGAGAGTCGATTGGCGCGATGTCAGACGACCCCCTCTCTTAGGCGTCGTTGGGTCGACAAGAGGCAAGCGGACCGGTTTCCAGTGAGCGTTTGCTACAGTCGCAGTGCATATTCGCGAAAGCCCTTGAAATGCGCGGTTACTTAAGCATGCTAACGAGTTATGCTGGGGTCAATTTTGGGGACACCTTGGAGCCGTGGATCCAACCGACGTTTTGAAGAGTTGAATTGGTGACATGACCTGAGCTTCGTCTCTTGGTCACGCGCCACACTAACAACGGCATTTGACAGACTTTTAGCGCGACCAGGCTGCACCTCGCAAGTCCTCGCGCTCGGCGCAACAAAGCGACCTCTCTCTCTTCGCCTTCCACTATCGTTGACGGGGACAATGGAAACATGCTCAACATAGCTTAATAAGCTGTTGGCATTGAGTGAGCTTCGCACAGACTTTGAGCGCGCCTGCGGGGATCGTTCGCTTCCTTCAGTCGCGCCACCGGCTGGACGCTAATGCGGCGGCGTCAAGGCCAGCTGCACCCTTGGGGCTTCTTGCTGCGGCAACGTGATGGTGAGGCGCTGCGAGCTCAGCCGTTGCGTCGCCATCGAAGCGTCCGGGGGGTAGAATTCGTCAAACGTTTCTTCTCGAACGGTCCCCAGCTTCTTGCCATGTGTCCACTGCAAGCTGAAGCATAACCGAACGCAACGCAGGTGAGCTCGCCGCGCCTCCAGTGCCGCTGGTCCAAGAGCACGTCGCGCTCGGTCGCGGCACCGCGCCTCCTCCGACTGCGGCACAAGCGGGCACGCAGCCGTGCCCCCTCCAGTTTGTCTCCATCGACGATGAGCGCGTCAGCCGCCTGCATGCCACACTCACGGTGCAGCGCGACAGCAGCCGCTGGCCGCCATTGGTGACTGTGGAGGTGGGTGCGGGGCCCTGGGCGGCGGGCCACCAACCGACGCGTGTTGTGATGAGGAGCCAGAGCCGGTGGCGGTGGCGACAATGTCAGGGAAGAGGCGTGACACGCCAATCGCAGCATAATACACTCCACTGGAAGTTCTGCCCTCCACTGGAAACCCTGCCCGCCACTGGAAATCCCACTGTCCACCCCGCCCCTGAACCTGCAAACCCCTGCTTCCCCCTCTTAGACTACAACTTCTTGCAACCCCTCCCCCTCCACGTCCCCTGCAAACCCCCCACAGGACCGCAGCCGCAACGGCACCTACCTCAACGGCGCGCCCCTGCGCGCCGGCGCCCCCGCCGCCCTGTCCAGCGGCGACGTGCTGTCGCTGGTGCTGTGCGTAAACCCCCTGACACAGCTGTGCTTTGTCTTCGAGGAGTGCCCCGTGCCGCCGCCCAACTGGCCCCGAGCTGCAGCGAACGCCACGACCGCCCACTCCAACACCGCCAGCGCGGCGCACGGCAACGCCGCCGCCAGGCGGCCCTCGGCCAGCGGCGAGGCTCTCGGAGCGGCGGCGGCGGCAGCCGCGCCAGCGCCGGCGCCGGCGCCGTTCCTGCCAATCCCGCCAGTCGGCCTCTCCCGCGCCAGCGGCCACGTGGACGCGGTGATCAGCGCCGCGGCCGTCGCCGCCGCGCTGGCGGCCGGCAGGGGCACGACCCGCAACAGCCGCGACGCGCGCGCCCGCCGCAACGGCGCGGCGGCGCCGACCGCGTCGCCCACGTGCATCACCGGCACCACCAGCGGCATGTCGGGCGCCAGTACCGAGGCGCTGTGCTTCCTGGACCCGCTGGCGGCGGCGGCGCCGCACCGGCTGAGCGGCACGCACCCCTTCGAGGACGGCGCCGACCAGGGGGGCCCGCAGCGGGGGCCGCGCGAGGTGACCAGCCCGCAGCCGTCGCTGCCGCCGGCCTCGCTGCCGCAGTCGCCGGACCGCCGCCGCATCACGCGGTAGGTGGCGCTCGCGGGGGCTAGGGGCTTGACCGACCTTGACCGGCCTCGCGCGTGTTCGTGTGTCACAACAACCCATGGCAAAAGCACGACCAGTTGATGTGCTGCGACGGCAAGTTACGGCACCCGACAAAATCTTGCTTGCCACACCTGCCCCGGCACCGCAGGCAGTCCACGGGCAGCGGCATGCGTCGCTCGCTCTCACCCGACAGCAGCCCCACCTCTGGGGTGGGCGAGTGGTCGGCCCACGCCGGCGGAGGCGGAGGCGGCCGGCGCGTCAGCGCGCAGGGCAGCAGCCACTGGGACTGGTACGACGGTGACGGGCGCGAGCCCAGCCCCACAGCCACGCCCCGGTCGCGCGTGCACAACCACACCGCTGCGCAGGTGGGTCGGCGGCAGGGGCGGAGGGCGTTGGGCTGTCCTGATTGGGGCTGCACGCGGCTGGGTCGCCACACCCGCAGGTCTGGCACCTCCCTGCGGGCTCGCGAGCTATGGGTGTGCTTGCATGTGGACCACCCGCTGCGTTACCGTACACCCACTCTGGTTGGGATTGGTTTAGCTTGGGCTGGTAACCACAACCCCCGATTTTGGGTTCAGGAATGAACAACCTCCCCATCTACACACCCGCACACACGCATAGGTCCTGGCGGCGCTGCAGCCCAACCCGCTCTACGCCGACCACCTGGCCGCGGCGGAGCTGCCGCCCGGCACCGCGCCGCCCACCTCGCCGCCGCGCAGCCCCTGCGCCACGCCGCTGCGCGCGCCGGTCACCGGCGCCGCCGCGCGCGCCAGCCGCCCCAGCCGCTGCAGCACCGGCAGCGGCATGGCCATGGCTGCGCCCGGCAGCCAGCAGCGGCACCGGCACCACCGCCGCTCCCAGACGGCGCACCTGGGGGCGCACCTGCTCGCCTTCGCCGCAGCGGGCGTGGCGCCGGCTGCGGACCCGGGCGCCGTCGGCGGCGGCGGCGGTGGCGGCGGCATGTCGTCGCTGAGCCGCTCGCTGCCACACTCGCTGCCCGACCTGGTCGCACACCACCACCACCACCTGCACCTCCACGACCTGCAGCAGCAGCAGCAGCGGCGCCAGACCCAGGCCGCTCGCGACCACCCCCACCAACTGCAGCAGCACGCCTCCGCCCTGGCCGCTGTCGCCGCCGCCGCCGGCTACGCTGCCGCTGCGCCCGCGCCCGCGTTGTCGTCTGTGTCCGACCCCACGCCCTCCTGCGGCTGGCCCGTCCTGGGCAGCGCCACTACCAGCAGCAGCGCCGGCCAGCAGAGCCTGCACAGCCGCTACCTGCTGACTGGCGGCGCCGAGGCCGCGCTCAACAGCCCGCGCCGCCAGCGCTTCAGCACGGGCAGCGGCTTCGGCCCGCCGCTGCCGCCGCTGCCGCCTTCCGCGTCGGCGTCCGCCTCGTCGTCGGCGGCGGTGTCGCCGTCCCCGCAGGCCCCGCGCCGCTCCCGCGCCCTGTCGTACGGTTCTGGCAGCTACGGCCACCACGGCGCGAACGACAGCAGCAACAACATCGGCGGCAGTAGCAGCTACTGCTACAGCGGCAGCGGCTCCAGTGGCGGCGCCGCGGGTATGGCTGCCCACTCCCAGAGCGCTGCCGCTGTCGCGATGCCCGCCAGCCTCGCCGACGCCGTTGGCAGCGCCGCCGGCGCCGCCGGTGCCGGCGGCGCCCAGCACACGGCCCTGGCGCAGACGATGTCCGCGCCGCCGCTCGACGCCTTCGGGTCGGTGTCGGACGCGCCTATGCTGACGCCGGCGCCGCAGTCGGCGCCGCTGCCCGGCGCCGCCGCCGCCTCCTCCTGCTCGCCGCGCGCCGCGCCCGCGGCCGCCGCCGTCATTGTGGGCGCCGGCCCGCGCTCCGGACGGAGCTTGACGCAGCGGCCGCAGTCGCGCCTGCTGCGTGTCAGCCGACCCAACTCGCCGCTGCCCGGACACACCGACGTGGGCGGCGGCGCCGTCGGCGGCGTGGGCTCCACCGGTTTCGGCGCCGTGTGGGGCGGCGCTGCAGCTGCAGCTGCTGATAATGATGGTGCGGCGGAGTACCTGGCTTCGCTGAATGACATTGAGGGGCACGACCCCGAGGACGGCGGCGCCGAGCTGCTGCTGACGCAGTCCCCCAGCTCACCGCGCTTCGGGCCCGGAGCAGGGCGCGGCGGTGGCTTCGGGCCTTCGTCTGCGGCGGCGGCGGAGCTCGGCCATGGCGGCGGCGGTGCCGCAGCAGCGGTACCTGGGAAGCCGGCGGCGGCGCCGCTGCGGCGGCTGTGCTCGGCGACCATGGCGGCGCTGGCGGTCGCCGCCGAGCGCACCGCGAGCGACAGCGACACAGCCAGTGAGATCACGTGCAAGGTACGAGAGTGACGAGGCCGCCGAGGTTGCTTTGCACGGGGCTGCTCCATGCGCTCCGGTTCGTATATGCGTTTTTGGTGCTGCTGTCCCGCGCTAGCCCCAACTCGCATCATTCGCCGTTCACGCCCCGCCTCCATCTGCTGCTCAGTTCGCATCCCACCGCAGCATCCTCACAATTGCCATCCGCCCAACGCCCACCTGTCGTGCTCCCCCAAACAGGAGTTCTCCTTCTCTGCCTCCCTGTCCCGGCCCACGATGTCCGCGCCCGCCGCCGGCGCCGCCGCCGCCAGCAGCCCATCCGGTCTGCACCGCGCTCCCTGCCGCAGTCCTTCGGTGCCGGTCATCTCCTTGGAGCCAACCTTCCCCGCCGCCGCCGCCACCAGTGTCAACCTCGAGGCGAGGCTGCATGCTGCCGTGGCCGACGGCGGCGGCAGCCCGCGCTTTCTGCGCCGCACGGTCTCCGCCAACGACGGCGCACAGGCGCCGATTCGCAGCGGTGTCGTGGACGTGCCAGGCACGGCGGTCTTGGCGGCGGCGGAGGCGGTGGCGGCTCCGCCGGCCCCCCACGTGTCAGCCGCTCGCACGGCGGCCGCGCTCGGCCCGCGGCGCTACGCGAGCGCCGGCTCGCACGTGGGCAGCAGCGCCAGCGCCAGCAGCGCCGACTGTGCTACTGCCAGTGAGGCCAGCGCTGACGCCGTGCATGCAGAGGCCTGGCAGCTACAGCCGCAGCCGCAGGCCAGCGCGCAGGCGGCGCTGCAGCGGTCCTCCGCAGCAGCGATGGCCGCGGCCGCGGCGGCGGCGGCGCAGCCGTACGGCGGCGGTGCAGCCAGCGGCGGCGCAGCCAGCGGTGGTGCGCCCAGCACCCTGCACGGCAGTCGCCAGCCGCAGCGGCGCTGCAGCGGCACTGGCGGCGGCGCTGAGAGCAGCGGCAGCGGCGCGGGGCTGAGTGACGCGTCCGCCGCCTCCCCCAGGTGGGCCTCACGCGGCGCCGAGGACGGCGGCGGCTCCAGCACTCCCAGCAGCGGCCGCCCGCAGCGCCTGGCCACCGGCCGGAACCCCAACCGCCGCCTCACCCGATACGGCGAGTGCCTCGACACGCCCTCGCCGCGCAGCCCCGCCGCCGCCGCCGCAAGCAGTGCCGCTGGCGGCGGCGCCGCCGCCTCGCCCTTCCGGCACGCCACCTCGTACCGCCACGCGGCCCTCGCGGCCCTGGCGGCCGCCGCCGCCAGCCCAGCGCCAATGACGGCTGCTGCGGCTGTAGCGGCTACAGCAGCCCAGCAGGCGGCGCCGTCACCGTCGCCGGCGCGCGCCGCACGGCCCCACGGCGCGGCATCCCCCGCGTGCCGCCGCCTGCGGCTGGGCTCTGACCAGGATGCGGCGGCGGCACTGCCGCCGCGCTCTCCGTCCACCAGCGGCCGCGGCTGGCGTCAGGACCTCAATGGTGGCGGCGCTGCCGCTTTGGCGGCGCCGTCGCCGCGCCAGCGCGCGTCCAGCGCAGTGGCGGCTGCGGAGCGGGCCGGGTCCGGGAGCTCTTCGTCGCAGGCCGCCGCGCCGGTGGCGGCACCGCCACCGCCGCCCCGCGCTGCCGCCGCCGCAGCCGCCGCCTGCCCCTCTCTGCCGTACACGCCCTCCTCGCTGGTGCGCTACCTGGACTCGCGCCTGGGCTACCTGGCGGCGGCCGCAGAGGCCGCGGTGGCGGAGGCGGGCGACGAGATCGGCGCGCCGCTGGCGTCGCTGCAGGCTGCCTCCGCGTTCAGCGGCGCGCACTCGCAGTCGGCTGCGACTGCAGCGGCTGCAGGGCTGGGTCTGGATCTGGATCTGCCCTCGCTGCCGCCGATTCCGCTGCCCGCGGCCATCGGCTTTGGCGGCGGCGGCGGCACGGTGGGCGGCCGGCGCCCCTTCAACCTGCTCGCGCCCAGCTTCCGCAGCTACCTGTCCAACGAAGAAGAGGAGGCGCTGAGTGTTCAGGACGGCGACGACGACGCCCTGACCCCGCGGAGCGGCCACGGCAGCTTCTGCGGAAGCACCGGTGGCAGCACCGCCGCTGCCGCTGCGCTGCAAGACGCCCAGAGCCGCGACCGCGGCTGCGGCAGCAGCCCCACCCGCGGTGCTGCGGCTGCGCACGGCGGCGGCTATAGCGCACGCAGCCGCAGCGGCAGCAGCGGCAGTGTCGCGCGCAGCTGCGTGGGAAACGCGGCTGCCTCCGGCGCATCGGCGGGCGGCGCTGCGCTTGGCCGCAGCTGGGACACGAGCGCGGCAATGGGCCTGGACCACAGCCCGCCGCACAAGCCCATCACCTCGACCTGCGCCACGCCGCGCAAGCACAGCCCGCCGCACAAGCCGATCACCTCCACCTGCGCCACGCCCCGCAAGCACACGCCCCGCGCCTCATTCGGCCACAACCACTTCCAGGACCAGGACAGCCACCTCCACAGCCTCCACAGTCACCACCAAAGCCAGGGCGAGGGCGGGCAGGACTGTCTGATGCTGCACGACCAGGCCCAGGGAATCCACAGCCGGCTGGCCGCACCCCCCGAGCCCCGCGCCCGCCACGACGCTGCCGCACCCGTGCCCTCGCCCTACCGCTCGGCCGCTGCTACCGCGGCGGCGGAGGCGGTGGCGCTGGCTGCCTCTGTGGGCATGGCCAGGGGCAGTGGCTCTAGAACTGGGTCGCTGGGCCTGCCGCTCCAGGCGTCGCCCTCGGGCCGCCCCGCCACCACCGCCTCCGACACGCTGCCGCTGCACGACGCCGAGAGCTGCAGCTACGCGCACAGCGGCGGCGGTGGCAGCGAGCAGGCCAGCGGCCGCGACGACGTGTACGGCGGCGGCGACTGGCCCTCCGGTCATTATTGCTCGCCTGCTACCTACCACCACCACCAGCAGCAGCAGCAGCACCCTCACCACCACCAGCTCCAGCAGCAGCAGCAGCAGTACCAAGACGCCCAGGTGCTGCAGCTGCACAGCCGCCAGGTCAGCTACGGCGCGGCTAGCACCCTGAGCCTGGTCAGCCACCGCAGCGGCGCCCGCGACAGCGGCGGCGGTGGCGGTCTGGCCGGCTGGGGGGCCCAGGCGCACCTGCAGACGCAGGCGCAGCGCCGTGTGTCGGATGCTTCGGGCGGCAGCAGCAGCAGCTGCCGTCCCAGCACGAGCGGCAGCGGCTGTAGCAGTGAGTTCTGGGCGGCGGCGGTCGTGCCGCTGGATGGCGCGGCCGCGGAGGCGCGCGGCCCGGCGCAACCGGCGGCGGTGGCGGCGGCGGCTGTGCAGCAGCAGCGGCAGCAGCGAGCCCCGGTGGCGGCGGCGGCGCTGCCGCGGCCCGTGCCGAGCCACCTTAATGTGGACTTGGAATACACCGGGGCGGAAGGGGCTGCCACCGGCAGGTGAGATAAAGCACTTTCGAGTCGGTTGTGTGTTGTGTGTGATGCATGATGTGCAATGCCATGTCAGTTTTGCATGCTTGACCATTTGCCCCTTCCGCTCTTTTGCATTCCTTGGCCAGCACCGCGTTATGCCGTGCCACACTGATATTCTTTCTGCCCCTGCGTTGCACACACCCCACGCGCGCAGGCTGGCTGGATCGCCGGGCAGCTCGCAGCTGGTGTGCGGCCTGTGCGCGGGCGGCCTGCGGGCGGCCGTGGCGCTGACGCCGTGCGGCCACTCGTTCTGCGCCGAGTGCCTGGCGGGGCACCTGGGGTCGGCGGTGCTCGGCGGCTCGCGCGTGGGCTGCCCCAACCGGTGAGGGAGGCCTGTCCTGTCCTTTCGGGTTCGCGTGCACACGCTTGCGATAGCCGCTGGCGACTGGGGAGTACTGTGAACCAATCCCGTGAAGAGACATCAGCGACTGGGGGCCACGTGTGCAAGAGGGATGGCTAGATGGCTCAGAGGTTTTGGTCGCCACCAACCGCGTTGCTCCACGTGTGCTCCACGCTTTGACACCCGTGTCACCCCTCCGGCCGCCCTCAACGCTTCTGGTCGACAGCTGCGCCGCGCTCGAGGCCGTCGTCATCAACCACCCGGCCCGCCGCCTGGAGAAGAAGGCGCACACCACCGCCGCCGCAGACCTCCCCGCCCGCGCCCGCGCCGAGCCCGGCAGTCAAGCCGGGCCGTCGCCCTTCGAGGCTCCGGCTGCTGCCGCTGCGGTCGCGGCGCACGCCGCCGCATGCGGCACTAGTGCCGCCGTGACGCCCGCGCGCGGCGCACGCGGCGGCTCAGACCCGGGCCCTGCCGCGTCTCCTGCGCTGCGTGCTGCCGCATCCGGCGGCGCCGCCGCCACTGGGCGCCGCTCTCGTCTGGCTAGCCGCGGCAGCGGCTGCGGCCCCAGCCCGCGCCGGGCGGAGGAGGGCCCGGGTGGAGAGCAGGAGCCTGGCGGCGGCGAGCCGGGGGCGTGGTCGGAGATGCTGGCGGACGCTGTGCTGCCCGTGCCCGCCATGCGCCTGCACCTGCAGCAGGTGCGCCGCGCGGGCGTGTGTCGCGTGTGCTTCGCGAGTCTCTTAGGCCTGCCTGCTGTGATTGCTGCCGCGGTTGATTTTGTGGTGGAGCAGGTCTTGGCGGCACAGGGTCTAGATGGCCAGCTAGTGCCAGCTTACCAAGCCGCGGCCGCACTCTGAACGCCACGCCCCTTGCTGCCACTCCCATCTGTCTGCCCCGTCGCCACAGGGCGAGGTGCTGCTGCGCGCCCTGCGGGAGCTCCTCGACGACGCCCCCGAGCCGCCGCCGCCGCCGCCGCCGCAGCCCTCCGTCCCCGCCAACGCAGCCCCCGCTGCTGCGGACGCCGCAGCCGCGGCCGCAGCTACGCACGCGGCGGCGGTGCGCGAGGCCCGCGCCGCGGCGGTGGAGTGGCGGCGCGTGGTGCTGGACGTGCTGGGCTGCCTGGGTCGGCTGGCGCTGGAGCACGTGCCGGTGCGGGAGGCGCTGGGCGCAGCCGGCGCGGCGCAGGGCGGCGTGCTGGTGCTGCGGGCGGTGGCGGCGCAGCTGGCGGCGGCGGCGGCGGGGCGGGCCGCGAAGGACGCGGGGCCGGGCCGTAGTGAGGAGGGGGAGGAGGAGGAGGAGGAGGAGCAGCCCAAGCCAGTGCAGGAGGAAGCGGATGCTGAGCTGGCGGCCGAGGAGCGGGCGACGGCGCAGGACGCCAGCCGCGCGGCGTGTGTGCTGCTATGCCACCTGCTGCACCCGCCGCCGCCCCGGGAGGCGGGCGCCGCCGAGGCGGACCAGGCGGTGTGCCGGCAGCAGTCCAACCAGTGGGCGCTGGCGCGCATGGGCGGCGCGGAGGCGCTGCTGGCGCTGCTGCCTCCTGGTTCCGGGGCCGCGGCGGGCGAGGGTGGTGCTGATGGTGGTGATGCGAGCGGCAGCGGCAGGGGCAGTGGCGCGGCCGGCCGGCGGCAGTCGGGGCAGACGGCGGCGGCGCTGATGGCGCTACAGAAGATGGTCGTGGGAAACATCATGACGCAGGTGCGCTGCGTGTGCACGTGCGCATGTGCGCGTGTGTAGATGCACGGGCAGGCCCGCCTGCGCCCGGCTCCGCCGCCGCCGCAACCCCACCCGAAGGCCGCCTGCCGCGCAGCCCGCGCTCCTCCTGGCGCCACATGGCCATGTGCGCCCTCTCGCCTGACCAGATCCCTCCCCTGCACACGCGCCCGCATCACCCGCCCGCGGCACAGACCCACGTGGCCGAGTGTGGCTCCGCCTCGATCGTGCGCACGCTGGCCGCCGCCGCCACCATCGGCGCCGCCGCCACCCCAGACGAGGCCGTCCAGGCGGCAGCGCTGCAGCTGCTTGGCGACCTGGCGCGCGGCGGTGACGCCGCGCACGCCGCCATTCGGCAGGTGCTGCTGGAGGCGGGCGCGCTGGGCGCGGCGCTGGCGGCGCTGCGGGGCAGCGTGTCCTGCGGAGGCAGCAGCATCAGCATTACCAGCAGAGGGCGCGCCGGCGCCGCCGACGCCGGCGCGAGCGCGGTGTTCAGCCCCGTGCTGGTGGCGGCGCTGGAAGCGATCCCTGTGCTGCTGGGCCCCTCGGGACTGCAGGTGAGCGTGAGCGGCCGTGGGTGCACACAGTGTGTTGTGTGCGACTAGATACAACGGGCGCGCGCGCGCGATGTGCTGCCTGCCTGCATGCGGCACGTGGTGGAGATGCAACGTCCCAGCACCTGTGTGTGTGTGTGTGTTTGTGAGTCTCTCCTGTGGCCCGCCCGTCCCAGCACCTGTGTGTGTGTGTGTGTTTGTGAGTCTCTCCTGTGGCCCGCCCATTGTGCCGCCTCTGACCCTGGTGCAACGCCATGTGATAGATACAAGCCAGGACGCCATGTGATGTGCGCGACCCCGTGACGCCGCAGGACGGAGCTCGTCAGCCGCCGGCGCTACAGGCGGTGGTGCGGCGTGAGCTGCGGCGGCTGGGCGCGCCGCGGCTGCTGCGTGACTGCCTGGCCGAGCTGCGGCGCCAGGAGGCGGACATGGTGGGGCAGGGCGAGGCCCAGGGCCAGGGCGAGGGCCAGGAGGAGGAGTCCGGGCGGGGCCGAGCCTCGCGGTGGCACACCGTTTACAGCGGGCGTGCCCACAGCGACGCGAGGAAGCAGCCGCAGCCGGGGTCCTCGAGGTCCTGGTCCTGGCAGCAGGGGCGGGGCGCGGCGGGTGGCGAGGATGGATCCAGTCCCGTGGTCCGGGGGCTGGCGGAGCTGGCGGCGCGCGTGGGTGCGGCGGCGGGTGGCGGTGGCTGGGTCTCGTCTGCAATGACGGCGTTGGGTCTGGGTCCCGAGGGCGAGGGCCGGGCCTGGCGTGGTGGTGATGGTGGTGGTGGCGGTGCGGCGGCGCAGGGGTTGCAGATGCGGCTGCTCGCGGTGGCGGCGGGCGGTGGCTTCGCGCTGGGTGCCGCGGTGGCGGGGGCAGCGGCAGCGATGTGGGCGGCCTGAACACCGGTACCGTAAACGTGCCGTTTGTTGGGTGTTTAGTATGGCACCTGCAGGGGGAAAGTAAGCAGGGGGAGCAAGAAGCAGGTTGAACAGGATGGTGCCGTTGCCCGCGCGTCGGTTTTCGCAGTGGGGGTGTGTTGGGATTGCTATACCGGTAGTATGGAGTTGTCGATTGTCGGTTTTATCTGGGGTTGCCTGGTTGCATTCGTTGTTGGAAGATGGTCGTCGAGTCGATTGCTTGGTTGGGGAGCCGGATCAAGGACAGGGCCAGGTGGTGGCGGCTGGCCGTGCCAGTGTCACTCACAGTGTGCGCCCCCAGGCTTGTGAGAAATGGTTTGCAAGACGTACAGGGGTGGGCCGCAGGAAAGGGGCTGGCGATGATTGCAGTATTTATCGATTGATTAGCAGCTGCAAGACGCATAGCACGTCGGCTTTGCACCGCGACACACGGCTGGTCGAGCGAAGCCAGGGAGCGGCGGCCCTGGACGGAGTCGACGCGCCGAAGGCTGGGGTTTACTGGACCGGCAGCGCAGTGTAGCACCCAAGTACTTCTGGTAAACCAGCACACAGATGCTAAAGCAGCTCGTGTCAAGCTTGAGGCTGGAGGGGGGCGAGTGACTCATTTGACTGTCAAAGCGGCCACGGGGGTGCCGCGAGTCGACCGTCCCCCAACCGGCGGGGTTTCGACAAAGCGGGCCGGATATCGCCCCCATCGCGAACGCTGCATGTAGCCTTCGGGTACATTATAAATAGGCCAGCTTAACCTGATGTCGTCGGGCCCACAGACATTTCTGGCCAGGATTGAAAATCGCCATTTGGTTTCGCCTTCCAACTTTGCTCTGTCTGCAACGCTCGCTAAGGCATTACCGGTTAAGTTCGACGCGTATCTTGTGTTCGCATTGAGAGCAGCAGAGCACTTTCAGCGTGAGGCAGGTTGCGACAAACAGGCCGCGCGTTTCTCTCGTCGAGGACTCCGGATATGGAGTTGTAGGTGTCTTTGTTATCAGCCTATTGACATCAAATGGCTACGCAGTGCCTGAGACGGCAGTTGCTCTTTTGCGCGCGGTGACGAAGCCGGTTTCTTGGGATGGAAGAAGTAAAAAGTAATTGAAAATAAGAATATGAAGGCCGGCAAGGCCGGAGCGTGCGAGGAGGGCCCAGAGCTGCCTGAGCAGCGCGGAGGACCGGCAAAGAGGAGCCAGGGCGCGCTTAAGCTTGAACTGCAGGTAATTGCTCCACAGCACGCGGCTGCTAGCATAAAGGGCCTGCTTTCGGCCAGTCGAACCGTAATAGCATGGCATCGGGTCCGCGACGTTATGATGGAAGCTTTCGGATAGCAACCTGGCGCGGTAATCTTGGCGGCTGTTCATAGCGCCGCGTTTGCGGAGCGTTTCTGGTTCTATGGAAAACGTTGGGGGCCTCACCAGTCGGTCGGGTGCCGGGACCTCGCTCGACGGAAGCGGGGCGCCACGCGCGTTCGGCACCAGGCCCGCGCAACCCCCACAAGGCGGGCTGTCGCCCCTGGCCTGATGCAGTCAATCACATATGTATATCGCACGCAATTGACGCCAGTGGTCTCAAGCCGTGCATGCACCTTTTGGACTGCACGGGAGGCGAAAATGTGAAGTGGTACGAAACGGCACGGCGCCCAGGGCTCGCGGCCCCGACCCCCGCACAAGATGAGCCTGCCAATTCAATGCATGCACCCAACGCCGCACGACTGCAGCTTCAGCTCACGACCGCAATCCCTGACTCCCTGATTCCCTCTGTGCACATGCTCTTGCCCTTCCGCTGATGCCTCTGCACGCGCCCCAAAACAAAACCGCCCGCCGCAGACTCTGGGCCGCATCGCGAGGTCATACCCGAGCACCTGGCTGGCGCCGCTGCTCGTGTTGGTGCTGTGCTGTGGACTGGGGGTCTTCGGCGTGCAACGGATGGCGCAAGTCAGCATCGACTCCGCAAAGGTGGGGGAAGCGTAGGGACCGGGGCAGGCCCCGCTCACGGCCTCCCGCCACGCTCGCCGCACCAGCCTGCGTATGGGACCCTGCTACTGGCGGCTACGACACGTCTTTGACACGGGCGCCCAACCCAGGCAAAACCACATCGCGACAAGTACGGTATATGAACACGTTCCCTCCATGCCGCAGGCCAAGGCCAGCTCCATCGCCAGCACCACCGCCGCCGCGCTGGAGCAGCGGTTCTGGACGGCGGCGGCGCCGCTGCAGCTGCTGAGCTCCCTGGTCCGTTTCGCGCCGCAGTGGCACGAGGCGCAGCAGCTGTTCCTGGGCGTGGGGCCCTCGCTGCTGGCGCAGGAGGCGACCCAGTCCATCCTGTGCCTGGAGCTGTCGCCGCAAGGCATCACGCGCACCACCGTGCCCCACATCCCCGCCATTATCGGCCACAACATGCTGACGGGTGCGTGTGGGAGGAGTGTGGGCAGAGCGCTAGGGCTGCTTGGGGAGCGGGCTGCATGTAGTAGCTTTTGTGTTGCACGAATGCACGGAGGGCGGGCTGCGGCGCGCCGGCAGCTGGGACAGCAGGTGGCGTGGCCCGTGTCAGTCCTCCGCGATGTGCCTACCGCCCACCCCACTGCGCTGCGCACAACCGACACTTCGTGCCGCGCCGCGTGCTGCCCCGCCCTCCTCCATCGCAGCCACCTGGCCCACGGCGGACCGGTACCCGTACAAGTCCGCGGTACAGTGGCGCAAGTCGGCAGTGGTGGGGCCGATGGCAAAACCCGGCGGCGCGGTGGTGGCCTGGGTGGCGACGCCGGTGTTCGTGAACAGCACTCGCGAGGAGGAGGTGTTTGGGATCACCGGGAACCTCACCAACGCCGCGTGCGGCAGCCTGTGCGCGTATAACGCCACGGGCCAGGAGCGGTGGTGGGGCTTCGTGTCGGCGGCGATGGGTGAGTCGGGTCTGCGCGAGTGCTGTTAGGGCGATGTTGCACGGCTGCTGGGCGAGGCGGGTTACGTGCAGCCTGGCGCAGGCACGCGAGGCAGGCAGGGAGCCGAAGCGCTGGTGTTGCGGACCAGAGACGCCGTGGGGGACAATCTTGAGTTGCCATGCTCATCCCACTGACACGCTCCCCCGGCATCCCCACGCGTCTGCCCTTCCTGTGCCTCGCAACGACCACAGACGTTGCTGCGCTGACCCTGGGCAGGTACGTGCCGCGCTGCGCTCGCGGCATTCGCGAAACGCTCACTTCTGCATCTTCTGCTTGCTAGATATATCGCCCTGACCAGCTTTGTTCGTGCGAATGCCCCACGTCAAAGCTCACGCCCACGGCACACGGCACGCGCGCCTGCGCAGGGACTCGCCGTTGACGCCGCTGCAAGGCCTGGGCTATCACTACAGCCTCATCGCGCCGGTGGCGGCGGCGGACGGGCTGCAGAATGTAGCCAGCTCGGGAGGCGCCGAGCTGTGCGATCCGGTGGCGGCCGCGGTGCACATCACGCGCAGCACGCAGGTGCGCGGGGCGTGTGGTGCGAATGTGCGGGGCCGCTCCCAACCTGTCAATAATATTTGCTGAATTGTTTTTAACTGACCCCCCGCCCGCCCCGCCCGGCTCCCGATGTGGTCGATATGCAGTGGATGCTGTATCTGGCGCCGGATAACGGCAGCTGGACGCCGCCCTGGTTTGGCGGCGTGGTGGCGGTCGTGGTGGTCATGTCGGTGGTGGTGTCGGGGCTGCTGTTCGCGCTGCTCATATCCAGGTGCGTGGGGACTGGGAAGGGCCCACACAGGGGCGGGGGGGTGCTGGGGAGGTTAGCGCGCTGCCAGGCGGCGCCTGACGGTACGGTTTCCTGCCAGGGCGAGACCCAGCCACAGCCGCAGCCGGCCGCTAGCGCGCAGCGCACCAAACCAGCGCATACCGACCCCGCTGACCCCGCTGGCCCCTCTCACCCCGCTGTCCTCGCCACACGCGCGCACCCGCATCAACCCATCTCACCCCTCTGCTCCCGCCGCATCAACACGCCACGCCACACGCCACACGTGCGCGCGCGCGCAGGCACAAGCAGCGTATGCTGCTGGAGGCACTGCTGCCCAAGCAGGTGATCGCGGAGATGCAGACCGACACCAAGAACATCACAGACATGGCCGCTGCGCCGCGCCTCAACACCGCGGGTGAGCGCAGTGCCGTGCCGTGCAGCGAGCCGGGGCCGCGGGCTGGGGCGGGTGCGCCCAGGCCCGAGCCCTGTCCCCCTGCCTCGTTTTTTAAAAAGACATTGCGCCATGCTACAAGGCGCCCTGGGCTCTCATTCCGGCTGCTGACAGCGCCCCCGAACCGCCCATCGGCACGTCGCCCACATCCACCCATCCAACCGACCCAACCCACTCACCTACGTGCACAGACACGCCCGCCGGCATGCTGCTCAACCTGCTGGGCGGCCTGCTGGAGGGGCAGCCGCCCGACGTGCGGGATGTGGTGTTCATCCGCTCCGCGCTGCTGCGGAGCGCCGACTTGTACACGCCCACCGACTTCAAGACGCAGCTTAAGGGCGCCAACCTGGACGTGAGCGATGGGCGAGGGGCGATGAGGGACGAGGGAGGGATGGGGGATGAGCGATGAGGGATGGGCGCCTGGCGCTGGCCGGGGCCGCGCCCCTGGGCTGTGCTGTGCACCGTGCCTAATAATTGGGAACCGTGCGACGGCTGGTCCCAGCTGCGGGGGCTCGGGCAGGGCGGCCTGGGTAAGCAACTGGTCGGTAGTTGTAACCAAAACCTGGGCGGCCTGTCCCGGCACTACCGACAGCCTGTACCGACGCTGACGCCGCCGTACATCGCCGTGTGTGTGCTGCAGGTGGACGTGATGCACGCGCTGATGCGGCAGCTGGGCGCCGCCGACGACCGCCGCTTCCTCACCGCCGGCGGCCGCACGGGCGGCTCGGTGCGCCCCTACCCCCACCGCACGGGGCTCAGCCGCGCGGGCACCGCGCTCGACGCCGCCCACGCGCCGCCCGGCAGCTACGGCTACGGGCTCGCCAACGGGCTGGGCGGGCTCAGCGGCCACATGGGCTCGCGGCTCAGCGCCGACGACACGGCCGCCACCGGCTCCTCCGCGCGCTACTCCCACGCCGGCGGCCCCGCCAACGGCCTCAGCACGGGCGATGTCGGGTTCTCGCGCTTCAGCCGCTACACAGACAGCGGCTTCAACGGCACGGGCGGCGGCGGCACGGGCGGCGGCGGCACGGGCACTGGCGCCGGTGGCACGGGGTTGGCCGGCCTGCCGCGGACCTCCTTTGACACGCTCAGCGGCGCGCTGGCCGTCCTGCTGTCGCCGGCACCGCTGCTGTTTCCGCCGGCTTCGTCGGCCGTGCAGGGGGAGGTGTTCATGCCTCACATGGCCGGCTGCCGCCAGCTCTCACTCAATGAGGCCAGCGGCTGCTGGCCCGGACCCGCAGCCCCGGCCCCGGCGCTCCTGCCGCCCGTTCACTCGGCGGACCCGTTCGCCTCTTGCGTGTCGGGCGTCGCCTCGACTTCGGCGCTGCTGCTGCCGCCGCGCGCGGAGGCCGGCCGCGCCTCGGCCGCCGGCGCCTTTCCGTCCGGCGCGCACGAGGCGCTGGTGGCGTCGGCGGCGCTGCCGGACGGCAGTTACCAGGGCCAGCTGCCGCCGTCGATGGCAAACGGACATTATGCGCACGCGCTGGCGGCGGCGGCGGGGACGACTTCGTGCTCGCCGCTGCCGTCCGGCGTGCTGAGCATCCAGCCCAACTCCTCGCTACTTCACTCAGGCTACATGCCGCATCTGATGACGGCGCACGAGCTGGCGGACCGCCCGCTTGGCGGCGGCGGCGCCGGCGGCGGCACGGGCACCGGCGGCGCGGGCGTGGGCAGCAGCAGCTGCGTGGTGTTTGACGGCGGCCGTGCCGGCAGCGCGGGCGCGCCGCTCGTGCGGTTCGGCAGCACCAGCCACGGCCTCCTGCCGTCCACAGGCAGCGTGCCCTGCACCAGTGCCGGAGGCGGGGCCGGGGGCGGCGGGCCCCTGACGCCATCGCGCGCCGGGCACGGGGGGCTGGGCAAGCCGCCCGCTCGTCGTGTGTCCGGCTCACTGATCGTCTTGGACGGCATGTCCAGGACTGGAGGCGGCGGGGGCGGCGGCAGCGACGGCCTGAGCCTGTCGCCGCAGCCAACCAGCCAGCGCTGCACGCCTAATCTGGCGTCGGCCGCCGCCGCTGTAGTGGCTGCCAATGCGGCAGCAGGAGGGGCGCCGGGCAGTGGCTGGAAGGGCCTACTGAGCTTGCTGGGCGTGGCGGGCGGCGCGGAGGGCAGCACGGGCGGCGGCGGCGGCGGCAACGGCAGCCGCCGGGCGAGCACGGGCGTGGTTGGCGGCTCTGCCTCCTCCACCTGCGCGCCGGCTGCCGACTCGCCGACGCCCACCGTGACGACGGCCGTGTCTGTGTCCTCGGTGGCCGCAACTGGCATGAGCCGCTTCCGACACAACACCGGGCCGACGGCGACGGTGGCGATGACTTGCAGCGCGCAGGGCAAACAGCCGCAGCAGCAGGCCACCTGCTCCGCGGCGGACAGCACGATGATGATGCTGACGGGCGGTGGCGGCACCGCTTCACCGTTTTCGTCCAGCCCGCAGCAAGTGACCCAGCAGTCGGGCTCGCAGCAACAACAGGGCTCGCAGCAGCGGTCGAGCTACCAGCAGCGGTCGAGCTACCAGCAGCGGTCGAGCTCCCAGCCGCAGCAGCAGCTTGAGCAGCTGGGGCCGCAGCTGTCTGGCGGCGGGCGGGTGTTGCAGCAACCCCCAGCAGTCGCCCTGCTGATGCCGTCGCCGCCCATCATCGAGGAGGTAAGCAAAGGGTCAGGCGTCTGAGAGTGCGTGGCTGAGCCCTCATGCCGTCATGCGCCATACACTACGTCTTGGCCCCGCGTCATTCCGGTGCTTAATGTGCGCTTGCTTTCCTGTTTGCTGGCCCGGCCCCATCACCTCACGCGCTAAATTGTTAATGCGCACGTGCACGTGCACGCGCCGCACGCATGCATGCACACACACGCATGCAGGTGGAGCGGGTGCTGGCAGGCGCTGACTGCTGGCACTTCGACTCCTGGCACCTGGCGAAGGTGTCGCAGGTGAGGCGTTAGCCGCCGCCGCCGCCTCGAGGCCGTGGGGAGGCCACAGCCTTGCCACGTGCCCATTGCGTGCCGCTGTGGTTGCACACCTGCACCCGTACCTGTGCCCACCTCGTGCAACAGCCCCAGCCTGAACCCGAGCTTGGCTCCGCTGACCCTCACACGACTGTGGCACGCACTCGCAGGGCCACGCGCTGAGCGCTCTGGGGTTCTACCTCATACAGCGCGAGGGACTGATTGACAAGTTCCGGCTCAAGCCCATCGTGCTGGCCAGGTGCGGAACGGCGGGCTGCGTGTCCTGCCTGACTTGCCCATCCGAAGCCTGGGTGCAGTTGTGTGCGAAATCTAGGGTGCTGTAGCTGAGCTAACTTCACGGCGGTTTCCTTGTTGCTGCGTCAGTTGCTGGTGGCGGCGCTAACATGTTCGTCACTGCCCGCGTGCCTCGCCCGCACGCCCACACGTACAGGCTGCTGCGCACCATCGAAGCCGGGTACAGTCCGGAGAACCCCTACCACAACGCAACGCACGCGGCGGACGTGCTGCAGACGCTGCACGTGATCATCCACGGCGCGAAGCTGCACTCAGGTGTTGGGCACGCACGCTGCGCTGCGCCGCGGTCGCACGCGCCGCTGCACCCCACGCGAACGCCCTTTTTGCCGCAGTACCGTACGGTGTGTGAAACCCCTGCTAACCGTTTCGATTGCCGTTATCCTGTTCATTACGCACAGGCTACTTGGACCGGCTGGGGCTGCTCGCCGCGTACTTTGCCGCCATGGTCCACGACCACGGCCACCCCGGCCTCACCAACGACTTCCTGATCGCGACCGGCGACGCGCTGGCGGTGCGCTACAACGACAGGAGCCCGCTGGAGAACCACCACGCCGCCTCCGCCTTTGCGCTGCTGCAGCGCCACGACCTTGACGTGCTGGGGCACCTGCCGCAGGCGGACCGCGCCGCGTTCCGGAAGCAGGTGGGTGCCGGGGAGGTGCTCACCCTTGGGTGGGTGCGCTGCCTGAGTGCCTGGGATGCGCGGCGCCTTGGTCGCAGAGTAGCCTGCGCGTGAAGGGGCGAGCAACCCAGATGGCATGTGATCAGTGCTGGCGATGTGTCGATGCCGAGGATCCACGGATCTCGAGTTGACATGCGTTGACCGTGCGACCGACGTGACTCTTGACTTGCCCTGCCGCAGGTTATCGACATGGTGTTGGGCACCGACATGAAGCAGCACTTCACCATCCTGTCCCACTTCAACACTGCGCACCGGCTGCCCAGCTACGCGGCACAGGCCGGCGCGCCCGCCGCCGCCGCCAGCACCACCAGCGCGGCGTCCGCCGGCACGCGCGACGGTCCCGAGCTGTCGGCGCCCAGCAGGTGCGCGCGCAACAATGCCCGCAACGAGTCATGTATAGGTAGACCCTGTGGCTCCGTCGTCTGCCCCCACGCCCGCACACGAGCACATGCACACGCCCCGGCTGTAGTGTGCGCCTCCGGCACCCCGGTTATCCCTGACCCCACCGCTGAGCTCTCCTGATTACACACACGTACCACTGTGTGTTTCCTTATGCTCTCTAATTCCTTTTGTGCTCCCCTACGACAGTGACCTGACCCGGGGAGCCGCGGCCTCCATGAGCGCCAGCCCCGGCGCCGCCGTGTCCACCGCGCTGCCGCCGCCGGGGTCGGCGCCCGAGCCGCTGGACGAGCCGGAGCGGCTGCTGACGCTGCAGGTGGCGCTCAAGGCGGCGGACATCGGCCACCTGGGCGAGGAGCTGGTCGTGCACGAGAGGTGCGCGCGGGCGAGGCGGGCGGGATGGCGGGCGAGCGGCGGCCACATGAGGGGGGTGGCGAGGAGGCGGCCACATGAGGGAAGGGGGGAGGGGTGGCGAGGAGGCGGCAGGAGTGGGCGCGCCAGCGCCAGGACACTGAGGCAGCAGGGTGACGCCATGGCGCCTGCGCCCGCCGGCCGTTCGTGCCCGTTGACGCCCGTTGACTGGAGGCGCGTGGGGTTGCCCTTGGTGTAAGATAACACGAGAGACCCTCGGTGTTAGAGAGCACAAGGAGAAACCCTTGGTGTGTATGACATGGCTGCAGGTGGCTAGCGGGCCTGGAGGAGGAGTTCTTCCGGCAGGGCGACAAGGAGAAGGCGCTGGGCCTGCCCATCAGCCCGCTCTTCGACCGCGCCAAGCAGGGCGTGAGCAAGAGCCAGGTGGGCTTCTACGACTTTGTGGCGCTGCCGCTGGTGCACGCGCTGGCGGGCGCCTTCCCGGGGGCGCGGCCGCTGCTGACCGCCTTCAGGCGCAACTACAGCCATTGGAAGGCAGTGGAAGCGGCGGCCGCCGCCAGCCCCAGCAGCAGGTGACGCGGCGTAGGAACGTTGCAAAGAACAGCTTGCGGCGGGTAGCGGCATGGGTGGGGGCCGGGTGCCCGGCTGCCGTACGGCAGTACATGTGGGCGGGCGGCCAGCAGCTCAAGCGTGGCGGAGGAGGAATAAAGGAGGGCCGGGGTGGCCCGTCCGGGGCGTCGGCTATGGGCCTTTTGGCACTGGGCAACTCAGCTACACACGTGGAGAGGAAGATTGGAGAAATGTCCGCCGATGCGCACGATTAATTTTCCGGGGCTACTGATTGTTTGCTGGTTTGGGGAGGGGTGACTTGTGCTGAAGGGTGGAAGGCGATGGGGCGACAACCGCTGCTGTCAGATTGGCAGAGTGAACGAAGAAATTGAAGGCCAGACGCCATTTTTCCCGGGGTACTGGGTACGGTATGTGGGAGGGGAGGGGAGGGGAACTGGGCAAATCATGATTGCCGGCGGGCGTCGACTTCGCAGCGGAGCTGCGCGTTGTGCCGCGAATCTTGTCACGTGTAGTTCGCCTGGTGACGTCCTTGGCTAACCTATAAGCGCCAACACTCTTGCGCAGAGATGCGCGATCCTTTTTGGGGGTTTGCGTGGACGTCGTCGTCATCACTGACATGCCAGAGATTGTGGCCAGAGCTGTCTGAACCTGCCCCGTATGCTCGAGTGCACTGCAGTGCAGTTGCGGTGTGGCCAGATGAGGGCGGACAATGCAGGAGAGATGAGCACGCATCATGCATTGCTTGATGGACATTTGTTGGCTGTTCACTTTATCCCTGTTTACTGCGTGCAAGTTCGTGTTGCCCGTCGCGGCAAGGGACAGCTGCGGATGTTAAAATCTACTGAACAATGCGGCATTGGCATGGGCTCAAATCCTGGTGTGCTGACACAAGGTCAGCTTGGGCCGCTATTGCAGGCATGTGCCGATGGGGTGTTCCGACCCTGCACAGCTCGAAATTCCTATGAAGGGGTGTCGGCAAATGCACTTGCTGTTGCATCTACGGAGCCATCAACCGCATGGGCACGTAGTCCGAAACACTGGCAGAGGAGTGCACGGAACTTGTTAGGAGGGCCTTGGGGCATGATGCCTTACTGCTGCTTCCCTCCCTGAACTTGACGAGGCCCCAGTGCTTCACGCCTGGGCCTAATGCATGCTCGGTACTTGGGACTGCTGACTTGCCTCCTGATGCTGGCGTGTGCCTTTGTACCTTTTCATGGTGGGTGTTGCATTGGTTGCTTTGATATGGGTATATGTCGTGGGCCGCAGAAGGCCGTACGTTATGAACTCTGTAGTACACAAACGGTACTGGAGCAGTTGCTTCTGGCAGCAGCCCCCGCTAGACCGCTAGGCAGTGATGGCGAGTGCACGGACGCCGGCCTGAACGGCGCTGTGAACGCAACTGCACGAGGGTGCGCATTGAAGGGATGTTTGGGCACGCAAGTGCGGATCGTGGTAGCAATTACGGTGATGCAGATTGATGGTGGCGGCTGGCGTCCCTCCTGACAGTGAGTCGCTTTGGCTCTTGTGGTGGGCGACTGACAGCATGTTTTACTTACGGATGTTACAAGTGCCAGCAGCACAATACGGAGATGATCTGGTGCTGGGGCACGGGCATGCCAGATCCTGATGATATGGTACGGTAGTAGCACTAGTAGCGACACACGGCAATCAATAAAGGACGCCACCCCGGCGTCGCCGTGGGTGCAGAGCAACTGCAGAGAGCTGCAGTAGAGCTGCAAAGCCGGGCCGCAGCGCTGCTTCATGTGAGCGCGTTGGTCACTCCACGGCTTGGCGGCTAGGAGAGGGGAGTACGAGCGGCTGCTCCCCCGGAGTCATGGCGAATAGTAGCGTGTGCAAAACTGCACTGCCCAGCGGTGCTGCGTGGCGGCTGCATGTGCCCGGTGGTGGTGGAGTGGTGGTGTGCAGTGCTGGCATTTTGAACCACTGCCAGAACCATTTTGACGCACGGGACCACAGGCGGCGGTAGGGCGGATCGGCGCGGGCGGTGCCCACGACGCAGGCGTCGCGGCGCGGCCCGGGTCACTGTACGGTGCATTGCGTTGCGTTGCGTGGGCCTTGACACTCTGACTGTAACAGAGGCGTCGCACTCTTCCCCTCGCCATGTGTCTGAGTTGCATGAACAGCTGCCAGCAAGTCCAGGCCTCGGGCTGCAGCTGCAAAGCTGGAGCGTGGCGGTTCGGACCGGTCCGGGCAGAGAGGCAGCAGCGACCACACTTTACAGACGTCTCACTGTGGACGTCCATTCCGTCGCAGCCTAGCACGCACGCATTTCATAGCTACGGTACTGCAGGAGCCCAGGCGGCATGGATCGAGATCCCGCCGCCGCACACGCACCGCGGCACCACACAGCGGAGACCATACCCCAAATGAATGAAAAGAGTTGGGCGACAATACTTTGAAGCCTCGATCCGTGCCGCACGCACGCAAAGACACACATCCCCGCCCACACTGTGGTGGATCGCTCCAAAGAGGGAGTTTGCCGCATCACCATCACCCCGGGGAAGTGTACAACTACAGCCGCCATTGCACTTTTCGTCCCTCTTCGCGTTCCCGACCACCATTCTTCGCCCAACCCCCGGCCTCTGCAGCGCCCGAGTGTGCTGAGCCGGTGACAACACACAGGCCTGCGTTCACCAATTTCCAGCAGCCGCCAGGGTAGCCGCCCGCATCCTCGATTTCAGGTGCAGCCGCCGCCGCAGCCGGCCTGCCGCCGCCGCCGCCGCTGCCGCCGCAGAGCGCTTACTGCTGCTCGCGGCCGGCGGCGCGGATGACGTGGCGGTAGCTTGTATCGGAGCCGCCGGAGGCGCCGCGGCGGACGGCGGCGGCCGCGGCCTCCGCCAGGCGGCCAGCGGCGGCGACCTCATCGGGGTCGTTGGCGTCTTTGATGCCCCACATGCCGCCGTGCAGCTTGCCGGTGCGCACGTCCTGCTCCATCTGCCACTCCGGCTCCGCGTACCTACGTGTACAGGAGGCGCCGTGCGGAAGTGGCGAGCGGCGAGGCGCAGGGGGGCGGTTACGGGAGCCGTGCGCGGTGCGCCGTCTACCTTAGTACCCGACCCACATGACTGCTGGCTCGCAGGAGGAGAAGATCCGGGCAGAGGCCACCGCGCAACTGCAAGCCGCCTCCACCCCTCAAAGCGCAACCCGCAGCCGCACGTGCGTGCAGACCCACACGCGGCCCCACCCTCCACGCACCAGCAGTCGCCGCTCTCCAGCTGCAGGCTGTTGTCGCCGCGGCGCACCCGGAAGAAGCCGCGCTCGCCCCAGTAGGTGCCCCTGCGGCGGAGCGGCGGAGCCGGACCGGCACGACACGACACGTCAGCCGACACGTGGCGTACTAATCAGTGCATACGCACACATGCAAACACATGCACACACGCATGCTACATGCACACGCAAACGCACGCCATGCACGGCAGGTTCGGCAGGGCCCCCCCCCCCGCCGGCCGGTGGGCTCACCAGCTGTTGCGCACGACCCAGTACTTCTCGCCGTCCTCCTCGCCCCAGCCCACAACCTCCACATCTGCGCGGTCAGGGGAGCAGTGCCTTCGTGAGTAGCAGGCACACGGCATGAGAGCGCATGTGTAGTGACAGCGTGAATGCATCGCTGGCTGCAACATGGTTTGCCCAAGCCCACAGGCTGCGAGGGGGGTGGGCAGGCGCGGACGGCGCTGGTGTGCCCTTCAAACGCCACGGCCCCTGGACCCCCGCCCCCGCCCCCCCCACCCCACCCCGCCCTGGCGCCGACCCCTGGCGCCCCCTTTGCCATGCCCCCACCGTGGTCCAGGTCGGTGTCCCCGCTGGTGTCCTTGTAGATGCCGCCATTGTAGTGCCAGGTGAAGTCGTCGGGGCACACCTGGCCGCAGGTGATGGGGCCGCGGTGGAAGATCTCGCTCATCATGGCCTGCGGGCGGCAAGAGGCAGCCAGGCAGAGGCAGGCGGCAAGGGTGTGAGTAGCGTTTTCAGGCGCAGTGAGTAAACGGCGGCAGGTAGCCCCTGCACAGCAATGAACTCCCACCCACACCGGCGCCCTCGCCCGTGCCCGCGCACGCGGCCCCCTCCCCCCTCCCCTCGCCCCTCGCCCCGCCCCGCCCCGCTCACCTCCACGCCCTTCTCCACCTGGCCCCAGGCGGTGAGGTAGTAGCGGATGGGGCGGTGGATGGGCCAGCAGGTCTCCACGCCGTCCAGAGGCATGCAGTTGTTGCACTGGCCGTGCGGCGGGCAGTGCTTGTGGCCGGGGAACTTGGTGTGGTCGGTGGCGTTGTAGGTCATGCAGCCCTCGTCGGGCAGGCCGAAGCTGCGAGGGGGGAGGGCCGGGTGGACGGGTGGGTAGGGTGAGGTGGCGTGAGAAGGTGAGTGGGTGGGTGGGCTGTGAGCAGACGCCAGCAGGTAAGTGACACGCCGGGTGGAAAGCCATGCTGTTGCAGCCAGCGGCTTCCGCAGGACCTTGTGCGGAGTTGCGGCGCCCACGTGCGTTTGCAGGGAGGCTGATAACGAGAGCGCGAGGGTTCGCGAAGGACGCCGACCACACGCGTCGTGTTTTGCGCGTGGCCCCACGCCACCCCGCCCCACCCCGCCCCACCCCGCCCCACCCCACCCCGCCCCACCCCGGCCACCGCCACCGCCCGCCGGTCACTCACTCGGTCATGTAGCCGAACACGTCCACCGTGTCGCCGCCGTCGCAGCCGCTGCCGTACCCCTCGAAGGGCGCGCAGTTGAGCATCGTCTGGCGCGCGAGCATCACATCCGGCGTCTCGCCCTTCTTCATGATCTTAAGGCTGTGACGTGGCGTCGCGAGCAGAGCAGAGGCAGCAAAGCAGAGCAGAGCATTGGGCGTGGGTCAGGGGCAGGAGGAATGACGCACGTGTGTCTGTGACACCAGCGGCCGCGCGCGCGCGTCACGGGCCCACGTACGGCCCAGGGCATTGAGGTGGCAGCCTCTTTGCCAAGAGGAGCGTGCGGCAGGCGCACCGACGGTATCATACTGGCTCGCCCAGGAGGCCAGCTGAGCTGAAGCACTGCAAACGTCTGGCAGCGTGACGCAACCCAATGCAGATGTGGGCAAGGGTGGGCCGCTCTCACCGGTCCTGGATGGCGGACAAGGTGCCGTGCACGTAGCAGGAGCCGCAGTAGTAGGGGATGTGCTGGTTCCAGTTGGCGGTGCAGTAGCTAACGCCGTCCACATTGCACTGCGCAGGTTCAAGGCGGGTGGCGTGGGGGCGCAGGTGGCCGGCAAGGTCTGGGAAAAGGTCTGGGGCAAAGCCAAAGCGGCCGCCTCGACAGCACGTGTTGGCGCCACACCACTGCCGGTTTTATGCCCCGCGCCGCGCCAGATGCCCGCCCCCGCAGCCGTCAACGCATAATTTACATGCATCCAAGAAGTATGCGTGTGCGTTGATACGCGGCGGCTTACCCAGTTCCAGTTCTTCGGCAGCTCGTGCTCTTTCTTCAGCGGCGCGGGGACGTGGTTGTAAGAGGTGCGCCGGCCCTCTTGGGACTTACGCAGGCTCTTATCACGAGGGCCATGGCCCTGCCAGTTCTTGCCAGCCTCCACGCCGAGCAGCGCGACACACAGGCCAATTGCCAAAACTGCGACCGTCCTGCACGCAGACCTCATTTTACTGCTTTTATCCTCCAAAATACTATACCGAAAGTGCAAAGCTGCACACGTGAACACCACCTAATTGCGGCTGGGCGTCCGAAATCGAGCCGATGCCGTTTTCGAATGGGGCTTTTTGGCCTGCCGGAAATATGCCGAGTCCCCTGCGTATCGACTACACTGCACAAAACAGGCGTGGATTCCAGTACAGCGCCAAACGGTGCGCTGCGGAAAGACCGCTGCGTGAAGGCGCAGGGCGGCACGCCACGATTACCCCTCCGACACCGTCCCGAACCGTCCCTTCGAAGTTACACTCGAGTCCTGACACGAAATCGCGTCGCCTGGATGCTCAATGTTGCTACAGAAAGCTCGTGACCGTGTGGCTACGACGAGCTGACCAGACCCCGCCGACGGGGCCGCGTACGGCCGCGTCAACCCGGGGTCAGTGCCATGGTCAGTGCGCAGCAGCGGCGGCACTCCCTGGTGCGCGGCATGGCAGCTACCGGGTGAATGCGCCAATGTTGCAGCAATAACGCAGGAGGTGCTGTACAGATCAAGCATCGACAGCTGGGCGTGCGGATCGGGCCAACAGGCCGCCCGGGGTAATGGGCGTGTGACGGGGCGTGTCGGCGTCGCGATCGGGGTCGCATGAATGGCGCGAACGCATTGACGATCGCGGTGGGCGCGCGCGCTTCCATATACAAAATTCCGTCACTGCAACACCGTTTCAGCAACGAAGACTTGTCAAACATGGAGACTCGCCGAGCCTTGCGCATGGCAACGTTCGCGACTGTGTTATTGTTTCTGTCTCTGCCGTCCTTCGCGATCGCGGACGGCGACGACAGCTATGCGGAGCTGGCTGCTTGTGTGGTGCCAGAGAAACTGCGGACGGCTCTGAGTCTCCTCCCGGACCTGGACGAGGACACTGGTGAGTGGTGAGGCACCAAGGCGCTGCCTGGGCAGCCCCAGACTGGGCGCCTTTGGCGCCTGCGCGAGGTTTGGCACACAGCGGGTTGGGATGCATAGTTTTCTCCTGATTCCGCTTTGGATTGGGCGCTGGTGCTGCGGGCTTGGGAACTGGCTAGGGTTTCCCGCGACAGCCAGCTGCCGCAAGTCGGACCCGCCTGCTCCAGCAACCCTTCCACAAGCCGGCAACACACAGCGCACATGCGTGTGCCCCCCTCCCTCTCTCCCCCCCCTTCCCAAACAAAACACACACAAACACGCCCGCTGTGCAGGCCCGGGCGAGGTGAAGGCGCTGCGCGTGTCGCTGCTGGAGGCGCGCGAGCAACTAGACGTGTTCAGCTTCGCCTTCCCCAACCGCACCCGCGCCGCGGAGCCGGAGGCGGACGCGACCGTGCTCACCGCCTGGGGCCGCATCAAGGTCGCGATTGGCGAGATCCTGCGGGAGATCATTGACTGGATCCACAAGCACCTGGCCGGATCCGGAGTCCGGGGCCCGGGCGCCGGCGGCCTTCAGGCCGCCGCCGCGGCGCGGCAGCAGGGGCGGGAGCAGCAGGCTGTGCAGCATCAGGGGCAGCAGGAGGGGCAGCAGGAGGAGGGGCAGCCGGAGGAGGGTCAGGAGGGCGCGGGCGAGGCCGAGGTGGGCCGGCGGCGGCGCAAGGAGCGGGACCTGTGGTACGCGGTGCGGCGGGACCTGGACCAGGGGTATGAAGTGATCGGCGACTTCCAGGTGGGCCCGGGGGAGTGGGGCCGGGGGGGGGGGGGGGTAGTTCATTCCAGAAACCAGAAGCGAGACGACCAGGAGAACCCGAACCCGCCATCCCAACCCAGAGCGCAGAGGCGGTGTGGCCTTAACCTGTGGGTCTCGGGCGCCCTTGAGTCTTGAATCTTCAGTCTTGTCGTCGGCGTTGTCGGTAGTCGGCATGCTTTCCACCCAGGCTCGCGCGCACACCGACCCACCCCGTTAGCTAAATTGTGCGATTCAATCGCAATACTCACCTGCGTGATACCAGAGCAGTGCCGGCGCCGGGATATGAGCGCCGGTGATGGAGGTGTACATGCGGGAGGGTTGCAGGGCAGTGTTGTGTAAGTAAGGCTCAGGAGTGGGAGGAGACAGAGCCTAAGCCTAAGCCTAAGCCTAAAGCCTAAACTAGCGCGCGCGAGCCCGGGTGGAAAGAGGGCTTGCCGGAGCGGCAGCCGGGCCTATTAAGGGGGCCGCGCCGGCGTTACTTGGCGGGGCGGCGGGCGGGCCAGTAGTGGGCGTTAGTTCGCGGCCCAGGGGGGCCAGGGGGGCCAGCGCGGCGAAGCCCGACCAACCCCGAGGCGGGGGGAAGTTAGCGATGGTGTGAGGGCGTGTTAGTAGGGGGGGAGGAAGGGAAGGGAAGGGAGGCAGGGGTTTGTGAATACGGTACCAGCCCAAGCTAAACCGACTAGACTAGGCAGGAGGGGGGCACCGGCGGCCGTGTGCGTGTGTGTATTTGGAGGAGGCCGCCAGGGTGTCATACCCGTGCGCATGCGATGGCAGCAAAATAGGCTAAACAGCCCACCGCCCACGCCTGTGTCTTTCGGCCCAACCCGGGCTCCTCGCCTCCCGCGGTTCGCGCACGTGCGCCCTCACCCGCCCCGCCTGCTGCCGCCCTTGCTGCTGCCCCGCCCGCCCGCGCCCCCGCGCACCCGGCCAGGACCTGGACCACTCTCTTGTGGAGTACAACGACACCGACCTGCAGCAGAAGCGGGACGTGTGCCTGGACTGGAAGCGGCGCATCTGCCACAACAGCGCCACGTGGGTGCAGCGGCGGCAGGGGGCGGCGGCCGCAGGGGGCTGGAGCCGGGTGGTGTGGGGGAGGGCCGGGGGCGGGTCCTGTGACGCCTGTCCCTGTCCAAACCAGTCCTAGACTGCGCGTGCCGGTCTGTCACCCACTGCTCCTTGCGCCTCACCCGCCGCCCACACCCCAGACTGCCGCCTGCCATCCCCGCAGTGACCACTACCTGGACTTCGTGAGCACGACGCTCCACCCGGATGAGCTGTACACACACAAGCACTCCAGCAAGTGAGCCAGACAGACAGATAGCCAGATAGCCAGATAGACAGCCAGATAGCCAGATAGCCCGTAGACCCCGTGCGTGCGTGCGCCGTATGCCCCGGCTTGCGCCTTGGCGCGTGCGTGCGCCGTGCTGCCAGGGCACGGGAGCGCCCCAGCTCCACAGTCCACTCCGCCCGGCCCGAGCGGCGGCTCGGCTTCCGCGGTCCCCACCCCCATCTGCTCTTGGCATTGCCTCTGCACCGACCGACACCGCACACCAACCCGCGGCACAATGCGCCCCGCGCTACCCGGCGTGTTACACACACGTACACACGCCCTCTTGTGCCCTTGAAGACACACTCACGCGGCCACCCCCCACCCACCCGCCCACCTGCCCGCAGGCTGTTCTGGGGCTTCCACGGCCTCACGCCCGACACGGCACTGAGCGGCATCCAGAACCTGGCGCTCATGATGCGCAGCGGGTGAGCCGGCGGCGGCTGGGATAGCCTGCCAGCGCGAATGAGTCCCGCGCCCTGATACCGCGACGCCACCCCACCGCCCTGCACCTCCCATCCATACCGCTACCTGCCACCTGCCGCCACCTGCCGCCGCCACCGCCGCCGCCACCCGCCGCCACCCGCCGCCACCCGCCGCCACCCGCCGCCCGCGCAGGCAGCTGGCGCAGCTGCTGGCCTGGTACCCGGCTGTGATGGCGCTGCAGCCCGATGACCTGCTGCAGGCGCGTGTGTGTGTGGGCGGGCGGGCGTGTGGGGGTGGGGGCGTATGCGTGCTTGTGGGCGTGCTTGTGTTTGGGGAAGAGGGGGTGGCGGCCTGGCATGCGGAAGCTGTCAAGAGGGGCAGGCAGATGCGAACGGCGCGCAGGGGCGGGGAAGGGGCTGTGAGTACCTGACCCAAACCCCAACATACGAGCGAGGAGGAGAAGGCGGTTGTTCACTCCAATAACCAAACCCAGAACCACCCATCGCGATCCCCGAACCCATCAAGCGCGGCGGCGGAAGGGAGCTGGGGCTCTGAGAGGCGGCGTCAGGTGGTTGATCCGGCTGAGGCTTGCGCCAGGCACGGTGCATTGCTGCAGGCTTCACGCGTACGGCGCATGCTGCTGTGTGCCGTACACACCCAGCTGGCAACCCATCCTCGCAACCCAACCTCAACCCCATGTCCCCAATCCCACCCCCACAGGAACCCGGCCACACCACCTTCCACAACTTCCGCAAGCTCATCAGGTGCGTGTGCGCGTGTGCGCGTGTGCGCGTGTGCGTGTGTGCCGACTGCCGTGGCCGTGGCCGGGTCGGGCGGCAGCCGGCCCGTGACCGCGCGGGGCCAGAGGGGCAGCGCGCGTCCGCGCGTGCTGTGTTGCCCTTTCCTGCCTGCCCGTCGGCCGGCCCAGTTTAGGGACCATCCCTGGCCCGTTGCGGCAGCGGTGTGTCAGTGGACAGCGGGGCCCACACGCGCTGCCCCCTGCCCACTGTTCGCTCATCGCCAACTTTGCTGTGCCACACCCTCACACCCTCTCGCCCTCAAGCAAGCACCTCAGTGACCCTTGCACACTCGCGCCCCCACACCTCAACCACCCTCAACCACCTCAACCACCTCAACCACAACCACGTCCGCCAACCACCCCAACCACCCCAACCACCAGGTCCATCCTGGCGGTGCTGGGCGAGTTCCCCGAGCTGCTGGGGCCGGGCCGCCGCACCGCCGCCGCCGCCGCTGCCACCGCCGCAAACACCGCCCAGGCGCAGGCGGGTGCGGCGCGGCGCGCCCTCTCCCGCAGTAGCAGCAGCGGCCGTAGCGGCAGCAGTAGCAGCAGCGCCCGGCCGGGCGGCCTGCAGCTGCAGCTGCAGCGCGGCGGTGTGTCTGAGCCGTGCGACACGGACGCGGCGCTCAAGGCCCTGCAGCGGCTGTACCACGACCTGGGCCAGACCAACAACAAGGTGGGGCCGGGCGCACTGGAGGGCATTGGTGGGGTGGGGTGGGGTGGGGTGGGGTGGGGTGGGATGGGGTGGGGTGGGGTGGGGTGGGGTGGGGTGGGGTGGGGTGGGGTGGGGTGGGGTGGGGTGGGGTGGGGTGGGGTGGGGTGGGGTGGGGTGGGGTGGGGTGGGGTGGGGTGGGGTGGGGTGGGGTGGGGTTGCAAAGATGGTACATAGAAGGGTAGTGGCGTAGACAGCAGGCGTGGGGTGCGCATTTCAATCAAATTGGTGCGTGGGGTGGGTGGGTTGTTTACCTCCAATCCCGATGGGGAGGGAGGGGGGGCGAGGGCTGGCAGTTCCGTGTATGGTTCGGACCAGGTGACTTGAGGACTCACAGTTGCAGTGACCTGTACATTGTTGCGTTGTGCGCGTTCGCGGGTCTGCGGCGCGGTGGCTGCGCTGCTTGCAAGCGACCTAAGAACCGCGGGCGCTCCTCGCCGCCACGCCGCTACACCCAACCCATCCGCCCCCCTCTCTCCACACACACACACACACACACACACACACACACACACACACACACACACACACACACACACACACACACACACACACACACACACACACACACCTCCACCCCGCAGGTGTTCGCCTACCAGTTCTATTCCTCCCGCGGCGACGAGTGGGCGGCGGAGGCGGCGGCGGCGCACGAGGAGGTGGCGGAGGGCTGGCAGGACAACCTGGCCTTCATGGCCTCCGCGCAGGTGGGGCCGGCTGCGGGGGGGGGAGGGGCGAGCTGTCCATGTGGCAACATGTTTTTGCAGGGGAGGGGGGTTGCAAAGATGATATATAGAAGCGTAGTGGGGGGTGGGTTGCACGGATGTGACGTGTGCCTGTGTGGACGCTTCATTTGGAAACTTTGTGCGCACCTGCCTCTTACCATTGCTCTCAGACACACACGCACCCGACACACACGCATGCACGTACGCAGATCGACGCCATGGCCCGCTGCATTGCGGCCACTCTGCCGCGAGCGTGAGGAGGGCCGCCCCCGCACCGCCGCACGCCTATCTGCGGAGAGCTGGTGGACAGGCAGGCAGGCAGGCAGGCAGGCGGGCAGGCAGGCAGGCAGGCAGGCAGGCAGGCAGGCAGGCAGGCAGGCAGGCGGGCAGGCAGGCGGGCAGGCAGGCAGGCAGGCAGGCAGGCAGGCAGGCAGGCAGGCAGGCAGGCAGGCAGGCAGGCGGGCCGGCGGGCGGGCGGGCGGGCAGGCAGGCAGGCAGGCAGGCAGGCAGGCAGGCAGGCAGGCAGGCAGGCAGGCGGGCAGGCAGGCGGGCAGGCAGGCAGGCAGGCAGGCAGGCAGGCGGGCAGGCGGGCAGGCAGGCAGGCAGGCGGGCAGGCAGGCGGGCAGTACTGACGGCATGTGTTGCGCCGCCGGAGCTACCCGCCGGAGCTACCCGCCGGGGCTACCCGCCGGACCATGTTGTGTTGTTTTCGTTGTTTTCGGGCCGGAAGCGGCCGCAGCCTGACGGACCGCCTGCGATGACGTCGAGCCAGCTGATTAGCTCAGTGCTCATTCCCCCGCGCGCGCGTGCGCACGTCGAGCTGCTGCGTGGCGGCTCTGGCGGCGGCGCCAGAGATTGGATCACATGTTGCGACCCAGACGGATTGTGGGTGCATGCGTAATTCATAGCAGAAGTTGTTGCGGGCAGCAGGAGTTGTGGCACCATGGGCGACACTGGCCTTTGCCCAATTGTAGTGTACATACGCCGCAGGCGCGGCGCCGTGACATGGGTGTGGGATGCATTTTGGGTGGTCAAGTGAACGCAGTACTGAGACTTTGAGTTGCACTGCTAAGACCGAGGGATGTCGCACTGTTGCAGATCTGCAAGGCTGGGTTCAAAGACACCAGTTGCCACGATGGATGCATGCAATGGGAGCGGCGCGCACCGCTGATGGGCGCGGCAGTCCGCGGATTGATACCATGTTTTAGCACGGATGTACCGTATGTGGTTGCCTGTACGTGGTAGCTTTCCTTGCTATGCACGTGGAGCCAACGCTCCAGCATTGCCTTTCTTTGTAGATTGTATGATTGCTACGCCCCTATCCTAGCCCAACTGAGAACGAGGTAGAGGCCGTGGGTAGAGGCCTATGCCTGCCTTTGTGGACGAGGGAGTGGAGACTCGGGACACTCGGGGTGGGCACAGTGTCGCTGTGGCGGAAGGCAGCACACCGAGCATATCCAAGGCCGCGTCACGCCAGCATGCTTTAGTCGGACTGCAGGCGGCGCTTGCTGGATGTCCGCTGGTGACGGTATGCTCAATTGAAAGGCGCGTTCATCTAGCGCGCAGGAAATGTCGAGCGCGGGTGTCATCGGGACTTCGAAGCGGGTCCGGTCGACTTGGACTGACCATGCATAGGTGGTCATAGCGAAACAATTCACAGTAATGCAGCTGCACATGGAGGACATCTGGCGAGAAGGGCGCGCGGGCCATCCGAATGCACGCCCCACCTGCCCGGGAAGCTGCCGTGTACGGGAATCGTCCCAACTTCTGTCAGGCGAACCCGGCCGGCGGCCGGCGCAGCGTATTTCAAGCACAGCTGGGCGACAAAGAAGCAGAAAACCAATCAACACATTATTTACGCACTTTGAAGCGCAGCAATTCAAGCCCGAACGTTTATTGCCGACCATCCCCAACTTCCATCGCCTTTATCGCCGACGTCGCCAACATGAATTTAGCAGCCACAAATTGCATAGCTTTAGTTTGTGTGTGCCTGGCGATCGCGGCGCCAACCCACGCGGCCGCCGCAGGGACTGGCGCGCGGCCCGATTCAGTCGCCACCTTCCTGCGTGGCGGCAACTTACCCAGCATGGGCGACATAAGTGAGTATTCGATGGCCCGGGATGTTGCGTCGCGGTGAGAGTCTGGCAGGCGTAATCACAGTGGCTTCGGCTCACGGTGCGCAGCATCGAGGGAGGATGGCAGCGAACACGGGGGATGGCGGGTGTCCCCGGGGCCAGATTCCTCGGACTGTCCCTTCGCTGTTAGCGGAGTGCTTTCGTAAACGCGAACCATCCATGCGGTGATGGACGGGTAGGGAGTAAGGGTCCTCCAGTTAGCGGTCACCAGTAGTGTCAGCGCGCTGCTGCGTGCCGATTCAGGCCGCGGAGCACCTGGTTGGTTGGCAGGCAGGTGCCACCGAAGTCGCTGAACCCACTCGCGGCTTCGCTTCCCCTTCATCAGTGATAAGAGTTCCTTTTGGTGCTGTGCATGCTGCACCACGCAGGTGCAGTGGCAGAGACTTCATCCGCCATCACTGCTCGTGCCGCAGCCGCGACCGCCCGGCCGCTGCAGCGCTTGCTGCAATCGGGCCCAACGCTGGCCTTCACGTGCGGCGGGCTCTTCCCTCCGCAAAACTGCAAGCCCTCGCCGCTCTTCGGGGACAGCTTGGACTGCAGTCTTGCCTCCTGCCCGCTGGAGCCCGCGGATGCCACCACGTTTGAGGACTGCGTCTGCGCCACGAACTGCCGCGGCGCCGTCATGGTCACTCAGTGCGCTGTGGGCTACAGCCGGTGCCACCAGAGCTGCGTGCCGTCGACGCAGGCCGGCTGCCCAAGCTCGTGCTACTTCCATGTAAGCATGGGGTTGAACGTGGGAGTAAAACTGTACACGTTGGATGCAGCGGCTGGCGATTCTGAAAGGCTCCCTGCCGCAGCCTGCCGTTTGCGTTGCCGCCGCAACAAGCAAGTAGCACCTTGAGACCCCGACCCTCACGGGCTAACTCGTGTGCGTGGGCCCCCTCCCGCTCCCTGTCCACCCCTGCAGATGGGATTCTACACCTTCTGCAAGTGCACACCGGTCGAGGCCACGGATTGCGGGCGGTCGGTGGTCGACGGCGTCAAGCAGACGTACCTGCAGCTGTGCGCCAAGCTGCCGCGCCGGGATGGCGGCAGCGACACCGCATCGCCGCCCCAAGCTTGGGAGCCTACACCCGAACCCATCCAACCAGAGCCGGAGTCGTCCCCAGAGCCGGAGCCGTCGCCAGCGCCGGAGCTATCACCGGAGCCGGAGCCGTCCCCAGAGCCGGAGTCGTCCCCTGAGCCGGAGTCATCCCCAGAGCCGGAGCCTGCCCGCTCTCCCTCTCCCTCGCCCGCTACCTTTCCTACATACAGGCCATCGCCGTCACCATCCCCCTCACCCAAGCCGTCGCCCTCCGTAGTCCATCGGCCGCCGCCCCCTTCCCCCGGCAACCCCGAGCCTGATGCCTTCTTTGCGTCGCCTCCGGGATGGGAGGACGCCTCTCCGCCGCCGCCATCTCCGCGGCCCTCGCGCCCGCCGCTTCCCAGCCCCAAGCTTGCGTCGCCTCCCAGGCCCGGCCCCTCCCCTACCCCTCCCAGTCCTGAGCCTCCTGTTCCGCCTCAGAGCCCGCCGTCCCCGGATCCACCATCTGCCGAGCCCCCCAGCCCGGAGCCGCTCAGTCCCAAGCCGCCCAGCCCCGAGCCGCCCAGCCCCGAGCCGCCGTCACCTGAGCCGCTGCTGCCGCCCCAGAGCCCCAGCTATGGCCAGCCCACGCCGCCCCCTTACTACAGCTCTCCTCCCCCGTACGGTTCTTACCCGCCTTCGCCAGTGTACGGCCCGTACGGCGGAGAGCAGCTGCAGCCACCTCCGGCTTATGGATCTTACGCTGGCTCGCCTTCGCCTGCGTATAGCGGCTATGGCTCGCAGCCGCCTCCTGCGCCAGCTTATGGGTCTATGGACGCCAATCGCCCGCCGCGCCCGCCTCGTGAACCCCACGCCCGGTCACGCCCCGTGCCGCAGTAATGAGGGCTGCCGGCTGCGCGCCGTGCCTTGCATGTGTCTTGCATGTGTATCAGGGCGCAGGCAACATGAGGAGTCCTCATGCTGTGTGCGTTAGAGGAAACGGTGAACACGCAAAGGCCGTGTGTGGTAGTGCATTGAATGTGAAGGATTGGGCATGACGGAACTTGATGTGCACGCTTCATCTGTCTTCATCGGAACGCGGCCTGGGTAGCAGGCTTGTAGCAGCAGAAATGTACATACAGGGATGTTACTCGTGCTTACATATAGCTCTGGGGTGGTTTCGTAGCGCCCCCATGTCGTAGCGGCCAGGCCCGTGCACTCCAGAGATTCATTTGTGCTGCGGCATGATTTCGGGCTGTACATACCAGATACATACCATATTTATCCAAGAATTCACAACGGACGATGCGTACAGGATTCATTGTCAACGTGGAATGCGTTCATCCAACAAAGGAACTGGCCGGGAAGCCGTGCGGGAAGCGCGGTTGCCCTTGCCGGGAAGGGACCCTCTGGGACCCTTCATGACAGGTAGCGCTCCGGCGTGTCTGGGCGTGTAACACTCGAACTCCTGCTACACGAGTCTAACTGCGACCAAGCGATATCGGATAACAGTTCAGTCAGCTATCAGGTACACAAACGGCAACTGCGTTGCAGCGCGCACGCAGCCAGGCGGGGCTCGGGTTCGACAGGGTTCGCTGGGGTTCGTGCCAGTCGATGGAGACAGGCACGCTCTTCTATGCGTGGAGCATCTGATTGCCGCATTACGTAGCAACGTAGTCATATTTGTGCATCCTTTTGGCTTAGCTTTTGACACACATTCGCCGCGACTACACCGCCAGCTTATCGATTGCGTCCTCACAACCACTCAATTCGCTCGCTGCACATTTTGCGCCCGCGCTCTTCACGAGCTAGCTCGCGACGTCCACACCATATAGTGCACAACTGCGACATTAAGCGAGTCGGCCTCAAACTCACCCGGCCTCGGGCGACACCCGCGATGGCGCCGGTTGCGCATGCGCACGCCGTGTCCTCGCCGTCCGCTCTCGCGCCCAGGTGTCGCAGTTTCAGCGCTAGGCCGGCGCCGTCAGCTCGTGGCACCACGGCGTCGTGGCGCGGAGCGGCTGCGCGGCCAGCGTTGGCGGGCGACGCCGCTGCCAGCGCCCGGTCCACGCCTTTAGTGCACGCCCCCGCTTCCACACCCCAGCCCTCAGCCATCGAGGCGTCGCGAGGAGTTCAGGGGCCAGCAGCACCCCCGGGCCTCGCGCCAGAGCTCAGGTCGCTGCTCCTGTCGGCAGCTGCCAGCCTGCCGGGCACGCTGCTCGCAGCAGCTGCGTGCTCTGCCGCCGAGCTCTCTGCCGCAGCACCGGTCGCGCCGCCCGCGGCAGCAGCCATGGTGTTTGAGCCGCAGGCGCCCGACGCGAGCGTGCTGGCGGCCCAAGCGCTGGTGCTGCTGCTGACGGCGGGAGCGGGCGCGTACTGGTGGTATGTGGTGGTGCCGACCGAGCGGGCGGCGGTGGGGCGCAGCAAGCGGCTGGGCGCGCTCAACAGCTATCTGGGCGAGCTGGAGGCGCCGCAGGCGACGCAGGAGCGCAAGTGAGCCGAGTGCAGGATTTGGGGGAGGGGCGGGGCACGAGGGTCGGCGGGAGTGAGGGTGCGGGTTGGGTACGTGGGATGGCAGGTGCGGTGGCGTGTGTACGGGGGCGGGGGCGGGGGCGGGTGGAGCGGGAGAACAAGTTGGGGCTGGGCAGAGCAGCAACACTGACACGGTAAGTGCATGGCATGGCACGGCACGGCACGGCGGTTTGGTCCCGCTGTTGGCTCAGCCTCCCATGCCCAATACGTTTCCCCCTCAGACTGGAGCGCTGGTTCTACACCGACTGGCTGCAGCAGCGTGAGAAGCGCCGGCAGCGGCTGGGCAAGCCCGCGGCCCCTGCCGCCGCCAGCGCCTCTTCCGCCAGCGCCTCCCCTAGCGGGAACCCCAACCCGGAGGACCCGTACATCCGTGAGAATGCGCCGTACAATGACGACCTGCTGCGGCCCACCGTGGACACGCCCACGCCTCGCTTCCTGTCCCTGGACAATCCGCTGGTTGCCACGGCGGCGCTGCTGACAGCGGTGGGAGTGGTGTCCACGCTGCTGCACGGGCAGTGAGTTTCGGTGTCTTGGGCCGCAGTATGGCGCAGTTTGGGGTGCAATCTCCACACTTGCCAATGTCAAGTTGATGATTATTCAGCGAAGGCGGTGCGGGTGTGGTCAGTGTTGGTGTGGTGGTGGGCGGGCGGAAGGACAAGGCGACGGCAGACCCGTGTAGGAGTGCGGGAGCTATGGGTATGTTGCGCTGGCTGGCGCGCGGGGGTGGGAGCTTGGAATGAGAGCTCCTGTGGTCGGGGGCAGTGGACGCATGGCCTGGGCAGATCGCAGGAAGGGTCAGGGGAAGAGTTGTGAGCGACAATGCGGGGGCCGCGGGTGGGAGTGTGGACCTCATCGCCACTTTCGTGTGGAATACTGTGTAAGTAGGGGGCGGCCCCTTCGGATGCGAAGAGGCTGGAGAGCGGTATCCAGCAGCAGTATGGTCCGGGTACCCTGCGGCACGTGCGCGGTCGGGCGGCCGGGCGGCCTGCGGGTACACAGCTGCTTGCCATGCCGACGTGACTGCTGGCGGAGACTGCTGGGGCGAGGGCGGTTTCCCGTCGGGCCGGATATGGTCCCTCTTGACCTGGGTACGGGGCATGCTTGCGTGGTCGGACTGTAATGGTGCATTCATATCGCCGTGTAGAGTTTGGCTACCCAGCCCGGGACGTGGCAGTGCCACTGGCACAGCCGCACAGTTGGGGCGCATAACCCTTCCGGCTAGGATGGGACCTGCTGTTGGCGTGTCACAATCGCCTGCTGGCGTGAGGTCTCGTGTAACAAACGCAGGTTTGGACCGTGTGCCTGGTGCGTGCAGCTGGCGGTTCGTGGAACAATGCACGAGGGTTGTTGTCCGACTTGTTCCTTACTTGCCTTCATGTCTACTGCCAATGTTCCAGTAAGCCATCTGCCCGTGTGTCCGAAACCGCTGTTCACCCAGCTGTTCAGATACCCGTACAGCCCCATTGACGCGGAGGAACACATATTGGAAACGCGTTGACTTACACCAGGTTGGGTTTTTTCTTCTCGGAGGGGGTGAGACATCTGATGAATGATAGCATCCGATCTCTCCAGTGTCAAGTAACCGTGCCTAACCCTGATGCCTAGGGTATTGTACACGGTGATGCCTCGTGTAAACGGGGCTAATTATTGTGAAGTCACGCGCATGGAGGGAAACCAACAAGCAGCCTATATACAAACGCAAACGCGCATAACTGAACACTAGCAAAACTGAGACTATCAGCCTCAAAGAATGTTCCGTCATGCGATCACGCTTGGCTTAGCCACACACCACAAACAACACACTCTCTTCACTCATACGACAAAACATACACACAGCTCAGATCATCGAGCAACTCCATTTACACGGAGCGCTTGTTGGTGGGCTGGAAGTCGCGAGCAGCCTTGGGGCGCTGGACCAGGAAGCCCATGATCTGCACCTGCTTGGCGTTGTCGAAGGCCACCAGGCGCACGTAGGCATCGGGGAAGGCCTTGGTGCAGGCGACGATCTCGCGCAGCACCTGCATGGGGTCGCGGCAGCCGAACATGGGCAGCTTCCACATGGTCCAGTAGCGGTTGTCGTAGTACAGCTGCGAGGGGCAGGGGAGACAGATGGATTCCGTCAGTATTCAAGCAACCAAGACAGCTTAGCTGCACGAGGAGCGTGAAGGCTTCCAGCCTGCTGTTTGCACAGCCAAGCACGGAACCCCCGATTGGGGTCGACACCCCGTGTGCCACCAGCTGCAGTTCGTGCACGGCGCCCCGACTCACGCAAGACACGCTGCCGAAGCGGACGCACGACTCGTTGGACACGTAGGCCTTGTCGGCCTCAGCGAACTCCAGGCAGGGGATCCAGCCTGAAAGCCAAGCACAAAAAGCCAGCGCAAGCGGATAAGATTGCAAGTCAAGCAACAATACTGATCTGATCGCAGCGCTCGACCATTCATTCGAGCCAGGAGCCATCATACTGAACTAATGCGAAACAGCCTTCAAGAGCACGTTTGTCGGGGAGGGACAATGCCCGCTTCGAACAATCGGAAGTAGCCAACCTTCCAACCCAGATGGCCAGCCACGCCCGACCCTGTTCTGCAACACCAGTAATGCTCAGGATGCTCGCTCACCGTTGGCGACGATGTAGTCGACCTGGGCGGCGATCTGCTCGTCGGTGAGGGGGGGCAGGTAGGAGAAGGTCTCGAACATCCTGCGAAAAGACAGCGTAATGCACATGTTTAGCGAAGGAGGACAAGGGAGGACAAGCGAGGTGCTCGCTGGGCTGCACCCGGTGCAAGCGCAATTGCGACGCCGACTTGCACAGTCGTCCCTCAGCTCTGCTGCGCCCGCTCGTCGACTCACTTGTTGTTGACCGGGGTCCAGACCATCATCTGGTTGGCCTGAGCCGGGGCAGCCACGGGGGCAGCCTTGACGGCGGGCTTCAGCGCGGCCATGGGGCGCACGCTGGAGCGGGCCGGGCGGCACACGGCCGCGGAGACGGAGGACTTGGCAATGACGGCGGCCATTTTAGATGTTTGAGAAAGTGGTCGAATGAACAAGTAAGTTCTTGGGACAAAGACTTGGTGCGCTCTCGACGGCGTTTTCAATCCCCGCCCGCGATGACCCGTACGGCAAGCTTATCCGACTCCGGCTTTCGCACGACCGCCCGAGCGAGCGGGCTTCATCCGCTTCCGGATTGCTTTTTGCGGTAATGCGTGTCATTTGCTTGTGCTGCGTAGTTCAGATAGCGCGCGGCAGGCCTGTTTTCGCGGGTCGTCTAGTCGCCGCTGACTTGATACTTTGCGAATCGGGGCACGCTTTGAAGTTTCCGCGCGTGTTTTGTCCACAACTTTTATGTCGAGCTCGTTATTGCTTGTGACTTGGCTTCGTAAGCCCTCGCGGCCGTTTTGCAAGCGACATGTCGGCAATTCAACTTGAGTTTGAACACGCGACGGGCCGTAATCGCGCTCCGAGTCCGCTTTGATGGATTGTGATGCTCTTAAGATAGTCACAATGTGGGCTAGCCCGGCGTGCGGAACAACGCCGATCGGACCCGGCGCAGCTGAAGCTCGTGCTTGCGTTCGAACACTTGGCGCGGGGAGAATGCAAGCGAGCAGGCAGGAACGGAGTTGCGCGTGCGCGACGATTCGTTTGAATTGCGCCGCCGCAATAACGTTCAACGGTCTCGTGGTAGGATTCGACTTGCAATTGTCGGGCTCGACGCCTTTCGTGGAGACACAGGCGCCGAGCCGGGGCAGGGGAATGCAATACGCATGTGTGAACGCACCGGAGAACTGGGAGCTGGGAAGGCGGGTCGTAACGGAGAAACGTGGGTGCAAGCGCCGACGCAGCATCCTCCGGGAGGGGAAGTTTGGCAGTCGCTGGGACTCGCGGGAACTAATTCGAAGCCCAGGGCGCTGCGTCTCTTTGGGAGCGTGCATATGGGCTGCCGGGAGACTCCTGCGCGGCGCCTGTGAGACCGCACCGGGTGTGGGAGGGCGGCACGCGACCGGGGCATGTCCCGAAGGGAGTCAGTGGGAGGGAGGGAGGAGGGGTGCAATCTGCCGACAGGAAGGTCAAGACAATATGAGGTTCGAGGGGAAACATCACGCTACACGTGCTGTATGAATGGCGGGACGGCATCATGTGGACAGCGGGGTGCCGCGCGCGTGTGGGGAGTGGACATTCGCAGGGGGGCGCACGCAGGGTGGGCGCAGGCGTGGGGGTGTCCAGTGGCCGTCGCAGCAACAAGTTGCGGCATGGCGCGCCCCGCGATGGCTAGTCTAGCAAGTGGATGGTTTCCGCGGGGGACTGTTTCGGTGCGGGATTTGGATGGGTTCCCACTATCGGCCATTCGGCCTGGCATGCTGGCGAATGGCTGTTCCCGGGCGTAGGAGTCACCTCCAGCACGGGCACAGTAGTCTTCAGGCTTTTGCATGGCCACAGTTGTGCGCACGCCCCCCTGCGTAGGGTCAATTATTATCGAGGGCGCTGGCAGAGACGGGACGACCTGGCGCCTCGCCTCGCGACGCAGGGCCGTGCACGGGCCCCTGACCTAGCCCCTCTCTCCTATCGCCCCTCCCTCACCCCCACCCTCGCCCTCCGGCGGCCAGAGGTGCTGGAGGCGCAACTTGCCATAGCACGAGCTGCCGTATTCAAGTTGTTGGCGTCAGCTCGCTGGACCTACATGCCGCAACCGCATGCAGGGGAACAGTGTTGCGCGAGGCCGCATGCAATGGCGGAAGGCGCTGGGGGGGGGGGGGGGGGGGGACGGGAGGAGCGTGGATGCGGAGAGGCCGAAAGCGTGCGTGACCGGAGACCCACCGTACCTGCTACTTGCTTTTGCTTGCGCCTCGGCTGGGCGTAGCCTGTTTCACGGGACTTGAGGTTCAGCTACTTCCCCTTGTTCGCCCTGTGCCAGCGCACCCACCGTACGATCACTAGTGACCAGCAGCGACAGTGTGACGGGTCCATCGGGCCAGGACCAGACCCAGTGCCCGTATCATGTAGATGGCTTTTGGCCCCCAGCGTCTACACAGCGTAGATGACCCCTCCCGCGACATCTACGCCCGGAAAAATTTTCCTAGGGGCACGCCCCCAAACCCCCAAACCATCTACGCTCCCTGTCTAAAATGCCGCCAAATCCGCCCAAAACGTCTACGCTCCGTAGATGCGCGGCCCCAGACCCCAAAATGTTTTCTCCGCCTTCGGCGGATTTGGGGCAAATTTCTACAGCGTAGATGGAAGATACGGGCACTGGCTCCCAGACCCAGCAGTCAAGAAACAATTTGCGACAGCAGACAGGAGCGCGCGGTTGGCCTAATGCCGGAGTTACTGTACCGATGCGGCCAGGGCAGTGCCCGTATCTTCCATCTGCGCTGTAGAAATTTGCCCCAAATCCGCCGAAGGCGGAGAAAACATTTTGGGGTTTGGGGCCGCGCATCTACGAAGCGTAGATGTTTTGGGCGGATTTGGCGGTATTTTAGACAGGGAGCGTAGATGGTTTGGGGGTTTTGGGGGCGTGCCCCTAGGCGGGGCATAGATGGCGCGGGAGGGGTCATCTACGCTGTGTAGACGCCGGGGGCCAAAAGCCATCTACATGATACGGGCACTGCTGGGAGCACGGTCTGGGAGGTTCCTACACACTACGGGACTTCGCCAAGTGAATGCACACGCGCTTACAAGGAAGATGTGATTGATGCGGGAATTTTTGGAGGACTAGGGATAGATTTGATGCCGAGGCCCCTGAGGAATGGGATAGATGCTTTTCGACGCATGCAAAACTTGATTAACCACCTGCCTGCGGGATGGACAGAAGCGGCACGAACAGGCATGGGACTAAACCAGGATCAAGCATACACGGAAATGATTGACCATATAGTGGGGTGCCTTGGATGGAAGATGAACAATCAACCAATTCCACTGGCGACCGTTTCGGTGAAGCAGGCCACGTACCTGCAGATGCGTGAAGCGTTTGGGAAACTAGCAGAAAAACATGCTGATTTTGTCCACGAGGCTAAGGGTGGTAACGTAGGTGATATAGTGATGGCGATAGAGGACAAGGAACGCATCTCGAGCACATATGAACGCTTGTGGAAGCTTAAATGGGAAGCAGAGCAGAAAGAAGCCTTCTGGAGGCTAGCAGTGGATGGATTCCCAGGCTTCTCGATGCACAGAGGGCAAGGTCATAAATGCCCATGTGGGGTGACGGATGCGCAGTCTGACCGCGCACACCATTTCAGCACGTGCACAATTGCTAGCACGCTACGGCTGCATATTCAGGAAGCGACAGACATAGGTGATGAGGATCACATAATTGAGTTGATAGTGGAGCGTAAGAATCTGTGGCTAGTAATACCGCCACACGAGGCTATCCAGCAACCCATCTGGGACGTTGTATGCCTGGCTGCGATCTCTGCCATGGAGTACGGTAGGAGGCTATTGTTTGCCTCCAGAGGGGAACAAGGCAAGGTAGAAGAAACAGCGATTAGCAGGATTAAAACGCAAGTTATAGCAGACTTTTGGGAGCGTTTGCAGACGTATGTGAGCCTGGGCATCAAGCCAAGGGGGTGGGACGAAATCCCACCAGGCCACCCTTGGATTGAAAGAAGGGAAGACGGGAGTATGTGGATCAATAAGCCGACTTTCATTACAGTTGAAGAGGAAGGAGATTGAGTTTAGAAGATGGTGGCGCTCCCATGGGAGCAAGGCCTATTAGCCCAAGGCGCAGAGTAGGCTGTCGGCGCTGCAGGTGGCGCGCCCCTGAGGTCTAGAGCAGGGCGTCCGTACTAGTACGTGCTCGCTGGCTCGTGAGCTGCGTCAGCAGGTCCCTCCTGTAACCAATGCAATCTTCGCCAACTTGCCCCGCTTGCACAGTCCCATTGAACCCAGCCACCCTGCCCCAGGACAAGCCTAGAAAAGCCTGGACAGGACAAGGGACAGGGTGGACAGGACACGGGGCACGGTGGACAAGGTGGACAGCCAGCAGGGTGGACAGGCGCAGGGTGGCGAGGATACAGGCACTTCGCTAACAGGCGTTCAATGGTGGCGTTCAATGATACAGAGCAAGCGGGGCAACCGGGCAAGTTGGCGAAGTCCCGTTAGGATACAGGCCTGTCATGGTGCGCGCGCCCGGGGGGGGCGGGACTTGCGCCGTGGCCGTGTGTGGTCGATGGGACAGGGCAAGGGGATTAGAAGAGGCGCCCCAGCTGTGTGCGCTTGGTCCAGTGCATGGTGCTGCGGGCGGGGCTTCTAGTTCCGGCTTGGACTCGCTGTGCCCCCGTGCCACCACCACGTACTGTTCAAGGCTGGACCCTTACGGATGCCTTTCGTCGGACTTCTTCGCGTCTGCAAACTGCGCCCCGTCTTACGCGCCGTCTCCTGTCACTCAGCTGCTGGGTGCGGGGTTGCCCATGCTCGTGGCGAAGTGCTTGGTAGCAAGTGCAAATTATGATCGGTCGAGTCGTATGCTTTGCTGGAACCCCAAAAGGACAGTCCGTAGTAGGTGAAGCCCATCCACTGAGACAGAGAGGATATATGGGCGAAGGGATTTTTGGCCGGATGCTGTGGCAAGCTTCGAGTTACTGTCCACGCTGTATCCCAGGCAGCTGCTTCACACATACGTGTACCCTTCACCAGCTGTTCCCACAGGGCTTTTTATGTGTTGAAAAAGACTGATCAGCACGAAACGGGGAGCTGAGCTACCGCTTCAGCACTTGAGAGCAGTATCTTCCATCCACCGCCGTCCGTCAGGGGGCATGGCTCAAATCCGAGCGCCTCCATTTACACGGAGCGCTTGTTAGTGGGCTGGAAGTCGCGAGCAGCCTTGGGGCGCTGGACCAGGAAGCCCATGATCTGCACCTGCTTGGCGTTGTCGAAGGCCACCAGGCGCACGTAGGCATCGGGGAAGGCCTTGGTGCAGGCGACGATCTCGCGCAGCACCTGCATGGGGTCGCGGCAGCCGAACATGGGCAGCTTCCACATGGTCCAGTAGCGGTTGTCGTAGTACAGCTGCGAGGGGCAGGGGAAACAGATGGATTCCGTCAGTATTCAAGCAACCAAGACAGCTTAGCTGCACGAGGAGCGTGAAGGCTTCCAGCCTGCTGTTTGCACAGCCATGCACGAACCATCATCATCGTGAACCCCGAGTGGGGTCAACACCCCGTGTGTGCCACCAGCTGCAGTTCGTGCGCAAGGCCCCGACTCACGCAAGACACGCTGCCGAAGCGGACGCACGACTCGTTGGACACGTAGGCCTTGTCGGCCTCAGCGAACTCCAGGCAGGGGATCCAGCCTGAAAGCAAGCGAGGTGAGGGGAAACAGCAGAGGGGTAAGTACAGGGCAAAGACACGGCCAGGAAAAGGATAAGGGGCGACCTGACCGAGGCCGCGGCCAGCTGCAGCAACCCATTTAACGTGAACTGGCTGTTCAAAGCTCCAGGTGCAGCACGAAATGATCACAGCGGTCGGTGGCCCAAATTGAAGACAGAAAGCGTGTCGAGCTGGCGCCGCGATGCAAGCAACGCCGTTGGGCCCCGAAAGCCACGACCTAGTGCGGCATTGCTACTTATGCATGAACGGCTGTAGATAGCTTGCCCGCAAGCCAGCTTGCTCACCGTTGGCGACGATGTAGTCGACCTGGGCGGCGATCTGCTCGTCGGTCAGAGGGGGCAGGTAGGAGAAGGTCTCGAACATCCTGCGAACAAGGAAAGCAAGAAACGGTCAGACGAGGCCAGAAGCCGGGGAGACGGGGCTGGACGATAGCATGCGGGCGTTGCAAGTCAACCCCTGCAAGCACGCGCCCGAACAACGTTTGCTGCGCCCGCTCGTCGACTCACTTGTTGTTGACCGGGGTCCAGACCATCATCTGGTTGGCCTGAGCCGGGGCAGCCACGGGGGCGGCCTTGACGGCGGGCTTCAGCGCGGCCATGGGGCGCACGCTGGAGCGGGCCGGGCGGGCCACGGCCGCGGAGATGGAGGACTTGGCAATGACGGCGGCCATTTTAGATGTAAGAGTTACTTCTCGACCAAAAGGTGAAGAAGCTGGGCAGGGCGAGACTCTATTTAACGGACTGGGCCATGGCACAGCTCCAGGGCCAGCCCTCATGCAAGATGGCGCAAGCTCTTTCTGGGCCAGGAGGGTTCCGGATAAGGGATGCAACAGTTCAAATGCATTATCTACGGTGCCCTCGAACTGGCCTTGCGCCTCCTGGCGCACCAGGGAGGACAGGCTTGCATGCGCAGTGTGAATGCGGCAGCGCTGCTCGCTCTCACTAGTGGCTTGGGCTGTTTCAGGACCGCGCGACGTTGTGTGAAGGTCCTTTCCGTTCAAAGAGCGTCCGACGAGCTAGGCCGGGCGTTCAAACCGTAGCGTGACAACTGATATCGGCGCTGTGGCAGCTTCCGACGCGCGATACACGCCAACGGTCAGCAATCACAACTTCATGCATATTGATGGCCTCCGGGGCATCTGGGCCGCGCTCGCGCGCCGGAATTTACGGTCAGAATGAAGGCCGCGGGCACTACGTTGCAATCTTCCGCGTCGCCAATGCAGTTTCTTGTCAGTTTCGGCACCAAGGCGTATCTTCAGAGTACCAACTGCAGTTTCACGGGGACAGCGCCGCAGTATGTGGCTTCCTCTGGCCGGCGCTCGCGGCGATCGGGAGATGGGTGTTGCCGCCCGCTTCGGCTTGCCGCGCGGGGCGGCTAGATTGCCGCTGGTTTTGTTGCCGAGTGCGCAATCACTTGGCAGATCTCGGGGGTGGTCTCGTGACAGTCGGATGGCCGGCGACGATCGTCGGTGCGAGTCAGGACTCCACGGGGCGACAGCTATGTCCGTGGAATGATGGGCTGCCGTTATTGCTGGGGTGGGCAGGGGGGAAATGTATGCAGGTGGCTGTAGTGCACGTGTCAGGCCCAGGGTTGACAGAGCAAGCCCAGGGTGGACACAGCGAATGTGCAGTTGCACGTGGCTGGGTGGACACAGGCTAGGCTGGGCTGGAGACACGCAGCCTTGGTGGACATGGATGGGTGACGGGCTGGAGACTGCACTTGTATGCGGCGGATTCCCAGCACGGAAGCGGGCGTGACCTAGTGCAGTAGGCTGGGGGCGCGTTCGCGTGGAGTACGCTGTGCACGCGGCGCGGCCACCCTGCCGCCAGGTTTGCGTTCCGGCAAACAGACAAACAAGCTAGGGACACTTCTTCCCTCCTATGACAGCTTGGCGTCACGGATTGGCGTGACGGAGGTGTTGGCGTTACACAGGGCATACCATGTCGTGTGCGCATACCCTCAACCATCACGAAATGCGCTCCTGGAACTACGATATGCACTCTCCTCTGTTTCGCAGATCAGGATGCAGAATTCACGGAGCTGCGGCGCAGCAGGCACTCCACAGCACACCGCATCACCCCGCATCGCAAGCCTGCAAGCTGAAGGCGTGAGCTGTGCGCCGGCCAGAATAATCTTATAAAGCCGGGCATGCCAATCGGCTGCTAACTCTCTGGTCCTGTCATGCGCCGCCTTCCTGCCGGGTAAGTGCACGCGCATGGCGGTGGAAACCGTGCGCGTGCGACGTGCGGCCAGCTTCACTCCCTTCTACTCACGACCCCCCGACCTCCACACTGCACTGCTCTCTCCTGTCGACTTCCGTCGCCACATCGGCACCAGCCTACACAACGCGCGGTGGCCCCGTCGCCAATGACCCCCTTCACATATGCCGCCAAACTGATGCGTCGTCCAATGCACACGTGGCTTGCCATCAACCATGTGCTCTTCATTCAGGAGGCCCTACTCGCGCTCATGGCAGGAAGTTGAGCAACATTTTTCCAAGTCCGCTGTCGCCTGAAACCCCGTGCCACAATATGTATTCGCGCCATTCGTCCAGTCCCGCTCCCGCACTCGGCATCGCAGTACTCATTGTATTGTGGTCTTCAACTTGCCGCATTGCTCAATCGGCCCGCGGCCGCCGTTCCGGCCTTGCCCTGTGCTGGATCCACGGCCGGCGGAATCCGCACGCACAGGCGTGCGCCCACATGGCCGGGTGACGGATCTTTCAGTTGCACATACTGCACAACGTATCTTCGCACTACACTTGCGGGTACGTGAAACCCGCGGCCCGGCAAGCAAGCACGCACCCGCTGCATCATGTCCTGAATCCGGGCGCCTGCCCTAAAGAAATACCACACACACACCGTACACCATCACCGTAAGCAACATAATCGACAAAACGGGGCCCAAGCTTTGCCGCAACGGCGGCGCGACCCGGCCCTATGGCCTCACCCAGTCATCCTGCGTCCCACAGCGGACCCCATGTGCACAGGCATCCGTTGGCCATGCCGCCTGCAGCGCTGCAGTCCGAAGCACCAGTTCTTACTCTCACGGAGAGCTTGAGAGGCTGGCGCCCTACTAAGGGCGCCGCGCTCACTGTAGCAAGCTTCCTTGTCCCGTAAGCTCGTGGATAGCACAAGCATTCCCCCATTCCAATGACGGCTTCTAGTGCACACTGTAGTTTCAACGAGCCTCCAATGGAGGCGCATCATATCATGATCACGCTGCACTGCATTATTCACAAAGCCGCCTGAGGGAGTTATGACGTTTCTTCTTCTCTTAACCTGCAATAATGGACCCAATCGCTGATCATGCAAATTACCGCCGGAAGACGCCCAGCAGGTTGAACGCGCGCTCCTTCTTGGACGCGGTCTCCTGCTCCGGCTGCTCCTCCTCCTCGGGCTCCTCCGCCACCTCCTCCGCCGGCTGCTGCTTGCGGCCGAGCAGGCCACCGAACAGCTGCTGCTTGGCGCCGTTGCCGTTGTTCCCGCTGCTGTTTCCGTTGCCATTACCGTTACCGTTACCGTTAGCGGCCTTGGCGGGCGCGGCCTTTCCGTTGCCGTTACCGTTGGCCTTGCCGTTGGAGCCGCCGCCAGATGCGGGCTTCTTCGCGCCAAGGATGTTGGGTATCTGCGAAGACACACGGCGGGCACAAAGGGCGGGCTCGTCGGTTCGAGTCGGACCGACGCCAGAGTCGCTACCGCTGCTGGTGGTGCTGCGCGCGGCCCTATGGACGGCCCCAGAGAGCACCAAGCCCCGGTCGCTGGCACGACCTCTCGAACGCTGACGCTAGACCCCGCGGCGACGCCCACCGGCATATTCGCACGAGGAAGCCGCCGCGGCTGGCTGGCTGCCCGATGGGCGCGCACAGGCACGAGCAATGCACCACACTCGGCTGCGCCCACGCCAGTCCGCACGCCACGGCCAACCGCCGGCCTAGCGCCCCGCCCGCACGCCCTGCTCTACGCCGGCAGCAGTGAGCGCGGCGCGCTCACCTTGACCTTGGCGTCCGCCCGGGCTCCAGCAGCTGCGGCAGCCGCGGCAGCGGCGGCGGCGGCGGGAGCGGCGGGCTTGCCGCCCTTTCCGCGGACGTTGTTGAGCGCGGAGCCGACCTGCATGGCGGATTGGGCCGCACCGGACGGAGTCTGGAAAGTGGGGGCGGCACAAGGTCAGGCAGGGGCTCGAGCTGCAGGTGCGGCCGGGGCCCTGGCGGTCGCCGGTGGGCCATGGCATGCGGTGCGGCGCCGCACTGCCGGAGCCGGCACCCCGTGGACCCCGGACCCCCTGGACCTCGCCCTGCGGCTCCAACAGCCCCCGCGCGCTCAAGTGCCCATCAAATCACTCCCAAACACACCGCCAGCACCTCCCCGTGCCCCTCGCCTTGCCATGTCCTGCCCATGCCTTCACCCTGTCCGCCGCAGCCTGCGCCCCCCGTCGCCACCGCTGCACACGTGAGCGCCGCCCCCATCTCCCATCTCCCCATCCCCAGCTCCCCAGCTCTCCAGCTCCCCATCCCCCCATCCCCCCGGTCGAGTCGCTTCGGTTTCTGGAATGAACTACGCCCATCCCCATCCCCCCATCCCCCCAGCCCCCCACCCCTCCATCACCCCAGCCCCCCAGCTCCCGCCGTGGACCCACCGACTCCGACATGGCCTCCCGCCGCTCCACCAGCCGCACGCGCAGCTCGCTCTGCCGCTCCTGCCACCAGGCGATGGTCTGGCTGCCCTCGCGCGGGGCCACCGGCGCCGGCTCCTGCAGGCCGAGCTCCTGCGCGGACACAGGCAGGAGCGGGAGGAGAGGGAGGGAGAGGGGCGGGAGGGGCGGTTAGGCGTTGCGCTCCGCGCCTCCTCGCCCACGCCTCGACCCGCTGCTTCCTGGACCCACACGCCCCCTCCCTACAGCACCACCCGCAGTCCCATACGCGCCACCACCCCGGGGGCTCCCGGCCGCCCGGGCCCCCCTGAACCACCTCTTGCCCGGCCCCTACCCACCCTACCCACTCCACCAACTGCTGAACCTGCCCTAACAACCCCTGACATCCCCCCCTCCATGGCCTCCTCCCCCCTTCCCCCCCTCCCCCCGCCTCCGGCGCCCCGGCCGCTCGCCCGCCCACCTCCATGAGCTGCGCCTCCGTCAGCGCGCCCTGGTTGGACTTGAGGATGGCCTCCTCCTGTTGTGTGTGCGGTGAGTGTGGTGGCGCGAGGGGACGGAGGGGCGAGGAGAGGGGTCAGCAGGGGCAGCAGAGCGGTGTTGAGAAGGGGCGCGGGGGCGGCGGGCGGTTGGGGGGCCCTGGGCGCGATGTGGCGGCGCCGGCAGCGGCCCACCGGTCGAGGGCGGACGCTGTGTCCTGGCCCCCTAGCCAAAGGCAAGCTCCGCAGTTCGATAACGCGGGCCGTCAGGCGCCCCCCGTCCCCTCCTGACCCCATGTGCACACACGCCACCTCTCCAACCATCCTTGCTGTCTACGCCACTACATTTCTATGTACCATCTTTGCAAACCCCCTCCATGTATGCGGCCCCTGCCCCTGCCACGGCGCCCCTGCCCCTGCCACGGCGCCCCAGCCCCCCTGCCCTTGCCCCTGCCCCCCTGCCCCCGCCTCACGCACCCACCCACCATGGACGCCAGGCCCGCGGCGTTGGCGGCCTGGCCCAGGCTCTTGCCGGCCGCCGTCAGCGCGGTGCTGGTGGCGGCGGCGGCGGTGGACACGGTGGCCTCGAAGGAGCCGCTGAGGCTGCGCTGCAGGCTGGCGGTGCGGCCGGGCGCCGACGTGAGCCAGGGGTGCGCGAGCACCTCCGAGGCCGAGGGGCTGCGGCGCGGCGCCAGGAGCAAGGCGACGGGGTTGCAGTGCCGGGAGTCAGGGGTATAGGTATCGGGCGCCGAGCAAAGCCGTGCTGCTTCAATGTTTGACCCGGGCACGGTTGCTGCTTCTCCCCCCTGGTCCCGCTTCCCGGTTCTTTCTGCGCTCCTCCAAGGCCTCTGGAGGTCTCGCGTGTGGTAGCCACCTCCCTTGGTCCCTTCCTCTCACCTGCCCTGCCTCTTACCCTACCTCCTACCCTCCCGCCCCTCCCCTCCCGCCCCTCCCCTCCCGCCCCCTCCCCTCCCGCCCCCTCCCCCGCCCTCCTCACCGGTCCGACGGCTTGTAGGCCAGCAGGCGCAGCAGCAGGTCCCAGCCCGTGCCGCCGTCCGCGTCCAGCGCCTCAAAGCCCGCCTCCAGCGACTCCGCCAGCGCACCCTTGGCGGCGGGCAGCTTCGCCTCCTCCTCGCGCCGCCAGGCGGGCAGGTCCCACTTGAGCTCCTGGGGGGGGGGATTGCAGAGATGTTGTGCACAGAAGGTTAGCAGGGTAGACAACAGGCGTAGGGAGGGGCCCCGGGGCGGTGGTGGGGGCGGTTGGGGTGGGGGCGGCACGCGTGCCCCCCCCCCCCCCGCTCCGCTTTTGCCCCACACTCAACTCCCCACGTTCCATCTCCCAGTTACCGTCCTTGCCTCCCCTCGACGCCCGCCCGCCCGCTCCCCTCCAACGCCCCTCCCCCGCCCCCCCCCCAACGCCGCCGCCCCGCCCACCCTTCCCCCCCTCCCCTCCCACCTGCAGGCGCTTGTTGAAGGCAATGAGGGCGTTGTCGTTGCGCAGGTGGGTGAACACCATCTGCAGCAGCGTGATGCCGCAGCTGTACATGTCGAAGCGGTCGGGCTTCTCCATAGCCCACAGGATGGGGCTCAGGAAGGCGGCCACGGGCTTGGGCGGCGGCTTGGGCGTCTGCGGGGTGGGCGGCAGACAGGGGGGGTGGGCAGGTGCTGGGCAGGTGGTGGGCAGGTGGTGGGATGAGGGGCGAGGGGCGGGGGGAGGATGTGTTGCCGCGGCAGCGCCAAGTCGAGTCGCCCGCCCACGGCCACGTCGGCGCCCGTCCGCCACACCAGCACCACCAACTGCGCCTGCTGCTGCCACTGCCACTGCTGCTACTGTCCTCCTGCTACTGCCACCGCGCCCGCCACTGCCGCTGCTACTGCCGCGCACCTGCGTGCTCATGATGTACTGCTGCGGCGGCGCGTAGCGAGGGTCCAGCAGGTACTCGTTGGGCACGTAGTTGATGCCGATGCGCAGGTCGGCGGCGGCGCCCAGGTCGATGAGCTTGATCTTCTTGTCGCGGTCGCTCACGATGCAGTTGGCGGGCTTGATGTCGCGGTGCACGATGCCTGAGGTGGTGGTGGTGGTGGTGGTTGGTGGTGGTGGTGGGGTTGCAATCAGGGTTGATTTTGACGAGATGGGGCGTCGTTACTACTCCAAACGCCCACCGTCCTCCAACCCGATTCACCGCCCAGCGCCCGCCCCCTCCCCAACCGTCACCAACCGCCACACGGACGGCTGCCTCTCAACCCCGCCCAGCCCACCCTGTCCCTCGTCCAGCCCCCCCCCCAAGACTGAAGACCGCCAACAAGAACACGAGTATACCGCTCTCCTCCGCACATGGGTTTTGGGTTGGCAGTGGTTGATTTGGGAATTGGAGAAAACTACCCCCCCAGGTGGCCTGCTCACCCACGGAGTGGCAGGCCGCCACCGCCGCCAGCAGCTGCCTGAAGGCCTCCTTGATGGTCACCAGCTCGCGCACCGGGCCGCGCGGCGCGCGCAGCTCGCGGCCGAACAGCAGCGGCTCCAGGTTGTAGGGGAACTCGCGCTTCTGCGGGGCCGGGGCCGGGTGGGGGGACGATTCATGCATGGTTAATTACGACGAGACGATGGGACGGGTGAGGCGGCTCGGTTGTGTTGTGTGACCGACCGACACGGCCGTGCCCCCCCTAAGATTGTCTACCATCTACCACTTCCGTAACTAATGATGAATGCAGCCCTACACGGTGTGTCGGCACCAGCACCTCGCGGCCCCTCCAGCTGGGACCGAGCCCCCCGCAGCGCGGCGAAAGCCCCCCGCCCCCTTCCTCCCCCCTCCCTACCAGGACCACCCGATGCAAGCTGCAACGGTGCAACTCCTCCGCTTGCCGTCTCACCCACCCCAACCACGCCGCCACCCCCACCCCCCACCCATACCCACACCCACGCACACGCCCAACCCCTCTTTGTGCCCCTTATCTTCTCTAACACATCCCACACACCGCCCCAGGTTGATTTGAGAACTGGAAAAACTATACCCACCCACCTCCACACTCGCCCCCCCCCCCCCGCCCCCCCGCCCGCACCTCCATGAGGCTGCTGAGTGTGTTGTCGCCCTCGTACACCCACACCAGCCAGATGCTGTTGGCGTCCAACGGCGAGGTGGGCTGTGCCGGCGCCGGCCGCTTGCCGGCCACTGGGGGGGGGCAGGGGTGGGTGGGGGGATTGCAAGGATGCTTGGAAAAGCGGAATAGGTGCACCGGGCAAGGTAGCAGTCAGCAGTGGACGGGGCCGGCTGGGTGGAGCGGGGGATCGGTAGGCAGCTGGGCTATGCTGAGGCCGGCGCGGACATGGACCCGGCCGCTCTCGAAACCTCCGTTTTTGCCCGTGCCGGCCTCCTGCCACCCACAAGGCCGCTTCCCCCCCCCCCCCGCGCGCCAATCCCTTTCTGTCCTTGCCCTTGGTCCCAGCACACCCGGCTCCTCCGCCCCCCGCACAACGCAGCCAGCCTCCCACCCACCTCCTGCGCCCCTGCCTCACAAACCCCACCCCACCCCCCAAACCCCACCCCCGGCACCTCCCCGCACGCAAGCACAGCACGTATGCACGCACCCGCGGGCATGGGCACGTTGAGCGACTCGTCAAAGGCCGTCACGAACTCCGCCACGTGGTGGCCCGCCACACGGCTCATGCGCTCGTTCATCCACACCTCCGCCTCGCCAAACTCCTTGGCCTGTGGGCCGATTGCCAATGGCAAATGGCGGGGTGTGGGTGGGGCGTGCGCGGGTGAGTGCTGGCGTGTGGCTGCGGGCTTGTGTGTGGGCGCATTGGTTGCGGATTCAATCAAGACAATAAGTGCGCGCTTCTGGCAGGCTTGCTTTCCATTTGTTTGTTTGTGTTATTTGCAACACTGCAACAACACTGCACCCCCGCGCACCTTCTTGATGATGATGGGCGTCTTGAGGCTGCCCTCCTTGAGCTCGCCCTTGAACACCGTGCCGAAGCCGCCCGTGCCCAGGCGCTTGCCCAGCACGATGTCGTTCTGCGGGGGGGGGGGCAGAGGCGACAGGAGGGGGGCGGGTCAGGTGTGTGTGACGGCGAGGGAATGGGTGTTGCGCCTTGGGTGTTGCACTTTGTGAGGGGGTGGGGGTGGGGGCTGTGCTGGGAGGTCATGCGGCGCGAGCGTCGTGCCCCCGCGCAGCAGCACAGCGGGTGGTGGTGCCGGCCAGGAAAGCCGCGCGCGCCTGGCATGCGCGGGGTAAGCAGCGCGGAGCTGCTTCGCTGGGGACGGAAACGCAGCCGACCGACCTGCCTGTGCGTGTATTATGCTTGCACGCCAGAAAAACACGTCGCAGGGCCTAGACGCAGCGCAACGCGTGCAATGCTTACTTTGTCGATGGCCTTGGTCTGCTTGCGCTTGAGGGGCGCGCGAATGTAATAGTCGATGGCGCCGGGCAGCACACCTGCGGGAGGCATGGGGCACAGATCACGCACACGACCGTAACTAGTACGCATTGCAAGCCCCGCACAACGAAACAGAGTCAAACAGAGTCGCGGCGCAGCGCCTCGCGTGACGTGGAAAATCGGAGGTTCCATGAGAAAAGAAACCCGCCAGCGCCGCGCACGCGCAGTCTACATGATAGAGCGGTGCCAAAGGGTGTAATGCGCATGCAGCGACCGAGGCTTACCCGGTGGGAGGAACAGGTACGCAAGCACGGGGGCGAGCAGAGCGACCGTCTTCTCATCAAAGCCGGCCTCGTTGTAGAGGGACGGGTCCAGAGTACTGCACAGCGCAGCGATGCAAAGAAATGTTTCAGGGTGGGCATAACTTGACTCCAACAACCCGAACACGATGAGCCCTCGCTGCGCGCTGCTCGTGCGCACCTGCGGTAGACAATGTCACCGCACTTCATGACTTGGCATGGTGCTGCAATCTGCTCCAGCGGGAGGTTGGGCACGAGCGCGCTCAGCGCATCGACCAACTCCGGTGTCGCACGCGCCGGCACGCCTCGCCGTTGGCCCGACCGCCGCTGCACAAGTGGGCATAGACCAATAGGCTGCGATGTAGAGGCTCCTGCAGACCGCTCAATGCGGCAAGAAACTTGGCGCTGGGCCAGAGCCATGTCGGTGGCTTTGGAACAAGTGCGCTGTGTGTGTCCTGGTTTGCGCTAGCTTTGTATAATAGCAACAATGTGTGTGCTGAGACAGGTAGCGACTAAGGGTGCGTAATTTTGATAGCCGATTTTGGAGCCGAACGCGCGCAATCTTCGGAGCAACGAAATTCTCGGGCCCCTGGCCAAGGAGCCTCCTTTCCGCTGGCCCGGACATACAATGTAGCTCCTGCTCCCAATCCCACTAGCGCTCGCTGCGGGGCCAGTGCCATAAAGCGAGAAAGACAACTGGACCCCGTACATGCTAACCGGCGTGGAGTCGGGGCGTGGTGAGCCTTGTAGTATCCAGGCATAGGGAAGCGGGCAAGCAACACGCCGCCGGGTAGGCGCTGTTGCGCCGGGACGGTGGAGCCGGCCATAGGACACCAACAGACGCACGCTTCCCCGCCCTTTGCCCTCCCTCTCCCTCGCACCCACGCCCCTCGCACGACCGCCCCGCGGTAGACCGCCGCCAGGTGCACCCAGCCACCCGGAAACGTACAGCCTACGGCTGCCATCCTGCGCTGATTCCCCATTTCCCCCAACTACAACCTTCTGCCCTGCCCTGTCCGTCGGCATCCCCTCGAGCTGCTTGCTGGGCCCCCCTGCAGGGCCCCAACACTGCCTCGGGCCGCCCGCAGCTGTTCGCTCGGAATCCTTGCATATCTTCTGAACGTATTCACTTGGCAAGAGTCGTCGACTGCGGCCAACCCAGTAATCACACCGTGTTACACACTCGTGCAACCACTCGACCATTATATCATACATCATGTCATATCACAGAGTCCCCACGCAAAAGCCTAATGGCGGTCGGCGGTGCGTGCGGGGGCGGCGAGGGAGGCGGCCGGCGCTGCACCCACACGGGCCTCGGGGCCAGCGCCGACCTCAAGCAATGACCTCCCGCCGCACACCCAGCCTGGAGCGCCTTTCGGCCACTCGCCAATATCAGCGGGCGCGGCCCCGGGTTTGCCAAGCAAACCCGGCATTAGCCGGCGAGGACGGGGAGCCGTCCTCGCACCCGCGTCATGCTGTGCACCGCCGCACACGCGCCATTCGGTTTGCGGCTCTGGCCATGCAAACTTCCTCGCACTCCTCGCTCTCACACACGAACACGAGCGGCAACACGCCCGCCTTTCCCACGGGGCAGCGGCACCACAACGCCTCACCCAAATCCAAAAACAAATTGGCCCACACCGCGGCAAGGGCGGCGGGCGGCAGTCATGCCCACGCCCCCATTGGGCTCACACTCCCGTACACGCTGGTTGACCCCCACGGCACGCGGGCTGCCGCATGCAGCCGTGCGTGCGCGCTGCGCGCACGGCTGCGGCCGCTGTGCGGACATACCCTGCCGCCCCGGCTGCTCCCACCGCTCCCACCGCTACCCCTGCACAATGTGTGCAGGTATGGCAGGCCGCGCGGACCACCGCCTCCCCGCCTCCGGTGCCACCCCACTCCACCGTAGGCCCCACGTGTTGCCGCTGCGTCCGTTGTTCCCACCACCTCCTGTGCTGCCGCCGAACGCTCCGCTGCCGCTGCCGCCTCTGCTGCTGCCGCCACTGCCCGGGCAGCCCCAAACACCACGGCTGCAGCCAGGTGGCCGGCCGCCGCAAGTAGCAGCGGCAGCAGCCCGCAGCAAATGCGCGGCGGCAAGCCAACGCCCGGCCGCTGCGCGCTACGCCTTCAGCGCCGCCACGACCTCCTCCGCCAGCGCCTCCACATCCAGCGCCTTGAGCTTGGTGAAGGGGCGTGGCATGTCCTGTGCGGCGGGCGTGTGTGCGTGTGTGTGTTAAGAGGCAAGCGGAGAACCGGCAACGAAGACTGTGTACCGGTATGCGATGCAGCAACGCGGACGGAACGGCACCCCCCCCCACACACACACACGCACCACCGGCTGCCTGCGCACGTGTCTCACCAGCAGCGACACGAAGGTCTTGCCGCCGGGGCCGCGGACCTCGAAGCAGCCCTTGCGCGGCTTGTCCGGGTTGACGGACACGGAGGTGCCGGGGGCGCCCTCCTTGATCAGCTTCTCCAGCTTGGTGGCCCTATGAAGCGTGTGCCGGTGGAGGTGGAGAGTCAGGTTGCGAGCAAGCGGCGGTAACTGGGTGCGGTCAGCGGTGTTGAGGACCATGCTTTCCCGGAAGCCTGGAGGCACCGACTTGCGTCACAGTGGGCGCGCGGGTCCGGACCGCGATATGCGGTACGGTGCGGTACTTCAGGGCCCGACGCAGCTCTGCCAGTCCTGTTGCGTGAAACCCGTGCACCCCATGGCCGCGGACGCCAGCCGCCTCGGGGTTACGCACCGTGTTTTGAATGCGCCTCAGCTTTTGCTGCAGGGAGCATGGGCCAACGGGGGGTGCGCGAGGGCCCGGGGGCCAGAGAGTGGTGGGTGCCAGCGCCACAAGTTTGCCACCAGGGTTCTAAAGCATCCAGCTGCCACGCTGCCCAATCCGTTGTGTACTTTGCAGCCACACGTAGCCATAGCATGCGGGTCCCGGCTTCAACTGGTCGCGCAGCGCGTCCAGGGCTGGCCATGCAAACTGATTTCCCGCCCTCACGCCTCACCAAGCCTCGATGACGATGCCATCCCCGGCATCGGCAGCGACGGGCGCAGCCTCCTCCTTCTTCTCCACCTCCCTCGCGGAAGAAGCCTTTGCCTTCTTTGCCTCGGTCGGCTTGTCACTGGCCTCGGCCACGGCTGCTGCCTTGCGTTTAGGAGCCATAGTTATAAGTCTAGTTTTGTATGGTCGCAAATTCCTGTCTGACTGCCCTACTTGACTTAGGCCCATGATGCGGTGCGGTTCCCCTGTGTGCCCAATGCCGACGTTGCACCGCAGAACATAAGGCACATACATTAAATCGAATACTATGAAGCACTTGGTCCCGGCGCATGAATAGGCGCTGAAAACCAGGACTGTCGGTGTTGGCGACAAAACGAAAGGAAATGGACAAGCCTCACCGCGCAGCGCCCGGAGCCTCGAGAGCTCGACAGGGCGTAACGCAGCTTCCAAATTTACCCAGCCTCGCACAGACCTGCATTATCGAGCACCTCACGCCCGCGGAGCTGAGCGCGCTCCGCCTCACCAGCCGCGCGTGCACCAGCTTTGTCGACCAGGTGGTCTCCCGCCTCTACCCCTGGCTCGTGGCGCCCGACGGCGTGGCTGCGGGACTGCTGCAGCTCTATCCCACCAACAATGAAGCCACAGGAGCTGCCGCTGCCGCTGCCGCTGCCGCTGCCGCTGCTGCTGCCACTGCCACAGCCACTGCCACCGCCGCTCCCGCGGCCGCACCCGCAGCCGCGGCCCCGCCCTCGGCCGCAAGCCGCGGCACCGGTGCCGACGCCGCCGCCCGTCCTCCCTGCGGCGCCGACGGCGGGCCCTACGGCGCCGTGCGGGAGCTGGTGCTGCGCCTGCACCCGCACTACGACCGCGGCCTCGACCCCAGCAGCTCCACCTACGACGCCGACGGCACCGGCGGCGTGCACCCGCCGCCGCCCTACCTGGCGCAGGGCCAGACCGTGCACCTACCGCAGCGGCTGCTGGCGGCGCCGATGCGGCTGGCAGCTGCGCGGCCCCCCGGCTGGCGGGTCACGGCGGCGCTGGCGGCGATGCCGTCGCTGACGGCCCTGTCTGCGAGCGCGCTGGCGCTGGCGGACACGGCCGCGGCGCGGGTGGCGGCGGCGGCGGACCTGGACAGGCCTCGGAACCTGGCGGCGGCGCGGCGATTTGCGGCCGGCAAGGGCCCGCTGGCGGCCCGGCTGCAGGGCGTGTTGGCCGGTCCGGGCGGGCCGGCGGCGGCGGCTGGGGCGGCGGGTGGGGCGGCGGAGGAGGGGGCGGGGGGAGGGGCGGGGGACGGAGCGGGGCAAGGGGAGGCGGCGGGTCAGGCGGCTGCAATGGCGGCGGAGGGGCCGGGAATGGGCGGCGCCGCTGGTGCAGCAGGCGCGCCCGGCGGCGGCGATGCGGGCCTGTTGGCGGCGGCGCCCGATGATGGCGGCGCCGCTGCCGGCGACGCCGATGGGGCTGGCGACGGGGCGGCCGATGGCGGCGCTGCAGACGGCGCCGCCGCCGCCGCCGACCACGCTGCCGCTGCCGGCGATGCAGACGGTGGGCCAGGTGACGGCGGTGAGGGTGAGGGCGGCGGTGAGGGCGCCCCGTTCGGCGGCCCGCCGCCGCCCGACGTGCCACTGCTGCCGCCCTGGCTGCTGCAGCGTCAGGGCATGCGGCTGAGCGGCGAGTTCGGTGCGGAGCGGCTGTGCGCCTTCAGGAGGGTGAGGCGGGGGAGGGGAAGGGGTTGGGGGGGGAGATAGTGGTGGTGGTGTGGTGCTGGTGGTGGTGCGAAGGGTGCGGAGGTGGGCGCGCGACGGCGCGGGGCGGACCCACCCACCGCAAGGCAGTGCTGCAGGGGTGTGTTCGGGGGCGGGCAAGCAGCCCAATGGGCACCATGTCGACAGGCCGACACACACCCAGGCCGGCCCGCGCCTGGACCACCCGGCATGCCGGCGTGGCTTAGCATCCGCGGCAGGTAGCGCCCAAAACCCCCGCGGGCGGGTCCGGTGTCCGCCGCCGGCTGCTCACCAACCGCTCCAACCGCTCCAACCGCTCCAACCGCGCTGCACAGGCCCAGCTCAACCGCCTGCGCGACATACGGCTGGACGAGCAACTGCTGCTCGCGGTGCGCGCGCTGGCGGGCTCGGCCGGCCTGCCGGCGCGGCTGCGGCGGTTGGTGCTGACGGAAGTGCCGTACTGCACCGCCACCTTCGCCGCGCTCGCCAGTCTGACGTCACTGACCCAGCTGGTGCTGTCGCCGCGTCTGACTAATTCAGTGTCGGCGATGGTTGCGGGCGCCACGGCGCGCGCGGCTGGCAGCGCCGCCGTGGTGGCGCCGCCGCCGCCGGCGGGCCCGGCGGCGGCGGCGATGGCGGCGCGGCCGGGGGAGTTCGGGGATGCGGACCTGGCGGCGCTGCTTGGCGGCGGCGAGGCCGGGGCGGCTGGCGGCGGCAGCAGTGCCGGGGCGGGCGGCAGCGGCGGCAGTAGCAGCAGCGGCGGCGGCGGCCAGGGTCGGGGCCGGGACCGGGGCCGGGGGCTGCTGCAGCTGCGGCACCTTGACTTGCACGCCGGCCACTTCGGCCGGGAGATGGACTGGGGCCGGCTGGCGGCGCTGGGCGCGCTGACCTACCTGCGGCTGAACCAGGTGGGGTTGCGAGCACCGGCCCGAGCTGAACTCGTAGGGAGTAGAAATTAGAAGGAGGCTGGGCACATGCGATAGCGGCAATGCGACGCAATATAACACTCGTGGGCTTGGGGCCGAGGGCTTAGACGGGGCGAGGCCGGCGCGCAATGGGGGCCCTGGTGGGCGCATGCGGTCTGATGTCGGTGTGGGCCCGATTGTGCTGCGAGCGTGCGGTCGGCGTGGCGTTTCCCCACCGGATCCCCAAACACCAAGCCATGCACTGGGGAGTGTCGTTGTCGATGCGGTCTTCCATTTTCCGACTGCCGGTGAAAAACACACACGCACAGGCGGGGGCGTACGAGGCGACGTACGGCAACCGCTTCGAGCGCGTGCCCGAGGACTTCACACGGTGCGTGGCGTGTGTGGGGTGGGTGGGAGGGGAGGTGGCGTGTGTGTGTATGTGTGGAGGGAGGCGGGAGGTGCGGCAGCGGTGTGCTTGGCCTGACCCGACCCGACCTGACCTGACCTGGGCGTTCGGGGGCCTCCTGCATTCTCAACTGACTCGCGTGCAGGGCGGAGCTCATCGGCCCCCTGCGCGGCATCGAGGCCCTGGCGCAGCTGCCGCAGCTGCACACCATATCGCTGACAGGTGCGCGGCGCCCCGTGCGCGGCCGGCGGCTGTGCGGGGGCGGGGGCGGCGGCCGTGTCCTTGGGCCTGACTCTCCACTGCAATGCAAGCCCAGGGCTGTGTGTGTGTCTGACAACCCCATCTTCCTTCCCCCTTTCCTTACCATCCTTGCAATCCCCGCCTGGCCCCTGCTGTGCCTGAAACATGCCGCCGCGCTCTGCTGCCTGCCTGCCTGCCTGCCTGCCTGCCTGCCTGCCTGCCTGCCTGCCTGACCGCCAGGCCTGGACTGCCCGCCGCTGGAGCTGCTGCAGGCGCTGCCGTACGGCGGCGGCCCCCTGCGGCACCTGGCCCTGCGCAAGGTCCGGACCCACGTGTGCGCGTGCGTGTGCGTGTGCATATGTATCTGTATGTGTGGTTGCGGGTCACAACGTGGGATCACAAGGAAGGTACACATATCTCGAGATTGCCCTGTTGGGCGCATAGCGGCCTGGCTGTTGTGCAGCACCAGCACACAGGCACCAGCACCACGGTACACAGGCCTTGCAACAGCAGGCGTGCGTTTTGGCTGCGCGCTCTCGTGCCCATACCACTCCCACGCACACGTTACACGCCAGCCCAGCGCACCCGACGCACACACACAACGCACACGCACTCCACACACTCCACACGCACGCACAGATGTACGTGTTGGAGTCGGAGCACGTGGCGGCGGTGGGGCGGCTCACGTGCCTCACGGAGCTGCAGCTGGCGGCGGACTGGTGGGCGGCTCGGGGGGGGGGCGGGCGTGTGGGCGGGCGGGGGTGGGGCCTGGCGGGGGTGGGGCCGGGGGTGTGGGCGGGTGTGGGGAAGGCAGGGGCGGACGGGCGGCGTTGCCGGGTTGAGGAGGTGTTGGGGTAGGGAGGCGCGGGTGCAGGGCCGGGGGTGCCGTGCCGCGTTGGCAGCGCCAGGGCGACGGGGACCACGTGCCGCCACGCCACGCCACGCCCTCACACACACGCCTTCGCCCTGACACGCCCCGCAGGTGCCTGCACCCCGGCTCCGCGCTGCCGCCGCCCCTGGACGCGCTGGAGTGGGTGGACGAGGAATTTGACGACGACCTGCTGGACGGCGGCGGCGGCGGCGGCCTGCTACTGCCGCCGCCGCCGCCGCCGGCCTTGCCGCAGCAGCAGCAGCAGCAGCAGGGCGGCGGCGAGGAGGGCGGCGGCGAGGGGGCAGAGGAGGCGGCGGCGGGTGCTGCTGGCGGCGGCGGTGGCGATGCGGCGGGGCGCGCGGCGGCAGAGGGGGAGGATGGGCGGGTGGGCGCGGCGGCCGCCGGCGTCGGAGCGGCAGGGGCAGCAGGACCAGGCGGCGGCCGCGTCGGCGGTGACCCCATGCAGGTCGACGGCGCCGACGAAGCGCCGGAAGCACCGGCGGGCATGCGGAGGCGAGTGAACGCAGGGGTGGGTCCCGACCCCGACCCCGGCCCAGGTCCGGGCCCCGACCCGGGCGCTCCCGGCCCCAGCGGCTCCCGCGGCGGTGGGGCTACCGCCGCCTCCGCCGCCTCCGCCGCGGCACACGGCGCAGCGGCGGCGCACGAGCCCGCGGCGCCCGCGGCCGCCCCGGCAGCCGCGGCCGAGGCGCTGCTGGCGCCGCCGATGACCGACGCGGAATTTGTCGCGGCGCTCGCCCAAATCAACGCGGCGTTTCCCAATCCGGCCGCCCTGCATGCCGCCGTCGCCGCCGTCGCCGTCGAGCATCTTCCGCCGCCGCCGCAGGCCGGCCCACACATTGGCCACGACATGGACGAGGTGCTCGGAAACGCCACCAACGCCATGGCCGCCGCGGCCGCCAACGCCGTGAATGCGGCGGCCGCCCCGGCGGCCGCCGCCGAAGCGCTGCTGGCGCCGCCGATGACCGACGCGGAATTTGTCGCGGCGCTCGCCCAAATCAACGCGGCGTTTCCCAATCCGGCCGCCCTGCATGCCGCCGTCGCCGCCGTCGCCGTCGAGCATCTTCCGCCGCCGCCGCAGGCCGGCCCACACATTGGCCACGACATGGACGAGCTGCTCGGAAACGCCGCCAACGCCATGGCCGCCGCGGCCGCCAACGCCGTGAATGCGGCCGCCGCCGCCGCGGCGGCCGTCGACACGGCGCCGCCGGATGAGCGGCTGGCGCCGCTGCTCGCTCTGGCCAACCTGCGGTCGCTGCATCTGGGCGTGGGCCGCATCTTCGGCGTCGTCAACCTCACGCCGCGGCTGCTGGCGCCGCTGGGCGGCCTGTCGCGGCTGTCGCACGTCACGCTCAGGTGGGGCGGGGTCTTGCGGGGGTGTGGGTGTGGATCGACATGGGCTGTTTTGTGAATGATGTGTGAAGGGCTGATGCCCCAGTGGTGCAGCGGGCACCGAGGGGGTGCGGGGGTAAGGGAAGGGGACACGGGAAGGGGAGGGGGGCGGGTAAGGGCGGGCGGAGCAGGCTCCAAGATTTCACGTGTGAAATGAGGGCGCTGGGTTCAGCAGACGTGCCCTCCACACACCTCACACCATCTCACACACCTCACACACACCCTACCGCCACTGCCGCCAGGTGTACCACGGTGGACTGGGCGCTGCTGTCGGTGCTGGCGCCGCTGCCGTCCCTCAGCCACGTGGCGCTGCACTACTTCCAGGGCCGCGGCAACAACGGCCAGAAGGTGCGGTCGGGGGGGCGGGGGGGGGGGGTGAATACCATACCAAGCTAAATCCAACCAATCCAAACCAATGCGTGTGCGTCAGTGCATATGGATAGGAGCGAGGAGGAGAGGGGGGGCGGCCGTGCGGACAGTGCGTGGGGGGCGTGTGTACATGCGCGGCCTTTCTTCGCCGGCCGCCATGGGGCCGTGCCCAGCTGGCTCGGTGCGGCTCGGTGCGGCTCGGTGCGGCGCTGTCCCTGCTGTCCCTGCTGTCCCAGCTCCGGGGCATCGGCACTTCGTCTTTGTCATGTATCGTTCGGATCCACCGCTGTGCCCATGCGCCCGCGCCCGCCGCTACGCCTGCTGTATCCCCTGCCGCGGCATTGCTCTCACCATCTTTGCAACCCCCCCCCCACCACCACCAGATCGCGGCGGACCTGCTGTCGTGGCGCAGTCTGTCGCGCGTGACCAGCCTCAACCTGGGCGCATTCGAGGTGCGTGCGTGGGGCGCGTGTGTGCGTGTGTGGTTGTGGTTATGCATGTGCGAGGGAAAACACATGGCACGTGGCGTGTGTGCGTGCGTATTTGGTGGCATGGGTGTGGCGCGACCGCGGCTGTACAGAGCACGTGCATGCCCACGCATGCACAATGCTGCCCTCCCTTTCCTTCGTGCCCTCTCCAACAAGAACACGCACACGCACTCGCACACTCTTTGTTTTTCCTTCGGCTCTTTCCTTCGTGCTCTCTCCAACAACAAGAAACACGCAACACGCACACTATGAAATACACGCGCGCACGCCCCCACACACAGGCCCAGGCCGACGCGGACATCGTGACGCGGGTGCTGCCGCGCTGCGGGCTGGGCTCGGCGTCGGTGTTCGGCATGCGCTCCTGCCGCCCCGCCTACGACGTCTTCGCGGCGCTGGCCGCGGCCACCTCGCTGACGCACCTCAGCGTGCAGGTGGGGGCGGGGCGTGGTGTGGGAAGGGAGGAAAGGGTGGGAGAAAGAGTGGGGCCGGGTGGTGAATGGGAGGGGAAATGGCGGCTTGTGAAGAGCAGTGGATTGTTTTGGGGTCGCGCCGTGTGTCGGGGTCGCGCTGGGTGTCGTGCCGTGTGCGTCGTGGCGCCCGTGCGTGCCGCGTGTGTTGTGGCTCCCGAGCAGCTGCGCACTGCCCCGCCGGTGCCGCTGCTGCCGGGTGCGGCCGCGGCAGCCCACCGTTGCTGCTGGGCGCTCGCAACCCCGCCCTGCCCCTGCCTGCCCCGCCCTGCCCCATCCTGTCCCGCCTTGCCCCACATTCCCCTGCCTGTCCTGCGCACACCACCGCCCACACCACTGCCCTCACCACCGCCCACACACCGCTGCCCTCACCACTGCCGCCGCCGCCGCCACTCGACCACCCCCCCGGTGTCCGCAGGGCGACTGGATGGCCCCGCGGCCCGCCCGCCGCTACGTGCTGCAGCACCTCAACAACCCCGCCGCGCCGCCCGTGGTCGTGTACGCCGAGAACCACGCCGCGGCGGCGGCGGCGGCGGCGGCGGCAGCGGGAGGAGCGGCGGGAGGAGCGGCGGGTGCGGGGGCAGCGGCGGCGGCGGCGGCGGGGGGAGCTGACCCAGGTGGCGGCGGCGGCGGCGATGGCGGACCGGACCCGGGCCCAGGACCGGCGCCGCCGCCGCCGCCGCCGCCGCCGCCGCACATGCCGCCGCCGCCGCCCCCGCCGCCGCCGCCGCCGCGGGTGCCGCAGACGCTGGCGGCGCTGGCGGCGCTGCCGCGGCTGCGCTCGCTGACGCTGGACCCCTCCTGCGGCGGCGGCGGCGAGTACGTCAGCGGCGTGCCCATCTTCCAGGACATTGTGTTTGTGGTGCCGGGGCCGCCCGCCGCCGACATGGTGCACGGCCTCGCCAACATGGCGGCGGGGCTGGGGCCGGCGGCGGCGGCGGCGGCGGCGGCGGGCGCTGCGCCGCCGGCGAATGGAGGAGGCGGAGGGGGAGGAGGAGGAGGCGGGCAGGCTGCGGGCGTGCATGTGCCGCCGGAGGGCGGGCTGCCGCCGCTGGCGGCGGCGCAGATGGAGGCGCCGCCGCCGCCGCCGCCGCCTGGGGCGGCGGCTGTAGCAGCGGCCGCGCAGCAGCCGGCGGCGGCGGCAGGGGACTTGGATGATATGCCGCCACTGCTGCCGCCGTCGCCGTCGCCGCCGCCGATGCCTGGCTCGCCGCAGTTTGTGGAGGTGCCCATCATGCTCAGCAGCGGCAGTAGCAGCAGTAGCAGCGGCGAGGAGGACGTGGCAATGGCGGAGCCGCAAGGCACTGCTACTGCCGCCGCCGCCGCCGCCGCCGCTGCGGCGCCAGTTACTGCGGCCGCTGCTACAGCCGCCTCTTGCGCTCCTGCTGGCGCCTCGGACCCCGGCGCCGGCCCGTCCACGGCCGATGCTGCCGGCGCCGCTGCCGCTGGCCCTTGCGGCTCGAGGTCTCATGCGGCTGCGGCGGCTGCTGCGGCGGCGGCGGCGGCCCTGCCCGCCCTCACGCCGGCGGCACGCTGGCTGCTGCAGCTGGGCGCGGTGACGCAGCTGACCTGCGTGCGGCTGGAGAAGTGGGAGGCGGTGCCGCCCGCCGCGCTGGCGCCGCTGACGGGGCTGGTGAAGCTGCAGCTGACGGGGCTGCGGCGGGCGGACGAGGCGCTGGTGCAGGTGCGCGTCGGTGCGCGCGTGTGTTGGAGAAACGACATGCGTGCGTTTGCGTTTGCGGGTACGGGTGCGTGAAACGTGGCCCGTGCTGTGGACGACGCCCTCCCCGCTTCATCCTTGCATCCCCCCGGCGACCTCGCCCCCAAGCTCCACCTCCAACGCCCCCGCGTCCACCTGCTGTCCACCTCCCACCTCCCACCGCCCCCCGCCCCCGCCCCCCAGGCCCTGGCCGGCCTGCCCCGCCTGGCCTACCTCACACTGGAGGGCGGCGGCGGCCCCAGCCCCGCCTCGTACGGCCTGTACGGCGCCGCCGCCCGCCCGCTCATGTCGCGCGCGCCGTACATTGACCGCAAGGCCGTACGCGCGCTGGCGGCGCTGACGCGGCTGCGGCTGCTGTACCTGGGCGGTTATAACCTGGTGCTGCGGTCCGGCCCGCCGCTCCGGTACGGCGGCGGGCTGGTGCACAGCAGGCCGTACGTCGGGCGGCGGCGGGCGCCGGAACCGGACTCGGATGCGGCGGCGCTGGAGGCGGCGACGGCGGCGGCGGAGGAGCGGTACCAGGCGGCGGCGGTGGTGGCGGTTGCGGAGCTGCTGGAGTCGTTGGCGCAACTGCAGGTGTGTGGGGGGGGTTGTAAACACCAGCCCAATCTGGGGGGGCGGGGTGTGGATGGGTGGGTGGGTGTAAGCTTGTGTTTGGGGGCAGGCGTGTGCAGGGGGCGTGTGGGGATGAGCCGCGTGGACACGTGGCGCGCAGCTGGCGGGGCGCGGCGCCGGCACCAGGTGCTACAGCCGTAGCGGCACTGGGTGCTACAGCCCTGGACCGGGGGATCCTGCCACGCGTACTCCTGACACATACACCACACAGTTTCTGGTTGTTTTTGCCGTGTGCACCATGTTTCCCCATCCACACCACACCCGCGCCCAATGCCGCCTGCCTGCCCGTTTGTCCGCTTGCCTGCCTGCCTGCCTGCGTGGCTCACTGCCCGCCCGCCTGCCTGCGCCCGCCCCAGGAACTGCGCTACCTGTCGCTGTGCACCTCCGAGCAAATCCCGGCCGCGGCGGTGGCGGCGCTGTGCCGGCGCCTGCCCGGCCTCCGCGTGCTCAACGTGCCCTCAGACACCGCCTCACGCAGCGCCGGCACCGGCAGCGGCGCCGGCAGCACCGGCAGGGCCAGGGGCACCACCGCCGCCAAGGCGCGCGCGGCTGCCGCCGGCGCAGCCGGAGCAGCCGCCGCACCCGCCGCCGGTGCTGTTCCTGCCGGTCCTGCTGCAGCTGCTGCTGCTGCTGCCGATGGTGGTGCGGACGGGGCCGGGGACGCAGCCGGCACAGACGCTGGCGGCGGTGCTGGCGGCGCCGCTGGTTCAGCGGCAGCTGGCAGCGGCTCTGCCGCTGGCCCCTCGACGGCGGCCGCGGGTGCGCCGCCGCCGCCGCCGGCGCCGAAGCCGCTGGATGAGCGGATGGTCCGGACGGTGGCCGAGCGGCTGCGGCGGCAGGAGCTGATGTACACACGACAGCCGCGTTTGCTGCCGCACGAGGGGGAGGAGGAGGAGGAGGACGAGGAGGAGGAGGAGGGGGCAGGCGCGGACGTTGTAGCAGGGGCAGCAGGAGCCGCAGGGGCAGCAGCAGTAGCAGCTGGGGCGGGAGCTGGCGGCGAGGCGGTGCTGCGGCACCACACCATGGCCCCAATGGGGCCAGGCAGCCCAGATGGCGCCCACGCCGCAGGCGGTGTGCAGCGCAGCGGAGCTGGCCCCAGGGGGGATGCGACGGAGGCCCCAGCGGGGCCCGGCAGCGGCGGCGACGCCAGCGGCAGCGGCAATGCTGGCGCCGGCGCCAGCGGCAGTGGCAGCGGGGCTGCAGCAGGTGCGGCGCAGCCCCACGGCGACGCTTCCATGGCTTTGCCTGGCGGCGCCGACGCAGCTGCGGCGGCGGCGGCGGCCGCAGCGCCGCCGCCGGCGCTGCCGCGCGTGTGGGCGGAGGAGCTGGAGGCGGCCGGCTGTAGCGCGGCGGTGTATGAGGGCATGAGTGAGGCGGAGTTCTGGACGGCTGTAGCAGGGCTGGACGAGCAGCTGCGGCGGCCGGGCGCGCTGAGCGGGATGGAGGAGTGACGGGAGCGACAGCGCCGATCGGGGCTGTAGCAGCAGGCGGGGGCTGTAGCAGCAGGTGAGGTTGTGCATACCAGCCCAAGCTAAAGCAGGATCGTAGCAGCAGGTGTGGACAGAGGTTGGCACCGCTCAAATCCGGCAGGCGCGCGGTCCAAGAGCGGGATAGGAGACCTAGGTCTAGGCACAGTACGTGGTTCCGTTGGCGACAGGGGCGTAGGCAGCAGGTGTTGAGTTTATGCTTGGTTTACAGCACAGCTAGAGGTTGGGGGCGGTGTCGATCCGGCCGCAACCGAGCGCACTGCGGAGGCGTACCCTGGCGTACCTCCGGCGCTGTCTGTCACTCAAAGCCCACCCAGCAGGCATGAGGTGCTCCGTAGACTCACTGTGCTGGTTCCTCACTTGTTGTTAATTGCCAGTGTGGGTGTGGGCCGGCGCAGGCCCTCCTGCATTCTGTCCTGAGGTGCTGAGTGTCCAGGCGTCCCATTCTTTGCAATTAGTGTGGCGAGAACGGGCGGGACCGCATGGAAACCGCCTGTGATCACACTAGGGCGAAACGCAGTCGCGCATTTGCTATACTAAATATCAATCGGACTTATTTTCTCGCTTATTAAGCTGCCCCAAGGGTCCTCTCCGCGCTGCGGGCCCACTGGCCCAGCGGTCTGATGCAGCGCGCTGCTGGCAGTTTCTGATTCTGAAGCATGGATGATCCACACGTAGAATAATATGAAAGCTAAAGGACGTGTAGGCCTTCGCGCATTCGTCGCGAACGAGACGCCAGGACAAAAGTGGGTTTGGAATTTGCGAGGTCGGCAAGACCTGATGAGAGGCAAATTCGGGATTCCTGGCACAATAAAATGGTATGCATCTCGCGGAACTGCCAGAAACCCTGGGAAACCACTGCAGACTCGTGACTGTGAAGTTTCTTATTCTGCATAACTGGCCCGTTCAGACCATGTGTATGTGCAAATGAGACATCATATGTATGCTCTGCATTGCCTGTCACAACAGGGGGCCACAAGTGGCGTCCAGCTCGTTTCATGAGCAGCGATGGCCTTGGCGTACCTCACCGAGCCAGGCGCAAATGGTGAGCTGCCTGGTTGCGATCGCCAAGCCTGAAATGCCCGGTGACGTTGGTGATAGGCCAGCCCCTAATAGGGCAACGGCACGATTTTGGTGAAACGCGTCGAGCGGCAGGTCGAGCGGCGTCGAGTAGCAACCCGTACGATCTTTGCTCTTGTGGGGAGGATAGGCTGAGGGCTGAGGGGTTCTGTCGCCTGCGTGTCAACGGAGCGGACAGGGTTTTATTCCGCGTGTGCCTGGGCGTGCAGCAGCGCGCGGGCGTGGCAGGAATGGCAGGGGGGACTCGAACATTCATTGTGACGTTGCATGGCCCGGCTGCTAGCTGTGTACACACGAGAGGCGCGGCCAGGATTGCGGTGGCCCATCCCTGGGCAACAGCAGCAATGTCGCAGGCAACACCCGGACATGCACGTACAGTACGGCAACCGCACGCACACAGCTCCGCACAAATACCGCCCTAGCGGCGGCCTTCCCGTTGGCCCCCCGCCACACCGTCGGCACTGACGCCGGCATGCTTCGGCATGCTGCTGTAGCGGCGCAGCGCAATCATCACCAGATGCAATCAATGACATTCGCGCGGCCCCGCTTTGCACGCTGCAGGAAGATGTGGAGCAGTGAGGACATGCGGCAGCCTCCCATGCACGCGTGTCAGCTGCGCCGCCGCCACTTGCCACCCTGGCTGCGGGCAGCCCATCGCGCGTGCTGTCGGGTGCCACAGCAAGCTGCCGGGTGGAGGCATGGAGAGAGGTGGAACGACGGGTCTAGGGCTAGCGGGCGGTCGTATGGTGATTGTTGTGGGGGCGCTGGGCGTTGGCCCCATGCCGGGCCAACTTGGGCCACTTCATCGGATTCATCTTGATTAAGGGGGGCGGGGCATAGCGCCTGTCTGCTAGCGTGCCGAGCAACAAACTTACGAGTGGGCAAGTGGGGAGATACCGTATTCTCGGCAATACTAAGCGGGTCTGAGCACGAGACTTCCTGCTTTTGTTCTTCCCTAAGGGCGGAACGGCATGATCTGAGATTGTCATTGCACGCATGGGGCTGCCAACTGTTACACGGAGTGAGAGGCGCACAACAACGCCATCATGCTCAACACTGAGAGAGGATACCGTGGTTTGATTATTGCGGCGGTTGATCTTGTTTTGCACACGCCTGAACCGGCACACGCGTCCGCGCGGTGACCAGGTTCAATTCACTTTTTTGGGTATTAGCGTTGTGTTCACTACCAAATTCGCGGGGTGGGCGCCTTTTGCAACACGTTTCGCTGCATGGACACAACGCACTGTCTCTCCATGCATACTAGCTCCGTACCTACGCGCCCTGTGGGCTCTCTATATCTGTTGTACGGCGAGGTACGGGCAACGCCCCAGGCATTCTTTTGCATATATATATTCTCTTTAAAATGCATCTCGGTCTCTTCACGTGGTTGAGTGTTCATGTGCATCACACAACGGATACGCCTTTCGGCGAACGCATGCCCCTGTTTGATCATTTCGGTGGACTTGGAGTTGCGGCTTGCGCGGGGCTAGAGCAGTGTTGGGCTGGTGCCCTGAAAAGTTTGGCTGTTGGGTCTGCGTGCGCTTGGTGTTTTGGTGTGGGGGCGCGCGGGCACGGGCGCGGCGGGAGCGCGGGGCGCGCGGTGGTGGACAGGCGGCTGGCCGACACGAGTGGGCGACGACCGTTGCGCACCTGCTCACACGCCTGCGTAGTGTGCGTGCGCAGGCCGGCGGGGCACCGGGCGCGCGATAGATGGCGCAGACGGCAGCCATCTTTTGCGGGGGCCAGCATCACTGTGACTGCCTCATCGCAGACGCGCTTTTGGGTGGTGTCCACTTCAACGGAATCTTGAACGCACAAAGCTGCCAGGCGCGGCAAACGTATGCCTTAAGCATTCAATTGCACATGTATCGCATCCGCCTGAGTATCATCTTTGGTGTGCGACTGGCAAAGCCCATGAAAGGCTACACAAGTTGGTCAGCGGCACACGGGTGGGCGTGGCGGAGAGACTGGCGGGCGACTACCGTAGCTTGGCGACTGGGGCTCAAAGGGAGGGTGGTGTATGGGGTGGGCGTGTTGTTCTCATTCGGTTGACCAATTTCGCGTCCGATTGATTTGCATTCAGGCATTCATGTGGTCCAGCCAATTATAATCTGGGCAAAGTTAACACACAATCGCAGTATTACGGTGGGGAGCTTGGGGTTTCCGGTGATGGCGAGGGGTGTCAACTAACGTGATGTCCACGTGTCCAGGCGGCGCAAGTGCCGTGGCGTGGCACGCACCGCTGCGAGAGTCTGGTTACCGAAACGCTTGGTAGTTGCCCTGTGGGCTGGAATTGATTTGCGAACACTGGACCAAACGTTTTGTACAACGTATGCAGGCCACGGCGCACGGCGGTGGGCGTGGTGTGCGCATGTCCGCATGTCCTGAATCCCGGGACGGCTTTGCCGCCTAGGCGCTGTGGTGGTGATCTCGTGCTGCATTCTGTCATACATAATATCAAGTCGAATACAGGTCATGCATTTCCAGAACCAGTATATGCATGCTGAGCAAGATGCTGAGGCCCTCAGGCCGCGGACAGAGCTTATGCCGAGGACAGCCCTAGCAGCTGGCGCATGTGTTGCTGGGGCTGACCTTTGGATCCGGCCCCGGCGGCCTGCGAGAGGACGCCGCCTGGCGGCCGGTGTGTGTTTGTGTGTGCTGTTGCGGCGACGCTAGAGCCTGTACCTGCAGGCTGAACTGAAGCCGCCACTCGCTCACTGCCAGTGCCAGACTGCCAGGTCGCCAGTGCCAGGTTGCTATGTAGTGAGGCAGTCCGAGGAGGGACCATTCCCGGTGTATACGTTCCTTGCAAAGTTGCAGGCCTTCTGGCCTTGGCAAGCCCCGGCAACACCAGGCCGCACCCGCCTTAGTGCCAAGTTGGCACCCCTCCTCGTCCATATGCACCATCCACCACCTTCGCAGCAGCTGCGGCACAAGCCCGTCTTGAATGTCCTACGTCCAATTGGACCTAATCACCACACACCGCAGCCGCACGCGCCGCTAAGAGGCCAGCCTCTGCCACAAACACCGCGGGCGCCGCTAAATTAGACGGAACCTGGCCAGGCCACTCAGTAACCGGGGCGCTAGCTACCTGGGCTCCGTGCTTGCGGAGCCCACTCGGAGCACCAGCTTCACAGCTAGGCAGGCGTCCCGCGAGCTGGCCGCGGCCGTGCAGGAGGCCTCAGCCTGCGGACACGACGGCGGCGAAAGCGGCGGGGTGGGGCGGCACGAGCACACCTCACGCTGAGGTCAGGCCGGCGTGGGTTGTGCGCGGGTTATCGTTACCAGCCCCCAACCCCCGCGCAACACAAGGGGCGAGGGTGGTTGGGCGGCCGGCAGGCTAAGCCGCCTCGACGCAAGCCCGGCGAGCCCACTTCCGTGCACATGATACACACCAGCCCGCAAGCCAGCCAGCCAGCCCGCACACACACATGCGCACGCACCTGCAAGGCTGCCTGTGTGAAGGTGCTGTTGCCCAGCAGCAGCTGCACCACCGTGCTCCGGGCCAGCACGCAGTGTGACCCCCGCACACCGCCGTCCAGCCAGTGGCACCTGCACACGCGCACGGTGGTGGTGTAGGCCTCGGCTTTGCCGCTGTGCATGCCATGCGCCGGTGCCTGTCCACACCAGCCCCTTACAGTGCTTGCGCAAGCTGGACACCCCTCCGGGTGCACGCATTCCCATCCCCGCCAGATAGCCACCCACCTCTTGTCCTTCTCACAGGCTTCCTGCTCCTCGGAGTGCCTGCACACCGACGACCATGAGACAAGGTGAAGCAGCCATGGGAACACACGCACACACAGACATTCCCAGACACAAATCCGGGCCGAACGTCCAGCCCACACGGCTTGCAAACGGCAGTGGCCCCCGGGTGACCTACGACTGTCCGTGCCACCTGCAGCTGGTGGCAAAGCCGTGGTGCAGCGCCGCAGTGTCGCAGCCGCCGAAGCCCTCCCGCGCGAACTCGTGCCCCTCCTGCAGCGCCGCGGCACCAAAGCCGGTCGCGCCCGCCGCCGGCGCCATCGTCACGACCTCGGTGCCGTTGGCGAGCGTAACCGTAACCGCCACCGGCGGATCATCCATGCCGTACGACTCCCCGTACAGCCGTTTGAGCATGTTGTACCTTCGTGTCGTGCGAAGGAATGCATGGAACAGCGCGACAGCCGTTGGAGGCTCAGCATACGGTAGAAGGGGGCTGAGCTAAGCGCACCACCATGCACGGCACGCCCGCTCGCGCCGACTTTACCCGTACGAGCGTCCCCACCAACTCACAGGTCTTTCTGCTGCATCTTTGCCTGCGGGGCAGAGAAGGCAAAAGGCCGCACGCGTCAGCACTTGTCGAGTCCCGACAGCTCGCCCTTCGCCCCGCGCTAGCTGCCTGCCGGCTACGGCACTCCCAGCTGCGGCGGCAACGCGGCCCACACTAGCGCGGACACACGAGTCCGCAAAGCACCACTCCTTCGCACCGCTGCCTACGCTGCCCAGCCACCGCTCATCGGCACCTCGCCTCCTCCAGCCCCCACCGCCGCCATCCCACACGCACCGGCGCCTCCGGCAGGCAGCGGTCCTCGCCAGTGACACTGCCGGGCCCCACCTCCGACCCCTTGGCAAACAGCTTGCAGCCGGTCTCGCCGCAGAGCCGCCACGCGTCGGGGTCCGGCCGCCGGCGCCAGCACGCCTTGGCCGCGGGCGTGTAGATCGTGTCTGCGACATCCACACCACCATGACACATGCTGACGACGGACCGAAACACGGGTGGGGCGTCCGCACGCCCCGCCGCACGCGCCTGCGACAACAACTTTGTATCCATGTCATGGCGCACGCACCGTGGCACATGCCGATGACGGACGTGAAGTCCGAGTGCGGGTCGTGCGCCAGGAAGCAGGCGCCCGTGCGGTCGTCCCTGTTGCGCCACGGGCGCGGCAGCAGCAGCAGCAGCAGCTGGTAAACAACGCGCTGAACCGCTTGGCCACAAAAAGTCCCGCGCGCGCGACCGCTCACGCATTGCATACACAGTCTGTGTGTTCCCCCTCTCGTGTCATCTAACAACGTACGATTCACATTTTGCCCGGCGCCCGCGCATCCGGAACCCACGACCGCCCTCCTCCGGTGCTGGCGCCGGCGCAGCCGCCGCAGCAATCACAGCACCCACCCACCCACCCACCCACCCACCCACCCACCCACCCACCAGTCGCAGTTGCTGTCCAGGTGGCACGTGGCGCGGTCGGTCGAGCCGCGGCACACCGCCGCCTCCCTGGCGAAGCGCAGGATGATCCTGCGCAGCGGGCACGCAGACAGGCGGGCGGGCAGGCAGGAGGGCGGGTCGTGTGTGTTGCCTGCTGGGGTGTGGAGGCGGCCTGGTGAGGCAAGGCAAGTGCAGCGCACCCGCCACGCCGCCCGGATGGGGGTTGATGCCGTGTGCCGCCTACATAACAGCAAGCCACCCCGCCGCGGCGCATCATAATGCACAAGTCAAACGATTTCACCGCCACCGCCCACCGCCCTCCATCCCGCTGCCCCAAGCTCACTTCTCCGCCGGCATCTGCGGCGCCGGGAAGCCGGCGCCGCCCACCACCGCCGGGTTCATCAGGCAGCGCTTGCCGTCGTGGACACACGCCGAGCCCGCCCCCTCCGGCTGCTTGGTCAGCGCCGCGTGCGCCAGGGCGCTGAGCGCGAACGTGGACTCAGTCCAGCGAGTGAGGGCCTCGGCCGCGCCAAAGAAGTGGGCGTGGTCCTGTGTGTGCATGTGCCGTGTGTGTGTGTGTGTGTGTGTGTGTGTGTGTGTGTGTGTGTGTGTGTGTGTGTGTGTGTGTGTCCGTCCTGGAATGTGTGCGTGCGCGTGTGTCCATGGGTGCTACATACCGGCAGATTGAGCATTCGTGGCGTCTGTGCTTGCATATGATATACCCAGAAAACTCTCGTTTGTGTGTCTGTGTGCTCTTGCGGATGCCGTGCCCGCGCACCTGCAGCTCCTTGACCTTGGCCTTGGGCATCAGCGGCCGCGCCGCAGCGGCGGCGGCGGCAGCAGCCTCATCCTCCGCCGGCTCATCCGCCGGGTCCTGCAGTGCGTGTGTGCATGTGCGCATGGAGCACAGTGGGTGCACAGTTGTGCGAGAATTGGGGCGGTGAAGGGATGCATGGGGCATGATGTGGGGCTGGGGCAGGCATAAGAGGGGCTGCACCAGCGGCGGGGTGGGCAGAACCCCCCCCTTTGCGCCACGATGGCGAGGGCCCTTGCGCCATACGTTGCGCCAAGCCAAGTTCAGGATGTATCACTCATGTTGCCTGGTGTTGGCGCTTTTGTGCTGGGTTCGCCGCTGTGTCGCAGCAGCACGGTGCGAGAGCAGGCCGACGGGGGCGGGCAGGGACACCTCTTGCACGCACCTGGTCGAACTGGCCAAGCAAGTCCCCACGCCATCGCAATGATCTATCACGTCTATGAGCTGATTGTAGTTCAGACCCTCGTAGCCTCCGACCGACCGCGCTGCTTCTAAGCCCGGCCGGTCGCCCGTCCGCCCCTCGGCATGAGAGCACAAGCAAGCCCAGGAGCACGACCGAAACTCGCATAATTTCCATAATGTCCTTCGCATATCAACGCATGTCCTCGCGTTAATGTGCTGTCTCGCGCTTCGTTTTTAGCTTGTGCGCGTGGTTGTATGGCCTGTCCGAACAAAACGTTCAGGATGTAAAAGTGCTTTATTTTGTAAATTCGCGTTTTGAGCATTGACCGGCACTTGAAATATGCGCGGCGCAGGGGAAACAGGCCACGGACACACCACGCTCTCCGACACATCCCGGGTCACCCTGCTCCGACACGCCGCAGTCCCCTCCGTCTCTGCGCCCAGCCGCAATTTCCCCAAAAGGTCCTGGACACACCAGCGAGCATCCACTCTCGATAACCTAACCGCTTATCTTACAGAGCCTGCCGTTCCATCTTCTCGGGGTTCCTTGCTTGGGCCGTCGCAACCACCTTGCCTAGGCGCCACGCCGCCCCCCCCCCTGCACGGAGCTGGCGCCATCCAGTGACAGGGCCGCCTTCGCCCTATGCGTTGATGGGGGCCGTACGGAGGCTACTAGCCGCCCGAGCGGCCTCCCTGCGTCGTCAGACGTGTATGGCCCTGCACAGCGACTGCACGGGCAGCTCCGGCGGCTGCGCCGGCCGCCGCCCGTGCCGCCGCCGCTCTCAGCGCTGCGCCGGCGTCCTCCACCTCTTCAATTGCCCACACCGCTAGCAGCGTCTATAATACAACCGAAAGTCGAAAAGTTGAATTTGTCAATGATAAACTGCTATCGAATTCCAAACCAAAGCCAGCATGCCTGCCGCATGCAATGCACGCCTGTGGCGCACCCACAAAAAACACTGGGCGAAGCCTACCACTGATGTGCCAATTATTCTCAGTTAAGTACAAGTCCGCTTCCGACACGCCCGGTATGCTCCTGACAGCAAGTTGCCACAAAAAGGATACACACTCCTCGACCGGTGCACCCCCGTGGCCCCCTGGCAACCCCCGCACACCTAGCCACCTTCCCGCCCCGGCAGAGCACGGTTCCCGCGCTTCCCGAGCCCGCGCACCCCCCCCCCCCGCCGCCCCTGTCCTCACCCGCAGCAGCCCCCCTGGTGCCTCCCGCCCTGCCGGCCGCCGCCCTCGCCGCCGCCCGCGCCGCCGCCTCCCGCACCACCCGCCGCCGGCCGCTCCAGCTGCAGGCGCTCGTGGGCGTAGGCCCGCAGCAGGGAGGGCGTGTCCACGATGTTCACCAGCACCCCCCACACCAGCGCCTCGTACACGCCCGCGTCCGTGCCTGCGCAGCAGCAGTAGCAGCAGCAGCGGCAGTAGCAGCAGTGGGAGCAGATGCAGCAGAAGAAGCAGAAGCAGCGGCAGCAGGGTAAGTTAGGGGAGGGAAAGTCAACGGGGGGCGGTGCGCGCGTAGGCCTGCGGGCCTGCGTGCTCGCAGCAGACCGCAGCGGCTGCAGCCGGCCGCCATGTGTCCAGATCCCGCCCGCTTGCTAGCGCCCACAGCCCACACAGTACAACTATACACCCGCGGCGGCACTCACGGGCGGACGTCTCGTGGTACATGCAGTTGTGCTCCAGCGCGAACGCCGCGCCCTCCTCCGGCGACACCGCCCGCTCCTCCATCTGCGAGGCAGGGTTTGCCGCCCAGACCGGCCACGTGACACGCGTTGCGAACTCGCGTTGCGAACTCGTGTCGTAATTCTGGTGCGTCCGGCCGTTTCCCAGCGCGTCCATCATCACCACTCCCCGTCACATCGCACATGCACACACGCACATGCACACATGCACACGCACGCGCACACATGCACACACGCACACATGCACACGCACACGCACGCGCACGCACCATGTCGATCTTGTTGCCCACCACCATCTTGACCGCGTCCGGGAAGGTGCCGTAGCGCTCCACCTCGGGCAGCCAGTGCCGCGCGACGGCGTCCAGCGTGTCACGCCGCGTCACGTCGTACACTGCCGGAGGTCGCCAAGGCGGGAGGAGGAGCAGAGGCGGCGGAAGGGTTGGCGGAAGGGCAGGCAACCCACCGGGCAGCGTTTACAGCGTTGCAGGAAGCAGCAACAGCACCGGCAACCGGCAGTAGCAGCTACAGCAATAGCAGCAGCAGCGGCAGAACCTGTAGCAACAGCACACATCCGACGCACCGCGCTGCGGGCCCCCCACGCGCGTTGCAAGGCAAGCATCGGGACCCCTCCTCCCGGCGCGTGCCACCGACAGCTGCCGGCCCGACTCACCGAACACCACCCCTTGTGCGCCGCGGTAGTAGTTGGAGGTCACCGCCTGGAACTTCTCTGCATGCGGGGCGAGGGGGTGTCGTCGTCGTCGTCGTGGGCGGCGGCGGCGGCGGCGGAAAAAAAGACACACTTGTGTCACAGTGTGCGATGGGCCGATGGCCGACATGGTGATGTGGGCCGTCGTTGTCTTATTGACTGAGCCCGCGGCAGGAGCGCTGCTATGGAGCTGTCCACCAGCCGGAGCCTGTGGCTGCGCATGTGCCCACAGCCGTAGCGCAGCACCCGCTCGACTCCGCCATCCCTGCCATCCCTACCAGCCCTGCGGCCTCCTTACGCACGCCTTGCGCCCGGGCGCCCCGCCCCCTCCCTCCCTTTGGCCGCACCTGCCCCCGCCGTGTCCCAGATGGTGACGCCCACGCTCTTGTTGTCGAAGCGGTAGCGCTTGAAATGGAAGTCGCAGCCTGCGACAGGTTCGATACTCTGAGGTATGAGAGCTGCTCCACTATGTCTGGGTCCTGCTCAAGTGCTGTGCGGCATCAGGACGATTAATGTTACACAGCCGTACTGCGACGGTAGCATTCCGTGACACCGCGCGGCGCCGCCTATTTCATTGGTCAGCCACCAGACAAACTAAGAGCTCCAAGGGAACGTGCAACACGTATGCACTGCACACACAGGGGCGCTGCGGCTGCGGGCCTGCCGGTCTAGTGCGGTGGCTGAGAGTCCCGCGCCGCAGCACTGACCTATCGTAGACTGGGTCTCCGGGCTAAACTTGTCAGTGAAGAGGCGGCGTATGAGGCACGTCTTGCCCACTCCCGCAGACCCTACAAACACCACCTGCGTAGGTTCGGAATTGAAGGTTTCGTCACGGGGATGCACGTTGTAGGCTGAGCAAGAGGGGGTGAAGGAGCGAGCCAGCTGGACACGCACCCGACACAGGTGTTGCGGGACCCGGCGCCAAACCTGTGAGCCCGGGCTACCCCCAAAACCAAGACCAGACTCGCCTTCACCAGGTGGTCATCAACCTCCGCAGGTATCGTGCTTATGGACGTGCTTTCCAGCGAAACCGGCACATCCATTTTCGGTGCACGGGTTTAATTTGTCAGCTCGGTAACTGCATTATGCGTTTGACGTGGTATGATGTTGGTGTGCTGGCTGTAAACCGCAAAAGGAGAGCGCTGGGCTGAAATGGGAATGGCTTCGCCCCGATTCATGCCAATCCTGCCGCGCGGTGAGGACAAACATTAAATTCTTAACACGTCAAGACTATGAACTAGGTATCAACAATGTCCTTGACATTTCTAGGGCGGAGCCTGCTCCGCAGGCCCGTGTTGTCAAGTTGCTTAGGAGCCGCGACAAGCTCAACAGACCCTGGATCATTGTTACATCAGGCCATAGACCTCACCGCGACCTCGGACTCCGGAAGCGACTGCGGTTCGCGCTCTGGCCGTGATGCAACCTCGGGGCTTTCATCGCAAAGGCTGGGCGAGCAGCTGCTCCACCACTTTAGCCTACACAACAGCGCACTCGCAGGCGTGGGCCTGGCGCAGCCATCGCCGCAGCCTTTCGCCGCTGCAGAAGCGCACGCAGCGGCAGCACCCGGGACCGGCGCACTCTTCCGCCTGCCCCACGGGCACATGTTCATCAGCCTCGGCGCGGCGGAGCCGCGCGGGTCTGCTGTAAACATGGCTGTGCTTCCAGTCCTCAACGGTATGGTGGAGGCGCCGGTGTCCGCCCCAGCCGCGGCGGACGCGTCTGGCGGCGAAGCGATGCAGTGCATCAGCACCAAGACGTGGCGGCGACTCAAAATGAAGAAGCACAAGATCCGCAAGCGGCGGCGGCTCGTGCGCCACCAGGGCAAGAAGTAATTAGTGCACAGGAGATAGCAGGCGGCGGATTTGGCACGGCGACGGTAAAAGCGTGGCCGTGTGCCCTGCGGGCACGGTGTTTTGGGGTCACACTCTGGCCGCTACGTCCGCGTGTCCGCGGTGGCGACGCAACGATGTGGCAGGTCAACCGGGGGTTCCCGCACAAGGTGGAGGCGTGGGCAGCGCGAGCCATAGGGAGGAGTGCACATGGTGCTGCGGGTATTCGGTGTGACGTTCGGGCGCCAGCACGTCAAACAGACATTCTGGAAGCGCTGCGCGGCCGCGCGGACATGGGGCATGGGCCATGGGCCATGCGGGCGTGGGCGGCGAATGACGTGGTGGGGAGGCACGTGATGCCGTTGCCGCCGGAGCGAGTGTGATTGCGTGACGCGTCACAGGAGCAGTTAGTTGCGCGTGCGCGACCGGAGTCTCGCGCCGATGATAAGGCTGAGCTGCAGGGGCGGGAAACGTCTGCTGCATCTCCCCCGCAGCGCCCCCGCGACGTGGACGGCTGCGACTGGGTCGCGTGGGGCGCAGGTGGGCGTGCGTGATGGGCTCGCGGTTGCTGGAAGCACGCGTGGCCTTCTGTGTGCCCTGCGGTCTGTTCAGAGGTGTTGTGTTGTGTGTTGTGCATGGCTCAGGTTGGCCGTATAACGGTAGCGCAGGTGCGGGCGAGGCTCGGCACTGAAGGGCTAGGGCGGTGCGACAGGGATGCAAGCGGCACGGCCAGGAAAGGACAGGCCGGGTGTAGGCACGAGAGCGGGGCGCCCATTACGGAAGCTCTGCCTCAAAACGACCGAGTGCACCATTCCTAGGTGTTGCAATGTGGAAGTGTTCCGCCGGTCCGCGCCGGTAGTGCGCAGTCTGTGAGCTTATTGGCGGTGTCTGTCGGGGGAGAGCTCGGTGTGCCGTGGTGATTGCTCGCCCGAGGCCACGTTACCAGGATCAAGGAAAGGAAGGCAAGGTGCCTCATTGGCATGGGCGCATGACGCCCCCGGCCACACGATAGCGTGTAGCTGCAAGTCTTCTACGCGAACAGCTGGCCCGGCCCACCCCTGGCCCGGGCGGACCCTTCCCCGCATCTGGGACTGATGAGTGATAACTGTGAGGAGGGCCGTCGTACGTAGGAAAGCCCAAAACAGCGCTTCTGTAAAGGGGATCCAGCGTTAGCAGGATTGTTGTTGCTTGCGCAGCAGTCCGGCGTGTGCGCGAGCAGAGGCTGGACTAGGGGAACCCCTGGTCCCTGGGCTGGACAGAGCACGGACCGAGGGGGGGGCCCGCTGCGTGCCCGCCGTGCCGCGTGCGTTGCCCATCCAGCCCATGCAGGCATGCACCCGTCCATGCAGACCCTTGGACCCCAGCTACGGTACTCTGTGTCGCACGCGCTGATGCGCACCTATTTCTGCGTGGTGTCGCCTGGCTGGCGGCTGGGACGTGCTGGGAGCCTAGACCCGCCCGCACACGCTTCCGCGTGGGGTTCGCCCACAGCCCGCCGTCCTGACACCAGTCGCCGACACTCGCCTTCGTCTTTCAACGTCCCCGAGTTCGTATGGGTATGCTGCTTTGGGGGCTACTTGTGCCTCCCAGCCTGCGGTCTTAGGCCGGTCCTAATTGTGCCGGAAAACGTCGGAAGCCAGTGCCGTCACGGCCTGACGTTATCGTCAATTCTATGCGCCAACATAAACTTGAAGCGAAGGCCCGGCAATGTGCTCGCCCTTCGCCGAGGCTCGTCGCGACGATTCAGCTGCCTGCACCCGTCGCAAGCTCCTTCGAACCGCCGCGAGCAACACGTAACATGTATGACGATACTAGCGAACTGATTGCGACAGTCGATTCCGAAAACGTGTCGGCATTGCAGCAATTGCGCGGCGGCCATGGGCATTCCGGATTGTTCTTTTGCTGCGTGACTATGAGCCCACCCAAATAGCCTGCACGGTGCCTAGTTACATAGGAATCCTGCAGACGCATTAATTACACTGAAGCCGCGCTGTCACACCTTGAAGACGACCGACCGCCCCAACAACTTCTTCCAGGCCCTAATTCCGAGGCCCGCTTGCCTGCCTATCTACTTCGTGAACTACAAGAAAGACAAGGAAGCGGATAAAGACGAGCGGCTGAGCCCAACCACGCAATCTCTCCATCGGTCCATCTCATCAGCTCCGTCCTTTGTGAACCGGTGCCAGCATCAGCTCGGTCCTACTTTTTAGCCCAGGAAAGGGTTAGGTTGTCAATTGACTTGAACAGCAAGTCTCTTGACTCCATCCCTCCCGCAAGGGCGATATACACGTTTTAGGGACCATGCGTGCCTCGCTTCAGATTCCGGCCGTAAGGCCGCGTGTGGCAGCTGTGCGTCCTACCGCTCGGAAGCTGCTGGCGCCTGGCGTGGTGCGGGTGCCTGTGGCCACCGTCTTCTGCGCTGCGGGTGGAATCGCCGACCGCTCCAACGAGGTGAGCGTGATCTTTGCCTGGGAGCGCCGGATTAGTGCATCTGGAACCAGTTCTGGGCAATTGCGGCGTGCGCGGTGGCCGGCGCTGGCTGTTTTCGGGCAGACAAGGGTCTGAGCTGGGCGGAGGTCGGAGCCATCTTGGGTCGCGGGGAGTGCCTTACGCTTACCTTGCGGTGCTTGCAACTGCCCTGGATTGACCACGACCAGTAATCGAAAGCGTATGTTGCCCAGATTTGGCTAACGTATGGACCCACATCGTTGCACGCCGCAAACTATGCAGGAGGCCCACAAGGGCGACTTCATGAGCTCCTTCGATGCCGGAATTCGTGTCCCCAATATCGTTGCTGCCAAGGGCGGTGGCGGTGGCGGCAACATGGGCTCCGGCAGCAGCCTCGGTGCGGTCATGGAGCGCAGCAGACTGGAGTTCGTCATGCCGACGCCTCCTGCCCAGGCTCCCAAGCTGGACGACGGTGGCGATGGTGGCGATATTGGCAAGCACAACCACAACGGCGGTGGCGGTGGTGACGACGGTGGCGACGACGACGACTACTTCAACGAGGAAGGGGACGGCGATGGCGAGGGTGGCGAGGGCGAGGGCGGCAACGCCTTCTTCCGCACCGTCATCCCAGAGTGTTATGACAAGCTTTCCATTGGCGCTGTGTTCGCCGAGTGGATGCGAACCGTCGCGGAGCTGCCGCTCATCATTCGTCGCGCCGTGGAGATGGGCTTGTTCAGCTCTGCGCAACTGGTCCGCTTCTTCTCCATGGACGTGCGGCCCAACCTCACCCGCACGGTGTCGCGCACGCTGCCCCCTGCTGTGAGTCCAGGCCTACGGGAGGAAAGGGCGGGTATTCGAAGGGGCTTCGAGGCACGCTTCGAGGGCACACGGCCGGTGTAGGGGGCATTGTATGTGGTCACGCTAGTCGTCACCAAATTGAGCACTACCAGCTACGCTTCTTGTTGAGCTGTCAAGCCCATTAAAGAGTTGATCCGTTTGACCCATTGGAGAAGGGTCGGGCTGGTTTTAGCCTGGCTTGTCTGCAGCGGGTGGCCCACGCCACCGCACGGCCCTGCGCATGCCACCGGGCCCATCCAACGCACGTCCTCACCCGCCCCAGCACCGCGCATCTCTATAACATCCGTCCCTTGTCCCGACTCACTCAAACCCCGGACCTATGTTCTTGCCCCTTGCCCACAGTGGGCCCGCGACTTCGTGGGCCGCCTGATGGCCGACCCGGCATTTGTGCAGAAGATGGTCATCGAGAGCGCCATCAGCGCCGTGGCCTCGCTCTACTACGAGTACCGCGCCCGCGGCGACCGCTTCAAGGACGAGCTCGACCTGGTGGGTTTGTTTGGGAGAGGGTCTCGGGGGCTGTGGGCTGTGGAGAAGGAGTGGTGGTGCAGGTGGTGCGGGTCGGGGTGGTTCTTGTCAGGTGGAGGGTTTCAAGGCGCGTGAGGCGCGGGCGAGCAGACGGGAGCGCTGGCGCGAGCCTGGTTTGTGCAGGCCCGCGCGTGCAAACAACGCGGGTGCGGGCATGTTGGGGCGGGAAAGAGAAATGGCCGGATGCCAGCGCAGTGTCCACAAAACGCGTTGGCGGAACTTCGCCTGGATAGAAGGGCCGGAGCTGACTGGACGGACGCAGTCACCACTTGCACGCGGCTTCTGACCCTCTCTCATCCCGTCTGCCACCCTGCAGGTGCTGATCAACACCATCGGCATGGCTGCCGCCACGAGCGCCACCGTGTGGATGGTGGCGCCCACGCGCTCCTACGGCACCGTGCACAAGTTCCCCTGGCAGCAGGTGCGCGGCAGCTGGGGCTGGGTACTGGGGTGGCGAGCTGGCAGGGTGCTGGCGGGGAGGGTCGGGGCGTCGGTTGGGTGCATGAGAGGAGATGTCGCGGGGGATATGCGGTGGACCGTGGTTTATCGAATGTGCGGGAGGGGTCAGCAAGCAGGGCCAGCGCTGCGTAGCGGTGTAGGCGGATGGCATGCGGATCCCGTGGGGCGCGCGCAGAGGGCACCGGACGTGCACGACGCGAGCCGTGATCCACATTTGGGCAAAATGCGATGGAGGTACTGGTTTGCGCGCGGGGCAATAGTTCCCAGCTCCTTCAACCTTTCCACAACCGCAAAGACAAGCTCGCACCGGCTCGCATGCTGACCCCCTCTCCCCCTCTTCTCTCCCCGTGCGCAGATGCTGGACAGCCTGCCCAACTGCGTGTTTGACGCCAACGGGCCGCTGCGCGCCTACACGCCCCAGAGCCGCATCGCCGCCTTCTTCAGCAAGGCGGCGGAGCTGTCGGCGGTGGGCCTGCTCACCGGCGCCGGCACCAGCCTGCTGTCGCAGGCGGCCGTGGCGCTGCGCCGCAAGTACGTCGACCCCAGCTTCGAGCCCAGCGTGCCCGTGCCCGACGTGGCGCGCAGCAGCGCCGGCCTGGCCGCCTTCTTCGCCATCAGCGCCAACACGCGCTACCAGCTGCTGGGCGGCATGGACCGCTACCTGGTGGGCCACAGCAACTTCCTGTGGACCTACCTGGCGGCCACCGCCGCCGCGCGCGTGGTGTCCAACCAGGTCGGCGAGTCGCACCGGCCATGGCTGCAGGGCCTGCCCGAGCCGGCGGCGCCGCGGCGCCGCGTGGTGAAGAAGAAGGTCATTGTGCGGCGAAAGGTGGTCAAGCCGGTGGAGGAGGTGGCGGCGCCGGAGGTGTCGCCGGCGGTGCTGGCGGTGGGCGCCCTGGCGGTGGGGGCAGCGGCCGAGTCGCTGCCGGCGGTGGAGGAGGCGTCGACGTCGGCGCAGGCGCTGGCGGAGTCTGGCGCGCAGCCCGAGGAGGTCGTCCTGGACCAGGTGCTGGCGGTGTCGGAGCCCGGCCCCTCCAGCGAGCGGCTAGCGGCGGCGGCGCCGGTGGAGGTCGTGGCGGCTGGGAGCAGCAGCGCGGCGGCGCCGGTGGAGTCGTCGTCAGGAGATGATGACGAGTCTGGGGACGAGTCGGGATCGGAGCTGGCGTCGCTTGTAGCACAGCAGTCAAGTGGGGCCATCGATCTGTCTTCGCTTGGTGTGGGCGCAGCCTCGTCAGGGCAACTGCTCACCGCCGCGCGCTAAGGCGCCGCTTAGCCGGGCCCCGGGGAGTTTTCCTCGGGGCACGGGTGTTGCGGGGCTCCGTGTGCGTGACTGTGTCGAGTGTTGTATGCCCTGTGTCGTGTGGTAGTGTTGACGAGCGCAGTGCGGCCACGGCCTTAGATGCAGGCGAGAGCAGGGGCACCGCGAGCTGCAGGTGTACAAAATCAGGTTCCTTTATTCCCAAAGGTTGTGGTGTGTGACATGAGTGTGCATGTGTTTTATGACTGGTTGACGGAGGCGGTAAGTGTGCCGAGGCGCGCTGCCCGACGCGCGGCTGGTTTCTGTTCAGTTTCGGTGGCTTCCGTTTCCTATTGTGGCGGAGCGGGTAGAAAGCTGGAGCGAGGGACGGCAGCTGCGGCGGTCTGAGGGTCGCAGCGAGACGGGCCGACGAGAATAAGGCTCAGCGTACTTGCGAGGCTGGAGGTCCGGGCGGCTGCGTCTGTTGCTTTGGCACCACCCGTACCCCGTGGTCGAGCCTATTGTTTCCCCTGCAGGTCCGAACTCGGATTGACGATCAATGATTCCCAAGCAAAGCTCAGAGCACAAACAGTGGTGCACCATGCGCAGACAAGTCATGGTCACAGAGTGTAAGCTGATGCTGGCTGCTCACGCGCGGGCCTGTCCCTCGATTCCCCGTTGAGGTGGAGGCGTTCAGGCGGCATGTCCGGAAGCACAGTCACGGCTTGCGACTGAAGTCTTGCACGGGTACACCCTTGCTGGAGGGCAGGGGAACAGCTCTGGAATAGCGCTCAGCTGCAGCCGTTTGATGCCCCATGTGTGGGGAATTGGGATTGGACCACAATCAGACCATCCGTGAAGCCTCTCAGCGGCGCCCTGCGTGCTTACCCACATCACGAATGCTCACTCGTTGCACGCTTCTACTTAAGTCCCCCCTCAGCCTCACTACGCCAGCCCCATTCTCAACTATTACAACCGCTCTGACCCACTGAACTACCGACACAAAAGGACATGGCCACAACACGGCCACAACCCACGGCGCCGATGCAGCACACACCCAAGCAGTCTTCCGTTGAGTTTTCGTGGCGCACGACACTGCGTAACGCCACGGTACCGCGCTCGGTGCAGCCCCGCACGCCTTAAATTATCCTGCGCCCCATGAAGGAGCCTACGAAATTACTACCGTACAGCTATGGTCATCGACAGCTCGCCTCACGCCGCCGCGCTCAGCTGCCCCTGCCCCAGCCCGCGCCCCTGCGCCTTGGCCAGCTGCTTCTGCAGCAGCTCCTTGGCGGCCGCGAACGCCGCCCGCTGCTCCACACTGACGCCACCCGCCGCGCCCTCGCCCAGCAGCCGCAGCACGGTCTCCGGCCGCGCCACATTGCGCCCAGCGCCCCGGCCCGTGGCGGTCGCGCCGCCCACCTGCGCAGACGGGCCAAGTCCGACGTCACTGACATCAATGTGACCGCCCCCCTTTGCCCAGCCTTCGCCCAGCCTTACGTCCCGCTGGCACACTCCCTTGACAGTTGACAGCCGCATTCCTCCAACACCGCGCATGCGCTCTCCTCCCCCAACCGGCAGCATCGCAGCACTCACACCGTCCCACCGTCCGGCCCTGTTATCCCGCCCCGGCGCCCCCCGCCACCACCGGGCTCCCCACGCACCGCATTGGCCAGCGCCAGCGTCACGTCCGGCGCCCAGCCGTTGATGAAGCCCATTACGATGGCGGCCGCGAACGAGTCGCCGCAGCCCACCGTGTCCACCACCTCCACCTGCGGCAGCCGGCGGCGGCAGCGGCGGCAGTAAGAGGGCGTTTGTGTTGCGCTGGAGGCGTGCGCTCGCCCCCGGAGGCTACGTGCACGTCCAGTCCAACGAACTCCACAACCAGCCCTGTCAAGCTTTGTGCAGGGTGGCGAGCACAAATTGTTTGCTTCCAAGGATTCCGTCGGCTCGCATCGCAAAATTTCCCGCCAGGCCGCCAAGCTCCGACCGACACGCCGCGCTGCGCCACTTGCCTTGACGGCGCCCATGTATGTGGTAGTGGGCGCGGCCGCCGATCCCTTGTGGCTGCTCACGCCGCCTCGCGTGCACAGCACCGCGCCCTTGGCGCCCATCTTCACCACCACCCACCTGCAGCACCGGCAACGACATGCTTTGAGCGCACAGGTTGCAATCGGGCCAGAGCACCCACTCTAACCCAGTTTCTCGGTGCCCGGCGGCCAACCCGTCGGCCAGTCGTGACGGTGCGGACCTACTGTGACTCACTGTGCGCGCGCAGTGGGTCGGGCCAGCACCCACTTGGCCGCCGCCTCCGCGTCCTGCAGCCCCGTCACCACGTGCGCCTCCTCCTGCGAGTGCGAGTGTGAGTGCGAGTGCGCGGCCAACATGAGCACAAGCGTTGCGCGGCGTGCGGCACTGCGGCACCGCTCTGTGTCGTGCTTGACGCATAACGCACCGTGCATATGCATGCTTGCATGCGAGATGGGCACGGCATGTTTGCATGCGAGATGGGCACGGCACCGCGCACGCGCGGCCCACAGGCTGGCCGGCCTCCACACCCGCGGCAGCAAGCGCTCCTCCCTGGCCCCGCCCCCGCCCCACATGACGCCGGTCGCTCCCCTTCTTTCACACGCCCTCCACCCCACGCCCTCCACCCCACGCCCTCCACCCCACGCCCTCCACCCCACGCCCCCCCACCCCACGCCCCCCCCACCCCCACCCCGCACCCTCCACCCCGCACCCCTACACCCCGCCACGCGCACCTCGGTCATGAGCACCACGCAGCTGAGGTCCAGCAGCAGGTCCAGCGCCGCGCGCCGCGGGCCCTCCAGCATGGTCTGGCAGCGCGGGCCTGGCGCGGGCAAAGAGAAAGAGCACAAGGGGAACGAAACAAACGATGCGCGCGTTATTTGTGTGCATGATGTGGAGCCAGATGTGGCGGGGTGGAAAACTGATGAAGCCGAAGTCCCGAATCCACTGTGATGCGCCAGATGCTGAGGCACGTGCGCGCTGGACAACCACGCAACGCGCTTTGACACAAACCCCATGCGCCAGTCGGTTGCGCCCCGCGCATCGCGCCGGCGGGCACAGTGCTGCACCTGGGTCGAAGAAGATGGCGGCGCCCTGGCTGATGGCGTCCAGGACGCACGCCTGCACCGCCTGCAGCGGCAGCTCGTCGAAGATGAAGCCGTTGGTGAAGATGGCGCGCGAGGAGCGCAGCACCTGTGGTCCGGGCCGGCGGGGGGGGGGGGTAATCAAGATAAGATGACAGGTTTTGCACCTGCGGTCGGCCGGGGGCGGCGGCAAGCTGCTGCAAGCTGCTGCGGCACGGCACGGGCGATCCGCGTGGTCGATCCAGCCTGGCTTCCCCTTTTCCAAGCATCTTTGCAACTCATCCCTTATCACACGCCGCCTATCACAACAGCGGGGAAGCCACGCATAGCAGCCACGCTGCCCGACTCCCCGCACCACCTCTCCCCCCCCCGTTCCCCCGCATTGCAGCCCACGCACCGCCTGCGCCCGCTCCGGCAGCTCACTAATGCCGTCCAGCAGCGGCCAGGGCCCGAAGTCGTAGCGGCTGCAGAAGGCGTGGCGCGAGTCGGGGTCCACCAGCACGAAGCAGATGAGCGTGCTGTCGAGGCCGCCGCCGCCAATCGCCGGCGCGTCGCCCTTGCCGTTGCTGGTGGCGTTGCCGTTACCGTTGGCTTTGGCTTTGCTGCTGGTGGAGGAGGGGGTGGAGGTGGAGGTGGGGGCGATGCGGGTGGTGGCTTGCACGCCCTCTTCCTGCGGCACGAGCACGAGCAGGAGCGCCGGGAGGCGCACGGGAAGGCGCGCGGTGAGCAAGCTGGTGTGCACACGCAGACGACAGTCGGTCAGTCGGTCTGCACCAACGCAGGCCAGGGCGCCGGGCCCACCCTGTGCCCTGCCGCCCGGACATGCGCCTACGGGCGCGCCGGGTGCCACGTCTGGCGCCGTACTCTTTCGCACCCGCACGTCTGAGGCACCCCCGCCTCCCCTTCCCATGCCCAGCGTCCTCCATCCACCTCGCGCCCTCCCCTTCCCAGCCTCCCCTGGCACTGGTATACACAACCACTCCCAGCCTCCCCAGCCTCCAGCCTCCCCCTCTCCCCATTCCCCGCCCCATCCCCCGCCCCATCCCCCGCCTCCCCCCGCCTGCACCCACCCGCAGGACCTCGTCCATGAAGTTGCCGTACACGTCGGTGCCGATGTGGCCCACGCTGGCGGTGGCCAGGCCCAGCCGCGCCGCGGCCACCATGAAGTTGCAGTTGCCGCCCACCTGGCGGCCGGCGAGCGGCGCACAATTTTGTTGCCGGGCAGCGGCTGCTACTAGAGGTAATGAGGCGCGGTGTTGCTGCTGCTGCACGTCTGGCCTAAGGGTGGGGTTTGGCGCCGGGTGCTCACCTCCCACGACGAGCGCGGCGGCGGCGAGGCGGTCAGGGTGTCAAGCAGCTGGCGCCGCAGCTCGCGGTCCGGCGGCGGCAGCTCCGGCAGCGGCAGCACCGCGTCTGGTAGCGAGAGCGCCAGGACGCCGAGGCAGGGAACATGGCAGGCAGTGACATGGAATGAGATGCGCGCAAGGCAAGGGGGCAGGGCTTTGAGGACACGGGTGCGCGGTGGCGTGCCGACGGCCTGTCGTCGCTGAGAGGCCGAGCGTGTGCACGTTGTGCAACACCCGTGACGAGCCGGCGCCTCCTACGACCGCCGCACCGCCCCTACGCGCTCCACGCGTTTGCAGTGCTATATGATGTTGCTGAATCCTGACGCACCGACGCAGAGGTTGCCAAGGCCCACGACATCGATTTCTCCACCGGCTGAGCGGATGGCCGACGGGCGTCGGGATCCCCGCAATGATGCATTTAGGCAGCGTGATGAAGATTTAGAGCCGCAGGCGGCTGCGGGCGAGCGCAGTGTTGCCGCGGCCGCTGCCGGGGCGGGAACTTGGTGGCCGCCCCGGTGCAACGCCGATTGGCGCGTACTATGTAGAAGCATAGTTAAAATGTCAGGACTACCACGGAGCCGCAATCAATTCGGTGAAAGGTCAGCGGTCGGTGTTCGGTATCTTCTCGAACGAGGTGCGAGCACTTCTCGGAATTGCAATTAGGACTCAAAGCTGGTGCAGAATGTTACTAAGTCAGGCTAATAGGCGGGTGTAAAAACAAACGGAGCAAAAGTTCAGACGGTCCATGCAGCAAATTTCTTTTCGTCTCCTCCGTTCAGGCCCTGTACCAGTGCTGTGACTGTATCAGTAAATTGGTCGTAATAGCATATTGCTTCCTGAACCGATAACCTCAACAAAATGCTGCCCGGTTCACAAATTGGGCGCAAGCCCGTCGCTGGGCCTGGCAGCAGGAGTACGCACGTAGCTCCACAAGTATCCCGCGCTCCCCTGCGAGTGAGTTTGCTTCAGACGGTGCAGACCCAAAAACTGCAAACCACTCACCAGGTCGTTCGTTTGGGACTCGCGCAGGCGCCAGCGCCGTTGCATGCGCAGCCCACAACATCAACGGGCACAATGACCGCGGACGCGCGGTCAGCGGGCTCGGTGTCAACGTCCGGGCGTTCTTTATCGGTACGCGCAAGCACGGCGCAATTGTGCCCTGCGCGGCTTCCATTCTGACTCCTGGCGCTGGATACTGCCTCTATAGGCCAAGGATAAGCTGGCCATGCTGGATAAGGCTAAGGAGAAGCGCGTGGAGGCGTTGGCGCAGGACGGGTACAACCCTTTCAAGACGGGCGCGCCAGGCATCGTGGACGTGCGCGTGAGTCAGCGTACGCGCTGCCATGGGAAGAGGCGCTGAGTGGCGGAGCCACAGCTGGAAGCCGGGTTGCTTGCGGGTTTGCAGGAAAAGCAGGGCGCTTGTGTGCGGGCTGGGGGGGGGGAGCGGCGTGTCGCGGGTGCACCAGGGTTTGCGCGCCTTGCTGAGGGCGATTTGGGCGGTGTTGGCGACACCGCGTGCTGTGTCACCTCCTGCTTCGGAGAACCCATGTGAAGCAAGCACCACAGCCTGCTCTCCTCTACCCGCTCTGGGTGCCGCGTGCGCCATGCAACCGAACGCCTTCTGCACCTCTCCTGCGCGGACCCCACCCCCTCCCCTTCCCCGCATCAGCTCTACCATGCGGCGGTGGAGTCCCAAAAGCGCATGAGCACGAAGCTGTCGGAGGCGAATTCGGTGAGGCACTGGACACCGTGTAGGGCAGGTGTAGATAGGCCCGGGGTTGAATGAGTGAGAGGTGGTGCGGCGCCGGCGTACGACCCACCTCTCGTTCCCTGTCCGGGAGGAAGTGTCACGGCTATTGGGCTATGGGACCGCGCCGCTGAGACGGCTTGAGGAGCCTGCTGCGACCCACTGTCTGGTCGGGAAAAGCTAGGAGACACGATGAAGCCGAGACTCGGCTGCCATTACGGCGGCCACGTGCATCTGGGCGTGCGGGGACCCCGTGTCCTCGACCTCTCAACATTCACAAAAGCCCCCTGCGCGGGCTTAAACCCACACCTGCATGCGCCCTGTCCAACCCCTCATTCCCCCCCTCATTCCATGCGCCCAGCAAATGACGCTGATGGAGCGGCGCATGGAGGAGACCACAAAGGACCTGCAGGACGCGGCGGCCTTCCTCAAAAAGGTGTGTGTGGCTGCGGTACTATTGGATTGATGGGCGCCGTATGTGTGTGCGCGGCCTGAGAATGGGTCAGGGGCCGGTTTCCCGGGGACTGCACAGCCTGCGGCTGTGCGGAAAGGGCGGCCTCGGGGTCGACCCGTGGGGTTGACCGGAAGCTGTTGTTGGCGAGCGTTGGGCTGGGTGGACATGCGGCGGTGGGCGTGTGCGGCAGCCGTATGGCGGCAGCGGGCACCCCCGTGCGTTTGTTTGCATGGGCGCCACAACATGTCTGGGGAGAGCCGGAGCTGGAGGAGGCAGTGTGTTGCTGACGCGTGGTCAGCTGCGTGTCCGCGACACGCTTCGCCCCGCACCCGCCGCGTGTTGAGGCATGCTGGAATTGCTGAGCCCGCCACCCTCACGCCGCGCGCGGTCATGCCCCGCCGCACCCCCCCCCCCCCCCACGCCGCCAGGTGGCCATGGAGTTCGGCACCACCAGCCGCCTGGTGGAGTCCACGGCGGCGGCGGTGCGGTTCGGCGTGGAGAAGGAGGACGCGGTGGGCAAGCTGGTCAAGCTGTGCGAGCGGCTGGAGGCGCTGGAGAAGACCGTGCAGGTGCGGCGATGCGGCGAGCGGGGAGGCAGGTGGCGGCGGGAGGATGGAGCGGAGTCAGGTGCAATAAGCAGGGGGAAGCGGCGGGCGGTACGGGCTTGGCAGTAGTAGGAATAGGAGGTAATGGCCGGGTTGTTGGCTCTACAGCAGGCGCCGTAGCCTGCGTCCCCGCCCGGCTCCTAACGACGTGGCTGCCGGCCCTCATGCGCCTACGGACCGCCGCCTCATTCTTCACGTCTTCCGCCCGTGTCCGCTATCACCGCAACGGCCACACAGGACCAGCGCGCCGCCTTCGCCAAGCGCGTGCCCAAGAAGGTGCCGGTGGCCTGGGTGGGCGTGGCGTCCGAGGTGGGTGCCCGGCCGGGTGCATATGTGCATGGCAGGCTCCGGCGGCGGCGGGGCTCTAACGGCGGCAGCAATGCGCCCCGTACCCCTGCACCCGCCTGCCCGCCATACCATCACCCACGCTCCTCGCGCAGCCATGCTGCTCCCCTAGCCCAGCCCACCACCTGCCCGCGCGTGCGTTGCGCCCCCTCCCCTTGGCACATTCACAACCCCTCCCTTTGTCTAGCTTGGTTTAGCTTGGGCTGGTATCCACAACACATATCCCCCCCGGATTCCCTCACACTGCACCTCGCAGGTGAAGCTCATGGGCGACTTTGACAACTGGACCCGCGGCTTCGAGCTGTCGGCCGCCAACATCGACAGCGACGGCGTGATCAAGACGTTCGAGGCGGAGGTGCCGCTGCTGCCGGGCCGCTACCGCGCCAAGTTCCTGGTGGACGGCGGCTGGCGGCTGGCGTCGGACTGGCCCACCGAGAACGACGAGCTGGTGGGTCCGGGGCGGGTGGTGGGTGGGTGGGTGTGGATGGGTGTGGATGGGTGGAACATGGGTGTGGATGGGTGTGGATGGGTGGGATGGGCATTGGGCAGGGCGGGACGGCGTGAGGGGTGGAGGGAGGCAGGGTGGTGGCGCAGAGGAGGGAAGTCGGCTGGTGCAATGGGGAGGAAGCGGGCGTGGGTGTGGTAGGGGAGGTCCACGGGGCGGACGGTTGCCGGGGAAGAATGGGGGACCCAGAGGGGGTGGGGGGGAGCCCTGGTCAGCAGACTCCGTCGACTCGGCGCGCAAGCCGGCTGTGTAGATGCGCCAAGGCACTTCCATGGTTCCCACCCCCTGACCGCTCCTGGCGTTCGTGTGTGCAGGGCGAGACCAACAACATCCTGATCGTGCAGCCCATGGCGCTGTGAGGCGGGCTCTGAGGCGGGGCGGCGTTGTACAGTATCAGAAAGTGGACAGATGCATTTGGCAGTTAGGGGCTGAGCGACGGTCTTTTGGCGGTGATTCGAGCACACGCTTGCGCAGCAGGCGGCGAAGGCCGAATAAGAATGATGGTGCGGGCTGGGATACCAAGCTTGTGCAAGCCACAACTCCGAACCGAGTATTCGGGCCGTCTCCAGGAAGACGGGACGCCACAGATGTTTTAAGGCATCAATGGCTTTCGCTTGGTCAGACAAGAGCACGCCCGGGACAGAGCCCGTTCGGTCGCCGGTGGTGGCGACATGTTGCGCGATTCTGAGCCTGAGTCGCTCTCGCCCCAGTCCTGATACCCCAGCCAGGCGGCGCTTCGGCCGTCTACTTGTTTATATGAATTACACCTGGCTCGGAGCTGTGTGCTGCCGGCTCCGTGGCCCGGACTTTCTAGAAGACTTTCTAGATTGCTTAAAGCCCTCGCCCGCGCCAATGCCCAACTTTTGCTCGACTTGACACTGGACGTTAATAAGCATTCAATACTTGACGCTCACAACTTACTTAGGACTTATCACGAAGAATGCGCTTGGGCCAGCGCTAACGCGGCCGGGCCTCGACTTGTTAGAAAATCACAAGCCTTTAGTTACCCTAGGGACATTAATTAGCAGCATCATATATAGGAGACCGGGGTTCGCAGCTTGTCCAGTTCCTCGCATATTGCATTTTGGGCTCTGAAGGAGCTCTATCGCCTCTGCAACGGAGCAAGAAGGAGCCATGACGAATCCGGCCAACCAGCCACCACCATTCCTCATCAAGACGTAAGCTGGGAGGTGCCGAAGAGGCGCAGGGAGGCGTGTGGGCGCTGTGGCGCAGCGCTGGGCCTCGTTGGGCCCCCTGTCTACGCCTGGCATATTTCTGACACGTGTTTATGCCCTGGGTGCAGGTATGACCTTGTGGATGACCCGTCCACGGACAGCATCGTTTCGTGGGGGGCCGATGGCCACAGGTGAGCTTCGCGGAGGCCAGAAATTGGAGAAGGCGTCTCAGGGTGTCTAGCCGCCAAAACTGCTTGGCGTTTTCGGGTCTGGGCTCAGCGGGCAGGGTCGTATTGCCATACGGACGGATGTTTGGCGAGCTGCCGTCGACTGACGCCTGCCTGGGCTGCCCTGCGTCGCAGCTTTATTGTGTGGAAGCCGCCGGAGTTCGCGCGGGACTTGCTGCCCAAGCACTTCAAGCACAACAATTTCTCCAGCTTTGTGCGCCAGCTGAACACCTATGTGAGTGCCGGCAAGGGTCGCGTTGCCATCCTTGCGACTCAGGGTCTAGGAGGTTGCTGCTAGCGGCGCGAATGCGGCTGGGGCAAGCCGCCGGGAAGCCGGGGAACGCAGGGGGGGTGGCCAACGCCGGCGGTCGTGCGCGCGCTACTACCTGTCCGCCTCCCCGGCCGAGCGCGGACACCGCGGGCTCGTGGGACGCGGGTTGGAGAGTGCACTCTGGGGGCTGAGCTGGCCGTGGCCTTGCCCAGGACAGGCATTGCTGGCAGCGCGTGCGTCCACCAACCCAGTCCCCAACTGTGTAGCCCTACTGTATTCGCCGTTCCGTCTCCTGCGTACCACCGCGCCGCGCCGGCCTCAGCCCCTACGCACCCGCCGCCCCTCCCATCCCGCCCTCCCCACCACCCGCCCACCCCACAGGGCTTTCGAAAGGTGGACCCCGACCGCTGGGAGTTTGCCAACGAGCACTTTGTGCGCGGCAAGAAGGAGCAGCTTCGCGACATCCACCGCCGCAAGCCGTCCTCCACCCACACCGGCGCCGGCGGCACCGGCACCACCGGCGGGTCCGGCGCCGGCAGCGGCGCCGCCACGCCGGGCGCGCCCGTGCCCAGCAATGCGCTGGTGGCGGCGGGGCAGACGGCGCCGGCCATCGAGATCGGCGCGTACGGCGGGTTCCGGGAGGAGATCGACAACCTGAAGCGCGACAAGAACGTGCTCATGGTGCGTGCCGGGGGGGGAGGGGAGGAGAGGGGAAAGGGAAAGGGCCGGCCGTCGGCGAGGCCGAGCAGCAGAGCTGAAAGTCGGGCGCGCGGGGCGGTGGCCATCTGGTTCAGAGGCACCCACGGCCGGGCGAGAACCCAGGGCAGGGGCAGGGCGGGGTAAGCGGCACCAGGGGGGTCCACACAGCTCCAAACCTCTCCGCGCCGCCGCCTCCCTCACATAGTCACATCCCTCTCAACCGCCCCTCACGCCCCCCCTCTCCTCAGGTGGAGCTGGTGCGGCTGCGGCAGCAGCAGGCCGCCGCGGACTCCAAGATTCGCGACCTGACGGGGCGGCTGGAGAGCACGGAGGCCAAGCAGCAGACCATGATCAACATGTTCGCGGCGGCGTTCAAGAACCCCGCAATGTGCGTGGCCGCCGCAGCGGCAGTAGCGGGGGGCCAGCAGCAACACCAGCAGCAACCATATCAGCAGCACCCGCACCCGCACAACAGTCAGGGCGATGGCAACAGCAATGGCAATGGCGGTAGCGGGTGCTGGCAGGCCGGTGGCAGCCAGGGCGGGGGGGAGCCGGAGCTGCACCAGGGACTGCAGCAGGACTGGGGCTGGCCGCGGCGGGTGCGGCCGCGCACCGGCGCGGCCTAGCCGGGCCGGGCGCGGCGCGGCGCGGCTCCGCGCGGCCGGCGCCTAGCTGGCATGGGGGCTGTGATGCAGGCATGGGGCAGTTGACACATGGCATGGCCGGGAGGGGCGGCGGGCCTGGTGAAGGCGGGGGAGGCCAGCCTGGGGCTCCGGGCCGGCGGGCTGGCATGGTCGAGGGGGAGGGCTGGGGTGCAGTGCGTGGCAGGGCGTGTCGGGCTGACGTGCAGTGGCATGCGGGGACGTGCGCGCGCGGCGGGGTGGCCAGATTTGCTGGGGGGCACGGGTTGGGTGGGGCCGTCGGATGTCGGGAAGTGCGGCCGGCCGCTTGCGGCCAGCCGCCTGCCCGCGCCCATCCGCCGGCCCTCGTCCCTGTCCATGCCCCCCTGTGGCTCGCCCCGCTGCCGCCACACGCACGTCTGCGCCGCACGTAGGGGCCTGGCCCGTCGCCAGGCCCCCCCCCCTCAACACCTCGCACATACACGGCACCGCACTGCCCCCCTGACCCTCGCTCTGACGCCCGCTCGTCCCCTCCCTCTCCCTTTTCCTACCGCTGCCCCGCCCTCCTGCCCGCGCCGCACGGGCCTGCGTGTCACGGCACGGCACGGCGCATCACGCACCTCACCACATCGGACACGGACACGAACACACACGCACACAGGTTCCAGCGCATGCTGTCCACGATGGCGAGCAGCGGCGTGCAGCGGTTGACGGCGGCGCCCGCCTACAGCGGCGGCGCGGGGGCGGCGGGCGGCCGCCGGAAACGGCGGGCGCGGGGGGAGACGTCCGTAACGGACATTGGCGAGGACATTGGAGGTGGGGCCTGCGGGGGCGAGAGCGGGGGGGGGGCGGAGGGGCGTTGTGCATGCCAGCCGGATCTGAACGGGTGGCAGCCGTCAGTGTGAATGGAGTGTGGTGAAGCTGAGAGAGCGGCGGGGGAGTAGGATGGTGGTGGGTCGGTGGGGTAGGGGGCGGCTTGGAGGCCCGGCAGGGCCCCCTGCGGGCCGTGATAGCGGCTGATAGAGCCTAACCTGCCCACTGCTCGCACGCCATGCCACGAAATGACGAAATGCCGCAGGCAACGGCGTGGGCATCACGGAAGCGATCGACGCTGACATGCTGGAGACCGGCGGCGCCAACCACATCCCAACCGCCAACGGCTACGGCGTCGCCGCCTCGCCGCCCAGCCACGGCGCCGCCGCCGACGACACCTCCTCCAACGGCTCCGCCAGCGACGCCACCGGCGCCGCCGCCGCCAACGGCTACGGCCACCAGCTGGTGGCATACAACCCGGCGGTGGCGGCGGCCGCCGCCGCCGCTGGCGCCGCCGGAGGCGGCGGCGGCTCCGCCGGCGGCGGCGCCGCCGCCGGCGGCGCCGCCAGCACGGACGCGCTGAGCGACATGATGATGCGCAGCTTCCAGTCGCTGCTGTCGGGGGCGGAGGACATGACCGGCGACGTCACGGGGGCACTCAACAGCCTGGCCATCGGGCCGGGCGGCGGCGGCGGCGGCGCGCACATGGGCCACCACGCGATGGTGGGCGGCCACGTGGCGGCGCCGCACGTGACCATCCAGGAGCAGCCGTCCAGCAGCACGGGCGCGGGCGGCGGCACGCCCACCACCAGCGGCGTTGTGCTCATGGGCGGCTCCACGCCGGGCGTGGTGGTCAACTCGGCGGGCGGGGCAGGTGGGTTTCCTCTGGCTGTGGTGGGGCTCGAGCGCGGACGGCAGGAGCCACACACGCGGGCGCGGGCGAGGGTTTGGGGCTTGCTTAGTGTATTCGGGATGGCGGGAGACGGCTGCTGGTGGAGCAGGAGCGCGGCAGTCGGCGGGGCATGACGCGGCGCAGGGCACCGAACAGCTGGGCGGAGTGGAGGGGAGTGGACTGTGTCCGGGGAGCACGGCGCTGAGGGTGGGGCGCACAGCGCCCGCCCGTGCCGCCCGCGACTCCGCATCGCTTGACCCGCCCGTCCGCACTCTCTTACCCCTTGCCTAACCGCCTCCTGCCCCCCTGCCCCTCGGGACGCAGGTGTGGACCCCACCAGCGCCAGCACGGGCCTCATCACCACCGCCATCCAGCCCTACCAGGGGCCGCACGCGCTGCCGGGCCTCGCGCCGGGCGTCGCCGTGGGCGGCGTCACGGGGCTGCCGGGGCTGTCCCCCGGGACAACTTTGCTGGCGCCGGCAGGCGCGATGGGCGGCGGGCCGCATGGGGCGCACGCGGGCGCACGCGCGACGCCGTCGCCGTTCGTGCTAACCAAGCCGGAGCCGGTCATGGCGGGCGCGACGGGGCCGGTGCTGCCGGTCGGGACGCCGGGCATGGTGCCGGTGAGTGAGGGGTGGCCGGGTGGGGCATGGGGAGAGCTGCGGGCTAGCTTGGTGTGAGGTCGGACGCCGTTGGTGTTGTGGGTTCAATGTTGGTTGGTGCTGCTGCGGCAAGCCGCGCGCGATGTGTCGCTCACGGTACGGGCCTGTTCTTACCTGACGCGCGTGTGCCTGGTCGTGTTCCTGGTGTCCATTCCCCTCTCTCGCTCGCAGGTGCACCCAAGCACTGGGCCGTCGACCTCCGCGGGCGTCGCGGGGCCGTCGGTGCCCACCTCCGCCTTCGCGGTCCTGGCTGGCGTGCCGGCCGTGCCGGTGCCGCTGCCGGTGCCCGCCGCCCCCATGGCGGGCGCCGCCGGGCCTTCCATACCCATGCCCATACCCATGCCGGGTAGCGCCGCGGCCGCCGCGCCGGGCCAGGTGCCGGTGGTGCCGATCGTCATGTCGCCGCCGCCGCCGGGGCACACCATGATCCCGGTCCAGACCGCCACCATGGCCCCGCCCACGCAAGCCATGGGCGCCGCCGGCCTGCGCCTGCCCGCCGGCCTCCCCGCCATCAACAACATGGCGCTCACATCGGCGGCGGCCGCCGCCGCCGCCGCCGCCACGCCCGGCGGCGGCGGCGGGCTGTACGACGCCACGCCCAACTCGGCGGCGGGGCTGCCCGTGAATGACAACCCCACGGTGACCAGCCCGCCCGCCGACGGCGACGGCGTGGACGGCATGCTGGGCGGCCTGTCCGGCCTGGACCTCATGGCCTCGCTGCCCAGCGGCGAGCTGGTGCTGCCCAGCGACGGCGACTTCGGCGACGACGTGTGGAACCAGATCATGTCGGCGGCGTCGGCGGCGGCGCCGGACGCGGCGGGCGGGCTGGGCGGGCTGGAGCTCAACACCGTACCCTCGGTGCTGGAGCACTGAGGCGGGGGCGGCGGGCCGGAGCAGGCCGTGCGGGCCGCACAAGGGTGGGGCTTGGAGCAGGGAGGAGCCGGCTATGGCTGGCTGCGGAGGCGACTGGGCACTCGGCGGGAGCCGGGGCGGCGGCGGCGGCGGCGGGAGTGGCGGCCGCGCGGCGGATGTACAGCGGGAGCGGCGGAGGCGGGCACTCCCGACGGGTCGCTTGCCGGAGTGTGTGCACGGGCGCTGTGCAGGGTGGGGGTGGGGTGGAATGTCGGGGGTGTGCCAGTCAGAGCGGTGGGGTGCTGCCTTGAGAGCGTTGAGCGCGCAGCAATGTTATCGGCTGACAGCGCGATCCCAGAGCGGTTCTATGACAATATTAGGCGCGTTGCATCGTGCAGGAATGCAACAAACTTGCTTTTGCTATAAGATGCGCTGGCCACTTGCCCTGATAGCGCAAGAGCTCGAGAGAGTGCAGAAGGGATGAGCGTGGACAGGATCCATTGGCGGCGGGTGGAGTGTGTGTGAGTGTGTGTTATTCAAGTGTGGGGGGTCATGCGGATTGTGTAGCTGTGGTGGTGTGGGGCACCAGGGGCTGGTGGTTATTATTCCTGCGCCCTGGGGCCCCAGGCACAGCGCTAAAGGCACATTGAGACCTCATTGCAGATATGGAGCTGCTAGGGTGGCGGTCGTGGTGTGGCGGGGCGCAGACGTATGCCTTCCGGCATTTGGGGGGCGGGCGCCACGCACACATGGCGGCTCGCACACGGCAACAGGGTGCTGACCGAAAGCGCTGTCAGAATGGAAGAGTTTTGCAGATGCGGCACTCGAATGGGGGCAAGCGTGTCGGGGGAGGCAAAGGAATTAGTCGTGTGTGTATGTTCCTTCTGTATGACCGCCTGCGTTCGGCCAATGCTGCCGGGCGGCGGGGGTTCATAGGTACTTTGCTGAGCATTGATTGACGGAGTGGAACGCGCCGAACTTTCGGCCCTTGACAAAACGCCTGACGCGTCATATAACGTGTGTACACGGGTGGGGGGCAAGATTAACCAAGTAAAAAGGTGACGCACATCGACATTTCCCTGCGTCCCCCCGGGCTGGTGCCCGTTGACTGTTAGTCTGTCACGCCATAGCCGCGCATGTGCGTTGGGACGCTGACATGCAGCTTTGCCAGATGAAATGATACAGCGTCCCCGCGGGAAGGCGTGGCACAGCATCGAACTACAAATGCTGCCCTTTGGCACTGCGTCATTTCTGCAGTCTGCGGGCAGCTTCAAGAGAGAATGCTGATAATAGCAGCAACAGCCTTGTACCGGATTGCCATGCGAGCCGCTGCATGCTGTGCGGCCCCGCCTCCTCGGCTCCTCCAGCCTGACTTCTCGCAGCCCACTGCTATCATTCCTCCTGGCGCCATGCCATGCCACGCGCCCGGTGTGCGCCACTTCTCTGCGTTACACAGCCGCTCCTCCTCCTGTCATGTACGCCCGGTGCACGGCCGCGTTCGCGCGGCACTACCGAGCTACTCCACCTACAGGCTACAGCCTTAATTCACTAATCCAGAACACGCCCCTACATGCCTCCTGTCCACCCGCGGTCCGTCACGTGATCGCCGTCGGTCTCCTGTCCCCCTGTTGCCCCGCCCTGTCATGGCATGCGGCGTGGCTGCACGCCCGCATGCCACGCCCGTAACTTACATCCCGACGCAGCAGCAGTGCTAAGCGCTGCGCCCCCAACTTAACTAAACAAGCTAACGCGACGATGCGGTGCTGCTGCCTTCAGTAGCCCCACAGCCAGCGGGGGTCGTCTCCGAACGCCTTGGACAGCGCTTGGTTGTAGGGCCTGCACGCAGGCAGCGAGGGCGGCACAGGGCGCGTCAAGAAGCAGGGTGGTGCGCCTAATCCCAACCATGTCGCAGCCCCATGGCCAAGAGACCCAGTGGTGCTCAAGCACATGACATCGACAACTACAGTAAATGTGCACATCCAGCCACACGGCCGTGGAGCCAGGCCGCCATTTCGTAGGGTACCGACGGCGCGCACACCGTGGCACAGGTGAGTAGGAAGGCACTCCCGTTGGGGGACTCCACAGGTGTCCGTTTCCTGCACGCCAGCACTCCCCAGCCGGACGCAAGCATCACCCAAGCGCAGTGCGCGCGCGCGCCTCACCCATTCACTCACCGGTAAAAGTCCTGCAGCGTCTTGTACGCCTCCTTGAGCTCCGGGCTCAGCGTGCTGTCGTCGTATTTGGAGGACTGCCGGCGGGCGTGGCACGACACGCACAACGGAGCAGGAATACATCATACATTGAGCGACTACGGTAGTCCGGGTCAGGGTCCGGTCAGCGTCACATCACAGCGGCGCAACAGCTCATCGATGCGAGGACGGGGTCCTCCCCAAGCCCTCGACCCGGGCAAGATTGTGTGTTAGAGAGGTTAAGGGAAAACGACAACAAAGACTGTGCGTGCGGTGCAGCAAATCTCAGGATTGTGTGTGACTCGCGCGAGACTGACCTGCGTGTTCTTGGCTTGGAGCTCCAGGATGCTCTTCATCTCGGTCTCCTGCAGGTCACGTAGGCCTGCACGCACCCCAGCACCGGCCCGGGCGCGCACACACAAACAAACACACCGCGTCAGGCAGCGCCAGCTTGACGCACACAGGGGCGCACTGCCTGCCCCGGCGCCCACTCCAGTCCCACTCGCTGCCCGCCTAGCCCTCCAACGAACGCGCACGCACGCACGCACGCAGCGCACGCACACAACCACGCACGTAGGGCACGCACGCAACCACGCACGCAGGGCACGCAGCGGACACGCACGCACGCAGCGCACGCACGCAGCGGACACGCACGCACGCAGCGGACACGCACGCAGCGCACGCACGCACGCACGCACACAATCACGCAGCGGACACACGCGCATGTGCAGGCAGCGCAGCGCACGCACCCAGGAACTTCATGGTGGCGGTGATGTGCGGCACGGGCGCCTCCTTGTAGTCCTCGGTGCGGAAGAAGAGGAAGCGGTCGCGCGGCCACACGCCCAGCCAGGCGGGCAGGAAGTCGGCGTACATGCCCTTCACCAGCTGCTGCGGCGTGTACATCTGCGGCGGGCGGGCGGGCGGCGGTGGTGTGGCGGTGAGGCGGTGTGGCGGTGAGGCGGGCGATAGTGTGAGGTGGTGGTGCGGAGGTGGTGGTGTGGTGTGGTGGTGGTGCGGAGGTGGAGGTGGTTGTGGTTGTGGTGGTGGTGGCGGTGGTGGCGGTGCGGAGGTGGCGGTGCGGCGTGTTGCTGTTGTTGTTGTTGTTGGTGGTGGTGGTGCGGAGGTGGTGGTGCGGAGGTGGTGGTGCGGGCAGGAAGCTCCTCACGCCGCACGCCTGGGAGCCCCGAATCCTTGGGTGCCCCAGTGCCCCGCCTGCGTGCCGCCACCCACTGAACGCCCAGCCCCCCCCCCCGCCCCCGCCCCCCTGCCCTGCCCCACCTTGAGGCAGTACAGCTTGTTGTTTGCGGCCAGGCAGTTCTCCCACTCAGCGATGTCCTCCTTCACGCGGTCCAGGAACTCCTTGTCCGTGGCCTTGGGCAGCGACTTGGTGCTGTCAGGCGGGGCAGGGGCCAGGGGGCGGGCGGCGGCAGGCGGGAGGAGTGGGCGGTGGGGTGAGGGGCGCGAGGGCCTGTGGCTACCCTTCCAACCCCACACTGCCCCCGCCCCCGCCTTCGCGCCGTGCCCCGCACGCGCACCCACACCCACGCACCCCGACCACCCCGCCCAGCCCTGCCCAGCCCCCCCCATACAGAGGCTGTAGGCTTGGTTTAGCTCTTGGGCTGGTGCACACCACCCCCCGCCCCAACCCCCGCCCCGCCCGCCCCACCCCCGGCCCCGCCCGCCGCCGCCGCCTCACCGGTAGTAGAAGAAGGCGGAGCGGTAGCGGGTGACGGGGTCGCGGAACATGACGATGAAGCGCGCGTAGGGCGTGGCCTCCCACAGGTACTCGGCCAGCGTGGCGTTGATGCGCTTGGTCAGCGTGCGCCCGCTGCGGGTGCGGGGGTGTGATGGGCGGCGAGGGGTGGGTGGCGCGGGTGGCATGGATAGGCAGTGGCGTAGCTGTCCAGAACCGTGCCAGTCTGCCCCACGTCCCACGTAACCGCTTCCGGGCAGCCCTGCTTTGGTGCATCCCTCGCCTCCTGCACCCAACCACCACATTATGTTGCTCTCATTGCTGCTGTTGCAGTTGCCCGTCCCCTGTCTAGTTAGGTTGGTTTGTCTTCACTGGGCTGGCAACCACATTGGTTTGTCTTCACTGGGCTGGCAACCACATTCACAACCCCCATCCCCATTAAAAGCCCCTTCTGCATCCCGGCGAGCGGGCCGCGCCTTCCGCTCGCGCTCCGCCGCTCCGCTCCGCCCCCCTCACCGCAGGTGCGACCACACGGCGGTGAAGGTGTTGGAGGAGGCCTCCCCGGTGATGGCGTTGGGGTTGGCCTTGATCTTCTGCGCCGGCTTGTCGAATATGCCGATGTAGGCGGGGAAGGAGCCGTCATAGCGCCCCGCCGCCCGCTTCACGCGCACCGGGTAGGCGGCCTCATCCCAGAAGTGGGGGCCCTGCGAGGGCGGGGTCGCATATGTGCGTGTGTTGGGGGGAACGTCGTTGCACACGCGCACGGGGTGTGCGTGCCTGCAACGCGTGGCGTGCCGGCACCGCGCGAGTGCGGCGGCGGTGCAGGGGCCGGGGCGGAGGCGTACGAGCGCGACGCGTGCCGCGGCTCATCCGCACCCCAGGACAGGCCGGGCACGCGTGGCGCTCGTACACCTCTGCTCCGCGCCCTTCAGGTTAAGGCCTCCTGCAGGACGCCGGCAGGCCCTGGCACGCACGCCCGGCATGCCCCGGCGCACCGCGCACGGCGTGGCTGCGCGCACGGCCCCCCGCGGCAGTGCCCCCACAGGGCCCCGCCCCGCATCAAGCCCTCTTCTCCCCCCGCCAACCAGCCTCCCATCCTCAGCACCACCATTGCACCGTACGTTCTTGCGCCGCAACGCCACCCGCCCCACCCCCCGCCGGCCACCAGCTCCCCCCCCCCCCCCCGCGCACCTTCCAGGTGCAGTCCACCATGTCGGGGTGCTCCGTGAGGCGGTTGTAGAGGTCGGTGGTGCCGCATTTGGACACGCCCAGGATCTGGAAGTACGGCAGGCACTTGAACACGCCCTCCTGCTCCCTGCGGTAGGCAGGGGCCGGGGAGGGGAGGCCAGGCGGGGGTGCAGCCGTGGGGTGCAGCCGGGCTGGAGTTGCGCAGGTGAAATGTGGAAGCGCCCCGCCCTGACCTACCAAACAAGCACCCCTTCCCCTCGGCCGAATCTGCCCCCCTTGCCCCGCGCTCCCCAACCTGTCCACCTCCCAGCACGGGTTGCGGTGGGTGGTGCTGTACTCCCGGGGCAAAGCCACGAACGTGTCCTTTGCGGCCAGGTCTATTTCCCGGAAGTTGGGGAGGTGCTTGTGCGCCGCCCAGATTTCCTGAATCGTGTACTTGGGCTCGTTGATCTGCGAGCCAGTATCAGTTGACATTTCAAGCCAGCCCAAAGTCGAGTCGATCGAGCACCGGACGCGACCTGCGCACCTGACTGGCCAGGTAGCTAGAGGGATTGATTTCTTGCGCTTGCGCTGATGAAAATAACCAGCTCGCGCCCAGCAACGCAGCTGCTAAAAGTTTGGCTGTTGCCGCAACCATGCTCCTTAGCCTCAAGGCGATGTGTGAATCGTTACAACTTGTGACTTAAATACTACTGATATCAGGCTTCGGTCAAGCGATGGTCAGTTGGCCAGAAGAGACAAGTCTTCAAGAACGCAAGCTTGGCGATATTGTATCGCATGAAAAGATGCAAAGTATGAAGCATATGAAGGCTACAGCATCGCCAGGGCCCAACCCGCGAGCGTGTGCCGTGTGGGCCGGTGTCCGTGCTGGACTCATGCAAGGCTCGTCGCGTCTGGTCCGACGTCCTGTCACAAACATCCTGCCAGCGTCGCCTCACGTGCTTGATCCCGATAGCATGCTTAACAACTGGCATATATCCCCTCGCAACACACGCTTGCCAACACACACGGGTGCTCAAGTCTACTGCCCCTGCTCCTCCAATGTCACCCAACACCCTGCGCCCTGCGACGCTGCCCCTGCCTTTACCACCGCACACATGCAGTCCGATCTGCCTTGCCTTAGCACGCTGCCTTTCATGTATTCAGGATCTGCCAATGACGCGCACACGCGATCGCACGCATACTAGCGGGTTACTCCTCATCCCTGCGCAAGGGGCAACACACGCAAGCCTGTGTCAGGGCTTCCATGCATGACAGGCGTGCGTACATGCGCAGAGCGTAGAGATGCAGAGCATAAAAAGCGCGGCGAACAGCGTGAGCAGCACATGCGCGAACATACCCGGCCAGCATCTCCGCCGCCGCCACCGCCTCCTCCTCCTTCATGGCGGCCTCGGCCTCCGCGGCGGCTGCCGCGGCCTCGGCCTCAGCCATCGCCACTGCAGTATCGGGAGGGCCGTGTCAGACGCGCTTAGGTAAGACGACAGATGACTGCCCACAGCCAGAACTAGTTGACACTGCCGGCGACCACCACGCGGCTGCCCCCATGCATATCGCGCCATGCCGCGTCCTCAGCCCACCCGCCTAGCCACCCATCCATCTGCCCGACCACCCAACCGCCCGCCCGCCCAGCCACCCGGACAGCCACCCGCCCACCTGTGTGCTCGCCCTCCTCCTCGTGCTCCCCGCTCTCGCGCTGCCCCCGCGCCCGGTCGGCCTCGTTGCCGCCACCGCTGGCCTTGCCGCGCTCGCCCGCAGCGGCCGCCGCAGGCCCCGCCTTCGCCTTCGCCTTCGCCGCTTCCGCCTCCGCCGCCTGCGGCTCCGGCTCCGGCCCCGGCTCCGCCTCGCCCTCCTCGTGCTGCATGTCCAGCTCCACGGCTGCGAGGTCGTGTGTGTGTGTGGGGGGGGGTAGTTTTCTCCAATTCCCAAATCAACCATTGGGGGTGCAGCGCGTGGGTGCAGCGCGTGGGTGCAGCGCGTGGGTGCAGGGCGTGGGTGCAGCGCGTGGGTGCAGGGCGTGGGGTGCAGGGCGTGGGGTGCAGGGCAGCGGCAGGGCAACAGGAGGTGAGCGGCGCACGACGCAAACGGAGGCAGCAGCTCATACGTGGCAATGCAACAGGCGCCATGGAGCCGAACCTTCCGAGCGCCGGACAGAGAACTACGTACGGTATCGCGACGTCCCAAACCCAGATCACACAGTGCGAAGCGCCAGGTGCTCACCCTCCAACACCTCGTGGTCCTCCGCCTCCTCCTCCGCGCCCGCGGCCGCGCCCGCCGCGCCGCCCTCCCGGCCGCCGTGCGCCGCCGCCGCCGCGCGCTGCTGCCGCCGCTCCACCAGACCCGCCCGCCGCGCCTCCGCCCGCTGGCGCAGGCCCGCCCGCTCGGCCTCCAGCTCCTGCAGCACAGCGGCCTGCGCCACCAACACGACACAACACGACACATGTGTGCGGCACGCTCAGGACACGGTGAATGCTACAAGGCAGGTTGGATGGCGCTCAACCCTTTTGCCCCGCGCTGCCAGGCACACAGCCGAATTATTTCCATACCACCCAAAGCGTGATCACGCCCACCCAGCCGCCTGCCCCCCCAATTAGCGATGGTTGATTTGGGAATTGGAAAAAACTACCCCCTCCCCACGCCTACACACACGCACCTCCCACTCTTTGAGCTGCTGCGCCTGCCGCTCCTTCAGCGCCAGCGTCGCCGCGTTGTGCCGCGCCGGGCGCCAGTACACAGCAGACGGCCGCCGCGGCCCGGCAGCGCCCTTGCCTCCCTTCGCCGGCGCCGGCGCCGCCGCCGCGTCAGCGCCATCCACCTCCATCCTGTCTGCGGCCGGCTCCGCCGCCACCCCCACGGCGCCCTCCTCCTCCTCCTCGTCCGCCGGCTGCGCCTTGCCGCCCGCCTTGCCGTCCACCTCCATCTTGTCTGCAGCCGCCGCCGCCGCCGCTGCCCCGCCCGCCGCCGGCCCGGCGGCCACACCGGCGCACAGGAACCCGGCCATGGCCCGGCGGCGCGCCAGCTTCTTGGCGTACATGAGCTCTAGCACCTGCAGCAGGCAAGGCACGAGGTCGGCAAGGCAAATTAGGTTGTGCAGGGCAGTGTCGGTATGTATGTGGCGCCATGGCGCCACGGCCTGCTGCCGCGCACCGTGTCGCCCCACAGGGCCGCCCCATGCCCTCAGCCATGGGGCTCACGCCGATATGTCCTACACCTCACATACGGTACCTCGCGCCTCACGCCGACACGGCCCCTTAAATCCCCCTCTCCGCCCGCATGGTTGATGTACTGCTTGACATGAACTGCCCACCCTCAAGCACACACATACGGTACCCACAAACGCACACGCGCACAAACACACACACACACACACACACACACACACGTGAAACACACAAACGCACACACACACACACACACACACACACACACACACACACACACACACACACACACACACACACACACACACACACACACACACACACACATGCGGTGTGTTCTCCAACACACACAAACACGTGCTTACCTTGATATCGGTGGCCAGGTTGAGGTCCAGCAGCGAGTCCAGCTCCTCCTGCCGCTTGCGCGCCCGGTCCTCCGCCGCCGCCCGCCGCAGCCGCTCACTCTCCGCCGTCGCCTTCTCCTCCGCTTTGCGCGCCAGCTCGGCGCGGCGCGTGGCTGTCTCAGACTTCTGCGGGGCCACATGCACATGCAGCCGCGGCGTGCCGTCAGGCGCAGCGAAGCAGGGCGGTGTTTGTGGGCACACCCAGTAGTCGAAGACATGCACGCATCATGCAGTTTGAAGTTTGCAGGCAACCCACATGCCGCCTCTGCCCACCGCGCGCCCCTGGCCCCAACACACCGCGACCGCCCACTCACGCATAGGCCCACCATCACCATCACCATCACCATCACCATCACCATCACCATCACCATCACCATCACCATCACCATCACCATCACCATCACCATCACCATCACCATCACCATCACCATCACCATCACCATCACCATCACCATCACCATCACCATCACCATCACCATCACCATCACCATCACCATCACCATCACCATCACCATCACCACCTCCTCAACCCCCCAGCCTCAACCCTTCGGCCCCCCGCCCCCCCAATGGCAATGGTTGATTTAGGAATTGGAGAAAACTACCCCCCCCCCCCAGCCCAAACATCCTTGCAACCCTCCAGCCCCAGCACGCCCGCACCTGGAACTGCGCGTCCTCCTGCCGGAACTTCTGCAGCGTGCCCAGCAGCGCGCGGCCCAGCAGCCGCCGGGCCCGCTTGCGGCTGTCCGGGTCCTCAGCCGCGACGCCGGGGCCCCCCGGCGCCGGCCGCTTGGTGCCCCGCCCGCCCGCCTCCTCCGCCCCGCGCGCGCCGGCGCTCATGGCGGGCCCCCACCGCCCGCCAGCGGCTGCCTTGCGGTCCGCGCCCCCGTCCTCGTCCGCAGCAGCCGCGGCATCGCCGTCCTCGCCCTCCCGGGCATGGCTGGCATGGTCCCGGTCGCCGCCGCGGCCCTCCTCGGCGTCGCCGCGCCCGCGCTCCTCCTCCTCGCGCTCGCGGTCAGGCGCGTCGTCGCCATCCCGCGGCCCCGTGCCGGCGCTGACGGCGGAGCCGTTGCCCACCACGACGGACGACAGCAGCGGCCGCCGCCGCGCAGGCGCCGTCGCCTTGCCGTCGCGCCCGTCACGGTCCCGCTCCCGGTCCCGCTCCCGGTCCCGCTCCCGGTCTGCATCCCGGTCCCGGTCACGTCCGATCGGCTCCCTAGGCCCGCGCGGTGGCGGGCCGCCGAAGCGGTCGCCGAAGCGATCGCCGTCACGGACCGGACCGTCAAAGCGCCCGCCGCGAGCTGGCCCGGCGTCAGGCCCAGGCCGTGACGCAGCGCCAGGCCCAAGGCGCCCCGCTAGCGGCCCGTCACGGAAGGGGCCGCCGCGAGGTCCCTCCCCCCGGGCCGACGGCGGCCCGGCGCCGAAGCGCCGATCGCCCGGGCGTGATCCCGCCTGGTCCAAGCCACGCGCTTGCGGCCCGGGCCCCATTGGAGGCTGGCGCGAAGCACGAACGCGCTGGCTGGCCTGCAAATGCGAAATTTCAGATGATCGGCGTTCAGCACATGCAGCGTGTAGCTTATTGATACATGACTCAGAAAATTCATCTGCAAACAGTCGGTTTTATCATCGTTGTAGGTACCGACGCGGCGCACCGCTGGGGAGCCCAGGAATCTTCGGTGCACCCACCTCAAAACGCTGTCTGCGCAGCTGCGCTAGCTCTCGTTCGAGAGCTGCTGGGTCCAGCGACGCCATAATGGGCTGCTGCGTCCAAGCCACAAGCACTAGGCTCTAAACAGGCCTGCCACAAGCTGGTGACCTGCTAAAGCAGCAACGTCTAAACCTTAAACAAATACTTGTAAGGATTTACAGCGGCTATGATCGATGGTGAACACGCTGCTTATGCCCATGTCATTAACGCACGGGCAACCCGACATGCACGCCCATGCAGCCCGCACCGGAGTTGGGGGCGGCGCGAAAGCCAAGGCGCGACCGTGCGCGAGCCAGAGCAAGCAGGCGGGGCTGGCACATCTGCCTCCACCCATCGAGGGGGTTTGGCGGCTCGGCATGTTACATGAGAAACCACAGCATATCATGACGCACCCTTCTCCTTCCACACACACGCCCAACCCACCCGAGCCACAGACACAGCGTCCGATCAAGCGTCCGATCGCCTCCGCACAGCACGGCACAGCACACGCGGATCCAATGGCTAACACGCACGTGTATGGCGGTCTGCGCACGGTTGCCCACCAGCAGTGTGCGGCCCAGAGTGCCGCACGGCTGATGCAACAACAACACAACACATGATGCCGCCATCTATCCCCAGGTGCCTTCCGCGCCGAGTCCCCTTGCGTACCTTGACCGCAGTAGGAGGTGAACGCCCGCGCCGAGCGTCCACCCGACACCCTCACCCACGCAGTCATCCAGCAATCACCTACGTACCTGAAAGCCACCTGAAAAGCCGAAACCGCAAAACGCTTACGCCAAGTCCTCCTTGTCCCGCGTGTGCACTTCGTCACCATGCTCCCCCGGTCCCCCCACAACCTCTTCCGTCACCGACACATTCGCATTCCAGGCCATTCCAGGGCCCAGCAGCTTGCACACTATCAATAAATTCATCTCATTGCATACCGTACGTTTCTCCTATCATCACGCACCCCTGGAAAAAAACAATTATTTTCGCGCCACGCACCCCAAAAGCAACTATTTTGCACCACGCACCCCATGGTGCGGCAACTTTACAGAACCACGCAGCCGTGAAACGGCGTGGTTTGTGGCCCCAAGTCGTGTGTGTGCGGGGGGGGGGTAGGGGGGTAGAGGAGACACGCGCCCGAACTGCACATTGTCGTCCGTGCCGTGCGCACTGTAACCGCAACCACTACCGTCAATCGCCCAGCCCCAGCCCCCGTAGGGCAGCGCCGATGTTAAGATTGATACCTGAGTGCTTAAATGTCAAATACAACGCATAAGAGCGCGAAACTTGGCGATTTGGCGATTTGGCGATTTTGGCGACACGGCCCGCCCCATTGGGGTATTTCTGCGCAACCACGCACCCCCCCCCCAAAAAACATTTATTTTCCCACCATGCACCCCCCCTCAAGTGCGTGGAATTGCAGCTTTTTGGAAAATAATTAATAATCTGCGTGGTGATATGGATTAGGTACGGTATTCATTTAATGTTGGCCAGGCCAAGCGGCAGCCTTCGGCGAGGCTGCGACCCGCCCGAACCTCCCTGCGCCAGGACGGGTGAGTGAGACAAGCGCTTTGAAACTGAAAGGGCCAATCACAGCCAACGCCGACTACCGCACGCCACATACTACTTCGCTGTTGCCGTATGAATGTATGCTGTGCCTCACGCGCCGAACCTATTGGCAAAGGCTGGCAGGCTGCAACCACCCGCACCTGCCCAACCCCCCCCCCATACACGTTCCACCGGCAGCATCACCGCGCACCTCCTCAACCTGATTGCATCAATGCCGCCGCACAATTCTCCATCAACCCCCTGCCACAGTCTTGGTCGCCCCGGGCTCACATGATGCCAATTGGAGCGTGTCAGCAACCTCCATGCCGCATGACGCCAAGTGATTGACAGTGTGGTGATGAATCCCCAAGTCCCTTGCCATGCTCCAATACAATGTGACCTTAAGCAGCGCTGCATCCGTTGGGATAGTTGTGAAAGCGCCAGTGTGCACGCCTGAATGCAATGTAACGTTGTGGCGCGAAGGTATGTGATCGCGATGCAAGCAGTAACTCCGTACCGTGCACGACCCACATGCGCTCGTCCGCCGCCTCGCACCCCGCACCCATTGCGCTTCTCCAGCTAACCAGACCGTGTGTTGCGGTTAAGTCATAGCTAGCGGTGGGGCGGGGGCAGACCGATTCCCGCTAAGTCAACCACCCCTTATCAACACCGTGCACATGCATTTTGTCACGTGACGCCTGCCCGCGCCACTGATGGCCCTGCTGCGGGGCCCGGCGCCCTGCGCGGCGCGGCCACATCCGGCGGCTCGGCCACCACCACCACCTCAGCGAGCAGGCGCCGCGCGCTCGCAGCCGCACTGGCACCCCCCGTGCTCAGGCTGGCAGTCGCACCGCCGACGCCTCGACCGCCGATCTGCGCTGCGCCCGAGACCGGCAGCGGCGCCGGCCCAGCCGCCGCATCCGCCGCGGCCGACGGCGGAGCCCAGTGGTCACTGCTCGCTGCGCGCGCGCCGCCGCCAAGACCGCCGGCCTCCTGCGCCGTCACCGGCGCCGGGGCCGCGCCAAAGTGCGCGGACGTGGATTGCGACTGCGAGGGCGGCGTCAGGCGGCTGTTGTTGCCCAGGGGGCTGCTGGTTAAGGGCCCGAATGACACGCGCGAGCTCGCCCCGGGCCCGCCGCCGCCCGCGGCCGAGGTGTTCACGCCCGGGGCCAACATCGTCGTGGCCGTCGCTCCAACGCCCGTGGAGGCCACTTCACCGCCCAGCGATTCCACGTCCTTCTCAGCCGCCACCGCCATCGTCGCCGCCGCAACGGCGGGCGGTGTCGGGCCCAGGCTCAGCGCGAGCTGCCCCAGCCGCCCGCTGGTGCCGCTGCCGCTCGGGGCTCGCTCCACCGCCAGGTCGCCGCAACGCGAGCTGGTCCCACTCAGGCCGGTTTCCGTGCGGCCCAGCCGCAGCACGGTGATTAGCCGCTCCAGCGTCCTGTTAGCGCTCTTGCCCTGCGTGCTGCGGTCGGGATTGTAGCTGTGGGGCCGCTCGTTCGGACTGGTGTGACTGTCCAGCCCGCCCGCGCCCGTGCCAGCACCCGCGCCCGCGCCAGCGTCCGCGCCACCCGAGTCGCGGCACTTCGACTGTGACTGATGGTTGCTGAGGCTGCTGCGGACGGGGTCCGCGGCGCCGAAGTTGCTGAGGCGGTGCAACAGGCCGCCGCGCGGGGCGGCCTGAGCGACCAGCGGGTCCGGGTGCGCTGGGCCGGACGTCAGCCAGAACGTCTCCATCGCACCTGCATTGACACGTGACGCCGCAACCAATCCGGTTGAGGAGCACAGCACAGAAAGCTCGTCAGCACGCGGCAGCGGATGTGGGGGATGTGGGCTTGCGCCGTGCTCATCCACATGTGGCGAACGCATCATGCACGCGCATGGACGAGCGCGCGCAGCTGTGCGGCCGCACCTTTGCCCTTGATGTTGATGGCCCCGCGGGGCTCCAGCACAAAGGGCTCGCCGCTGGCCCGCAGCAGCGCGGCGGTCACGTCGGACACCTGCAGCAGCATGGGCGTCGGACGTGATGCAACTGACAGGGCGCCCGGATGAATCGGCCACACCATACTTATACGGTATGGAGTTCACAATTCGGCGCTGACAGCTGCGGCCGAGCGGCCTCATGCGGCCCGGTCGCGGCCCACACGCGGCACGCTGCTCACCTGGACGCGCATGGACGTAGATGTGCTCTCTGCAGTTACGAGTTGCGGAGATGAACTCAGTGCGCTGCCTGGGCTGCGCGCTCGGGAACAGGCCAGTCAAGTCACCAAGGCCCGGTACGCCCCCCTCTCCAGGCTCTGCTGCCGGCGACTCACCCATGCGGCTGGCGGTGTTGACGGTGTCGCCGAACAGGCAGAAGCGCGGCATCTTCTTCCCCACCACGCCCGCCACCACCGGCCCCGAGTGCAGGCCCACCCGGATCTGCACGCGCACGCCCTCCAGCGACGGCTTGAAGCGCTCCACCGCCGCCACCATGTCCAGCGCCATGTTGGCCGCGCGCACCGCGTTGCGGACCGCGTCGTCGGGCACGGGGCAGCCCGCCACACACCTGCGCGGGAGCATTGCCGAGATGGACATCAGCAGGCGGTTCCGGAGCATTAAATAATGGGTCCAGCCGTCCGCCAGACTTACAAAATGGCGTCGCCGATGGTCTCGACCTTGTACACGCCGTTGCGCTGCGTCAGCTCATCAAACATGCCGAACAACTCGTTCAGCAGCGTCACCACCTGCCAGGCGGACAGCTGCGAAGCCACCGTGGTGTAGCCCACCTGCGCGTCAGGGCCGGGGTTTCGGAGCTATAGCGTCAGAAACGGCAGAGTAGCGATAGCACCGAAGATGCAACCGAGGCGCCAGCGTAATGCTTCCTTGATCCCGCCATCCGCCCGCATCGCCACAAACTCACAATGTCACTGAAGAGCACGGTGACAGCGGGGTACTCCTGGGCAACCGTACTTTCGCCATCCTGCGAAAAAAGCGTTGTACGTGAGGTAATGTTACGGCTGTGGTGCGCAGTGCCGCGCAACGTTACTTAGGAGCCAGCACACATTTGCAACTTTGCATCCGCCGACCGCCTGCCCACCTGCAGCTGCTTGATGACCTTGCCGGGCAGCATGGCCTTGAGCAGCCGGTTGTGCTGCTCCTTGGACACCAGCAGCCACAACACCAGCAGCGACACGGCCACCGAGCCCACCACCACCGCCGCAATGCACGGCCCGCGCCACGCCGGCACCCAGCCGTCCACCGGCTCCAGCTCCAGGTACCTGCAGCACACACCGCACAGAGGGGCGAGGGGCGAGACCATTCACGCGCTGACGGTACGTACGCGCGGGGCTGATGAGGTACCGAAGTGCAGTGTAACAGTCAAGGGTCACGTGCCGCGCTGCATGCAACGGCAGCGACAGCAGCCTGCGCCTCTCCCCGCCCTCACCACAGCAGGTTGTAGGCGCTGATGCTGCGAACCATGGGTTTCACCGGCGGCGGCTCAGACGCCGCCAGCTGGAAGTAGGGGTTGGAGGGGGCCGTGTTGGACTGCCACAGCTGCGGCCACGCACACAACAGCACATGGACGAAGGATAGTGTCGGCGCAAAGGACAACACGGCGAACGAAAACAAAGCATGCGGGTACCATGCCTCAACATTAACACAGAGCTGTAACGGGAGCGAGGCGACGCGCCGCCAGGCGCCCTGCGGTCGTCGTTCCGGCCCGCCTCGGCCTCGTGCCTCGGCCTCGTGCTCACCCGGTAGCGGTATCCGTCTCGCTCCAGCGACCTCAGCCGGAAGTCGTCTCCCGCCAGCAGCGGGTCCATGTTGAGCATGGTGCTCACCTGGCCCCTGCGGCGTCATTGTGTGGCGACATCAACATCAGCGGCGGCGGCGGCCACACAGCGACGCGCGGTCGGTTCAGCTGTTCAGCTGCCGTGTTGACTGCAGCAGGCACCGTGCTGCCCTGCGTGGTCCTGTTGACTGCAGGCATCGCGCGCGCAACGGCTTGAAAGCGTCAAGCGACGCACCAGAATTTTGTCTTGTTGACCGGGTCCCAGCACAGGCCGCTGCAGTTGTAGGGTTGCAGGCCGCAGCCCCAGTCGTAGTCCTCGCTGGGCGCGGGCAGGAACAGCGGCGTCACTGTGAACATGCAGTCGAAGCCCTCCGCGCACTGCAGGGTGCAGGCAGGCACACACAGCCGCGCCCGCAGCCGCACGGTTTCAGCTTGCTGTCTGGGCGCACAAAGCAGAACGGTGCGCAAAGCACGGGCGGTGCACAAAGCAAGGGCGGAACGCATAGTAATGGTGCTAAAATAAAGCAAGGGCGGTGCACAAATAAAGTAAGTAACGGTGCGCAGGCGCCAGGATCAGTACCGCCGGGTCGGCCCCGTACCGGGACCCCTCGGACGCGCACCCCCTCCATCCCACCCTAACCGCCGCCGCACCTTGTAGGGCCCCATGATGGCCAGGCTCTTGTCCAGCAGCCGCTCGATGACGCCGGGCCGGTCCGACTCCGTCTGCGTGTGCACACGCGCCAAACGTAGTGCCGTGTTGCAAACACCTGCCATCTAATCCTGTTTTTGAAAGTATTACGCATTTACGCAGCCCAAGAGCAAACAGGACTCGAGTGCTGTGGTCACGGCGAGGTCGCCGCAGCTATTGCTGCACCGTTACCGCCAGGCTGCCGCCGCGTGCGTGCCAGACAGGGAACTCGGCCCCCGCGAAACGTGCTTGCAAGCCAGGCGGCACCTTGCCCGCCCGCCTGCCTGCTTGGAAGCACGCACACGCACGCACGACCACGCACGAACACCCACGCTTTGCACGCGCACGCGCAGTCTTCTCACCTTGAGCAGGTCCCTGCCCATCAGCACCTCCGCCAGCGACGGCGGCAGCGGCGGTGACACGTGCGTGATCACCGCCGCGATATCCATCTCCAGCTGCACCACCACGTTCGAGTTGATCTGTGTGTGCGTGTGTGGCGCGCGCGGTTTCCGGACAGCGCCAAAGATGATGTGGGTCACTAAGTTGGGGTTGGGTAGTATGTAGTTGCATCTCGGATTCGCGGCGAAACACACGCTACCCGTACACATGCTTCGCACGGCCTGGGCCCCGGTCGACGCCCCTGCACTCCCTGCACTTCGCCAGCCCGCCGAACGAGGGGCCGCACCCGCTTGAAGATGTCCTTGGCCGTGGCATTCCACTTGGCGCCGATCTCCGCACACGTGGGGTTCTGCCGGGTGCCGCAAGTGGATGGGCGGGAGCAGCAGCGGTCAGGCCACCAGCAGGCGCGGTTGCACGCTCCCGCCGCCGCCCCCGGCCTGGGGTGCACCTGGGGTGGGGTGCACCTGGGGTGCACCTGGGGTGGGGTGCACCTGGGGTGCACCTGGGGTGCACCAGCGCACCCACCTGCGTGACGAACGCGCCCAGCAGCTCCGACCCAAACGCCGACACCAGCAGCGCCTCCTTAATGGCCAGCGCCGCACCTGCAGTGTGTGAGCAGCACCTGCCTCAGACAAGGGCACGTGCACAGCGCTGTGATCACACCCAGTCATCCCAAGCGTGGCATGCAGGAGGGGCGGGCGGGGCGCGCCGTGGCCGCCCCGGGCCTAACGTGGGCCTAACTGCCGACGCACCGTTCCCGACGCCGTTGTATGCGAGGTCCTGCGTCCAGGGATTGAGCGGACACGACTTCAGCGCCGTACGCGTGCGTGTGCTTCAGCAGCAGTGCAGGTGGGAGGCCCCAATCCAAGGCGGGAGCGTCCGCGGCACGCCCGTACGTTGGCGGAAACCCTAAAACCGATTTCTGGTGTGCTCCACACACGCAGTAGGTGGTACCGTGTGTCTTCACCGAAGCAGCCCATTGCCGCCCGTTGTCCCCCTATCTAGGTGCCCAGCAAGCAAAGCCCGCGCACACCGGCGGAATGCGGTGCTCGCTTCCTCGCGCTGACCTGAGCTCGGTGCACAGCTTCCCCGGACGCAGTCAACACGCTCGCCAGCCCGGCCGCCAGGAGCGCGAAGAACACGAGCAGAGATACGAGCGGAATCGACGGCGAGGCGGCCAACATGGCAAAGACGGCCTGCAAGTGTTCCGGAGCAACAGGGGCACGGTTTTAATGGAAGACGTACCGACGGACGGCCCCAAGTCCACCCAGTGAAGTGCACGAGGCTTAGCCGTGCCAGGCACCGCGCTGGTTTGGAAGACAAGCCAAGCCGGTCGGGGCCCGGCGTGTCAGGTTTCTTCACCCTGACGAAACACACGTCCGAGCGAACGTTCTGGGCACAGGCCCGGTGGCCGCGGAGCCTGCCGACACGCCCCACTCTCCCAACCCTCCATCCCACCCCCTCTGTGATCACACGCAAAATTTAACAACTACACATGATGAAGTGCTAGCTTGCGCGTGTTACTGCTTGCTCGTGCACGCTCTCCGCGCTGAATTCCTAACATTCTACGGGCTGTACGCCCTTCACACCCGCGCAGCTACTCACCAAGCTCCTCTTTCTCCATTTCCTCCACCAAATCCTCCACCGGAAGTGCAGCTTGCCCAGCAGCGGCGATGCATGCGTATTGTGGGCGAGCTGTGCGTCTGTTGCGCTGCCGGGTGGCCCATCCATACTGTCGTGCAGTTTCTGTCGTCGGTTTGACACCGTCGCCAGGAATCAGGGGGTAAAAAGCTGTCTGCGTGCCATGGCGGTCACTGCCCTCCCGCTGCCCGCTCAGACCACAAAAAAGAACAAAATGATGTGCAAGTAGTTACTTGTATCCTTAATGAGACAAATCTCGGTGTGACAAACAGAGAATATGAGCTTCGCCGACGCGTTGGTTTTTGAGGCCCGGTATTTGCTGTGCTGTAAGCTATATGGTTATTACACAGAGCAAGCTTGCAGGCGTGCAGGTCAGTCGCCCGGTTGAACTCTCGCCGGACTCCGCTCAATCGCGTTCTTCGCCACTCTTACACAATACCGCCCAATCACGCGATATGCATGCGCCAATTGCTTTCCTTGATATAACCCCGCAATGCTGCCCATAACATGCCCGATGCCGTGACAAGTTCGACTAACGACATGGACCTGGACCAACGGGGCCAACAGCGCGAAGCAGCGGGCGATGCCGGCTTGAATCCATCAATGCAAGTCCAGGCTCCCAGTAGTCCAGGTATCCCACGCCCTCGCCCAGGGGCACCCACTCCGCTGCGCCTACGCTCATGCCCACGCTGCTGCCCCCGCTTCGCCCGCCTCCGGCGCATTTCCCGCAGCTGTTGGGTAGGGCCTTGCGCCAGTCGCTGACGCTCGCCCTCTGGGATTCGATGGAACATAGCAAGCGGGGCAGGTGGCGAAGTCCCATAGTGTGCAGAACCTCCCAGACCCAACAAACAAATTGCGACAGCAGACAGGAGCGCGCGGCTGGTTGAACGCCGGAGTTACTGTACTGATGCGGTGCTGATTAGCTGCCAGGCTGGTAGTTTGCTGATGCGCATTCCTCACGCTCCGGGCGCCCGGCCAGGCGATAGCACCAGACGCACACACCACAACGCCACACACGCGAGCGCGTCGCAGCGCACCTGCAGGCAGGTGACCAGCGTCCACGGATGAGCGGCGAAGGCGACCGAGAGAAAATGCGAACAGCGTGCAGCAAAGCAATGGCCGGGCGACAGTATGACAAGCAGGGGCAAAAACAGGGTGCGACAAGGCAGAAGAGGGAGCCCGAAATGTACGACGTGGCGGGCGAGGCGAATGCGAGATTGCATTGGTTACAGGAGGGACCTGCTGACGCAGCTCACGAGCCAGCGAGCACGTACTAGTACGGACGCCCTGCTCTAGACCTCAGGGGCGCGCCACCTGCAGCGCCGACAGCCTACTCTGCGCCTTGGGCTAGTAGGCCTTGCTCCCATGGGAGCGCCACCATCTTCTAAACTCAATCTCCTTCCTCTTCAACTGTAATGAAAGTCGGCTTATTGATCCACATACTCCCGTCTTCCCTTCTTTCAATCCAAGGGTGGCCTGGTGGGATTTCGTCCCACCCCCTTGGCTTGATGCCCAGGCTCACATACGTCTGCAAACGCTCCCAAAAGTCTGCTATAACTTGCATTTTAATCCTGCTAATCGTTGTTTCTTCTACCTTGCCTTGTTCCCCTCTGGAGGCAAACAATAGCCTCCTACCGTACTCCATGGCAGAGATCGCAGCCAGGCATACAACGTCCCAGATGGGTTGCTGGATAGCCTCGTGTGGCGGTATTACTAGCCACAGATTCTTACGCTCCACTATCAACTCAATTATGTGATCCTCATCACCTATGTCTGTCGCTTCCTGAATATGCAGCCGTAGCGTGCTAGCAATTGTGCACGTGCTGAAATGGTGTGCGCGGTCAGACTGCGCATCCGTCACCCCACATGGGCATTTATGACCTTGCCCTCTGTGCATCGAGAAGCCTGGGAATCCATCCACTGCTAGCCTCCAGAAGGCTTCTTTCTGCTCTGCTTCCCATTTAACCTTCCACAAGCGTTCATATGTGCTCGAGATGCGTTCCTTGTCCTCTATCGCCATCACTATATCACCTACGTTACCACCCTTAGCCTCGTGGACAAAATCAGCATGTTTTTCTGCTAGTTTCCCAAACGCTTCACGCATCTGCAGGTACGTGGCCTGCTTCACCGAAACGGTCGCCAGCGGAATTGGTTGATTGTTCATCTTCCATCCAAGGCACCCCACTATATGGTCAATCATTTCCGTGTATGCTTGATCCTGGTTTAGTCCCATGCCTGTTCGTGCCGCTTCTGTCCATCCCGCAGGCAGGTGGTTAATCAAGTTTTGCATGCGTCGAAATGCATCTATCCCATTCCTCAGGGGCCTCGGCATCAAATCTATCCCTAGTCCTCCAAAAATTCCCGCATCAATCACATCTTCCTTGTAAGCGCGTGTGCATTCACTCCGTATCCGGGGTGGGGCTCTGGTATTGGCCGGCACGTCTTGCAACTTCTCCTTAACCCGTGCAAACGTATCAATAGCCCTCACTGCGTCTCCGACTGTGGTAATTGAGCCTAGTGCAACAATATCCGAGAAGCCCCCTTCCAAAGGGTGATGCGAGGGTGAGACAAACAGTGTGAGGAAGCGCCGCGGGTTGGAAGGAGGAGAGCCGTAGCTGAAGTTCGGTGAATGGCTGCAGCGCGCGCCCTAAGGACCGAGCGAAGTTTAGCGAAGAATTTGCCGTGGCGCGGACTGAGGCTGGCGGGCATGGTGGTAGTATATAGCAGCAAGGTATAAATGTAGGATTGCGAGAAGAGGCGGGGCTGGCGGAAAGTATGACTGGCGGGCGCGTCTGACACGGTCGGTAGCAGCTGACAGGGGCTGGGGAGTGGGTGGGCGGGAACGAGGCCGGGCTCACGAGGAGCTCCCCGGTGGCACGGAGGCACGGAACGCATTTAAACCGCAGGGGGCAGCAGAGCCAGTCCACGGCATCGCGACGTGCGCTGAGCCCTGGCGAGTGGCGACTGTGTGGGCTGACCAGGTAGCCGACGCAGGCCACTACTGTAGGCTGTTCACGCCGCCCGGGGCCACGGCTACCATGCGCATTACGCTCAGGCCTCAGCCAGTGCGTGCTGGCACTGCTGGGTTGTGCCCTAGCCGCTTGTTGCCCTTCCTGGTCTGTCGGTGGCACAGATCCCGTCGCCGCTGCTATTGCCACAGCTGCTGCTGCCAAAGTGCCAATGCCGCTGCCGCCGCTGCCAACGCCACCGCTGCCACCAGGCCCTGCGCCGCCACCGCTGCCGCTGCCACCGGGCCCTGCACCACTGTGGCAGGATCGGCCTTCAACGGACGTGACGACAGAGCCTCGGGCTACAATCGCGCCAAGGGGCTGATCGTGCCCACAATCATGCACAGAAGAGATTTCTGCCGGCGAGGGGAGGCAGTCGCGGTGCCGATCCACGGACCCAGCCACATCAGGCCTGCATCAGGCAGCTGCACCAAGCTGCACGAAGGACTGGGGACAGGTGTCCCTCGGGACCCGCCGGCCAGGTGTTCCATCGCCCATGAATGATTGAAGTGAGCTGACCCAAACCTGCCGCCAGCATCCGCCCGGATGGGGCGCGTGCAGTGGGACATACGCGCATCACCCACGTCTCGGCGTCTCCCAGGCCCCAAAGCCTAGAATGCCAGCCCATCCTTCCGTCTGGCAGGGCATCCACGCGTCTTTACCTGCGCGGCAATTGTGAACGGTCGCCAAGGTTCAGACAAACAGGGCGCCCTTGATTGAGCTAATGCTCCATCGTGGGTACCCTAGTGTACTGTGATTCACTCACCACCACATGCGCATTAGGTCATGGCCATATAATGGACAGGGGGCAGCCTCGGCGGCGAATATGAGCATCATTCTTGCGCGGGGCAATTGGGCAGTGTGTGTGGGCGTGGGCGTGGGCCGGCAGCGTCGGCATGGGTGTTGCGGGTTTGGCGCCAAGTCGCGGGCACGACCGGAATCGCATATGCAAAAAGCTCTAGCAAGGTGGAATTCATTTGTATGTGTGCATACGTGTAATCCACCTACGCAGGCTTGGCGCCAGGGGAAGGGGCCGCGCAAAACACGGAAAATGACGTTTTCAGCACGAACTGACACTGCGCCGTTATTTGCTGACCGTTAGGTCCTGCAATTGAAAGGGAATTTGTCGACTTGCTAAGACCACCACAATAAGTTGGCGACCAACGATGCCAAGTGGGCCGCTCGCCATTAGCTGCCATGGCGACGCTTCGCGACGTGCCCTTCATCATCAGAATCATCAGCCTGGATTACTACATGGCGCCGCCCATCCCGCACCTGGACTTCTGCTTCTCGTCGCTGGAGGGCACCACGGTGGACCAGGTGCCCGTCATCCGCATCTTCGGCTCCACGCCGGCCGGACAGAAGGCGTGCGTGCACGTCCACAGGGTAAGAGCCGGCGCGCAGAGCCGCAAGGGGCCGGCGCGGTGCCGGGGCGTGTCGTGGGGCGTGCTACGCCCGTGCTGCGCCGTGCTGAGCTCGCGCCACGCGCGTTCGCCCTGCAAGCACTCCGCTTATGCACACCTCGCCAGCTGGCCGCCACGCGCGTTGGCTCATGCACACCGGCTGCGGATGGATTTCTTACAGGCCTTCCCCTATTTCTATGTGCCCTACGATGAAAGCTTCCCCACCAATCCGAACGAGGGTGAGTGGGCCATAGTGGAGGTGTATGGGCTCATTGCGCGATTCGGGCCTAGCCGGCACGGGGGCACACCCCAACGCCTCTCCCGGCCGACACCCGCTAACACACCCGCGCCCGCAGCCGCCCTGTGCCTCCGTCGCATGGCCCTCGCCATCGAGGCCGCCGTGCGGGCCAGCTACATGCCGGGCCGCGACCAGCACCAGCACCAGCAGCAGCAGCACGCGGACGCAGCAGCAGGCGGCGGCGGCGGAGGAGGAGGAGCAGGAGGAATAGCCCCCGGCGGGGGCGCGGGCGACGCCGGGGCGGGGGCTGGAGGAGGCGCTGGAGGAGGTGGCGGTGGCGGCGGCGGCGGCGGCGGAGGCGGCGGCAAGGGGCCGCAGGCGCCGCGGCAGGTGGTCCACGCGCTGCAGCTGGTGCGGGGTCGGCCCTTCTACGGCTACCACCTGGACGAGCAGCTGTTCATCAAAGTGGTGCTGTGAGTGCTGCGGGCTGCTGCTGCTGCTGCTGCCGGCGGCGGCTGATAAAACGCGGGCCTGGGTATTTCATGAAAGGGGGGCTGGTGAATGCATGTAGCTGCACATTTTACGCGTGCGTTCGCACGGGCGCACGGGCGTCCAGGCGGAGGGGCATCGTGGGCGTGGCGGGCCGGGCTTGGGGCGGGCCGGACATGGGGAAAGCCGGGCGGGGATGGCGTCGCAGGGTCTCACGTGAGCCCGCCCCTTCCGCCGCCGCGTGCAGCTACAACCCTCAGGACGTGGGCCGCGTGTCGGGCCTGCTGGCGGGCGGCGCCATCCTGGGCGTGCGGCTGCAGCCCCACGAGAGCCACCTGCCCTTCCTGCTGCAGTTCAAGGTGCGGCCGGCGGCGGCGGCAGTGCGGCGGCGGCGGCGGCGGCGCGGGGTTGGAAAGGGAGGTTGCGGCGCATGGGGGGGGGGGCGCACAGTGGCTGCAGGGGCTCCCAGCCAGGGGCTCCCACGAGCAGAACGTGGTCCTAATCGGGCATGTTACGGCGCGCAAAGCCTTGTGTTGTAGCACCTCACTGTGTCTGCCTTTCGGGTTGTTGTGCGCGCCCCCTCCCCGCGCGGTGCTCCCCTGCGCTGCGCGGCCCCCTCCCCCGACCCAGATCGACTTCAACCTGCTGGGCATGGGCCTGCTGCGCCTGGACCGGGTGCTGTTCCGTGGCGAGCTGTCGGCGCGGCCGCGGCCGCCGCCGCCCGGCTGGGAGTGCGTGCTGCTGCCGGGCGCCGGCCGCCGAGGAGCGGCAGGAGCGGCAGGAGCAGGGGGAGCGGCGGGAGCAGGGGCGGCAGGCGGTGTGGAGCTGGAGTATGAGCAGCCGCCGGAGGAGGAGCTGGCGGGGGCGGGGCAGACGCGGCCCGGGAGTGGCGCCGGCGGCAGCGGGAAGGGCAGTGGCGGCGGGCCGGGTGCGTCGGACGGCGCGGGCGCGCCGGCCGAGACGCCGGCGGACCCGGTGGCCCTGGCGGCGGCAGCGGATGCCGCTAACGCGGCGGCGTCGTTTGCCGCAGTGGCGGCGGCGGCCATGTCGGGCGGTGGGACGCAGGGCAACGCGGCCAGTGGTGGTGCTGCGGCAGGGGCGGCGGGAACGCCGGGGGGCACTGCGGGCGGCGGCGGCAGCGTGTGCAGCGTGCTGCGTGCGCAGCTGCAGCGGCGTGTGGAGGGCATGCTGTGGACGCGGCACACTACGCCGCCCGACTGGACGTGGGCGGGCGCCGTACTGCCCAGTCGCGTAAGGTACGGCAGGCTGTGGCGGCGGTCGCGACACCCGGGGCTGAGGTGCCCCGCTGGGATGCGGCGATACCGAGTCACCCGGTCGCTGACACGGCTACTGTTGCTTGTGGGTTTTTGGCGGCTTGGGGAGGCGTGCGGAAGCTGATGCCGAAGATGCTGGTGCGGCGGCCACGTCGGCTCCCGGCCCCCAACTACTAATCCATTGTACTCCTAGGAATAGGAAAGGCCCAACGCGCAATGAATGGACTCCTCCCCGGCGGACGCACGTGTGTGCCCACAGGCCGCCGGAGCGCCAGACCACGTGCCTGCTGGAGGCGGACGCGGTGGTGCACGACATTGCCAACCGCCGCGAGGTGCGGCCGCCGCCGCCGGAACCTAACCGCGCCTAACGGTCTTACCTAACCTAACCTTACCTAACCCAACTGGCTGGCCGCCCGGCAGCCCGGCTGCGCCCGGCGGCAAGCTGGCTGCGGCGAGCGTGGCGTGGCATGCGCTTTCGCTGCTGCCCGTGCGCGCCTTCGCCACATGCCCCCGCCGCATGCCCCACAGTTGAATTCCAGCATCCTCTGCCATGTTGCAACGCCCGATCAAACACCACCTCGCCACACCTTACCATGCATGGAACCGCCCAACGCCCTGGCAAGCATCCGCCACTCAAAAGCAACTATTACAATGGAAACGCCACGCGCGCTCCTGCCCCTCTGTCCAGGCTGTGCGCGTGCGGCTGGAGGACGCGGGCGGCGACCAGCAGCTGCTGGAGAGCCTGGTGCCCATGTGGGAAGAGGAGCGCGCGCGCGGCGGCGGGCAGCTGCCGGAGCGGCCGGCCAGCCCGCCGCGCAGCCCGGGGCCGCTGTGCCCCGCGGTGGAGGCAGTGCGGCAGGAGTTCCGGGTGGGTCGCGGCGTGCGTGTGCGTGTGTGGGGGTTGGGGTTGGGGTTGGGGTTGGGGTTGGGGTTGGGGTTGGGGTTGGGGTTGGGGTTGGGGTTGGGGTTGGGGTTGGGGTTGGGGTTGGGGTTGGGGTTGGGGTTGGGGTTGGGGTTGGGGTTGTGAACACCAGCCCAATCTAAAACAAGCTAAACTGGGGGGTAGTCAAGTGCGGCGGGAGGAGGACAGGGCTGGGGTGATGACCAGGGCTTCGTGCAGGGCAAGGCAGGGCGGGGCCGGGCAGGCAAGACCCGCAGTTCCACTCATGACGCCGCCGCCACACGGCCCACGGCCAACAGGTGGTTGCGGAGCACCACCGGCAGCAGCTGCTGGAGCAGCGGCGGCGGGAGGCCGCCGCCGCCGCAGCCGCCGAGGCCGAGGCCAAGGCCGCGGTGGTACCAGCGCAGGGCGCGGCTGCAGCCGGCGGCGGCGGCGGCGGGGGGCCAGGCGTGGCGGGTGCCCAGCACGCGCGGCCACAGGGACCAACTGACGAGGGACGCGGTGGTGGCGGCGGCGGCGATCTGGCAGACGCCATGGGGTACACGCGGGCGGCGGCCGCGGGCGTGGCGGCGCCGGCTGCGGAGCACACGGCGGCAGCAGGGCCGGGGCCGGGGCAGCTTGAGGCGGGGGCAGCAGGACGGATGGGTGGTCAGGAGGGGCAGCAGGGGCGGGGCGGGGACGCAGGCGATGCGGACGGCATGGAGGCATCGCCCACGCAAGCTTGGCGCCAGCAGCACCGGCAGCACCAGCGCAAGCCCTCTGCTGTAGGGCCTGGCGACACAACACCGCAGGGCAACCGTCAGAGCTCCGGACAGGCAGCGGCCACACAAGCCACGCCGGCGGCCGCACGACCGCTGCGGCCGCCGGTGGGTGGCGGGCCCTCGGCTTCGCAGCCCCTGCCGGGCCGCAGCACCCCCGGCGGTGGCGGTGGCGGTGCCGGCCAGCGCGAGTCCCTCTTCTTAGCTTCGCAGGTGGGCATGTGTGCGTGCCACCTGCCACCTGCCACCTGCCACCTGCCACCTGCCACCTGCCACCTGCCACCTGCCACCTGCCACCTGCCACCTGCCACCTGCCACCTGCCACCTGCCACCTGCCACCTGCCACCTGCCACCTGCCACCTGCCACCTGCCACCTGCCACCTGCCACCTGCCACCTGCCACCTGCCACGCGCCACCTGCCACGCGCCACCTGCCACGCGCCACGGCGCTACTAGTGCACGCCTGCGCGCGTGCCCACCGGGACAATGTTTGCTGCCTGTCGCACCCGAAGCTTCCTGTGAGGCTGGTCAGCTGACGTGGCGCGTGTTCTGCTGTCCTGTCCTTCTGTTCCGCAGGCTGCCAATCTGGTGCTGGGCACGGGGCGGGTGTCGAGACCAGCCGGCGGCCGCGACTCCCGGGCGTCCTCCGGCACCAGCCTGCCCGGGGCGCCAGGGGCAGAGGGCGGCGGGGGCGGCGGGGCCGGCGGCAGCCAAGCGCCTGGAGGAGGGCCCGACCTCACGCCGCCGCCGCCGCCCGCATCTCAGCAGCCGCGTCCCCAGACCCAGACCCAACACCGGCTGCGCCCGCTCCCGCCGCTGCTGCCACCGCCGCCCTCGAGCCAGCGGCCGCCGCTGCCGCCGCCGCCATCCCGTGCGCTCACGCAGCTCCAGCCGCGCCGCGAGCCCACCCGGCCCTCTCCGATGGTGCCGCCGCCGATGCCGTCCCTCAGCCCACCCCAGCTGGGTGGTAGCCAGCCGCCCGCAGCCATTCCACCTGGCATCTTGGGAGCGCACGCAGACGCCACCGACGACGGCGGTGACGGCGGTGGCATTGAACCGCTCGAGTGGGTGGCATCACAGCTGCACCCGACGCCGGCGGGCGCACGGCGCCGGCGGCGGCCGCAATCGGGGCCGCCCTCCGCGTCCGCATCGCAGCAGCTGCACCCCTCGACGACGCCGCGCCTGCAAGGCGCCGGCGCGCTCACGCCGGGCCCGCCGCGCGCGGGCGGCCGCAACCCGCAGCACCCGCACGCGATGATGCAGACTCCAGCTCCCTTCAGCAGCAGCCAGCAGGGTGCCGCGGGGCTCGCTGCGGCGTTCGCGTCGCTGCAACGCCGAGGCACGCCGCCGCCGCCGCCGCCGCCGCCGCCGGCGGGCGGCCTGGCCGAGCTCCTGTCGCAGCCGCAGCCCCAGCCGCAGCCTGACACGGGCATCCAGGGGCGCGGCAGCCAGCTGTGGGGCGGGGCCGACGGCGCGGCAGCGGGTGGCGGCGGCGGCGGCGGCGGCGGCGCACTGCTCGGGGAGGAAGAGGAGGCTGTGGCGTCGCTGAATCTGGAACTGAACGCCGAAGGCGCGTACGGAGACGACGTAGGAGAGCTGGATCTGGACGAAGAGGAGGAGGACGCGGCCGTGGAGGCGTCGCAGCTGGTGGACGCGGATGCGCTGGCGCGTGTGCGGGCCGAGCGCCGGCGGCGGCGGCGCCAGCGGCGGCGTGAGCGCGTGCAGCTGAGCCAGTGGGGCAGCCAGCGCCGGCAGCGATCGGCGGCCCCGTCTCAGGAGGCGGCGCGTGAGGGCCGGCCGGCTGCTGACGAGGGGGGCCAGGGCGGCGGCGCTGGGAGCCGGCGGAGCAGTAGCAGCGGCAATAGCGGCGGCAGCAGCGGCATTGACAGCGGTGACGAATGGTTCTGCCGGCAGGGCGCTGTGGGGCGGGCGCTGGACAGCGACGGCGAAGGCGAGGGTGAGGGCGAGGAGGCGGCGGACCCGCTGTTGGACCTCGCAGACGAACTGGAGCGCGATGGCGAGGGCGCAGAGGGCGGCGGTGATGGTAACGGCGACGGGGCCGCGGCCGCCAGCAGGGAGGTCGATATGGAGGACGTCCTCCCGCAGCCGTTGCAGCCGCAGGCCATGCGACGGGAGCAGCAGCAGCCCCAGCAGCAGCCGCACAGCATGCAGCAGCAGCCCGAGCAGCAGCCTTGGCAGCAGCAGGTCGGCGGCGGCGGCGGCGGCGGCCAGGAGCGACCGCCGCCGCCACCTCATCCGCCGCGACCTCATCCGCTGGCGCAGCAGGCCGCCGCCGCCGCCGCCGCCGCCGCCGCCGCCGCCGCCGCCGCCGCCGCCGCCGCGCCAGACGCGATGGAGGACGACGAGTGGGACGCGCTCGCGGCTGAGCTGGCGTCGGCAGTGGAAGCAAACTGGGCAGCGGCCGCGGACCCGCTGCGGCACGGCGCGGGCCCGGACGCAAGGCAGGAGCAGGAGCGGGAGGAGCAGCCCGGTCCGGACGCCGCCAGTCACCCGGCCGGCAGCGGCGCGGATCCGTTGATGGCGCTGGCGGATGAGATGGAGATCGGCGATGGCCAGGAGGAGGCGGCTGCGGCGCCGGCAGTAGCGGAGGGGCCGGAGGGCGGGGAAGAGCCCGAGCAGGGTGGAGAAGCGGCCCGGTGGGGTCAGGGAGTTGCGGCGGGCCGCGCGGGGCCGCGGCAGCTTGAAGAGCTGCAGCGTGAGCGGGCGGCCGGCGCGGGCGCTGGCGCAAAAGAGGAAGAGGAGGAGCAATTCCGGCTGTACCATCACTACCACCACCAGCAGCAGCAGCCTGTGTATGATGTGGAGGGCGACGCCGCCGGCGGCCTCGCAGCCGCCATCGCACCGAGCGGCACCACGGTGGCTGCGCTGCGCGACCTGGAGGACCTGACGCCGCCGCCGCCGCCGCCGCCACGCCGGCAGCAACCACGGCAGCAGCAGCCACTGCAGCAGTCACAGCAACAGTGGCAGCCACAGCAACAGCCGCCAAGCCAGCAACAGCCACGCCAGCAGTTGCCGCAACAGCAGCCGCTCGCGCCTCAACCGGCGCAACTGGCAGCGGTTGCCGCTGCCGGCATGGGCGGCGGCGGCGGCAGTTCACAGGCTGCCGTGGCTGCTGCTGCGGCGGCGGCGGCGGCGGACGCCGGCGATGACCCCATCAGCGCTTCGTCCTCAGACGAAGACGCGGGCGGCGGCGTCCGCTACGATAGACAAGCTGATGACGTAGAGGAGGAAGACGACGCCGATGACGGCGCTGCACGTGGCCATACCGAGGCTGCAGCTCGCAGCGGCCCTGGCGGGGATCAGGCAGACGAGCGCTCGCCCAAGCGGCAGCGCCGGCACCCACCGAACACACACGCAGCGGCAGGACATGAGGCGGCGGCGGCGAAGGGTGCCGAACGGCTCCTACAGACGCCCGGGCAGCTGGCGGCGGGCCCGCCGCTGTCCCCGCCGACGCGGGGGTGGCTCCAGACAGGTCCTGGGCCACCTCTGGGCCCCGCTGCTACTGCTGGCGCCATGGCTACTGCCGGCGCTGCCGCGGCGGCGACACCGAACAGCGTGCACGTCCAGCGGCGCCGGGTGAATGCCGGTGGTGCAGGCGGAGGCGCGGGTGCTGCCACGCCCGCTCTTCCCCTGCAGGCGGCCCGGCGCAAGTCACCCGCAGCAGCTGCGGCGATGGACGCCGCGGCCGGTGGGGGCTGGCAGCAGCAGCAACAGCAGCAGCAGCAGCAGGGGCGGCACGGCCGCTCGCCGGACGGTCTGGTGTCGCCACTGCCGCTCGCGCAGGGCTCGCCGCCCACCTCGCCGCGCGGGCGGCGGCCAGGCGGCCTGCTGCTCACGCCGTCGAGGGCTGCGGCTGCCGGAGCCGGAGCCGCGTTGGATGCAGCCGGCACGCCCGGCGGTCGGAGCCGGGTGCCGTCCCTGCCGCTGCAGCGCGGCTGGGAGGCGGACGCTTACGGCGCCGCCGGGGCCTTGGCAGCAGCGCCCTGGGACCCCAGTGGTGCGGGCGGCGCAGTGCCATTCGGAGCCGGCGCCCAGGGGCCGCCTGCAGCAGAGTTTGATGGGCTGCAGAGCGGCGGTGGCGGCGAGGCGGGTGGTGCAGCGCTGGCAGCGGCGGCCGCGTCGCCGGTGGTGTCGGCCTGGGAGCTGCTGCAGCAGCAGTCGCCTCTGGTGCTGCAGCCGCTGTCTGGGGGCCGTCGCGCGCAGTCGGGCGCGCTTCCGCTTGTGCTGCCGGCAGAGGTGGCCGCCGCCGAGCAGGAGCCTGCACGGCTGCAGCGGCGGGGGGACTCGCAGCTGCCGCCGCCGTCGGGTCCGTCGCCGGCTTGGCAGGGTGGTAGGGTGCAGCAGCAGCAGGCGCAGCAGCCGATGTGGCAGCCGCGGCTTTGGGACGACGCGTCAGATGACGAGGGACACGACCACGACCACGCCGATGCTGACACCGCGGCAGTAGCGGGCCGATGGGACCCAGGTGCGGCCGATGGCACAGGCGGCGGCACAGGCGGCGACACAGGCGGTGGCAGCGGCTCTGGGGCCGGCGGGCGGGGCGGCGTCATCCCACAGATGGACGGCGCCGCGGACAGCGACGGACGCGGGGACAGTGGTCGCCGGCTCCGGAAAAAGAAGGTGAAGAAGCAGAGCAAGAGCAGCAAGGGACGAAAGAGCGGCAGAAACGCCAAGGCTGCTACTGCTGCTACTGCTGCTGCAGCAGATACAGCGGGTGGCAGCCGAGGGAACACCAGTGCTAGCGCGGCTGCCGCGGCGGAGCAGCCGCCGGCCGGCGAGGGCGCATCGGAGGCGGCTGCTGAGGCGGCTGTCGCCTGGCCGGCGCCGCACCTGCATGCACCCTTGGCGGCGGCGGCCGCGGCGGTTGCAGCCCCCGCGGCCGGGCGCTCCGCAGTGGCCGCGGCGGGGGCGCATGCCGCGCCCGCTCGGGCAGCTGCGGTGCTGGCCGCTAGCGCGAGTGGCGGCGGCGGGGGTACCGGGCTGGGTGTTCGCAGGGGCTTCCAGCCGCCACGCCGCATAGCCACGCCGGCAACCACGCCGCAGGGCTCGCCAACCAGGGCGCACCGCGACACGGCCTCTCCCACACCGGGCGCTGCTATAGGAGGAGCAGCAGCTGTGGCTACAGCAGCTGTGGCGGCGGCGGCTGTGGCTGCAACCGCCGTGAACGCAGCAACTGCTGCAGCCAGGCTAGAGGCGGCGCAGCCTCAGCCGCTGGCGGGCACCTCCCGCCGGCTGGTGGCAGGTCTGTTCCGGCCCGGAGGCGCACGGCGGCGGGTGGCGTGGGCAGCGGCTGCAGGGCCTGGCGGCAGCGGCGGCAGCCATCCCGGCGCGCCGTCGGCACGGGTGCTTGGCCGAGCGGGTCGTGGAGGCGACCCGCTGCAGCACCGCCACCAGCAGTCACCGCTCAGCGACACGCAGCAGGAGCCGGACCAAGAAGAGCAGGGGCAGGAGGAGCAGGAGCAGGAAGACGAGGAGCAGGTGCATGAGCAGGAGGCCCCGAGTCAGTCGCTGCACACAGACAGCCGCTCTTCGTCGCCGCCGCTGCCGCAGGGCGAGATGCTGGAGCCGGGCTCGGACGCGCTGGCCGCAGACCGAGGGGCAGCAGGGGCCGCTACAGACGAGGCGGAGATGGCAGGTGCGGAGGCGGACGAGGGGGCGGAGGCGGCCGCGCCACAGTACTACCCACTGGCCTGGGAGCAGGGGCACGAAGACGACGGCACGGCCCCGGATGACACCGCTGCGCACGGCAGCCTGCAGCAGGAAGCCGAACCGATAGCAGCAGGCGGTGCGGCTGCAGCGGCGGTCGGGCGCGATGAAGACGGCGACGACGACGCCGATGACGAAGTGACCTCGGCAAGTGGCGCAGAGGGCTCGGCTGGTGGTGCCGCCGAGCTGCATGAGGCGTGGCCTGACGGCGAGGCGGCAGCAGACGCTCTCCAGTCAGATTCGAAATCAGCGTGCATTGTTGAAACGGCATCGCAAACAGCACTCGGGCAGTCGCAGGATGGCATGACCGAGCACGGATGCACGCAGCAGCAGGGTGGCCGCTTTGCAGGCGCCGGCGGCGGCGGCGGAGGCGATGCCGCCGGCGACCACGCGCCCGAGGATGCGGCGACCGCAGGCGCGGGGCCAACGCCGGGGGGCGTGGCGTACGCTGGCTCGCAATCATCACAGCGACTTCCCGAAGACGAAGTGTCACAAGGCACGACCGCGATGCATGAGCATGCTAGCCCAGGCGCCGCCGTTACGGATAACGGCGGTGCCGGTCGCAGTGGGGAGGCTGCCGCAGCTGCCGCAACCGATGGTGATGCTGCGTTGGGCTGCCATCAGGCTGGCCCGGCACTAGCCGGAGCAGCGGATGCGCCTCGCGCCGGGCCCGGCGCGTGGCCTGAAGGGTCGGCTGCGGCGCCCAGAATGCTTCGCGCCGGCGCCTGTGGGGTCGAGGAGGAGGAGGCGGAGGACGCTGCTGGGGCTGCGGCGTCGGGGCAAGAACTGGATGAGCTGGCGGCCGGGCTCGCGATGGGGCAGGCAGCGCAGGCGGCGGTGCCGGCCGGCTGCCGCGCGCCCGCCGGGCCAACAGCTAAACACGGCCGGGGCTCAGCGATGCAAGCTTCTGTGGATGTGGGCGTGGAGGAGACGGAGCAGGCGGCAGTCGTTTGTGAAGGGCAGCAGGACGCGCAGCAGGACGCGCAGCAGGACGCGCAGCAGGAGGCGCAGCAGGAGGCGCAGCAAGAGGCGCAGGGCAGCCGGCGAATGATGCGGGGGCGGGAGGAGGAGCTTTTGCCCGGCTACCTGCTCAGCCCTCCCCCCTACGACTCAGAGCAGCAGCGCTCGTGGCAGCACCAACACGCAGGCGCGGCAGCCGAGGCCGGGCCCCCGCGGACGCCGCTGCCTCCACGGGAGCAGCAGCAGTTGCAACTGCAGAGCGAGGTGCAGCCGGGGCCGGCGCCTGGTGGGGTGGAGTCGGGGTCGGCGGCGTCCCCGTTATGGGCCGTGCTGTTTGCGCAGGAGGAGGACGGGGAGCCCGAGCAGGAGCCGGAGGGGGCCGACGAGGAGGAGGGGGAGGGGGAGGGGGCCGTGCAAGCAGAGGAGTTGCACGCGCGCCTGGCGGAGGGGGCACCGCCAGCGCCGCAGCAAGTGGAGATGGTGCCGGCGACGGAGCTGCAACCCGACCTTGACCTCCTGCTGACGGCGGCGGCGCCGTCACAGCAGCAGCCGCAGGAGCAGCCAGGGGAGCCTGCAGCTGCGGAGGAGGCGCCGGTGCAGGACGGCTGCCGTGTGGCAGAGGAGGCGGGGCGCGAGGCGCCGTGGGCAGCAAGCCTTGCGGGGGCCACGCCTGCCCGCGCTGGGCGCTGCGCTACGCCAGTTGCGCCTGCCGCGCGTGCACACGAGGCAGTGACGCCCAGTGACGCAACGGCTGGCGTCGCCGACGTCTTCCCAAGCCCGCCTGTCGCACAGGGCACGGCGCGGGTGTCAGAGCTGCCTGCCGGGCCGCAGCAGGCGCCAAGCCACGCGCACAGCATCTCGCAAGGCGATACCGGCTCGCCGCCTCTCGCGCAGCAGCCACCTTCCGGCGGACGCAGCGCGGCACCCGGACAGCTGTCAACGCCCGTCTCCCAATCACAGCTGCCGCCACTGCTGTCAACCCTGCCGCCACCATTGCCGCACGAGCCGCAGCAACAGCAGGCGATGCGCGCCTTTGTGCTGCCGCCCGCACCCTCGCCGGGCTGGTCCACGGGCGGCGGGGCCAGCGGCGGCGGCAGCGGCACACCCAACGGCGGCTGCGCGCCTGAGGGCGCCGGCCGCGGGCCGCCGGCCGCCGGGCTGCCTGATGAGGCAACCCCGACCGTGCAAAGGGGCGCAAACGACGCCACAGGATGTGGCGCGCCACGGGACCTCGCAGGCGGCGGCGACAGCGGCGGGAGCAGGGACGTCAGCGAGGGGCATGGGCTGGATGGCGCACGGCGGGATCGACCACCAGGCTTGGTGCTCTGGGCTTCAGGCGGGACAACCGCCACCACCACCGCCGCCACTGCCGCCGCAGTCAACACCAGCACCGACGGCCTGGCGCGCGACGGCGTGGTTGCAGCAGCGCAGTTGAGCTGCGGCGGCGCGCTGCCATTGCTGGCATCGCCTGCGGCTGCGGCTGCGGCCGCGGGGCGAGACTGCGCGGCAGCAGAAGCGGAAGCGGGAGTGGAATTGGGGGCGGAAGCAGCAGTCGTTGATGGCGCCGCCGCCGCAGGAGCAGCAGCAACGGGTAGCGCAGCAGAGGTGCCTGGCCGCCCACCGACCGCGTGCGCGCCGGAGGCGTCGCAGTCTCGGACGCCGGGCCGCAGCCCGGGCGCCAGTTTGGGCCCGCCTGATGGCGACACCGCAGATCGTCCACTATTGGCATCGCCGCCGCGTGGTGGCGACCGTGGTAACTACCCGCCCACACAGCCACTGGCAGGGACGCCTCCGGACTGGCAGACGCCGGCGCGCCACGGGCAGCAGCGGGTGCCCCAGGCCCATCAGCGGCGCCAGCAACTGCACACGCCGCAGGCACAGCCGCAAGCACAGCCGCAAGCACAGCCGCCGCACCCCCTGCTGCAGCACAGCCCCAGCCCACTCGACCGCCTGGAGCCCGGCTTTGATTTCGATTTCGATGTGCCAGCCACGCTGCCGCTGCAGCAGCCCTCGCCGCTGCCAGTCAGGGGCCCGGGCTCGCTTATGGCACTGGGGGCCGCGGGCATGCCGCCTTCTCCGCCTTTGTTTGGAGGCGGTGGGGGCTGGGGCGCCAGCGAGGGGCGCGGCGCAGACCCCGCCGCGCCGACGCCCTCCGAGCTGCGCCCTCCGCCGCAGTTGAGCCACGACGATGGCGGACTGCCGCTCACGGCTCCACCTCGCGAGGCTGGTCGTGCCGACACACCCGCAGCCGCCGGCGGACGCGATGCTGGCTGCGCCCTTGTGGTGGGCAGCGCCGCTGCAGCCGCTGTGGCAGCTGCTGCAGCTGGCGGAGCGGGCGCTTGCACCGATGCCGGTGTCAGCGTGGGCGCCCCGGCCGGACTGCACAGCGCTGGTGGCACGGGCGGAGCCGGCACACAGGCGCCGCTGGTGCCGACGCAGGAGCTGCGGCCAGTGCCGCACGTGGCATCATCGGGCGGAGGCACCTCCACCTCCACCTCGATGCCGCCACCCAGCTGGAACCCAATCCGGGCCACACTGATGGGGTCTGCTTCCTCATCGGGCGGACCCAGCGGCTCGCCACCCCCGCCGCGCCCTTCCCCGCACCGCAGTCTGCAGCTGCCGCAGGCGGCCGCGCTCACGCCCACGCAGCCGCTGCTGCACAGCCCTGGCGGGCGGGGCACGCCGCCGGGCACGCAGGTCACCCCGCCGGGCACACAGCCGGGCTTGCGGGCGATGCCGCAGTCCCAGCCGCAGCCGCAGCCGCAGCCATCGTCCCAGGCTGCTGCGTCGCCGCCCTTCGTTCCGCCGCCGCCAGACGGCGCATCAGCCTCGGCGGCAAGTCCACCGATCGTGCAGCAGCAGCCGTCGCAGCGGGCGCCGCCGATGGAGGGCCCGACACCTGTGCTCTTGACGGCATGCGAAACGTGTGCCGCAACCGCGCCCGGCGAGCCGCTGTTGGCATCTGATCAACAGGGCCTGCAGTTCCCGCTGCAGCAGGAGCAGCAGTTGCGAAACAACGAATTAACAGCCGCGGTGCGACTTGAAAGCCAGCAGCAGTACACGCCTGCAGGTGCCTCTCCTTCCATCCCGCCCTCCGAGACTTCGGCTCAGATGGTGCCTACTACTGCCGACCCCCGCAGCAGCTACAGCCTTGATGCAGGCGGCGGTGGCACAGGCGAGCCCTTGGGGCTGCAGCAGCCAGGGGCCGCGACGGCGCAGGGCCTGGACGGCGCAGGCGGGGCTGCAGCAACAGAAGAAAATGAGGAAGAGGAAGCAGCAGAGCTAGCAACAGGGGAGCTAGCAGCAGCGGAGCTAGCAGGGGAAGCAGCAGGTTGTGGCGCGATGTCGGGGCCACCGGCATTGCCGGTGCCAGGGGCGGACGCAGCACACGCTGTCGAGGCGGAGCCAGGCGTGGATGTGGATGTGGATGTGGATGTGCAGGAGGCAGTGGGGGGCCTGGGGGGGGATGGCACGCCGTCGCTGGCGGCTACCCCGCTGGGCACAGCGGCCCAGGTGGCGTCGCTACCCGGCTGCGGCACCGTCTGTACTCAGCCAGGCACAGCCTACGTGCCGGGCACAGCCTCCGCCCTCGGCACAGCGGCGACCGTGCAAGCAACGGCCTCTGCCGCCGCCGCTGCTACCGCTGCAAGCGATGACACCGCAAGCCTTCCAGCCACCGCGCATGGCGAGGGCGGCGACATGGCGGCGGGCGCTGGTGGCGCCAGTCTATTTGCCGATTACAACGTAGCAGCCGCAGCGCCGACTGCAGCCGACGCAGACGCTGCTACACCGTCCGACGCACCACCTTCAGCGGCACCAGCTCCAGCAACACAAGCAACAGGAGCAAACGTTTCGGAACGAGGCAGGAGCCAAGCGCTTGCAGGCGCTGACTCACAAGCCGCACACACGGCTTGCGTGACGCCACCGCCGCCGCCTGCCGCCGCAGACGCCTCTGCCGCAGCGCAGGTGGCCGGTGCTGCTGCGGGCGGGCACGTACGTGACAGCTCGTCGGGGCCCCACACCAGCAGCAGCGGCAAGCGCACCGCCAGCGCCGGTGCAACTGGCAGCGGCCTGGGCAGGAGCCCTCCTGGGACCGTGGCCGTCACGAACGCCACCAAGACCAGCGCTGCAGCTGCCGCCAGCTTCGGACCGTCGCCCAGCGGCTGGACATCGCCGCAGTGCGGCCAGCGCACGCCCACGGCAGCCGTGGCTGTAGCAGCAGCAGCCGCAGCTGCAGCAGCAGCCGCGATCACCTCCACTGGCGGCGCGGCTGCGGCCGCGACCACAGCCGCAGGCAACGGGGCGCAGGGCCGTGGCTACACCCCAGCTACTGGCGGTCTGGCGCCGCTGCCTTTCCCGCCTCTCGCCACGCCGCGGAGTCCGCCGCGGCGCCCCGCCGACATGGCCGCAGCGGGCAACGGCCCCGGCCCCGGCGCCGCCAGAGATTGGAACCTGGTGACCGCAAGCCAGGGCGTCGGGACCACACAGGCAGGCACGGCAGCTGCGGCAGGGTTTGAGGCTGCTGGCGTGGCCGGCCGTGTCGGTGCAGCGGAGGGCGAGGGCGCCGCGGCGCGGAAGCGGAGGCGGGGCGGCGAGGCGGACGGCGGAGGTGCTCGAGGGCCTGGCGGCGGCGATGGAGCCAGCAGCCGGAAAAATGGTGGTCCAAGCGCAGGTGGCGGCGGCAGTGGCTCCGGCGGCGGCGGCGGCGGTGGCGGCGGAGACGGCCCTGTTGGTAGTGGTGGGGGTGGGGGTGGTGCCGGAGGCGGCGACAGCCCTGGTGACCCCGACGGCGACGGCGACGAGGAGCCCAGCCGCCACGCGGGGCTGATCTGCCTGCGGCCGCGGCGCCGCCCGCCGCCGCCCGCGCAGCTGCTGGCGGACGCGGACTGGTACGGCCGCCAGCTGCCGCCCATCGTGCACGTGGTGGGTGACAAAATGGATTTGGTTCTTTGTCTTTTGGGTTCGGTATGACGCGACTCTTTACAGCTCACGGCAGTAAGGCGGTGGGGTGGGCATGTGACGTCACGCAGGCAAGGTTGTGATTTGCGCGACCATTACTATACTGCCCTGCTCGCGTGGCCCCGGATCATGGCATTGACCTTCACCCACCCGCAACGCATCTCGACGTTCACCCATGATGTGTCCAGGACCCGTTCTACGGCGACGCAAAGGACGTGCCGCCGCGTCCTGTCATCTTCGCGAGCAGGTGCGCGCGCCCGCACCCGCAGCTGGACTGGAAGGCCCACGCAAGCACGCTACTCCACCCACTCCGTTTAGTGTTGGCATGGTTTCGCTTGGGCTGGTATTCCCAACCCAACCCCACACGCAGCTCGTTCGCATTGCGGTACACGCCTTGTGCCTTTCCTGTTCCTTGCGCTTCCTATCACAGGGAGTTCCGGATACCCGCCTGGGCGGACGTCCCGCCCTTCCACCGTGGACTGCCGGCGGCGCAGCCGCTAGCGCAGCTGCGGGCGGCAGCTGCCGCCGCCAAGCGCGCCGCCGCCGCGGCGGGCACCGCCACAACCGCCGCACCCGCACCAGAGGATGTCAACCGGCTGGGCTGGGGCCGAGTGCGCGGCTACGCGCTTGTGCCCGCGCTGCCGCCGCCCCCTCCGGCGGAGGTCAACGCCTGGGCGGAGCGGCTGGCGCGCGCCCGCAAGGCGGCGGCGGCGGCGGCCGCGGCCGCCAGGGCGCGCCGGAAGCGCAGCGCCACCACGCCCGGCCGCGCCGCCGCTGCTGCTGTCGCTGCCGGTGCTGGCACCGGCGCTGTAGCAGCGGCGGCGCCGGCGGCTGTAGCAATGGCGATGGACCCTAACACGGGGGCGCTGGTGCCGGTGCGGGCTACAGCCGCCGGCGCGACGCCCGGTGCGCGTTCCGTGTTCACGTCGGCCGGGGCGCCCGCCTCAACTTCCAAAGACACCGGGCCGCGGCGGTCGGAGCAGCAGCAGCAGCAGCAGCAGCAGCAGCCGCAGCAGCAGCGCCGCCGCGCGCCGCCGCGGACGCTCGACGGTTCGCAGGGCCCCGCCGGCGGCGGCACTGCACGTGACGGCGCCACGCCGCTCAAGCTCAGCGCGGACCTCGCAGAGAGCCTGCTGGGCACGCCCTCCCTGGGCGGCCTTGAACACTCGGCGGGCAGCATTGGCGACGGTGACGGTGGCAGCGGCGGCGGTGGCGGCGGCGATGGCTCCGCCGGTGCCAGCCAGGAGCGGGACGCTGGCGACGGCGGCGGCTTCGAGGGCTCCAGCGGCGAGGAGGGGGAGGAGGATGCGGAGGAAGAGGAAACGGACGGCTGGGACGAGGAGGACGAGGATGGGGACGGGGAGGAGGATGAAGACGACGACGACAGCGAGGAGGAGCCCGGCATTGCGGACGCGCCGCCGTCGCCCAAATACGACGAACGCACCGCGTTCCTGGGCGTGGTGGCGCTGGGCGCCGCCGCCGCCGCCACCGGCGGCATGACGGCGGCCCGGCGACGGCGGCGCCGCCGCCGCAAGCGGCATGAGCGGGAGCGCAAACGGCGGGCGCTCGAGGCGGCGCAGGCTGGGGCGGCGGCGGGGAAAGAAGGGATGGCCGGGTGTGCTGGCGGGCGTGAGTCAGGGGCGGGGGCAGCGGGGGCGGGCGCAGGTGGCAGCCAGGCGGCGGCGCCGCACCGCCGCCATCGCCGGCGGCTGGCCTCGCAACGCCCGGGCGTGGACGCACCGGACTTTGCCTTTGGGGGTGGAAGTGGAGCGTCCGAGGACAGCGAAGACGCGCATGTGTCGGAGGCCGAGGCCGAAGCAAACTCTGGGGGCTATGACGTTGATGGGGTTCCCATCGGCGCCACCGCCGCGCTTCCGGGGCTGGTCTCGCCGGGCGGCGGCGGCGCGGCGCGCAAGCGGCGGCGGCGCGTGCGGCGCAAGCTCCACCAGACGCAGGCGGCCGTGGCGGCTGCGCCGCCGCAGCCGGGCGTCGGAACCGGCTCGGCGCCACAACAGGTGCACGGGCATGCGGCTGCAACACCGGTTGCGGCAGCCGCGGGCGGCGCCGCTACTCCTGCGGCTGTAGCTGCGGCTGCAGCTGCAGCTGCCGGCGGCTCTCGGCCCAGCGCCGCCCCGCGGTCCGCGAAACCGGTGCCAATGCCGCCGACCTCGCAGTCGCAGCCGCCGGCGGCCTCCTTGGCACCCACCGCCACTCCCGCCGCGCGCCTGCCGCTTCGCCCTTTCGCTGGTGCTGCCGCCACAGGCGCCGGCACCGGCTCTGGCAGCGGCGGCCCAGCAGCCGCCGCAGCAGCAGCAGCGGCGGCCGCGACGCTGCCGCCGCCACCCTCCGTGTTTCACGGCGGCACCGCGACGCTGCGCACGCCCGGCGGGCCCGCGACGGCGGCTCCGCCATCGCTCCTGTCGCCGCTGCGGCCGGCGGGCCAGGCGCCATCGGGCCCCACGCCGCCCAGCCAGCGTGGCTTCAAACGCAAGGTGGGGATGCGGCTTGTTGCGACAAAGGCATTAAGGAGGTCGCAAGAGGTTGCGGGACTATATGATACAAGAGCTAGGGGATGTACAAAAGCAGCTTTGGTGTTTTCATTTGCGACGTCTTGAAGCGGTATCGGCATGCGCGCTGCACGTGTGTGTGCAGGGCGGCGGCGGCCACCGGCGAGAGTGGGTGACGGTGGCGGCGGTGGAGATTGCGGCGGCGTGCCGGGGGCAGCTGCTGCCCGACCCAAAGCACGACGCCGTCACGTGAGTCATGTGCACCCGTAGAGTGTGCGCCGCGCCGGTGGCGTGCTCGATGCCTTGCACCATGCGGGCATTCCGGCTGCGTGCCAGGCTGTGGGCTGACACCGATGCCGCAATCGGCACAACACGCTCCCGCACACATGTTTTCGTTGTGCTCTCTGACTGCCCACACGTTCGTTTCTCCAACACACACGCGCACGCACGGCCGACAGGGCGGTGTGCATCACGGTGATGGAGGCGGGCGAGGCGGCGCCGCCGGCCTGGGCCTACCCCACCCGCCTGCTCATTCTCGACCCCCGGGCGGCAGCACACACCCACGCACCCACGCCCGCGGCCATGCCTGCGGCCGCCGCGGCCGCGCCCCCAGGCCCAGCGGCGCCCGCGCCCGCAGGCCCGGCGGCAGCTGCAGGTCACGTGCATCACCCCGGAGCCCCTCATGCGGCGGCAGGGGCGGCTGCACGCGCCGGGCTGGCGCCGGCCGCAGCCGGCAACGCGCCAACAGCGGCCCCACAGCCGCACCCCGGCGCTGGACCGGGCCCCGCCGCTGCACCTGCGCAAGGCACCGGCCCTGGTGCGGGCACTGCAGCTGCCGTCGCGCCCGCTGTGCCGCACTACCCGGGCCCTGGGCTGGCCCCTGGGGCCGGCCCTGCGCCCAACTCGGCGGCGGCAGCAGCAACAGCCGCCGCCGCCGCCGCCGCCGCCGCTCATGGGCCGGAAGCAGGAGCCGCAGCGGCGGCGGCGGCGGCGGCGGCAGCGGCGGCGGCAGCGGCGGGGTCGCCGCCGCTGAGCCCGGCGGAGCGGGGTGTGCTGGTGGGGGCCGGGCGGTGTGGAGATCGGTCCGCTGCGGGGCGCGGCCGTCACCGCCGACGGCCTGGCGGGGCGGGGCGTGCATGTGGAGGCCTTCGCGGTGCGGCCGGCCGTGCATGGCTGTGTGCGTGCGTGTGTGTGCGTGCGGGCTCGGGAGGGGGTTGGGACAGATGTGTGCATGTGCCACCCCGCAAAATGCATGGGCAACCGGTGCCTACACCGCCGCAGCCGCACGCTTGGACCCCGCCTTCCCAACCCCGCCCTCCCAACCTCCCGACTCGCACGCCATCCACGCCAGCTCCCGCATTGCACGCCACCACCCACGCCACCACCCACGCCACGCCCGCACCCACGCAGGACGAGCCCTCGCTGCTGCGCGCCTTCGCCGCCGCGCTGAGCGCCCTGGACGCGGACGTGGTGTGCGGCTGGGACGTGCAGCGCCACTCGCTGGGCTACCTCGCCGAGCGCGGCGCGGCGCTGGGGCTGGCGCCGCCGCTGCTGCGCGCCGCGGGCCGCACGCCGGGCGCCTGCTCCGTCAAGGAGCGGCAGGTGCGGCGGGGGCGGGCGCGGGCGCGGCGTGGGGAGGGAGGGAGGGTGAAGAGGGGAGTGGAGTGGTGGATGTGGGGGTATGGGACGTGCGCAGCTGGGGTGTCGCAGCTGTCGCTGGGATGAAGCGAGGGACGTGTGTGGGTCTAGCAGCCAGCCCACCGCTTCCACGGCGCCCTCCAACAAACCAACTAACGCGCACCCACCCTAACACGCACACCCTCCTCAACACGCACGCGCTTGCAGAACGACGAGTGGGGCGCGCTGCACGCCAGCGGCTTCCACGTGACGGGCCGCGTGCTGCTGAACCTGTGGCGCGTGCTGCGCGGCGAGCTCAAGCTGGGCAGCTACACCTTTGAGGCCTGCGCCGCGGCGGTGCTGGGTCTGCGGCTGCCGCGCGTGCGGGAGCAGCAGCTGGCGCTGTGGTTCGGCGCGGGTGAGGGGGGGGGTGCAAGGATGTTTGGAAAAGCGGTACAGGGGGGCGCGGGGTGGGGTTGCCATGCATGGTTAGTTAAAACTTACGACGTGTGAGGGTGGGGGCGAGGGCGAGGGGTGAGAGCGAGGGGGAATGCCCGATGATGGGTGGTTGTGGGGGCGGGGTAAGTTCGTAAAGATGACCCAATTAAGACGAGATGTTGTTGGGAAGAGGCGGGGCTGAAGGAAGTGGCTATGTGGCCCTTGCGGTGGTGTCGGGGCGAGGTGGTGGTGATGGGGCTGGTTGGATTTCCTCTGCACGCGCGCATTCCGTCAAGAACCATCTCCGCTGCCGCTGGTCCCTGTTGACACCCCCCGCCCCCCGTCCCGCCCCCGCTGCCCCCGGCCCCCGCCGCCCCCGCCGCGGCCAGGCCCCTCCGCGGGCCGCTGGCGCACGCTGTCCTGGCTGTGCCGGCGCTGCCGGCTGCAGCTGGCCATGGCGGAGCAGTTGGACCTGGTGGGGCGCACGGCGGAGATGGCGCGGTGAGGGGGGCCGGGGAGTGGGGAGTGGGGAGTGAGGGAGAAGGAGTAGGGGCGGTGGCGTGTCGTGGACGGCATCGCGGGCGTGGCGTGTGGGCCAGGGAAGCGGGCGGCCTGCCGTGCCCGTCGAGTGTCGAGGATACAGTCAACGGAATACATACGGTCAAGGGTGTACGTACGTACCCTCCACGACCGTGCCCTCCTGTCTTGCCGTGCCCCTCACCCACCCGCCCCACCTCACGCACACACGCCCACGCACAGCACCTTCGGCATCGACTTCTTCTCGGTGCTCAGCCGCGGCAGCCAGTACCGCGTGGAGAGCTTGCTGGTGCGGCTGGCCCACACCAACAACTACATCATGCCCACACCCAGCCGCGAGCAGGTGGGCGGGGGGTGGGAGCTGGGGTGCCGGGTGGAGTGGGTGGTAGTTTTTTCCAATTCCCAAATCAACCATTGCAAATCCAAAACCGGTGGGTGGCCGTCCATGAAAAGGTGATTTGCAAATAATTCGAACTGCCGGTGTCCAGTGGGGTGGGGGTGGGGGGTTGCGTGGAGCCCATCCACCAAGGGCCGCCGCCCATGCCGTCCTACCTCCCCTCCACGCCGTCCCCCCCCCCCACGCATACACACACGCCCCAGGTGGGCGGCCAGCCGGCCATGGAGGCGCTGCCGCTGGTGATGGAGCCCGAGAGCCGCATGTACTCCAGCCCCGTGGTGGTGCTGGACTTCCAGTCGCTCTACCCCAGCCAGGTGACTGACTGTGCGCCGGGGGGGGAGAGCGGAGGGGCGGGGGCGTGTGTGTGTGGGGGGGTGGCTCTGGAGGGGTCTACATCCATCATTAGTTGGGACGTGAAGGCGTAGCCAGGAGCGGGGGCGGGGCCCGAGGGGTGGGGCCCGGGGGGGAGGCGGCCATGTGGCGGTGCGTGGCCGTACCGTTCCGACGTGCCGTTCCGACGTGCCGTTCCGACGTGCCGGCGGCGGGCGGACAGGGGGTTACGGACAATGGGGATTCCGGACAACGGGGTACAGTGCCGCCCCGGGTGCTGCACTGCTGACTGGAAGCGCCCCGGGGGGCCGCGGCCACCGCCCACCGCCGGCCGCCCACCGCCGCCCACCGCCCCCACCGCCGGCCGCCCTCACAGGTCATCGCTTACAACCTGTGCTACTCCACCTGCGTGGGGCGGCCCATGCACGCGCGGGCAGGTGCGGCCACAAACCCATTGTGCTCATTGCCGTACACCGGCACCGTGCGCAGGGCCTGCCGATGCCGTGTTGTGCTGTCACTGTGTCACGCACCGTAAACGCAGTGTGTCACTGTGTCCGCCCCCGCTTGCGTCAGCCACCGCCACTGACCAACTGTCACGCCCACCACCGTCACTGCCCCCGGCCGGCCTGTGGCGCTGTGTCCCGCAGGCGGCACGCCGGTGCGCCTGGGCGTGACGCAGTACAGCTACCCAGTGGGGGCGGTGCTGCCGGCGGCGGCGGCCGCCAGCAACAACAACTGCCGCCAACAGCACCAACAGCACCAGCACGGCGGGCCGCCGCAATCACAAGCGGGCGCAGCAGCCGGCGGGGCCGACGGCGGCGCGCGCGCAGGCGCGGCCGGTCGCCAGGCGGAGGGCGAGGACGACGCGGCGGACGAGGAAGACGGGGCGCTGGCCGCCGCCGGCGTCGCCGCCGCCGCCGCCGCCGCCAGCCCGGAGGACCTGATCATCAGCCCCAACGGCGTGGCGTACGTGGCGCCGCAGGTGGGGTGGGGGAAGCCGTCCATGCAAACGTTTTTGTGTGATCATTGAACAGGGGGGGTGCTGGGCTACCAGACCAGGGGGGCAGCGACAGCCCTGCGTCACCTGAGCCACCTGCTTGCGGGTTGTGTGCCTGTATATCTGTGTGTGCGCGCATATGTGCGACATGCCGTCTTGCATGCCGTGCCCGCCCCGCCGCCACCGCGCGCCAGGTGCGGCCGGGCGTGCTGCCGCGCATGCTGCGTGAGATCCTGGACACGCGCATCATGGTCAAGGGCGCCATGAAGAAGGTGCCGCCCGAGGACAAGGTGCGGCGCGTGCGGGGCGTGCGGCGTGCCCCGCATGCAACCATGGCTCCCACGTTTGCGCCTGTGTTGTTTATCGAACAGTCGAGGGAGCAGGCATGCAGCGAGCACGCACGTTCGCGCCTGTGTGTTCACGCCGCACCTGCACCTGCACCTGCCCCTGCACCCGCACCTGCATCTGCATCTGTATGTTGGCCTGGCCAAGGCAAGCACCCCACGGCCCCGAAGCCCCACAGCCGCACACGCACTTTCGCGCCTATGTGTTTGCCGTACTCCACACGCCGCGCGCCGCAGGTGCTGCTGCGGGTGCTGAACGCGCGGCAGTTCGGGCTCAAGATGATCGCCAACGTGAGCTACGGCTACACGGCGGCCGGCTTCAGCGGCCGCATGCCCTTCGCCGAGCTGGCCGACGCCATAGTGCAGAGCGGGCGGCAGACGCTGGAGAACGCCATAGCCATGGTGCGTGGGGGGGGAGTGGGGCGTGTGGGCGTGGGGGTTCCTTGCATGATTAATTGCTGGGAGTGGGGGGTGGGCGGGCGGGGTGACATTCATCCTTATTTAAGGGAGTAGTAGGGAGCTGCAGCCGCATATGGGGCGTGGGGGGTGGGCGGGCGGGATGGAGGGATGGGCGGGTTGTGAGTACCAGCCCAAGCTAAACCGAAGGGGGTCAGTGGTGGTGATGGGTCGGGGGCAGTGCCGGGGGCGGCGGAAGGGAGGGCGCTGGCGGGCGGGAGTGGACTTGCGTGAGGTACCGAGGGGGTCGCGGCCTCGCGCCGGGGCAGATTATGCGCGTGCCGCCCGCTCGGTGTTTGCCTTCCCCGCTACCGCTTTTCCACCCAACACCTTTGCAACCACAACCCTCGCACGCGCAGGTGGAGTCGAACCCCGAGTGGCGGGCGCGGGTGGTGTACGGCGACACCGACTCCATGTTCGTACTGCTGCAGGTACAGGGGTGTGGGGAGTGTGTGGGAGGGGGGCTGTGAACACACCAGCGCAAGCTACCCCACGCCTGAAACGGAGGCCGTGCGTGTCCGTGCGCACACCCGGATAAGTGATCGAATATGTTTTAGTGCCCGTTGACTGAATATGCTTGGATGCTGACGCGCCGCGCGCCCTGCGGCCGCCGCCCCGCGCTGCACCCCAACACATGGCGTGGCGCTGCAGGGCCGCAGCCGCAAGGAGGCCTTCCGGATCGGCGCCGAGATAGCGCGTGCCGTGACCGCCGCCAACCCCTCGCCCGTCACGCTCAAGATGGAGAAGGTGCGTGTGTGCATGCGTGGGAGCGTGTGCGTGTGCGTGCGGGTAGTTCATTCCAGAACCCAAAGCAACCGACCGGAGGGCAGCGTGTGGCGCTGGCGGCGTGCCGGGCTGCGCCTTCGTTCTTCCGCCTGCCTGGCCACTGGCAACTGGCTTTCAACCCCCGGCACCCAGCACTCAGCGCATCGCCAACCCACTCCTGTTCCACCCCGCCCCCGCCGCCCGCCCCAATCCCTGCCCCGCCACACCCTGCCCACCGCCGCCGCCGCGGCAACCAACCCCTTCCTCCCCTCCCCTCCCCTCCGCCTCCCTCGCCACCAGGTGTACCACCCATGCATCCTGCAGACCAAGAAGCGCTATGTGGGCTTCTCCTACGAGTCGCCCACACAGGCCAGCCCCACCTTCGACGCCAAGGCAAGGGGCTGGGTCGCGACGCGAATACGGGGGCTTGATCCTGCTTTTTGATCCCGCTCGGGGTTGCGAGGTGCCAGGCGGTGACAACATCCCGGGGGCCCAGGGCACTGTGCGAAACGCGAAACACACGCCGTTTTCCCTTTTGTAACTTCAAACACACACGGCGCCGGGCGGGGCCCGCAGGGCATCGAGACGGTGCGGCGCGACAGCTGCCCGGCGGTGGCCAAGCTGTTGGAGCAGAGCATCCGGCTGCTGTTCGGGAGCAAGGACCTCAGCGCGGTGGGGGCTTGGGGGTTGTAAACACCAGCCCAATCTAAACCCAAGCGAAACTAGGGGTGTGTGGGTGTGGGGTTTGAGAGGTGGTGGACAACACAAACTAGGGGGCTGTGTGTGTAGCAGGGATGCCGGTAGAATGATGAATGACTGGCCAGCTTATCGTGGAGTTGTGTCGGGTGTCGGGTGTCGGGTGTCGGGTGTCTGGGTTCCCACGTGCAGCGCCCTACACATTTCGCTCACGACTGCTGGTCCTGGCTGGCCACTCACACACACGGGCGCACGCACACAGGTCAAGGCCTACCTGCGGCGCCAGTGGACCAAGATCCTGTCCAACCGCGTGTCTGTGCAGGACTTTATCTTTGCCAAGGAGGTCAGGTGCGTGTGGTGGAGTGCGTTGCCGGCGTGTGCCTGCGTGCGCCGGCGGGCGCCTGCGTGTGCCTGCATGGCGGCACCCGGGGGTTCCTGCTAGCCCCGAGCCCAGGCATGTTGCGCAGCTCCCGGAAGTGCCCACCTGACGCGCTCCCGCTGTCACTGATCGCCGCCAAACCCCAAAACCTGACCCCAAACCTTGATGCACGTCGCACGCACCACACACCGTATTACTCGCGCATTCACCACGCACACGCACACGCACACGCACACGCCCCCCAGGCTGGGCACATACTCCGCCAACGCCGCCACCATGCCGCCCGCCGCCGAGGTGGCGGCGCGCGCAATGGCCGCCGACCCGCGGGCCGAGCCCAAGTACGCCGAGCGCGTGCCGTACTTGGTGGTGCACGCCGAGCCGGGTGAGCGCGAGGTTGTTTTGGGGGGGGGAGCAAAAGGGGGGGGGTTCCTACAGGCCGGGTGTGGGCAACCACGAAAGACGCATGTGTGCTGTGCTGGGCGCACGGCGCAGCGCATCAGCGCACCGGCGTATTCACACACATGCACAACGCACGCGAGCCCCCTCCCCACCCTCCCCATCCTCCCCTCCACCCCCACCACCCCACCACCCCACTGCCCCACTGCCCCACCGCCCGCACCACCACCACCCGCAGGCGCGCGGCTGGTGGACAGCGCGGTGAGCCCCTGGGCGCTGGTGGAGGCGGGCGGCTCGCTGCGGCTCAACGGCACCTACTACATCACCAAGCAGATCAACCCCGCCCTGGAGCGAGTGCTCAGTCTGGTGTGTGGGTGTGTGTGGAGGAGGAGGGTAGCAAACCCATACGCGGAGGAGAGAGGGAGAAGTGGGGGTGGGGCCCGGGTGGGGGGCTGGGGGCACGGTGCCGGGCTCTCCCGCACGCACGCACACGTGTGCTGCCGGCCACCTGCTGGTTGAGCAGTCGTACACGGGGATAATCTGAAGGGCATGGGATCAGGGACGCAGCAGGAACCCCAGGCGTGCCGTAGCCCCTAGCCCGCTCCGTTCGCAGCGCGCGTGGGGTGCAGCATGGCGTGTCCGCCCAGGCAATCCCCGCCGCTGCGCGCCGCTGCGCTGCCTCACCGCACACCCTTAACAATCGTGCTCCTTAACAACGCAGGTGGGCGCCGACGTGCGCGCCTGGTTCGCGGAGATGCCGCGGCCGCAGCGCATGCTGCCGCAGAAGCGGCCGGCGGGCGCGCTGCCGCTCGCCACGGGCGGCTTCGGCGGCGGCTTCGGCGGCGGCGGGGCGGCGGGGCTCCAGGCGGCGGGCGTGGCAGGTGCGCACGGTACCGGTTCAGTGGGGGGTCACAGGTGTTCAGAAATCGGGGTTGGGGGCTGGGGCCGCGGCACAGGCCATCAGTCAGCAGGAAGGCTTGCGCGGTGCGCGGCCGGTTCGGGCCGAGGGCGCACAGCGCCGGACGGCGGTGGTGGCGCCTGCTCGATCCATGGGCCACCGCTTGCATGTGCCGAGCGAGACTCACGCGGCACGAATGACCGCGAGGACCCCACATGCCTGGCGGCGCTGCTGCATGCGTGCAGGCATGCTGTCGGGCGCGGCATCGGGCGGCACCATCGACCGCTTCTACCTGTCGCGGCACTGCGTGGTGCGTGGCGGCGGGCGGCCGCGTGGTCCGTTTGCATTGGATTGCTAGGGCGGCGGGCGGCGGCGGCGTGCTGCATGGGGCCTTCCGGCCCCAGCTGTTGGCAGCCTGCTGAGCGGAGCACCCCTGCCCCTACTGGCACCCCTGCAGGTGTGCGACCAGCTCACACGTGCGGCGCAGCCGCTGTGCGATGTGTGCAAGTGAGTGGCACGCGCGGGTTTCGTGTGTGTGTGTGTGGTGGATCGGTGAAGGTGGGGGCGGGAGCAGCGGTGCGGGTGCAGACAGTTCAGCAGTTGCACGGCGTGCGCTCTTACAGCGCACAGCGCCGCCACACATGTATTAGACGTCGCACGAACGTGCATATTGCGCGCGTGCACGGTGTGTGAGCTGGGCTGCTGGGGCCAGCTCCAGCCTCTTGCCGGCGCCTCCCCACCTCTCGCGCCACGCCACCTCTCGCGTCTCTTCACACCCAGGTCGCCATCCCCCCGCACCCTGACCCGCTCCTCCCCTGCCCGGCCTGCTCCCGTTTCGCCGGCCCGCCCTGCCCCGGCCCGCCCTGCCCCGGCCCGCCCTGCCCCGGCCCGCCCTTCTCCTACCCAGGCGCGACCCGCAGGCCTCCCTGGCGCTGCTGGCGGCGCAGGTGGCTCGACTGGAGCGGCAGCACACCCATATGGTGCGCATGTGCCTGCACTGCGGCGGCGGCGGCGGCCGCGTCGTGCCGCTGCCGCTGCAGACGCAGCACGGCGCCGCTGGAGCCGCCGGGCCGGGCATGGTCGGCGCCGCGGGGGGCAGCGGTGGCGCTGCGTGGGGTGCGGGGCAGAGGGGAGCGGCGTTCGGCGGCGGCGGCGGCCGCGGCGCCGGCACCGGCGCCGGCACCGCGGCCTGCGACCTAAACAGCTACAACGCGGGCTGCGGCGGCGTGGTGTGCGACTCGCTCGACTGCGGCGTGTACTTTGAGCGCCGGAAGCTGGCGGCTGAGCTGGGAGCGCTGGGCGGGTTGCTGCGCAGCGTGCGGGCGATGTGGGCGGACGAGCCGGACTGAGCACACGGGCGAGGCTTTCTGGGTGGCGCCCCGGCGCCTCCGGCGCGCCGTACTGAGCCTCATTCCACATTCCGCGTGGACTGCGCATGCGTGGGCTTCAGTCTGTTGAGGATGTGTCCACAGGCGGGGACATGCAGTTCGTTTTCCACTGTCTTTTTCGTGCCACCGATACCGCGACCGGAACGTTTCTGACGAGGTAGCGGCCTGTATGTCACAAATTTCAAAGGCTGTGGCGTTCGGGACGCCCAAAGGTTTGCGTGGGATGGGCGCAATTCATTTCGGCCAATCGTGAAAAGACTCCGCCCTTGCCCTGCTCAAATGTAAATTGTACTATACCTTTCCAAGTAGTAGCAGCCCTTCGTGGGGCCTTCGTTTTACTCGACGTTTGCTTTCAACCGTCGCCTGGGCGCTGCTTCGCGCAATTCTGTTGCTCTTCCTAGGGCTCCGAACTGCAGCGCTGAAATGCGGCAAGGAAACGTATTGCGCCATCAGCGCGGGGTGCACAGTGGGGCCAGGTGAGCATCGAGAGCGCCCGAGCCCAGGAACCGCGCGCTGTTGCTGGTATTGCTCGAATTGGCTTGAATATGGAGTGGACCTGCGTTAGAGCGGCTCCGGCGAGCAATTGGAGCTGAGTCCGGCAAACCAATTTCTCCGCTCCCCTCAACCCTCGAACGCACGTAGGGTGCTGTCATGCCCGCTAGTCCAGTCCGTCACTAGGCGTGCTGGCGCACCGGCACGGCAACGCCAGCAGCCTGCGAACCCGGAGCTAGGGCATCCTGGGCGGATTCCCCACAGCGCGCAGTCTTCAGCCGCCCAGCATACGGCGCCCAGCGACTCGGCGTCAACATCGTATTCATCACTCATATCGTCCAACGCCTTCCAGGTGCGCGAGCGTTTCTGGGGACGGTGCCCAACCGTCGCGGGCCATTCCTGCGATGCGAGAGCCGGGGCGCTCTCGCGCAGTCCCCGGGGGATCCTGAGGCATCGAGACTGCGTTTTACCTGGGGAATGGAATGCCGGCGAGGTCTGCTGAATTGCCGCTGTCGCTGATGGTTCCATCGCCGCCGAAAGCAACACCCGCCGAGCGGCCCTGCCCGTCCTGCCAGCCGATGCGAAGGCGTTTGTGGCCGCGTTCACCGAGGAATAGTCTGCGTTTCTGGGTGCAGCGCCCGCGAGGCCAAGAAGGGTTTCGTTTGGTTCCTTGAATCGGCTACGCGCAGCTGACATTACGGCCGAACTCCTGCCACCCTCGCGGCGCACAGGTCATGGACCCGGCGGGCTCGCTTCCCACAGCTGCCGAGGTGGCCGAAGTGCTGCCGCACCTGACGCCCAAGCAGCTGGCGGACGCGGTGTGGTGCTTCGCGCAGCACGAGGTGAAGCCGACGGCGGAGTTGATGGACGCCGTGGCGCAGGAGATCCACAGCAAGCTGGCGCACTTCAGGTGCGAGCGCGGGAGCAGGGGGCGGCTGGCGCATGTAGGCGACTCGCACGGGCACGGGCAGCAAGTGTGATCTTGCAAGGGTGAGGCGGGGGGGAGGGCAGGGCCTGCAGCAGGGGTAGGCCGCATGCGTGACCGCTTCCCCATCGCGCCACGGACTTGCAGGGCCCAGGACCTGAGCAACACGCTGTGGGCGTTCGCGATGCTCAAGTACCAGCCCACGGAAACTTGGTGGCAGGACTTCGAGCGCCAGGTGTACGGCGCACTGACGGACCTGACGGATCGCCAGCTGGCGAACCTGCTGTGGGCGTTCGCCGTGCTGGAGCGGCGGCAGGTGGCGACAGATGCGACGCCAGCAGCCGCCTCGGCTTCTTCCTCTGCCGCGTGGTCTGCGGACGAGCTTTCCACGAGCGGCACGGCGGCGGCAGCAGGGTTGGGCTTCTCTGCGCCTGAGGTGGAGCTGCTGGCTGCCTCTGAGCGCCGCTCCGGCTGGGTGCTGGACCCACTGCTGGCGCACAGCTGCGCTCGCGGCTTCTCTGGCTACTCGGCGGGGAGCCTGCACCTGCTGGTGTGGTCGCTGGGCAAGCTGCACCACCCGCCGCCGGCTGCGTGGCTGGAGGGCTTCCTGCCGGCCGCGGAGGCCCAGTTCTTCCGCTTCTCGCCCACCGAGCTGTCCAACACCATCTGGGCGCTGGCCAAGCTGGGTGAGCAGGGCGACTCGCGAAGAAACGAATCGAGGGAGATCGGGAGTAGGGTGTGCCGCGGTGCCGCGGGGTGCGCCGTCTCTATTAACGCTCGTCGAGGCGCTCGCCAGCACTCACTGACTACTGTACGGTATGTGCTTGTGTTCCCTTCCAGGTGTTGAGCTGCCGGGGCCGTGGCTGGACAAGCTGCTCCTGGTGGCGCAGTGGCGCTTCCCCTCCTTCCCCGCGCGCCTGCTGAGCATCGTGGCGTGGAGCACGGCCACGCTCAACCACCGGCCGCAGCAGGAGTGGCTCATGTGCTTCGAGGAGCAGGTCCGCGCCAAGTTCCTGGACTTCACGGGCCACGAGCTGGCGTGCGTGGCCTGGTCGCTGCGGCGGTTCGGCTACTCGACCCGCAACAACGCGGTGTTCTACATGCTGCAGAAGCAGCACCGCTTCCTGGCCGCGGACTTCGAGATCCTGTCCAACCCCAAGCTGCTGCGGCAGGTGCTAGGGTGGAAGTCCGCCGCGGCCTCGTCCGGCGAGCAGGACGACGACGGCAGCAGCCGCAACCACAATGGCGGCCTTGGCGGCGAGAGCGTGCCGTAAGGACGCTGCCGGCGGCGTTCACCGGGCGACATGAGTAGCGGCTGGGCATGCCGATCGCGGTCGACGGCAGGGCGGGGAACAAGCGTCTCGCCGGCGGTGCCGGTGTCGCCAGGGATTCATGTTGGTGTGTTGGCCGACGTGCTGTTTGCACGGCCGATTGGTGGGTTGTTGTCGTGTCTTGATCGCAAGTTGCCGTCGCAGCTGCGCAGGCACGGGGCCCCCGGCGTGGTCATGCGCGCATGCGCACACGCTCATGCTCCACGCAGCAAGCGCGCCTAGGAGGTGCAGGGGGCCAATGTGCATTGCTGTAGCTACCGATCGTTGTGTTGTGGCTGCCTGGCGCCGCCTTGGTGTCTATGGGTATGCAAACCTTGTGTGTGCCGCGCACCTTTGAGGTACGAGGTAGCTGCGTGCGGAGTGCACTAATAATGTTTGATTGACTGACATGTGGGCTACTTTGGTGGTGGTGCGTGCCACTTCTTGTATATTGGGCTTGGCGCTGGAGTTGCGTAACAACGTAGGTAGGCTAGGTTTACGTCAGTGCTGAGAGCGCGGCTGTCATGAGGCAAGTGAAATCAACGTGGCTCCATTCCACCGCATGTGTGGACCACACTACGTGCAATGTATGCGCCCTCGGTACGCGACTTTGACAAAGTATATTCTTGTTGTCAGTGCGGACTTCTTTTCTAATTTGGTATATTGGTCTGTGCATTTGCATAGGGAAGCGAAGCCTGTATCGTGTCGTGCCGCGAAACTGCGCAAACGCCAGCGCATGCTGGGACGAAGCAGGGTGCAGGCGGAGAGGAGCTGTGTGAGGATTGAGGTTGCAGGTAGCGAGGGCGGAGTGGGGCGCGGGAGGCAGCTCGTGGCATTGGGCGCCAGCTGCAGCCGCAGCGCGGCGGCCATGCATGAGTTTGCGCTTTCGTGTCGGATCTGAACACCCGCCGTACATAATAAAACCAATTCAATTTCGCTCACGGCAGACGCGCTTGCATGAAGCCGGCGCGTACCGTGAGCCCAAATAAGTGTTGTGAGGGCGCACAGATAAGGGGTAGCTGGAGTGCGTGCGGTAGAGCCAGGAGTCAACGCAAGCACATTGGTCAAGAAGGTGTGACGCGAGTTGCAGTGGTAGTTATTCGCGCATATTGGTTGATAGGACGTGCCATTCGCTTGCCGATTGCAGGAGGGTCAGGGCAGGAGCGTGGGAGAGCAATGCATTGCGTTTGTTACGGGAGTTTCCGTAGTGTAGGGTTACGCACGAGGGATTAACGAGGGAGGAGAGAGCGGCACGGCCCAACGGGTGGCACGGACGCGTTCCACCGCTGTGTGCACAGGTGCTGCTATTTGCAGCCGGGAAAGCACGCAACAATTATTAGCTATTGTTATTGGTTGAAGTCGGAAAGGAGAACCGCGCGGTTACATGATGGTGATGTGTGCAGTAACCGGCGAGGAGTGCGGACCGGCACGAGGCCAAGTACAGTTGTGACGGTTGGCGGTTACTGGAAGTCCTCCATTTACGAATTGCGCGCAACGTCCATGGACTTGCGGGGGGGCGGCTGTACATAGAACGTCGGCCTTGAGACACGAGTTTGTTGAATACACGGGTGGTTATGCCCCATACTGCAAAAGGGTCTGCGCAAGTGGTTGAGTTCGCGGCGGTCCTCGCGCAAGTGGTGCGGACGAACCGTGTGCCCCGTGTGTCCCCAGACGGGAAACTGCGCGGACGCCGAGCACGTGTGGTGGCAGTGGCACTGTTGGGGATGAGGGGAGAAGACCGGTACCTCGATGAAGTGAATCAGGCGCGATGGACATACTCTGTGATGGCGTGTGGTGAAGAAGACACAAAAATGAAGAAATGGGCTTACGAGCTAGTGCCACTGTGCCAGAAGTGAATAGAGTACCCCTGTAACAACATAAACATCCGCCTCATCGACGCGTGCGTGCAGGACGGCACGCCATGGCCAGCTGCGCTGAGCAGGCCGCCCAGCGGCGGCGCGGCTGGACTAGTGGCACTGGCGTCCGGATTACCGGTGGCGGGTGATGGGGTGCGTGTGTGCTGCAGCGTGTGTGTGCTGCAGAGTCTGGACGACAGGTTGAGCCAGTCCTCCCCAGCCGTCCGGCCTATGGGCCATGATGTGAGGAGCTAGGCGGTGGTAAAACACGGTGTTACCCGTCTAGCGCTAGCCCTCTTACACCGTCCTGAGTGGTCACCTGTTCTAGGCGTAAACTCATTAACTCAACACATTGTTCGCGTGTGGGGACGCGGCGTTGGCGAGAGCCACGGACGACCCCGGTACCGCGGGGGCATGACGCACCCGCGGAGGGGACTGTACTGCCTGGCATGCACTGCTGGCCGCCGTGCATCTCGGCGCTAGGCACTCTTTCAGTCAATTTGCTGCTGCTGTGTTTACTGCGGGCCGCACCCGGTCGGACTGCTGCACGCCTGCACAGCACACCTGAGCCCTTGCCTCATGTCTGTACTTACAGCCAGCCTGTCTCTCCGTCACTCTCTTCCCACCCGACTCGCCTTTGCCATCTGCCCTCCATTTTCCTCCACCTCCCGGCATCCGTTCACCGTCACCAAAGCTCGTCTATGAGGCGGTGCAGCGACTTCGTGCGCTTGCCTACTTGCTCTCCCTTGCAGCCAATGCTACCGAGTATTTGTCGGCTCCGGACACCAAAAAATTCAAACAGGATCGCATCCATCAACACTAACCACTCACTCACCAGTCCTCCTCACCACCCGCGACACAAAAAAGGAATCAAAGGATTGTTAGAGGGCCATGTGAGGCTGATATGCCCCGCCTCACAAGTGTCAGTCCGCATCGTGGCACCAGCACTCCCGGCCCAAGCAGGGCACGGGGCGGGCGTCCGTCCGAGTTGCGGCCTCGCCGCCATGAGTCCAGTCAGGACAAACGCCGACAGGGAGCACGCGCTACCCCTCCTGCGCCGGCCCAACCGAAAAAGAAATACATCGCGGCTACACGAGAGCCGTACGTTCTTTGCATCATCAAATCGCGAGACCGCGGAGCGCCACCACTTTGAGCGGGTCCACGCGCGCGCCCAATATCTACCACCAGACTACCACGCACCACCAACACAATGTTACGTAACACATTAAGGGACACCTCCGCACGTACACACTACACATTTTTTTATGGATTATATCGACTGGGACGCCCCTCCAACGACAGCACGCGCTTCACAGTCAGTCCCGCAGCCCAAACCCTAAACGCCAAACCGCAAACCAAACCATTCCATCCGGAAATTGCATCATATGAACAAACCGACACCTCTGCCTGTCTGCCTAATTGCGGCACCACAAATTAATGACCAGCGTGGTCCAACCATACGCCCATGCCTGCCGTGGGTGACGCCCTCGTCCGATCATCCACTCCTCGTTGCTTCCCCATGCCCCGGACGCAACCGTTGCAGCGGCAACGCAACACAGCGCAACCAACCGTCGCCACCGTCACTGGGCATAGCACCATGCGGCCTCCCTTAGCCTTGCTGCATGCCTGCAGGCGCATCGTTCCCAGCCGCCTACTCAATCCTTCCCAAACATCTTCCTGTACCTTCGAGAGAAAAATAGTACACGGGACTGCCATCTCCGTCCTCCCACCAGTGCATTCCTCTTCTTCCTGCGCAACAGTCGTTCACGCAGTCTCTCGCCGCCTCTCCGCCTGGTGCGCCGCCCCAGGGCTCGCACCCCAGGCCCATCGTTTACACCGGCACAACGGGCCGATCACCGGCCATACAGTTACTGATCTGCACACATTGGCAAGGCAGCTCGGGCGAGTGACCGCAAGCATGTTGGCCCTCCAGCGGCGTGCTTCGCGCCTGCTGCCGCAGCAGGAGCCCGCGGACTCGGCCCCTCCGACCGTGCGCGTGCTCACAGGATGCTTGCATCACACCCACCGCTGTAAATCATTCTTCGCGGGTATACATTTGACCCTGCGCAAGGCGCATTCTTTCACAAATCCCTCCGACCCGCATTGCGACGTCCTTGCTCCGCGGTGCGTGGTAACGTACCCCATGCAGAATGCAGAATGCACCGACCCTACTGCCTCGCTCATGATACAGCCTCGCCTCTGACCGCCAGAACGCAGTCGCACACGCACTCCGGAAGCTACTGCCACGCGACTCGGGGTTAGAGATTGCGGTAGCGTGCGCGAGCTCCGTTGCCGGTGCAGGTTCCTGGCGGCGCCTCAGTAGCAGGCAGCGCTAGCACGGGCAGGCTTGGCGACCGCGGTATCCCCACAGCGCCGCAGCCGCTGTGCAGGCACCTTGCAACTCGAGGTCCGGCCGATACCGCGGCTCCTGTGCCGAACTTCCCAAGCTGCTGGCAGCACAACCCGCAATACTATCTTATCAACAGCACTCGTAGCGTATACTTTCCCCTCCGGTGTAGAGTTCACAAGTTCGCAGGCCCGGCTCCGTGTTTGCGGAACTATCCTTGCCGAACACACGGCCGGCCGTGAGCACGGCTGTGCACGCTGCGAAGCCACATCACCTGGAACCACTCACGTCGTCGTCGCTGCCGCAGTCCGAAGCGTTCCCGCTTTGCCCCTCCCCCTTCCACCCTAGCACCTGCCGCAGCAGCTTGGGGTTGGACAGGATCTCGAAGTCCGCGGCCAGGAAGCGGTGCTGCTTCTGCAGCATGTAGAACACCGCGTTGTTGCGGGTCGAGTAGCCGAACCGCCGCAGCGACCAGGCCACGCACGCCAGCTCGTGGCCCGTGAAGTCCAGGAACTTGGCGCGGACCTGCTCCTCGAAGCACATGAGCCACTCCTGCTGCGGCCGGTGGTTGAGCGTGGCCGTGCTCCACGCCACGATGCTCAGCAGGCGCGCGGGGAAGGAGGGGAAGCGCCACTGCGCCACCAGGAGCAGCTTGTCCAGCCACGGCCCCGGCAGCTCAACACCTGGAAGGGAACACAAGCACATACCGTACAGTAGTCAGTGAGTGCTGGCGAGCGCCTCGACGAGCGTTAATAGAGACGGCGCACCCCGCGGCACCGCGGCACACCCTACTCCCGATCTCCCTCGATTCGTTTCTTCGCGAGTCGCCCTGCTCACCCAGCTTGGCCAGCGCCCAGATGGTGTTGGACAGCTCGGTGGGCGAGAAGCGGAAGAACTGGGCCTCCGCGGCCGGCAGGAAGCCCTCCAGCCACGCAGCCGGCGGCGGGTGGTGCAGCTTGCCCAGCGACCACACCAGCAGGTGCAGGCTCCCCGCCGAGTAGCCAGAGAAGCCGCGAGCGCAGCTGTGCGCCAGCAGTGGGTCCAGCACCCAGCCGGAGCGGCGCTCAGAGGCAGCCAGCAGCTCCACCTCAGGCGCAGAGAAGCCCAACCCTGCTGCCGCCGCCGTGCCGCTCGTGGAAAGCTCGTCCGCAGACCACGCGGCAGAGGAAGAAGCCGAGGCGGATGCCGAGGCCGAAGTCGAGGCGGCTGCTGGCGTCGCATCTGTCGCCACCTGCCGCCGCTCCAGCACGGCGAACGCCCACAGCAGGTTCGCCAGCTGGCGATCCGTCAGGTCCGTCAGTGCGCCGTACACCTGGCGCTCGAAGTCCTGCCACCAAGTTTCCGTGGGCTGGTACTTGAGCATCGCGAACGCCCACAGCGTGTTGCTCAGGTCCTGGGCCCTGCAAGTCCGTGGCGCGATGGGGAAGCGGTCACGCATGCGGCCTACCCCTGCTGCAGGCCCTGCCCTCCCCCCCGCCTCACCCTTGCAAGATCACACTTGCTGCCCGTGCCCGTGCGAGTCGCCTACATGCGCCAGCCGCCCCCTGCTCCCGCGCTCGCACCTGAAGTGCGCCAGCTTGCTGTGGATCTCCTGCGCCACGGCGTCCATCAACTCCGCCGTCGGCTTCACCTCGTGCTGCGCGAAGCACCACACCGCGTCCGCCAGCTGCTTGGGCGTCAGGTGCGGCAGCACCTCCTGAACGTCTGCTGCTGACGGTGGCGAGCCACACTCGGTCAGCTGCATTTAGGGAGGTCAAGCGAAAGGGGAGGCATCAGTGATGGTCGCAGAATGCTGGCGAAGTTCCGCGGGAACTGAGGATTTGAGACCGAAAACTCACCAAGATAAATTGAGAGGGTACCGATGAAGTGCTAGTTGAAGTTGCCGCTATTTGCGCTCGCTGGGCAGCGGCGCAACTGATGCGGGCCGTCCGCTGATGCCCAGGCTTATGCAGCCGGGCTGCAACGCGTTGTGAAGCAACGTTAACATCCTGACAGTGCACTCTCCCTGATGTGCTGGCCATGGCTGAAGCCAGCGGCGCAAGGATCGGCCTGCAGACAACGTGAGCACGCACGGAAACCACAGTGCAAGGATTGTCTGGCCTCGCCAACAATCAGATGAGCGCGCAGGGCTGACTTGCGACGAAACTGCGCTCCGCTCGCTGATGGTGGGGCAGGGCTCGCGCCGAGCGCTGCAGAATGGCGCATCCAGCTCGTCCAGCGCGTGGGCCAACAGGAGGCAAGAACACCGCGACAGCTGCGACTGTGTCCAGAGCCGATGGTCCCGGGAAACGCCCGACTGAGACGCCGACCGAACTAGTCCTCCCGGCTTCGCCAGGTCTGACGCGCCCAACGTGTTCCAAACAAGGACTTGCCTCGATGACGCTGCGCTGAGTCGCTCAGCAGCGCCCAGGCGCCCTACTCCGGCCCTCATGCTGGCCCTCCGTCCCCAGGCCGCCCTCAAAGGTCGCAGACAACCGCGTCCGTGAGCGTATGTTCCAAGTTTGGTAGATGCGCGAAGCAGCCTACTCTTACTATAGCCCCCGGGCGATTCGAGCCGGGCCGGGCCTTCTAAAAGGGCCCCACGCTAGTGTGCTTTGAAGCCGGTTCGAGGTATGATCGGAGAGATACAGTATGGCTATGGTATAGGTGATCACTGCTGGGCACTAATCACTAAGCGAAAAAAGCCGACCCCGGCGATGAGAAGCCAAACCTTCTCGAGCGCGCGACCGCAGCCAGGGTAGCCCCGGCATCAGAAACAGTGCACAACTACTAGATTGGTCTACTTTGGGGCAGAATAGTGAGAGATAGCAAAACTACGGTACCCCAAAATATCCTGGACCGTCAAGGACGGTCCAAGCCCGGCAGCGCCGCGTCGCTGTCAGCAATATAAAAGAGGCTCTTGTATTGGTGTCCTGAAGGTCACGTCACAGCGTCCTCTGACGAAACCTTCCCGTTACATGTAAAATGGCCATGTGCGGCGTGCCGCAGGCGCGCTGCTTTCCTCGACTGCCCACACTCCTTAAAGGTGCGACGCGTTGTCAAGCGGTGCCGGAGAATCTTGGCATCACGGAGACGGACTCAGGTGCGAAGGTGACGCCACGGCAACAGGGAGTACCGTACCGTGTCAGCGCGTGCTCGTGTTCCGCGCACTCGCGCGCTTGCAGCCGAGCCCACGAACGCTTGGTCCGCGCAACCCGGCGGTCTCCTATATAGCCTTATACATGCCTCACCCGCACGCCAGACGAATGAAGCCTCGCGCGGAGGGGAACCCTGTGGGTTGTGGCTGCGCAGGCGGCAGGGGCGCAACCCGGGAAGCGCCCCTGGCGGCGCCGCTTCCAAATCTCAACTGCCGCACTTGTTTCTCTCCTCCTCTTCTTCACTCCCATTCACAGCTCCAGGTCTCACATGCTACATACTGGCCCCGCCAGGCTACCACCGCTTACGAGAGGTGATCTCCACCCCCGCGTCAATCCGTAGTCTAGCGACCGCCATGGTGAAGAGGCAACAGGCGCTCACGCGCAGTGCCACTTTGACAGGTCCACAGTCCCGTCGCTGGATGGTGGCCGCTCCGTGCGGGCGGGGCGCGGCGCCTGGACTAGGGGGGCCCCAGGGCCCCGCTAACTCCGAGACCAGGAGAACTCAAAAAGGCCGCGGATGCTGTAGCTACCCTGCCCGCCCAAGCCCAGGCATGTCACCGCCGCCGCCGCTCACGCGCGCCGCACGGGGTGGCCCGCCCGCGGTGCCGTTGGCGGTGGCCGCCGGCGTGAGCGCCTCCGACAGAGCATCAGGCGACCTGTGAACGGGTTGGGAGTCTGCAGTCACCTACTGCTGTAGACTGCCGGCTACGGTGCACAGTTCTGTCGACAAGGGCACAGACACCGCCCAGCGCAACTCGGGCCGCGCGACACGCCAGCAAGCCCGCACGTGTGCGCACCCACCTGCTGACTGCGACGTGGTGCGCCAGCAGCAACGCATCCGCCCAGGAGTCTGCCGAGTCTGCGTCATCCGCCACCAGCCACACGCAGCAGCAGGGCGGCGCGCAGCCGGGCGGGTAGAGCAGCGACGTTGCCGCCACCGCCGCCGCGCCGCCCTGGCCCTCCTCCGCAGGCCCCTGGCCGCGCCCGCCGCCTGATGTGGAGCCACCGGGCCCCGCAGCTGCAGCCGCGGACGCGGCGACAGCCCATGGCTCAGCGCTGCGGCCCGAAGGGTACCGCGCCACGTGGGGGTGGCCGGCGGCGCCGCCCGCATGTGCTGCGGCGGCCGCGGCGTCTGGCCCTAGGGCGTGCGTGTGCGGGTGCGTGGCGGCGCTGCTGGTGTTGAGCGGGTGCGAGAGCTGCAGCCATAGCGCCTCGCCCTCGGGGAGGCTGGGGTCGTAGCACCTGTGGAGCCAGGTGCCGCGGCGCCCGGATGGGCGGCCGTTGTCAAGGGCGGCAGGTGCGTGCGACCCCAGCGACCGGCCGTCGTTCCGCAAGCGCACCGCATGAGGCCCTGCCCGGCCCCCCAAATCGCAGGTTCCGCAGCCCGCCCACCTGCGCACGCTGACAATGGCCTCCAGCGGCACCACCAGCGGTACCTCATTCACCGCATGCCCGATTTTGAGCGTTGGCACGCCGCCGCCGCCGCCCAGGCCGGCGCCTGTACACGTCCCAAGCAGCGGCACGGCAGCAGCGGCGTAAAGATCACAGCCGGCTATCGGCAGTGCTGGCACTGGGGGCCAACCACGCCGAGGAGCAACCGTAATTGCAAACCAAGAGCTGACGCTGGTGTCACCAGTGCAACGTTAGCCGATGGGTACTAAATCGTGCGCGATCCGCCACCTGTAACAAATGCCCAGACTCCCGTACCGGTGTCAGCGATACTAGGTGCATGGGCGCGTGAACGTGACGTGAAACGCTAGAAGTGCATGGCGCTGTGCAGTTGGTGCTGTGCACGCTGCACGATGACCGGTATTCGGTGACTGAGTGCGGGCGTGCGCGCAGCGCGGCTACGTGACATGGACACAGCGCAAGGCGGCTTGCAGTATGGAAGATACCGTGTGTGATAGCTAGGGTTGTGCCGGGTCTTAGGATGAGAATTAATGTGAGAAAAATTCTACTTGATTATAACCGTATTTTGTAGAAGACCCTGGCGGCCGGGTTGAGAACCGGGGATTGAGAAAACACAGAAAACAGGCGGGAAGGGGGGGAGCGGGGGGGTGATCCCCCCCGTTAACAAGCGTGTCGACCGCACCGCGACCCAGTGCGGGCAAACACATTCTGTGTCAATCGACACTGGCAGCTGGGCACAGGGGCTAAGTTATTTGTGACGGGTTCCATTTGGCCAGCGCGGCCAGTATGGCAGCATTTATGGCTGTACGGGCAAGTGTACGGGGCACCCTGGGGGAGGCCGCATGCTCAGTTCAGCTTGCCTGTTGCACCCCCATCCGCCCGGCTTATGCAAACACCTGGGTGCACATCAGCCGTTCATTTGCCGAAGTTTCAGCAGCAAGCTCCCCCCAGGTTAAAAGTTACGGACCTCGTTCTCATACTCATCCTAATGATCTAATTTAGTTCTACATTAACATAACATTAGAAGGAATTCCATTCTAAGGCCAGGAACAACCCTAGTGATAGCGCAGGGCGGGCTGGGTTAGGCCGCGAGCTAAAGCGTTTGACGTGCACCTGGACCCGGCTCGCCAACATGGCTTAACAACGCCTGGTACCCCCGCCCACGCACCTGACGCCGCGCTGCTGAGCGAGCTCTCCAGCGCCGACGCGGAGCGCAGCGACACGTGGTCCAGCACGAACCACTCGCGCCGCCACGTCTCGCCCGGGCCGCCCAGCGTGTGCTCCACAGGCGCCGTCAGGTAGCCGGCCCGCAGGAACGGCAGCGGCAGCATGGGCTTCACCACAGCCAGAGAGCGCCTGGCAGCGGGATCGGAAGTAGCGAGCGTAGGGGTGCTGAGCACAAGGCGTGCGTTGGGCATGGCAGTGCTGGTGAAGCAGGTTTTATGGATGCCCGGTGCAACAGGGAAACTGCAGGCTGCGAGCGGCTGTTGCACCACTGTTCAAGCGCCGCCCGCCCACCCACCTGTAGATGTCACGGGACGGCTGTAGCGCCGCCGCCAGGCAAATGTATTGCGCCGCCGCTGTGAACAGCGCCCGCACTCGCGTCTCGCGCGCGTGCCGCTCCCGCGATGTCTCTGCGTCCTGGCTGGTCAGGCGACCGGCTGCGCAACGCCGGGGGCACACGAAGTTCGTTAGACGCTGTGGTACTGGGTGGCATTATGACGCATCCCTTGGCCCAAATGTCTGGGGACTGGGGGCGCCACATGCACAGCCTGCCGGCCCTGGCCCTCGTCCGCCCTGGCCGCTGCAACTGCTCACTACCACCCTAATTGCACTCGCGTTCCGTCTGCCTCACAGCACACACGCACCCTTGAGCTGCGCGGCCAGCTCGGCCTGCACCGCGCAAGCGTAGCTGTAGAGCACGGTGCCCATGTTGTAACAGCCGCGGTCGAAGTCGGGCCGCAGCCGCACCGCGTGCCGGAACTTCTCCAGCGCGTACACCACCAGCGTGTCGCGCTCGGGGCTGGTGGCGGGCACCAGGCCCGACATCTCCTGCGAGCCAAGGGCATTCATGGTTAGTTAAGGAAGTGGCAGACGACAGACAATCTTGGAGGGGCGCTTGTACGCACGCACGCACGCACGCACGTGCCAGCCAACGGGCCTCGCCCGCCCGCCCGCACGCGCGCACACCTGCAGGTTGAGGCCCCAGTTGTTGAGCGCCTGCGGGTTGCCGGGCTGCAGGTCCAGCGCCCCCGCGTACTTGTGCGTCGCCTGTGCGGTCGCGGTTGCAGCGTGGGTCGCGCAAGCATGGCACGGACAGGGGCGGCATCTCCATCACGAAATCTCACTGACGCAGGCGCAGGCGCGGCCGCCCCATTGTCGGCCCTGCGCTGCCTCTCAAGCCCCGCCTTCCGCGTCCCCTGCTGGCAGCTAGGCCATGTGTGCGTGTGTCTTACTCTATGCATACCCCCTGCGCACGGCCGAGGTGTTCCCCCACGGTGTTTCGCTTGGGTTTAGATTGGGCTGGTGTTTACAACACCCCCCCCCCACACACACACACCTGCTGCAGGCATCTGAGCGCCTGCTCCGGGTCCGACTCCTTGAGCAGCCGCGCCATGTCGGACAGCGCCACGCCCCAGTTGTACAGCGCCGAGTGGGAGGACGGCCGCACCGCGGCGGCGCAGGCGTACAGGTCGCAGGCCTGCAGAGGGCGTGGGCGTCAGGGTTGGCGAGATGGGCCGAGAGAGTGGCCTACACTGAGCAAGAGGAACGAACCGAGAGCACCAACACAGCCATACGCCCGGCCCTGGCAAGCGGGACGCATGTGCTTGCCTGTCGCAAGAGCTGCAACTGCTCCGCGTGACCCCCCGGCAGCTTGGCTGCCAGCTCCTGTGTGGCGTTACGTTGGCGTTAGTGTGTGCTGGTCAACCCGCCGGCAGCAGGCTGCCAGTGCAGCCGGGCGCGAGCTAACCAAATGGCAGAATTGCCTCACACGCAAACCCCGCCTTGCAGCAGCCCCATCAGGGACATTCAAGCCCCACCTGCAGCACCAACGCGTGGTGATACACGATGTCGTAATCCTGCCCAATGCCACTGCTGCTGAGGGGACCCGCGCCTCCGGTCGACGCCCCCCGCCCCTCCGCTGCTTTCCGAGCCTCCGCCGCAGCTGCGGCTGCCTCCTCCTGCCGTGCGTACTGGTTGGCTGCTAGCGCCAGTTCCCGCAGCAGCAGGTCATTATCGGAGAAGTCGGCGGAGGATGACGCCAAGGAAGAAGAAGTGAGCGCGTTGGAGGTGCGTGCCAGCAGTGCTGACAACGTTGCCGAGGCCGCGCCGTTGCTGCGGGACTCCGAGGGCGCGGAAGGTGTGCTGGAAGAGGGCGCCTCATCCGTTGCTCCCTCAGCGATCACGGTGTTCTAGGTGACGGGTGGGGAGGGGGCCCGAAGGGGACGGGAAGCGTGAGGGGGTGCGGGGTCAGGGCGTAGGGGCTGCGGGGCTCACCTTCCGCTGCTCTGAGGCTCCTTTCCCCATGTCCACCGCGCCCGCCAGCGCAGCTGTCGCTCGTTTCAGCTCCTCCCCGCCGAAGGAGGCTTTGAAGCCGGGGAGCTGCGGTGACGCGTGAATTTGTCAAGTGGAATCGGTCCGCACCGGGGATCCGCGTGCTCGCTGATTGACTGTGAAGCTTCATACCTGCTGCTCCAGGCGGGTGCCTATTGATTCCATGTCGTCCAGCTGCAAGTGCGCTGTCCGATCAATTCGCAAACTGTGGAGTCAAAGCCCAGCACCGACTGCAGAATTTGTGGAACTAGGTGCTAACGTCAAGTTACATTGTCAGGCGCATTCCATAGAGCCTTGTTCTCTTCTGTCCGTTCCGACTCAGAATTCTGTGCGTTGGCCTCTGCTGTGGCAAAATAAATGTCAAGTGTTGATCCTAGTACCTATAACACACGAAATAGTACATCTCCTGCGTGAGACTTGGCTGTTGAGCCTAACCGTGCGCGCTGAATGGCACAACCCGCCACGGTCCTTTCCCGGTCGGCACACCACGGCACGTGTCCTTTCCTCAACCCCCTCACCGCGGTACACTACCCTCGGTGCTCGCGTGTACGTCCCCGTTCCCTCAACCACCTCTCATGCGGCTACCGCTGCCTTTCCACTAGCCCCTGCCAGCGGTCTTCATTCTTTGCTACGATACAACAGCCTGGGGCTTCAACACCTCTTCCTGCTCGAACACACAACCTCAGTTAGCAGCTGGTTCCTCAGCACGACGTCCTCAACGCTTGGCCTTGCTAGCCTCCAGCTGAGTGAGCAGCTCGTTGCACATGCGCAGGAGCTCCCCCTTCTCCGTTTGGGCGTTGGCCAGCGCGGTCGTGTGCTGTGAAGGCAAGGCATTGCGGGATGGGAAACACACGGCTGGCATCAAGCAGTGAAAGACCCAGGTGAAACAGGCGCCATCACAGGAACAGGAGCCAGCGCTGTAGTACATGCTGCGTAAAACATACCATGCGGTAGCACGGAACACATGCGCGCAACGCAACGGACTGGGCTCACCTCCTGCACCTTAGCCTCCGCCGTCTTCGCTCGCGTCTCAAACTCAATGGCCGCCTGCTTGAGCTTGTTGTAGCGGTCCCGCAGCTCGGTGGCTTGTTGGAGCACGGTGTTGAGCGACTGCAGCTTGTGCTCGTACTCCACCACCTGGGCACCACCGGTTGCGAACAGCGGGACAGGTCAAGCGAGGCATGCAAAGGCGGACATCCCCAGCCCCCAGCCCCCAGCAAGCAAGTGCGGTTGCAGCTGGGCAAGCAGCACAACTCTCCAAGTCACCTGTTTCTTGTGCGCCGTCTGCGCATTGATGAGCTGGTCCATGGCCTTGGTGAAGCGCGCCTCGCCCTCCTCACGCGCGCGCTGCGCCTGGATGAGCTGTGGGGCAGGGCGGGACGGGACGGGGCGGACGCCGCAGCGAAGGGCACGTCAGCAAAGCGTCAGGCCGCGCATTCCTTGTGGCTGGCTACAGATAACATTCATAGCAACTTTGCCCTGGAACTGGCCACCCGCAGCCCCGCACCTGGTGCGCCTGCACGCCCAGCGTCGCCTGCAGGTCCTTGAGCTTGCCGGACTCCTCCTCGCTCTTTGCCTGCGCGGCGGCGGCCTTGCTGGTGGCCTCCGCCACGCGGGCCTCCGCCTGCTCCACGATGCCGCGCGCGGCGTCCACCTCCACTTGCATCTGCAGGATGAGGGATCCACCATGGAACGTCAGGTGCGGCGTTTTCATGCGCTTGCGTGCCCCGAACCTCCCCAAATGATCTCTGAGCACAGCGGGAGCGCTGTGCTTACCGCCTGCATCTTCTCGTCCATCTGCTGCAGGCTCAGCCTCGCCTCCGCCTCGCGTCGCGCCCACGTGGCCGCCGCAGTTTGGTGCGCGGCTGCGGTCTCGGCCGCCGCCTGCTCCCGGCGCTTGGCCTCCGCCTGCGCGGCGCGCAGGTCCGCCTCCAGCGAGTCCATGCGGTGCCGCACCACCGCCAGCTCCTGCTCCAGGAACTGCCGCGCCTCCCGCTCCATGTCCAGGTCACCCTGTGAGAGAGATGTGCATCAATCACATAGTCAGCTCGGAAACTGCTGCAGTACGTGACGTATGACGGATGTAGGCAGGTGCTACGCCGTGGCCATAACTTGAGGCAGTGCTGGGGGGCCAGGGTCCAGCTGCTCACGACCTCACCGTCATGTTGTTCTGGAACTGCATCGTCGACAGCTGGTCGCGCAGCATGTTGTTCTCGTCCTGCATGGACATAAGGGGCCGAGCAACAGCAGCACGCGTCAGCTTCAGAGCGCAAGGAGGGTACCATAAGCTGCAGGGAAAGAAGGAATGTGTGCAGTCCTTCCTCCCTGGTTCCGAGCCAACCTGCCGGGGTTCATCAAAGCGCCCACACGCACCTGCAGGCGCTGGTTGTTGGCCTCCGCCTCCGCCAGCTTGTTGGTGAGCATCTGCACGTGCACCTCCAGCACCGACGTGGTGGGCGTGCCCGCCATCATCGGCGCCGAGCCCGAGCCTGCCCGCCCTGGGCCCAGCATGGCGGCGGCGCGGGAGGCCTCCGCCGAGATGTCCATGGTGTCCAGGTCGAAATCTGTTTTGGACAAGTGCATGCCGCACCCGGAGTTAGCCAGTGCATCCTAGTTAAAAGTGCGAGCCGACGCCACGCGCGGCAAAGCCAAACCAACGCCACTAAAGCAAAGCATCAAGAGACGTGGAACACCTCCGACAGGCCAGAACGGGTGCTCACCTGGGAAGGGGGAGTCGGCCAGCGGCGCCGCCGCGGCACGCATCATCACGGGCGTGTCGAACAGGTTGCCGCCCATGCCGCCCGGGCGCCCAGCCCCCGGCGCCGCCTGCATCCCCCGGCCGCCGGCAGCAGCCAGCGGAGTGGCCCGAGCGCGGGCGCCGGCGGGCATGGTGCTGGCCGGCATCGGGCTCAGGCCCGGCGTCTTAATGTGCGCTGCGTTGGCAGCGGTGAGGCCCACGCCCGGGGTGGGCACTGGGGTGCGGGCAGCCGCGGCCGCCGCCGCGGCAGTTGGAACAACGCCAGGGGTGCTGGCGTGGATGCCTGTGAAGCTAGGCGTACGGCCCACGGCGGGCGGGGCAGCCGCAGCGCCAGGGACCTGGCCCGGCGTCGCGACCGGCTTGGCGCCGATGGCGGGGCTTGGGCGCTTGGCCGCGGGTGCGGCCTTGGCGCCAGTGGTGCCGGCGCTGGCGGCCGCCATGGCCTTCAGCGCAGTCGACGGTGTGGCAGTGGGCTTGCTGCCGGCACCGGGCGTGGGCTTGGCGGCGCTGCCCTTGACCTGGGCGCCCACGGCAGCAGCGGCCGGTGTGGCCGCGACACTGGCACGAGCCAGCACGCCCGGCGTGCGGCCCAGGGGCGTCATGACGAAACTGCCCTGAGAACCCGCCGGCTGCATACCAGGCGTGGGGATGGCGTCCGGCGTGGCCGCCGCGTCCAGCGGCGGCGCGAAGGACAGGGCGGGTGATGCCGGCGAGGCGGCGGCGGCGGCGGTTGCGATGGCGGGCACGTCAAAGTTGAATCCGCCGCCGCTGGAGGTGGCCGCGGGGCTGGCCATCTCGCCCTCCTGCTCGCCCTCGCCGGCCTCGGTGACGGGCGCCATGGGGAAGAAGGGGAAGACGTGGCGGCTCTTGGCCAGGCTCATGCTGCTGCTGGTGTTGACGCCGCCGCCCATGCTCAGGCCGTGCTCGAAGCTGTCCAGCGACTCGGCCATGAGGCTCTCGCCCAGGCCGCCGCGGTTGGCCATGGAGGCGCGCAGGGACACCAGGTCCAGCGACTCGCGGTTCACCTGCGGGCGGGGGGGGGGGGGCGTGATATGCGCCGAGCGTTGATGGCAGCATGCAGACCGCACGCGTGCAGTGGTGCTCAAACCGACTGACAGCGGCATATGCCCTTGAACAGCAGCAGACCCCAAGCCAAGACCCAACTCCCATGTGCCGCACCATGAGAGTGACCTCCGGCGCCACCTTGCGGCTGGAGGGCATGCCGGGCGTGGACGCGGTGGCGTCCTTCTCCTTGGACTTGCCGGTGCTGACAGGAGAGGACACGGCCTGCGCACGCAACGGGAAACGACACAGGTAAACGGGCAGCTTGAGGTCGAGCAGCGTCCCTACGCATGCAACCCACCAGCCCGCAGCGGCGGCGATGCCCTCTGTCACTGCCCTTCTGCATACAGGACACTGGCCCGCGCGCGCGCCTCTTCCCGTCCATTTCAAGAAACCCCCAGCCACCTCACCCAGGCTACTCGCCCGCGCTGCCGCTCCCCCCCCTGTGCACCCCGGCCCACCTGCGGCAGGGGCAGGTCGCCGCCGTCCAGCAGGTCGCCGTTGCCCCACTCCGACTCCAGGTCCTCCAGCGAGTCCGCCATCGGCACGTCCAGCTCCGCCGCAGGGGCGGCAGCCTCCACCTCAGCCTCCACCTCCACCGCCATCGTCACGTCCAGCTCCGTCGCAGGCGCAGCAGCCACCACCTCGACGTCCACCTCAGCCTCAGCCGCCGCCTCAGCCTCAACCTCAACCTCAACCTCCGCAGCCGGCATCTCAGCCGTCGCCTCTTCGGCCACCGCCAGACCGGCAAACGGCATCTGCACGACCGGCTCGGGCGCCACCAGCGCAGCCTCGGCCTCATCCAGGGCCGGCGCCTCCTCCACCGGTCCTGCCAGGTCAACCGCGCCCGAGGACGCGGCGCTCTCGGCAGCAGCCGGGTCGGCCTCCGCCTCCAGGTCATCCAGCTGGAAGGCGCGCACGCCCACCATCGCGGTCTCGGGGCTGATAGGCGTGGGCATGCCGGGCGTGCTGCGCGCGGCGGACGCAGGCGTGCCCAGGGCGCCGCCGGCCGCCGCAGCGTCCTCGGGCGCAGAGGTGGGTGCCGGCGGCGGCGCTAGGCTCAGGCGCGCCATCATGGGGCTGACCATCATGGGGTCGTCCTCGGGCACCGGCTGGCGCGGCTGCTGTACGGGCGAGGCCATGGCGGCAGCGGCGCTGCAATCAGCCGCGGGCTCGTCGGCGCCTGCGACAGGCTCCGGCTCGCTGCTAGCAGCCGGCTGCTGCTCAGCCGCGGCCGGCTCAGAGCCGGCCGCAGAGGCGGCGGGAGCGGCGGCCGCCAGCTCGGCCGGCTCAGAAATGGCAGCAGCGGCGACCTCCAGCTCAGCCGTCACCTCCACGACAGCAGGTACGCTGCCAGCCTCGACGGCGGGCTGCTCGGGCTCCTGCGGCTCAGCCGCTGGCTCGGCAGTAGCCTCGGTCGCCTCCGACTGCGCGGCCTCGGACTCGGCGGCCGTGACCTCTGGCACCTCGACAGCGGGAGCTGCAGCCGTGGCGGCCTCGCGCTCCACCTCCTCCACCGCTGGCGAGGCGGGGACGGCCTCGGTGTCCATCATGTCCACGTCGGCGTCCGCGCCGCTCACGGAGGCGGCCGGCTCCTCGGCGGCAACCGGCTCGGCCGTCACCTCCACAGCCGCCGGCTCACTGGCGGTGGGCAGCGCTTCGGCAGCGGCCGGCGCCTCGACCGCCTCGGCCTCAGGCTCGCGAGTGGGCTGGGGCGCGACCTCCTCGGCCGTGGGCTCGGGCAGCACGGCGGCCACCTCCACAACAGACTCAACCTCCGCCTCCGCAACGTCGGCCGCTTCCTGGGCAGCTGCCGGCACCGGCGCCTCAGCTGCCGGCGCCTCGGCCGCCGGCGCGCTGTCCTCCTGGATGGCGGGAAGCACCGCCGCCGCACCAGCCACAGGCGCCGCCGCCTCCGATGCGGCCATAGCGGCCGCCAACTGCGCGGGGTTGAACTGCTGCGTTGCATCCTCCAGCGGCTCGAACTCAAACGCATCCACGTCGTCCATGTCCACATCGAAGCTGGCGGCGGGCAGGGCCTCGGCTGCCGCGGCGGCGGTGGGGCCAGGCTCCGCGGCAGCCTCGGCACAGGGCACGGCGATGGGCTCAGCGACGCTCTCCGACACGGCCGAAGCAGCGGTCTCGACCACCACGGCCTCGGAAGCGGCTGAGGGCTCCACAGCCGCCAGCTCAGGGCCCGCCTCGGCGGTCTCCTGCTCCTGAGCTGCCGCCTCTGCGGCCGCAGCCACGGGTGCAGGCTCCGACACGGCAGCCGCAATCTCCTCCGCGCCACCAGCGGCGGGCATGGCTGCAAGCTCAGCAGCCGCCGGCTCCTCTGGCAGCTCCTCCGCCGGCTCGACGGTCTCCGCCAGGGTGGGCGCAGGCTCGCCAGCCGCCTCCGCGGTGGGCTCGGAGGTGGTGGGCATGACGGCAATGCTCGACGGCTCCACAGAAGCAGTCGGCTCCGAGGCAACGGCCTCGACCTCGGCTGGCTCCGCGGCCTCGTCGTCGCAGTCCATCATCTCCTCGTCCGCGGCCGCGGACTGGGCGGCCGCACACGTCAGCTGCTGGGCGGCGACAGGCTGCAGCTGCACAGGCGACGCCTCAGCGGCCTCAACTGGCTCTGCCGCCGGCTCCGCCTCGGGGCAGGTAGTGACCTCCGGAGCAGACTCGGACAGCCCGATGCTGGCGGCCGCCACCTCCACCTCCACAGCGGCCTCGGCGCCCGGGCCTGAGGCAGCCGGCGCCGCCGAGCTGCAGGCCGCCGGCTCGGTATCCACTCCCGCCTCCACCTCCACATCCACCGTAGCGGCTGCGGGCTCCGCCTCGTCCATCTCCGAGTCGTTGGCAGCGGCCTCGCAGGCCGCCACCGACTCGCACAGCTGCACCGCCGCCGCCTCTGCAACGACCTCCGGCACTGCGGCGGCAGCCTCGACTGCGCATGGCTCCGCCGCCGCCATCTCCTCGTCCTCCGCGGCAGTGGTGTGCGCCGCCGGTGCGCTGGCCGCAGCGCCAGCGGCAGCCGAGGCGAGCACGGTGCTGCTGCGAACCGGCGTGAGGCCGCCAATGCAGGCCTCCACCGCCGGAATGGTCGTGCCGGTGGGTGTGATGGCCTCCGGGGTGGCATTCTCGCCGGCCGCTGCCACCGCCTCGGCGCTGGCAGCGTCGACGTCCAGCTGCAGGGCGCCGGCGCCGGAGGCGACTGCAGCGGGCACCGGCTGGTCGCACGCCATCAGCACGGCGGTGGCCATGGTGTCGCTGGCGCCGCCGCTGGAGTGCGGCAGCGAAGACATGCCGCCGGGCGAGGAGGCGCCGGCGGCGGCACCCAGGCTGGGGAACACCAGTTCGCAGCCGTCCGCCGGCACGGCAACCTCCTCCTCAGAAGCCGCGGCCTCGGTTGCAGCCTCCGCGGCGGCCAGGCCGAAGGGCAGCGGCGTCGCCGCAGCCGCGGCGGCGGCCTCAGCCAGAGCCGCCATGTTCGCGTCGCTGGAGCTGGAGGGGCCGTCGGGGATGGTTGGGCTGGCGGACAGCGACGCGACGGCCGAGTCGTCCTCCTCGGGGCTGGCGGCGGCCTCCGCAGCGAGGGGTACCGGCGCGGCGCTGGGCGTGGCGGGGTCGGCCATGCTAGCGGCGGCGGCGGCCGGTGACTGGGCGTGGGGCGACGCCGCCACGCGCGCCGCCATGCCGTCCAGGATGGAATTGCTGGGCGACAGGCGGGGGGACAGCGGCGGGCGAGGCGGGCGGACCGCCTTCACATCCGACTGCACCTCCATGCTGCCCTCCCGCGAGCGATCCCCTGCCCAGTCCTGCTCCTCCAGCGCAGTCTGGGCCTCGCAGCTTACGGAGGGGGTGGGTGACCGCAGCGTAGCCTGCAGCGGCGCGGCCTGGTCGCTGCGCACATTGAGGTCCATGGAGCTGGACGAGGGCTGGCGGCTCGTGAAGGGCAGGAGGCCGGAGGGGCTGGGCGAGAGGCCGCCGATTTCGCTGCCGGCGTAGCCCGGGCTGGCAGAACCGTGCTTGTGCTTGCCGGAGGAGCTCTTTGGGGTGAGCGCCTTCTTCAAGCCGCTGAGGCTGCGCTTGAAGAAGCTCCCCGAGCTGGGCGACTTGGTGGCTTTCGCGTCCACCTCGCTGCACACCGACCCGTTGCGCCCGTCCTCCATGGCAACATCACCCTGGGCCGCCGACAGCAGCGCAAACAGTGGCTGGGTAGGAGTGGTGGGCGCCTGGTCTGAAGGTGCTGGAATAGAGATGGTGTGGGGCCCGTTGAACGCAGCGTCCGCGACCGCCTCTGAGAACGAAGAGACGTCATGGCTGGTGGACACGGGCTTCAGCTTTGCCAGGATGCCGCTGTCCTTCTGGCGCTGCTTAGCGACACCTGTAAATCAAAAGCAGTTGTTTGTGTTCATAGGCTTGAAAATCGCGAGCTTCGTCGCTGTGGGCGCGCCCCATGGAAGCTTGTGCGAAAGCGCTACCCACCCTTGTCCTCGAACATTGCCTTCAGCTTGCCGACCGGCTTCATCTTTGCCAGAGCGCCAAGTGAAGAGCGACGCTTGCCGACGACAGGCGCGTCGTCGCCGAACGAGGAGTCCTGCGGCGTGGGCTGTCGCGGCGAGGGGGAGCATCGTCAGCTGTCAGCTCGCCGCACCGCCCCAAGCCAGCTCCCTAATTTACGCGTGTAGCCTCACCTCCTCCATGGCACCTAAATTGAATGGAGCTTGCGCTGAGAGCTCTGGGGTAAAGCTGGCGCAGTTTCTTCACGGACTGCTCTTCGCACGCAGTGACATAATCGGCGTTGAGATGATACAGGACTAAACAACTACTGACGGAAAAGATAGTTATGTTCACGAGGAGCCGGGGAAGCAGCATCTGTTTGCCTCAAGCTGTCGCTCATGCCGGTTTGGAACTCGAGGCAGTCCCTCGGCAGCTCCAGTGTAGCAGTGGTTTCCTTTCAACGGTATTAATTGCATGCATGCATTTTGCGTTCTGAAGAAATAAAGTACTGCTTGTCAGCGACCGTGCCAGCCGGTGGGCATGCGCCTGGGCATGCGCTCCGTGCCACCGCAAGCGGCCCCGGGAGCAGATGCTATTGATGAGCAGCACAGGAGGGGTGGCGCATGCTGTGACGAGGAGGGGGCATGGGGAAATGTGGAAGGGAAATGCTGGAAGCGCACGGGCGAAGGGGCGGGGAGGCGGGGGGGCGGGGGGGCCACACGCCTCCCCCATCGAACGGGGAGGCGGGGGAGCGAGGTGGCGGGGTGACAAGAGCCGGGTGACAAGCCCCGACTGGAATTATTGCTTTCCGCGAGCTATATAAGAATGCGGGGGGGAGGCGCTGGAGCATCTGGGGGAGCTGGAGGAGGGTTAGGGCGGTGGGGGCGCCTGCGGGTGCGGTTTGGTGCTGCGCCTTCGGGCACGGGGTGCGCCTGCGGGCGCTGCGGTGTCGTGTGCCTTTTGCCTTGGAGGGTGGAAGGTGCACGGAACACGGGTTGCGTGCGCGTCGCTGGCCCCGAGCCCCGTCCTAAACTTCCTCCAGCAAGCTGCGCCTGTTCCAGCAGCACACCATGATCCCGCCAGCATAAATTTGCACGGACCGCACCCACCAAAGCACGGAAACGCCGAGGGCCGCGTGCAACGCAGAGTGCGGCAAGCTCGCTCCAGTCTAAAGTCTTTGACGCACAGCCTTGACACCGGAACACTGCGCCATGTGGGGCCCAGCTGCGCGGGGGCCCGCGGCGCCGGCGGCAGAGCAGCTCGCCCGCGGCCCCGTCTCCGCGCCGCCCGCGGGCCCCGATGCCGCCAGCTTCAACAACGGCTCCAGCTATGTGCATTTTCCTGACATCGAGTCGGCCAGCAGCCCTCAAGTAGCGGCGGCCTCGCCCGCGGTGAGGCGCCGTTTGCTTCCGCTTGCTCCCCCGAGGTCGACCCTCGGGGCCGCACGCAAGCTGCTGGGTCGGTGCGTGGACCCCTGCAGACCAAAAGCTGGAGCTGGAAGCAGTTGGAATGTCGACGCTAGCGCTGTACGAGGTTGTGTGTGCCGCTGCCCGCAGGTGCCCCCCGCCCGGGTGCCCTCGGGTCCGGCGCCCTCCGGCGGCTACTGCGCGGGCCTGGAGGAGTCGCCGGCGTGGAGCCACTACCTGCGCGGCAGCCAGGGCGTGATGGCGCTGGTGGTGCTGGTGCTGATGGCGTCGCAGCCGGAGGGCGGCACGGCCGGCGGCGGCGGCACGCGGTGGGCGGCGCTGCCGCCCTTCCGCTACCTGCTCGCAGTGGCAGGTGGGCGGGTGGGCAGTGGGGACCGGGAAGCGGGGCGTGGGCCGAGTAGTGCGGGTGCTGCTCTGCAGCGGCGGTGGAAGCGGGAGGGAGCAGTGGCGAATTGAGAGGCGGCCGACGTATGGCGTGCCGGGTGTGCGCGCCTTTGCATTGCTGTGGCGTGGACTGACGTTGAAGAGATTGTGTGTGGCCGCCGCCGCCCGCAGTCATGACGCTGGCTGCGGTGCTGGGCTGCGTCGTGCTGCAGTGCCTCAACGCCGCCCGCCGCCTGGCGCTGCCCGTCAACACGGCCTTCGACGCCGTGTGGAGCCTGCTGTGGTGCGTGCCGGGCACAGCATGCGCGGGGTGGCGGGGATGGGCGCATGGCGGGATGTTACGCCCGGCGGCGGTATTAAGTCTGCGTTGAAGCTCCGTGATGCGCCTTGGTGGCATGCTGCCCGCGCACAAACGCAGTGCGACTGCCGGCATCTCGGCAGCTGCAGCGCTGGGCCTGCGGGTGCCGCTGCGCCTGGGCTGCGCGGCCGTGAGCGGCGAGGACAGCGACTGCGCCCAGCTCAAGGCGGTGCGTTTGCGGTGTTGAAGTTGCAAGGGGGGGCTCAGCTCGCAGCAGACACTTCTCAGCTGCTGTCTCAATCCAGGAACTTGTTGCTGCTGTCCTGTTTGCTGCTCAGCCATCAGTCAGGTGACTCGGTGCCCATCTAAAGCTCTCGTCCGTAATGTGTTGCCATGACCGCCGTGCCCGCGCAGGCCACGGGCCTCATGTTCGGCCTGGCGCTGCTGTCGGCGCTCAGCCTGGCGTACGAGGCGGCGCTGTGGCGGGCGGCGGCGGCAGAGGCCGCGGCGGCCACATTCGCCACAGTGGCGTCGGCAGGCGCGCAGTCCTCCGCGCCGCTGCCGTACGGCAGCACCGGCACCCGGTACAGCGGGGCCGGCGGCAGCAGCAACCGGGGCAGCGGCGGCCGGCGGCGGCTGAAGGTGCTGTACGCTTCGGGCGTGGCGGAGCTGCTGGGTCCCAACGGCCGGCTGAGGCGCGCGGTGGAGTACGTCACCTATGTGAGTTGCTGGGGATGCTGCGCCGAACATAGGAGACCTTTTGGGGGGCTGTGAAGACCAACCCAAGCTAGACCAAAGTAACCAGAGGATGTTGAATCGCGTGCTAAAGCTCGCCACCTGGTGTGTGCAGCCGCGCGTGGCACCTGGATTGCCGGAGCCCCTGGTGCCGCTGGAGGCAGCGCAGTGTGCATCCGTCGCCGCAGCCGCCACCAGCCGCTCGGCTGCCTCCCGCGCGTCCCCCGTCCCCACCGCACCTGAGGACTGGTCTGATGTGGACCTAGCAGCAGACACATCCCGCAGAGCTGCCGGCAAACGCAGCCGCAGCCCCGCCGCGACTGCTACAGCTGCCATCAAAGCGGCCCTTGACCGCGCCCGCGGCCGCAGCAGCGCCAGCGCGTCAGCAGCAGCAGCGCCAGCACCAGCGCCAACACCGGGGTACGGCCAGTCTCCCCTACCCGTCTCCAATAATGCAGGGCCCGTGCTTTCAGGATCAGGCCGGGACGTGCCGGGGCCGGGTCCCGGCAGCAACCCTGTGCCTGCCACATCAGCGCCTGCTGCCAGCGCGGCGCGGGGTGGCGGCGGCGGCAGCGGCAGGGTGGGGGCGCTGGACACGGCGGCGAGCCTGACGTCGCGCTACCGCATCAAGGAGGCGCCGTGGCTGGCGCGCTGGATGCTGGGCCTCAGGTGGGTGCAGAAGCTAGGCGCTGCATTCGTTTTGTGGGGTGTTAGGAGCGCACATGCGCGCTGACGGCACATGCACGCTGAGTCGTAGCCGCGAAGGCCGTCGCACGATGACACGGCCCCAGGGCCGCCTGCCCTCCACGACACAACGCACCTCCCGGCGCGGCCACACAGGCTGCTTCAGGTTGCGCTGACGGCGGCGTGCCTGGGCGCGCTCACGGGCGCCGGCCGCGTGCACTTGCCCGGCGGCGGCTACAGCGGCACTACAGCCTACAGGCTGCTGGTGGCGGCGGCCGCCCTGGGGCTGGCGGCGGCGGCGGTGCTGGGCGTGTGGCAGGCGCTGCGGGCGGTGAGCTACGGCTTCTACCGCTTCGCGCGGCGGGGCACGCGGGTGAGGCGGGCGCGGGCTGCTGCGCCACGTACCGAAACAAATACCTCCTCGACTTGTCACCGGCGCCGTCACAGCAACTCGCGCGGTGCATTCCTCATCCACCCAGTGCCACGTAGCAGAACCTTTGCCTGTCCCCTGACTATTTAGGTTGGTTTAGCTTGGGCTGGTATAGCACAACCACCCCCCGTCGCAACTCTCTCTCCTCAACACAACAACGGCCGCCACCGCAGGCCTACCTCTATTCCTGTGCTGTGGCCGACATCGTGCTGTGGCTGCTGATCGCCTCGGCAGCCACCGCCGCCGCCGCGGTCTCCACACTGCCGTGCTCTGTGGTGGTGGCGGCGGCGCCTGCCGGCGGCGGGCCACGTGTGGCCGTGTTCAGCCGCGTGCATGCGGGTGGGGCGGGTTGTTGACTGAGTTGCGGGCAGCGGGCGTTGTGAGGGACCGCCGCGCTGCTGTGTGCCAACCGACTGTCCCTGCCTGTCTTTAAGAAAGGGCTTTGCTGACGAACCCGTTGTGTCGACACTCGTTGACAGGCTGCGTGCCTCGCGACCGCGCCGCTGCGGCCATGGGGCTGCTGGCGGCGCCGGTGTGGCTGGCGGCGGCGCTGCTGTCTGCGGCTGTGGCGCATGAGGCCGCCGCAAAGCGGGCGCTGCTGAGGCGGCAGAGGGTGCGTGCTGCGGGTGATTCTGCTGGTGATGGCAAGAAACCGGCAGGGCTGTCGGCGCGGTCTCCCAAGTGCCCTGCCATAAGCGAAGCTACTGGCGCATGTTTCCATCGAGTGCGCTGTGCCGGCGCGCTTCCTCAGTCCTTGCCCACGCCCCGCGCAGGTGTGCCGGCGGGAGGCGGACGTGATCATGGCCGCCACGACCCGGTACACGGGCGGCGGCGGAGGCGGTGGCACGGGCGCCGACGCCGAGCCGGAGGCGGAGGCGGAGGCGGAGGAGGTGTATGCGGCCATGACCACGGGCGCCCACAGCGCCAGCAGCAGGGGCTGGTGGGGTACGGGCGTCACGACCGGCCGCAGCGGCCCCCTGGCGCGCGGGCCCTGGGGCTCCCAGTCCGCGACGCCGGAACCCGGCGGCGCTGCGGGCGCGAGTGGCGGCGGCAGCGGCGCGCCGTCGCAGCAGCAGCAGCGCCGCGGCAGCGGCCCCAGCAGCGGCAGCGGCAGCGGGGCGGCGAATCCGGATCCAGCCAACCCCTTCGCGACGCCACGCAGTGCCGACGCCAACCCGTTCAGTGTGGACCCCTGGGTGGTGGAGGATTCGCTGCCTGGCGGTGGGGCTGGCTGTGGCGGGCTGTACGGCGTGCGCTGGGGCGCGCCGGGGCGTGGCTGGGCGGTGGAGGGGCAGCACGGCGGCGGGCACCGGCGGGCGGGCAGCAGCGGGGGCGGCGGCGTGGAGCCGGTGCTGGATGTGCGGCAGGAGCGGGGGGACATTCACGCGGCGCCGCGCGGTGGCGGCGGGGGCCCCGCAGTGCCCAGGTTCACGTTGGAGTGACGAGTGACGAGCGGAGTTGTTGGGGCGCAGCGGACGGGGGGGGGTGAGTCACTGGGGGTGGGTGGAATGAGACTGTGGGAGCGAATTGCACAGCGCACGGGGTGGAGTTCTCTGGTCGTTGTGAGCTAGGAGGGGGGGTTAGACGTGGTGTTGATGGGAAATAGCGCGTGGGAGTAGCGCCGCTGGCTCCATGGCCCATGGTAAATTGGTAACCCAGCATGGCACAATCCGCTGCGTCCCCGCATCTGTGCACCCTGCACCCATGCGCACCCTGATCTGGGCTGGGCCATGCCGGACAGCACGAGCCATTACATCAACTCGTTCGTCGGCATGGCTCTCGCGTGCGCAGGCCGCATCCACAGCGCCGCCAGCCACTCTTATCCGGTCTTGCCCCGCTCGCCTCTCGTCCGCCGTCGCGCATACCGTACGCTATTACATGGCGGTTCGCACTCAGTACGTATAATCTGTAGGCCCACCTTCAACTCAAGAGCTCTCTGACCTCAACGCTTGCTTGACCAGCCAAGACGCTAAACAGGTCACAGCATCTTATGCTTGCACGCTCTGGTCCCGGCTCATGCTCATGCGCGCCGTGTTAGATCCGGCAGCCCCAGGCCGCCACCTCCCTTGCTCGCATATCCGCGCCAGCACTGCCGCACTCCTGCGCTCACGCGCCCACGCTCACGTGCTCACGCGCTCACGCGCCCACACTCAAACTATATCTCTAACTTCGCGGCAAGCTCTCGCCCAGCTCTCGCCAAGCGCGTCGCGCCACGCGCTCATGCGGGCTTGGTGCAGTTGCCGAAGCGCGTGAGGCCCTGGGCGCCGTAGGGGCATTTCTTGGGGTCATCGGGCGCGGCCAGCGTGAAGGCGCGCATGTTGAGGCCCCACACCTTGTCGCACAGCTCGTCCTGCAGCCGCGGCGAGCCGTACCTGCACGGGCGCGGTGCGGCGCGGGCGTGGCGCGGTGCAGGGCAGGCGGGTGGGTGCAGGGCAGGTGTGTTGGATGGGGGTAGCGGGTGCACGGGCTTTGCGCGGGCGGTTTCGAAGGCGGGAGCGCGGGCGGGAGCGCAGGTGCAGGCGGCAGTCGAGCCTTGCAGCAATCACACGACCGCAGAATTGGAACCCGCCCGCACGTCCACGTTCAAGGCGCAGCAGCCCTCCCCACTGCTGCACACGTTTGTTGTCGGCTCCTCCGCGCACCCTCCTGCCCAGACCACCGCCCCGGCCGCCCCAGCCCTCAGCCCGCTCACCTCTTGTTGAAGCCGCTGGACGTGACCAGCTGCTGCCGCCCCCAGCACTTCTCCGCGTTGCCGCCCGTGTGCGTGCCGCCCGCGTGGCCGTCGCCCTGGCGCCCCTCCATGAACATGAACCCGGTCTGCAGAGAGGCGGGGGGGGGGGACCCAACACAGTGACCGCACCGTTAGAGCACACACGTGGCATGCAGCACTTCATAGTATTCGGGCATCCGGATGATCCGATCCATTGTGGCAGCCCGCACTCCAACCAGCCCCTGGCGGATCATACCGCCGCGCAAGTCCCCCCCCCCAGCGCACAGTCTCCACTTCTACTTCTCACCGCCGAAATCCCCACCCTCCCCCTGCTCCCCTGCCCCTGTAGGTCATCGGTACGATCGCATCTGCGCCTGCTGTCTACCATACTGCACTTGTCCAGCATATCCTTGCAAGCCCCCTGTTCCCTGTCCCCCTGCCCTCTGGCCCCGCGCCCCCATACCTCCCCGCGGCGGAAATGACTACCTACCCCACCCCACCTCCCACCCCCACACCTCCCGCCCCACCTGCCAGCCGTCCATCCAGGCCCGGTTGCACAGCTCCCAGTCGCCCCAGATGCCGCAGTCGCCGGAGCGGCTGAAGCCCTCATCCAGGCCGCCCAGCTCCTCGTAGGCCGTGGCGCGCACCACCAGCGGCGCAAAGTCCACGTTCTGGGCCGGGAAGGCGCGAGGGCGTGAGCGTGTCGGCGTGAGGGCGGCGGCGCAGGGTGCGGCGTTCCAGGTTGGCAACGGGTTGGGTTTGGGTCTGAAACGAACCGCCCGTCCCCTCCCGCCCTGCTGCTGCCCGCCACCCCAAAACAGCGCACCTGCGCGTACGTCCAGCGCACGCCGGTCTTGGGGTCGGGCAGCCAGAAGTCGGGCGCGCCCCATCGGTTGGTGCCCTCCAGGTGCTTGCACCTGCACCTCAAAACAGATGCATTAGTTACCGGTACTCATTTTCCATCATCATCAACTGAAAAGGTCAAAATTTTATACCTAGACATGGACCGTCACAGCACATGGGCCGCGTCGCGCGGGCTCACAGTCGGAAGGTGTTCATGCCCATGATGGCCAGCTGCGGGTAGGCGTCGAACACGCGGACCAGGTCGTGCACCCACTTGGGGCTGTCCGGCGCGATTTGGTCGTCCTGGCAAGGGTGGAGATGGTGGGTGGGGAGGTGAGGTGGAGTGAGGTGGAGGGAAGTGAGGTGGGGAGTGAGGTGGGAAGGAGGGAGGTGAAGGGAGGTGGGGAGGGAGGTGGCGAGCGGGTTGGGGAGGGAAGCGGGGTGGGAGGCCGGGAGGGAAAGGCGAAGGGTGACAAAAGGGAGGGATCCTGACATCCGCACGGAGGAGGAGGCGGGATGGGGGCCGCAGCAACGGCTCACGTGGGTGGGGCCTGGGCCTGGGCACCAACGCGAGGTGCCAGGGCGCGCACCCCGCGCCCCCGGCATCGCCTGCGGCCCGCCCGTGTCACAAGCTCCGTCTCCAACCCCGCGCCAGGCCTTGCCCCTGCCACGCCACGAATTCCCCGCCTCACACCCGAGCCGTTCCGCCCCTCCCCGTGCCCCCTCCCCACCCATGCTCCCCTCCCACTTCATGTCCTCCACCTCCACCACCGCCCCCGCCCCCCTCCCTTCCCCCAACCCTCTTCCCTCCGCCTCCGCCTGCGCCTCCGCCCACCTGCCACACCACCAGCAGCTTGCCGCGCGACACCTTGGCCGCCCGGTTGTAGCCGCGTGTCTCGTGCACGTTGGAGCTGAACACGGGCACCACGAAGCCCTTGGACTCCAGCGTCACCGCCGCCCACTCCGCGGCCTCGTGCGGGTTGTCCACGTTCACCACCGCCTCGCAGCCCATGCCCGAACCCCCGCAGGACGTGGCCATGCTGGAGGCCATGCGCCGGATGGCCCAGGGCCTGCGCGGTGCATTTAGGTTGGGGGTGTCAGCGAGAATCACCAGCGAGAGCTCGTGACACGCGTGTGGAAACCAAGGCCGCACCTGCCGGTGCACGCGCGGACCCCTCACCCCTCGAGGCACCCCGCGCCGCCCCCGCAACCACCCCGTGTCAGTTGCTCGCCACAGGAGCGGTCCGCCTGCTGGGCAGCCCGGCCCGGCTCTTGTGCGCAACCGCCAGGTTGGGACATGCCGACCGATGGTTTGCGTGACTCACCGCTTGAAATAATTCAGCATGATGGAGAACATCGGTCTACTCTGGAACGCCATTTTATCCAGGCGCGAAGAGAGGCAGCTCAGCGCCTTGCCGCTGGTGTCTCGCTGTTGCACTATCGTTCTGTTTCCAGCCAGCCATCCTTCTAATTGTTGTGTTATGTTGGAGTACTCGGGTAACCGACCCCATTTCGTTTGTGCAACTATGGAAGATAGTGATTGGACCGCTTGAACCGCGCCTCGAAGCGCCCTCCGGTCCTCGCGAGACATCTGTCTAAAGTGCGAGCAGTGCTCAGCGATGGGGTTCGGATCGGGGCCGCCGAATGCGAGCTGCGCCCACGCGAGCAATGCTGCGAGCAGCGCAACGGCCCGCCGGACCCTGGTCATTTTTGTGATGCGAAAAGCTGCCTAACTCCCATGGGTCACATATAACAAGTGTATGGATGCGGGCGCCTTCGCGGGGTAGCCCGCGGCACCAGGCGGCCGTGCGGGGGTCTGCTCTGCGGTTCGTGCCGATGACCGCCGATGGGGGCCCGGCCAGCTCCAATCTGAGGTGAGGTCGCAGTCGCTGCTCTCACTTAGAGTGATGACCAACCGCAGGGTGATGCATTTGCTGCTGCCAGCCCCTAAAGCCGCAGTGTGGCGGCGCCGCCTCAGCCCGTGTGATGCCGCATTCGCCGCCGCCGTGCTTACAACTGTCGCCGCCGCCGTGCTTACAACTGTCCATGGCCCGTGCGGCCTATAACATCATGCAATCGCGCAGTGTACACAGGGTTCACATCAGCCTCTTCAGCTCTGCTAGCTGCTAAGTCTGGGCTCTGGCCGCGGCTATGGCGCGACGTTTCGCATTCCATCTGCACTGATTCGCTGCGCTAACACAGAACACACACCGTATTCGTCACGTGTCTTGTTCGTTGGCAGCCTTGTCGCACGGCGCCACCTGCACCTACATCTACGGTCGACCGACATTGGGAAGCACGTGCCCCAACAACCAGGCCGCACGGGAGCAACGTCCCTCAAGGAAGGCCTCGCCGGCTGCGGCAGCCGGTGGGCGTGGTGGCGGTCTTGCTCAGATCGCCCATATCAGCTTCTCGCCGACAAGCTACCCCCGTTTCACACCATACGCCGATTCCTGTCTCTGGCCTCTACCGCAAGCTACAACGCCAGCCGTGCACCGAGCTGTCACTAAACACGTGCGGCGCCTCTCATCCGCGCCCTGCGCGCCTTACCCCAACAATAATACAAAACCCACTTCTGCACAAGCATGCGTCTTCATGCTAGAGCGTTTGCAACTCGGACAACAGCTATCGAGAAAGTGCGGTGTGTTCGCGTCCGCGCGCGGTGTTCGCGACCCGAGCACACCCCCTCTCCTCCTCCTCAAGTGCATTCGCGTTTCCGTTTCGAAAGCAATTCGCTAAGTGGGCGAGATCTCCAGGAAGGGCATGTGCCGCAGCGCCTGCAGCTCCTCCAGCTGCGTCAGGTACTGGTGGCAGGACGGCAGCGACAGCAGGCACAGCCGCTGCAGCGACGTCAGGCTGCTGAGCTGCCGGCACAGCTCGAGGCCCACGCTGGGCGGTGGGGCGGCCCCGCCTGCGCCGGGCTCAACGCCTCCTCCCCCAGCCCCGCCGCCGCCCCCGCCGCCGCCTCCGGCCCCGCCGCCTCCTCCTTCAGGAGCAGCCGCCGCGACAGCAGCGCCCGGTCCCTGTCGTCCAGCGCCCGGTCCGTCTGCTGCGGCGTTGCCCCCACGGCGGCCCGGCACGCCGGGGCGCGCTGGCTGCGGCTTCGCGTCGGGCACTCGAGTCCGCAGCGCCGCATCCGGCAGCGCCCACCTGCCGTGCGGTGGCGGGTTGTCAGACTTGTCAGGGGCGACGTGGCGCGGCGCGGGTGCAGGCGTCAGGTCGGCACCCCCCCCCCACAAGCGGTGGTGGGCATGACCCGCATGGCACGCCTGCGCTGCCCTGTGCTCCTTCCATGCGCCCTTTCGTGCCCCATGCCACGCCACCGGTCGGCCGCACGCACGCACCCACCCACGCAACCAAGGCCACCCCGTTGCCCTCGCCCCGCCCCCTTGCCCTCGCCCCCGCCCCCGCCCCCGCCGCCGCCGGCCCCCGCACCTGAGCTCCTGCAGCTGCGTGAGGTGCGCCACGCGGCTGATGCCGCGCGCCAGAGCCAACTGGTGCTCCGGGGTGTCGGCGTCCAGCTCCGCAACCTGCAGTGCACACACGTACACACGTACGGTACACACGCACATATGACACACATGACACACACATGGAAACAGGCGGCGGCTCGGCGAGTGTGCCAGGTAACTTGAGGTGGCGCATGACGTGCGTCCTTCACCCGTTCCCTGTGATCCAACCAACAACCAGGACACACACGCACAGGCCAAGGGAGGAATGCGGCAGAGCCGCTTGAGCGCCCTGCGAGCCCGGGCGCCCCGCTGCTGCCGTGCCGGGGCTGCCACCCAGCCCACGCCATTCACGCCATTCACACATCCACACATCCACACAAGCAGCACACGCAGTCCACGTAGCAGCAGTGCGTGCCAGGACGTGTGTGTGTGTGTTGCGCCGCCGGCCAGACGCACCAGTGTGCGCAAGCGCGTGAGGCCCTCCAGCCCCACCAGGTCGTCCGGCACCAGGCCGTGCGGCCACTGCAGCGTCAGCTCCGTCAGGTGCGGGCAGTGGCCCAGCAGCGCCGGCAGCGCGCCGTCGGGCCCCGACAGCCTGTGTGCATCCAGGGGATTGGGAATTTGGATTGGACGAGGGAGTTGCAAAGGGGGGCCGAACTAGGAGATACGGGCACAGCACACGACGGGAAGGCTGTTAGGAAGCGGGCTGGTGATGGCGGGTGCGGAGCTCACCCTTCGGCGAGCACGAGGCGCCGCAGGTGCATCCACTTGGGCATCGGCGGCGCCTGCGGGGCGCAGCGGGCGAGGGGCCGTTCGTTGCCCACACAGAGAGCACGCGCACGCACACACACGCGTGCCGCAGTCAGGAGGGCCCGCGCGGGGCCACACCACACGCCAAGAGCTCCATGCTGCATGCGCCACCCAGCCTGGGCCCCGCAGCACACAACTACCGGCACACATGGGCGGAACCCCCACCCTCCCCCACCCCCACCCCCACCCCACACAAACAACAAGTCACGCACCCACGCGCCCATGCATACGGCACGCACACCCACGCACGCTCCCCCGCGCCCATCACCACACCCCCACACGCTGCCGACCGCACGCACCGCGCTGCTGCTGCCCGCCGCCGCCAGGTCCGGCGCGCGCACCACCAGCGCCACCGGCCCGCCCAGCTCCAGAGACTCCAGCCCCGCCGGCAGCTCCCGCACCTCCACCTCCTGCACCCCGCCCGCCTCCCCGCCCGCAGCTGCTGCTGCTGCTGCTGCCGCTGCCGCCCCTGCAGCTGCTGCTCCCGGGCGCCCTCCGTACGCCCCGCACCCACCACCCGCGCCGCCGCCAGCGCCGCCGCCGAAGCCGGCGGCTGCGCCGGAGCCGGCGGCGGGCACCGCCCTCACGTCGTGGGCCCAGCGCAGGCTCAGGCGCCGCAGGCGCGGCAGCGCGGATGCCAGCTGCGCCAGCATGTCGGGCGGCATGCGCAGGTCGTGCAGCGACAGCACCTGCAGCCGCCCGCCGTGCGCGGCGGCCAGCGCGGCCACGTCGGCGGCGGAGAGCGTCAGCACCGCGCGCCGCAGCAGCAGCCGGTTGCGGGTGGACAGCTGGTGCAGCGCGGCCGCGGTGGCGGCGGCGGCGGCGGCGGCGGCGGCGGCGGCCGTGGAGGGCCCGGCGGGCGGTGGAGGGGCGGCGGTGATGCGCGCGAGGGGCGGGCGGGTGCCGGGCGCGGCGGCGGGGATGCTGCCAGTGGTCGGGCCGTGTGGCTGAACGGGAACAATTGTGTGGGTGTGGTACAGGCGTGGGCGGAGGAGTCAGACTCAGTAACATACGGTGTACACACGACGCTCACAGCACGCTCACAGCCAACAAGCATCACAAGGCAGATTGCGCCATGCAGGCCATACATGGACCCACCCCGCACTGACTAGCAGCACGACGCTGCCCCCACGCCCGCCCCACCACAGACCCGCACCACCCGCCGCGCCGCCCACCTGCGTGCCGCCAGCAGCCCCCGGCCCCGCCGCGCCCACCGCCCACCGCTGCGGCGGCGGCGGCGGCGCGGACGAGGCGCTGGTTGCACCCGGCACATCCTCCATGTCCTGGTCACCGCCGTCCTCAGCCGCAGCCAGCTCTTGCTTCGGCCCGCCGCCACCGCCGCCGCCGCCGCCGCTGCCGGCGCCGCCGCCGCCGGAGCCGCTGCTGAGCGGGCCGTCCCGCGGCTCCGAGTCCATCGCCAGCGCCGCCAGCTGGGCCGACTCCTGCTCCGCGCCGGTGCCGCCGCCGCCGGCGCCCGCGCTGCCGCTGCTGGCGGCCGTGTCTCCCAGCCCCAGCCCGCTGTCACCGCCGCCGGCGCCGCCGCCGCCGCGGGCGTCGCTGCCGGTGCTGGCGGGCGCCGCCTGGCCGGCGGGCGGCGCGGCGGCGCCGTCGGCGCCGCCGCCGCCATTGGAGGGGCGCTCTGGCTGCATCCGCAGTCCGAACAGCGCGGCCGCCCGGCGGGCAAAGCTCATGGCGGTGGTCGCCGCGCGCGAGGTCGCGAGGCCGCCGGCTGTGGCGCCGGTGCTGCGCCGAGCCAGGGCGTCCGCCGGGTCACCACCCCGGCCCGGCGCCGCCGCTGCAGCGCCAGCAGCAGCCGCTTGGGGGCCACCGGGGGCGGCGGCGTCGGGGGCGCCATGCGCACCCGCTGCCGCAGCTGCCGCAGCTGCAGCAGGCACTGCGGCAGCTGGCACGGCTTCGTCGCGGAGGCGGCCGCCGCGGCCGCCGCCGCCGCCGCCGCGGCCGCCGCCGCCGCCGCCGCCGCCGCCGCCACCACCAGCGTAGGTGCTGTTGCCGTTGCCCGGCGCGCCCCACTGCGCAGCCGCCAGGGCAAGCTGCGCCGCCAGCGCTTCCCTGCCGTCGCCCGGCGCAGTAGCGGCGACGGCGGCGGCGACGGCCGCGGCGGCGGCGGCCGGTCCCAGGCCCGCAGCCGCCGCGCCAGCGGCGGCGTCGCCTTCTCCAGGCTCGCCGCGGCCGCGGCCAAACGGTGTCGGCCAGGCCACCACGGGCGCCGACAGCGGCCCGGACAGGGCCCCGGGCAGCCCCGCCGGCGCCTGCCGCTGCGCCGCCGACGGCGGCGGCGCCGCCGCCAGCGCCCGCTGCGGCAGCCGCGCATTGCGCAGCCCCAGCGGCTGCAGCTGCGGCTGGCCGAACGCGTCTAGGTCGGCTCGGGCCTCCATGGCGGCGCGCGGGCGCACGCGCGCGGCCGCTGGCGGCCGGGTCAGCGGCCCCCGGATGTGCAGCTCGCGCAGCTGGCTCAGGTTCCGGAGCGCGGCCAGGCCCACGCTCTGCCCCTCGCCATTGCCCGGCTTCTCCGCGCCGTCACTACGCAAGAAGCCGCCGCCGACATCGCCGCCGCCGCCGAGGCCGCCGCCGCCGCCGCCGCCACGGACGTCAGCGCTGTCCCACACGATGCGACAGTCCTCATCCTCATCCAGGTCCGTGTCTGTGGTGTCATCCTCCTCGTCATCGTCGTCGCCGCCGCCGCCGAGCCGGTTGCGCAAGTCGCGGCGGAAGCGCTCCGCCGCCGCCGCCGCCGCCGCTGCCGCCGCCTCGGCGTTGTGCCGCCAGTTGCGCTCGAAGGGGTCCATCATCAGCTCCATATCGTCCATATCGTCATCATACTCGCCATCGTCATAATCATCCGAATCTAATTCGTCCAGCGCCGCAGCCGCGCGGTACTGCCCCTCCCGCATCAGGATCTCCGTCACCGCCCGCCGCCGGGCGCGCGCCCGCGCCGCCGCCGCCGCGGCCGCCGCCTCCGCGGCCGCAGCAGCGGCCGTGGCCGCCGCGCGCGCTGCGCCGTTGCTGTGGCCGTCCTCTGCCTCGGCGGCTGCGGCTGCGGCTGCGGCGGCGTCTGAGCTGGCGGCCGCAGCGCCACGGCTTCTGCCGCCGAGCGCACGCACCGCCGCGTTGGCCGCCGCAGCCGCCAGCTCGGCGGCTGCGAGCTCTGCCTCAGCCGCCGCGGCCGCCGCGGCTGCCTCGGCTGCCTCGGCAGCCTCGGCGGCCGCTCTGTCACCTTGCAGCCGCATGTCACCTGCCGCATCCCAGTGCTGCCGGCCCCACGGCGGCCGGCCGCCGCCGGCCCAGCGGTCCCGCCGCCCCACGGCCTGCAGCGCCCGCCGCCGCATGACAGGGTCCATGTGCTCAAGGTAATAGTCCCCCATGTGGCCCAAGGCACCGCCGCCGCCACGACCGCCGCCGCCGCCGCGCCCGTCGACGCCGCCGCGACCACGCCCGTCGACGCCGCCAAAGCTGCGGCGACCGCCGCCGCCGCCGAAGCCGCCGCGACCGCCGCCGCCAAAGCCGCCGCGGCCGCCGCCGTCAAAGCCGCCGCCGTCAAGGCCGCCGCGGCCGCCGCCGCCAAAGCCGCCGCCGCCAAAGCCGCCGCGGCCACCGCCGCCAAAGTCACCGCGCCCGCCGCCGCCAAAGCCGCCGCGCCCGCCGCCGCCAAAGCCGCCGCGCCTGCCGCCGCCAAAGCCGCCGCGCCCGCCGCCGCCAAAGCCGCCGTACCCATCCCCGGTACGGCCGCCGCCACCGCCATCCAGCGCCGCCGCCGCCGCCGCGCCGGCCGACCCTCCCAGCCCCAGCGCCAGCACCTGCAGGCTCGTCAGCTGCCCCACTGCCACCAGGTGGTTGCTGCTGAGGCCGTACACGCCCATAAACAGCGTCTGCAGCCGCGGCACGAGCGGCAGCATCGCCTCCAGCAGCGCGGCCGGGGGGTCCATGGTGTGCCCGCTGAGGTACAGGTGCAGGGCGGGGCGGCCCGGGCCCGGCGGCAGGCCGGAGCCGTCCACAAGCGCGGTGTTGGCGGGCGCGGGCCGCGCGCCCGGCGGCCGGGCAGCGAGGGAGAGGGAGGGGCAGGAGGAGGGCCGCGTGGAGGCCGCGGCGGCGGCGGCGGCGAAGGCGGCGGCGGCGAAGGCGGCGGCGTTGCCGCTGCCGTTGGCGCCGGCGGCGGACAGGAGCGCGGGGAGGGGCGAGCGCGGCGCCGGCGGCGAGTGGGCGCCGGGCGGCGGCGGCGGGTCTGTCGCGGCGCAGCAGGCGGGGACGCGAGAGAGGTGCTCCAGCACGCGCAGGGCGCGGGTGCTGGGCTGGTTGGCCGCGATGGCGCCGCCGGGGCCCCCGGCGCCGACCGCAGCCATCCGGTGGCGACCTGCAGGGGTGTGTGAGGGCCGGCGCGGGTGAGACCGAGCGGCGGTGCCGCGGCGGCAACGACCCATGCCCATGCCCATGCCCATGCCCATGCCCATGCCCATGCCCATGCCCATGCCCATGCCCATGCCCATGCCCATGCCCATGCCCATGCCCGGCACCCCAGCCGCCCACACACGCGCCGCGACGCACCGTCCGCGACCGCGATGTGCAGCTCCCGCAGCCGCGTCGCCGCCGCCAGCGGCCCCGCCGTCACCACCACGCCGCCTATGCCGGCCGGGCCCGCGCTGCCGCCGCCGCCGCCGGCGGCTGCCTGCTGCGACCGCAGCGCCAACTCGGGCAGCGGCACGCGCCGCAGCGCCAGCACCTCCAGGCTCGGCAGCGCCCGCAGCAGCTCCTCCAGTCGGTCCGCGGCCAGCAGGCTGCCGGCGGCGCTGTGACCGTCCAGCAGCGACATCTGCCGGCGCGGGGGCGGGGCACGGGGGCGGGGGCAGGGTGCGCGGTTCCGAGTGAGCGGGTGCGCGAGCGGCGGCAATGGAAGTGACACGCACTGATACGCACGGCGGTGGCCGATGGTGATCGGGAAGAACGCAATGGAAGAACGTCAGTCAAGAACGCTGCACACGCACGCGCGGGGTGTTAGAAAGCACGAGAGGGATGACACGCAGACTGTGCACGCAATGCGGTGCGGCGGTGCGTGTGTCCACCCACCACGGCGGCAGCGCTCTCCAGGTGCAGGTCGCTGTCCAGCTCCAGGTGCCGCAGCCCCGGGGCCACACCCGCGTCGGCGGCGGCGCCCGCCGCGCCCGCACCAGCAGCGCCGCCGCCGCCGGCGGCAGCCGCCGCACCCCTGGAAGCAGTACCTGCGCGGGCGCCGCGCCGCCGCCGGGAGCCGGCGCTGGCGCGGGTGGCCGCCGCGCCGCGGCTCCTGGACCCCAGCCCGGCTCCGCCGCTAGCTCCGCCACCGGCTCCGCTCCCGCCGCCGCCCAAGCAGCTTACGCTGAACAACGCCGGGCCGCTGCCGCTGCTGCCGCCGCTGCCGCGGCCCACCAGCGGCTCGGCCCTGCGGCCGCTGCCGCCGGCGCGCCGCTTGGCGCCCTTGGGCGGCGAGCTGCCGGTCGCGCAAGACGAGCGGCGGCGTGACGTGCGTGCGAAGCCGAGCCCCGGGTGCTCCAGCGCACCGCCTGTTGCTGCTGCTGCTGCTGCTGCCGCTGCCGCTGCCGGAGCGCGCGGTACGCCCGCTGCATCGCCGTCGGCGTCCGTCATTGCAATGTCCTCCCCACCGCCGCCGCCGCCGCCGCCAGGTCGGCCCGGCCCGCAGGACTCGCACGCCCCCTGCCCGCCGCCGCCACTGCACAGCCGCCCGCCCGCCGGCTCCCCCGCCGGCGGCGCCGCCGGCCCGCTGCCGCCGCCGCCACGGCCCTCCAGTCCTCCCTGCTCGCCAGCCTCCGCCTCCACCTCCACCGGCTCCTCCGCCTCCGCCTCCGCCTCAGCCTCTGCGCTGTCGTCAGACACGTCCGTCTCCTCGAACAGCCGCGCGAGCTTGACCATGTCAAGCACTGGGTACTCGCTCTCCGGGTACCCGCCATCGCCGCCGCCCGGCCCCGTGGCGGCGCCGGCTGCGGCGGCGCCTGCGCCGCCGCCAGCAGCTGCTGCCGCTCCGCCGCCTGCGCCTGCGCCCGCAGCGCCGCCGCCACCGCCCGCTGCGCCGCCGCCACCGACGCCCGCAGCGCCGCCGCCATTTGCAGCGCCGCCGCCGCCGCCATTCTGTGCCGCCGCCAGCGCCACAACAATAGCGGCGAGGGCCATCTCCGGCGGAGCCTGTGGCGGCGGCGGCGGCGGCGGCTTGCCGGCCCCGACCGCGGCCTGCAGCGCCGCCAGCCCCGACACCAGTCGGTCGGTGGCGGTGCGCTGCTCCGGCGCCAGCGGCGACGCGCGGCTGCGCACCGCCAGCCGCGTCAGCTGCGGGCAGGCGTAGGCGGCCTGCAGCGCCGTGACGCTGTCGCAGCCCTCAAGCGTAAGAGCCTGGGCGCGAGCAGTTCCCGCAACCCCAAATAAAAATCAATGAAAACGTCGAAAAAATGGGCAGAATGAGCAAAAATGGCAAAATGCGCAAATAAATCAGTAGCTGCGCTGCGTGCAACGCCTGTTCAGCTGCAGCGCTTGTGTGCCTGGAACGCCGTCACACCCGGTGACGCCCGCCTTCAGGCAAAGGCCCTTCGCGACGCGCACCTGCAGCCGCTGCAGCGCGGTCAGGCCGCCCAACGCCTCGCTGCCCAGGCCCGGCCCGAACAGACCGGTGCCGCACACGCCCTCCCGCCGGCCCGGCGGCCGCAGCGCCACCAGCTCAACCTGCAGCAGCGGTGCGCAAAATCGCCCATTGCGCCAGGCAAACATCTGTTCAGCACATCAAAGGCCCCAAAACACACTTCCGCTTGTGGGCCTCACGGGCTGGCAGGCCCCAGGTGACCTGACAGCTGGTTGGAATCCGCCCGCTGGTGGCGTTACAAGTTGCAACCCCCCTCCCCAAGATTTAGCACCACTTCGTTCTCGCAGATGCCGCCAGCTCCAACCCCGCGCCCCGACTGCGCCGGCCTCACCTCCCTCAGCCGGGACCACCAGGTCAGGTCGGAGAACATGGCGTCAAGCGCATCCTGGCTGGTGCGGTTGCTCATCGTCTGCGGCGTGTGTGTGTGTGTGTGTGTGTGTGTGTTTGGGGGCGAGGAGAACAGTTAAGTTAGCGCGGCGGCAGGGAGACCGGGCGGGCGGGCGGGAGGGCAGGGCCAGGGGTGAAGCTGTGCCGCCGGGTGTGGCGAACAACACTGACAAGTGACAGCCGGACCGGGTGTGTGGGGCTGGTAGAGTCTGGTGGCGCCCTCTGGGTGCCAGGCGTGGCGCTGCGACAGGCCGTGCTAGTGAGGCTGCGCTAGTGAGGCTGGCCTCGCTTCACACGTTGGGGACGCAGCGCGGTGGCATGGCTCGCGCTCACCACCACAAGGCGTGTGGCGACGGGGCACAGCGTGTAGAGCGTGCCGCGGAGGTAGTTCCAATGGAACTTGGCCACCGGGCCGCGGAAGCGCCACGCCTGGAGCGGAGGAGCGAGCAAAGGCAAGCAAGGCAAGAGCGGCACGGGCAATCGGCAATCACAATCTTGACGTGTGCGGCGCCACCTGAGGCCTTCTGCGGCATCCTGGTGCATCCCCCCTGGTTGCGTTGGATCCCGGTTCCCCACGCCGCCGGCCCAGCCGCCGGCCCCAGGAGATGCACGCAATGGATCAGCCCCCGCTTCAGCAGTCGGCGGGCGTCGCTGCGCCGGGCGACAGCCCCCAACACAGGCGCTGCCCCGGTGGTGCGCGGGGCTTCAGTGGGCATAAGGCCCCGTCGGGCCCCGCCCCGCCCCGTGCGGACCCGACGTGACCCGGCCCGGCCCGGCCCGCAGCCTTATGCGCATCCGCACCGTGGCGCTTTGGGAGCAGGTCCTGCTCCAGCGCTTGCAGGCGGCCCGCATGTTCTCCAGATCGGTCCGGTCGTCGAGCCGCCTCACAACCATCATAAGCACGAGGGGCGGCAGCCCCGCCCAGTCGGATGATGCCGGAGCCATGGCGCTCCCAGGCGCCTTCATCGCTTGAGCCTGTGCAGACACAGCGCGCATTGCAGGAGGTCAGGGGACGCGTCACGGGTCGCATTGGACGCCGCCGGCGCAGTTGAGTGCGCGGTGCGGTACGGGCGCTGGCGCTGCGTGGTACAGCCGACCTGGGGTACCCGCTGGACAGGCACTGCACAGTCCGAGTAGGCTCTGCGCGAGCACGTGTGGCGAGTCACCTTGTGAACATGAAATTTACCGTCCAAGATTGATGCCGGATGCCCAGCGACAATCAGGCTACCCAGTTGAGGCTCGCCGACCGGCGAGCCGGCGCAATGCGGGAACTCCTGTTCAGGGTCGCAGCGTGCATGAACGCGGGCAGAGCTTAGGCGAACTACTTTCATGCTTGGAATGGAAAACGCCATGCAGCGCCCGCAACTCAGACAGCCAAAGACGTGCAAGCAACTCCGACACGAGCGCCAAATTTCTCAGAGGCCCAATTTCCTTCCTTTTAACCTATCCCACTTTTTAATCATCATATCGCCTGACTTCCTAGCTGCGCACATTGCTCAGCTTTGCTGTTTGGCGCGAGTGGATTCTCATGTCGACTCGAAACTGCCTTTGCTGTGTTCGCCGCGTTCCAAGGCATCTTTCATGCTTACCGAAATGTAGATATCAAGGCACCGGCTTGTCTAAGGATGGCATACGTCTTCGCGGCTCGCATCGTGACCTCAAGTCATGTCGACTGCGAAGGAATCGATGCTAATAGCAGTAAATCATATGTTTGGTTTGGAACCCCAAAGACATTAGGCTGCTGCGTGTTTGGCGCTGCTGTACCTGAAGTTTGGCGCATTGTCGTACGAATACCCAGGGTGCAGGAGTTGTGTCCGTCCTGAGAGCGCCATGCATCGTTGTGTGCAGCGGAAGTACACTGGAAGGAGCATAGATCGCCAGGTGGCCCTGACGGCGCCGGAAGCCCGGACAGGCCCGGAACCTACCGGCAGCGCACACGTGCGCGCACAAGCACTACGTTGCTTTGTCTGCGCCTGCCATACCGTCGCAGCCCCGTCCACCCCTCCAACCCCCGCCGCAACCCCTTCCCACCCAACCCCTCACCTCCAGCATGTTTGGCAGTACGGTACTAATGCTGTATTCTGGCGCCATGCATGTTGGAGACATGAGTCCAAAGCCTGATTGCTTGCATTGGTGCCAGGAGGGACCTGCTGACCGTTTGACTCGCCAGGTCCGTCACAGGCTCACAGCCCAGATCACACTGAGTTCGACGGAGCCCGATCAGGCGGTCCCAGGCGTCAAAGGCTTTTAGTGGCTCGCCTGGGCCCGGGGCAAAAGCCGATTCCTTGCTCACGCACTTGCTGGCACCTGCTGGAGTCAGTTGCGCTGCCTCCCGCGTCGACTTCCCTGACAGCATCCCTACCTGCCGCTGTGCCACTCTCGCTGGAGTCCTTGCTGTGGTCCTCCGGCCGGCGCTGCTGCCGTTCCGCCGGCCGCGGCAAGCTGCGTGAATGCATGTAGTGAGGTTAAGTGCGACTGCAGATTGTGAGGCGAGTGGGGAGTTGGCTGTGTGGGCGACTGATTGTGATTTGCCAGGGTCAGCCGGCCACTGAGCGCCTCGCGTGCTTGCACATTCAGAGCTGAGATCGGTATGGAGTGTAGTTCTTCCCATTCCAGGGGTGTCCAATCCCCCATTTTACAAACATAGGCGCTGCAACACAACCGCGCATACGGTCACCCACCGCCACCCACCGCCACCCACCGCCACCCACCGTCACCCACCGCCACCCACTGCCAGGTTCACCGTCACGCTAGCCCACGTCATCCCTTGCCCTAAGCTGTACCGCACACAGAATCGGCCGGCCACCGCGTCACGCACCACCTGCTGTCATTGCACTTGTGCACATTGCTGCCCCGCTGACCCACATGGCCACACGGCACGGTACCACGGCACCGGCGGTCAGTGACTTCAAGCATCTGCACACCACGTCCAGCCGAGGCAGCTGGCTTCGTGCCTTGACACTCCCGCGCCCAGCATCCGCGGAGTCAGCGCCGAGCGGGCCGTCAAAAGCGCAGCCGAGCGTGGCGGACTGGCGCCCGCACTCCAGGGGGCTCGGGCCGCGTGGCTACTCATACCGGGTGTCAGAGTGCCGCGCGCCTTTGGTGGGAAGGGCTTCGGCGGGGCCACCTGAGGGCGGGGCGAAGCAACCCGGGTCAGGCACCTGCCCCTGCGCTCCTCCACGTCGGCCCCTGCGACCCTGTCCCTGCGCCCGACACCTCCAGTCCCACGCACCTGGTTGGTGGTAGTGGCGCTGCTGCCAGTGCACCGTGTCGATAGATTGTGAGTGAGGCCGCGAGGGACGCCGGCTGCGACAGCGACACCTGTCCCAGCCGGTCGAGCCGGGTGACTTCAGGCATTGCGTTCCCACACCCGTGCGGTTAGCACTCAGCAGGCAGGGCGACCGCCGCGCGGTGAGTGGATGGTGGACCGCTGACCTGTTGAAGCGCACATTCTCGAACATTAACGTTCACATGTCAAATAATCAGGGCTCCCCCTCCCCCCAGCACTCCAGCACGTCCGGCCCTGCACCATCCCCACCAGCGTGTTCCCCGCCACCTGCTGCCTGCTCCCCCCCATCCTGCCGCCGCCGCGCGGACTGATTTAGATCTTGGGAAAGGCACCAGAGGCGACGCCTGATCTTACAGTGCCCTCCATGGATGCGACACGGGTGCGACATGCCCGGCTTGACCTTACATTGGTGAAGGCGCTGGGCCCTTTCGGCTGGACATCCCCAGCGCTCTCCGACGTAGAGCACACCAGCAGCGACACAACCCGGCGCCACCGATTCATTGCCCTGCTTACGTCAGAGCAACCTATCCGTCTCCAAGCAGCAGCACGGCATACGCATGCGGCATGTCGTGCCCTCCTATCAATGGTCCGGCAAATCACGCTTCTGGTCAGGGGTGCCGCGCTCATGGTCGAATGCCGACCGGCACCACCGCCCACGCAGGCGCACGGGCGCAGAACAATCTCGCGCGCAAGGCAAGTCCTCGACCGCGTGCGTTGAGCTAGCACTGCCTACGTCGCCACCATGCTCACGAACAAATTGCAACAAATCAATCACTTGGCGCTACTTCACAGCCACATCAGGAAGAAGCCCTTCCCACTTGGCCCACACCCATCCATAATACGGTACATCCATCCCAGTGATTCCCCGTGAATGCGAATGCACCACGAGTTCTTCACCTTTTCAGGAGTCCCCACCCCAAACCACAGTGCCGTGTGCAGTCCTGGACATCGCCCCTGACGGCGCGGCCTCCCTTTAGGCGGCGGCGCCGGCGGCCACCTCGGCTCCCAGCTGCTTGTCGAACTGGTACACGCCCAGGCCCTTGCCAACACGCCGCAGCTGGGACACGTACTCGGACACCTTCTTCACAGCCTCCACCTGCAGGCGCCAAGCCAAGGGGGGCGGCGGCGGGTTTCGGCCAGCATGGTGGCTCGTTCAGGGCGCAGGTGGCGGCCGCCGACAAACGGCAAGCGCGGAGTGGGCCAACAAACAAGTGGTTGGGTCGATGTGCTCCAGACTCGCTGCTGCCCCCCGCCTGCTTCACACAGCCCTCCTCCCTTCACACGCCCCGCCCCCGCCACAACTACCCTCCCCCTCCCCGCACCACCACCATCCATCCACACCCGCACACCCGCACGCCCGCACCTGCTCGACCAGCAGCTCGCCCTCCACGAAGTCGGCCATGGAGGCGTCGCCGTGCTCGTCCGCCACGGCGTGCAGGCCGCGCAGCTTCTGGAAGTTGAGCTTCTCCAGGCTCAGGGCCAGCTCCATGGCGTACAGCGCGTCGCCCTGAGACGTGAGGTGAGGTGCGACGTGATGTGTGGCGTGTGAGTGGACGTGTGTGTGACGTGTGAGGGCATGCCAAGAAAGCCGGTGCATGCACAGCGGTTGGCAGGAGCGGCGTGCTTGCGCCGCCGTGACGCACTGCGTGCGCCATGCTGCCGTATGTGATGTGTGTGACGTGCAGCGAGGCGCGCTGGGCGGCTCGTACACGCCGGGCGGCCCACCGCGCCGCAGGACTCAAACGGCATTCGACGCACAAGCCGTGTGAGTAGCCGCCCCCCTGTGCGCGCTGCCGCGCCTGCACACCGCTGCGATATGGCCTATCAGGCCTCCCAGCGCTTCGGATGCCCGATACCGGTATCGCAGCACATACGCACGCCGCCGCCGCACCTTCTCGCTGGCGCTGAGGTCCAGGTCGGGCATGGAGATGGCGCCCAGCACCACGCGGCCGCCGCGGCGGTTCTGGTACTCCTGCGGCGGCGGGGAGCAAGCAGGAGCAAGCGGGGCGGGCAAGTCAGGCACGCAGGGCATACAGGGCAGTGAGCGGCAGGCGCGGGGTGGGCGCGCTGGGGAGGCGGCGAGCGGCCGAGCGGGAGCCGGCGGCGCCGCCCCTCGCCTTGGCGCTGACCGCGCTCAAGGGCGCCGGCAGCCCCACCTTGCCTGGCCTCCGTCAAAAACAGCTTGGTTTAGCTTGGGCTGTTAGTCGTTGGTTCCTCGGCCCCTTTATTCCCCCAAAACCAACAGCCTCCACCCGCCCACACCCGAAGCAGCCCGCAGCGGCCCGCACCATGAGCAGCTCGGCGTGCTCGCGCTCCTCCTCGCTGCCGGCCTTGAAGAAGGCGGCCAGGCCGGGCAGCGCCACGTTGTCGCGGTCGAAGTAGGCCCACAGCGCGTGGTACAGGTAGGACACGTTGTACTCGATGCTGCGGGGAGGAGGGGGACGAGGAGGAGGTGTTGACGGATTGCGAATTGAGGGAGAGTGGGGGTAGGAGGCGGCGAATTCACTAAAAGCGTTGGGAGCGTGGTGAGCCCGTTCCAGAGGCGGCCCGGCGGGCGCCCGGCGGTGCGGCGCCCGGCATGCAGCACCACGGGGGCGGGGGCTAACCGGCTACGGCGCACGCTTCGCTGCCTCGCAGCGCTCCCCCCGGCGTGCGGCTGGCCCCCCAGGTCATTTCGTACGTGCACGTGCGTCACGGCCCCCATGTAGCCACCCCAGCCGCCATGCCACTCATGCTATCGGTGTGCGTCCTGCGGCCGCCTCACTTGATCTGCTCGTTGATGGCGGCCTCGCAGGCGGGGTGGAAGTCCACGCGCGCCAGAGACTGGATGTTCTGGTTGGTCTTGTCCACAGTCGCCAGCTCGGACTGCACCTGCGGGTGCGGAGCGGGAAGAGTGCAACCAAAAGCAGAAGCTGGCTCAGGCGCGGGAGGCGCTGCTGGCGCGCGTGCCGTCAGCCGCAAGGGGTCGCAGTGACGCAACCGAGGACCGGACCGCAGTATGGAAGGTAGGCACGGGCGGAAGCCCATCACAGAACCCGGGGTGACCTTCTAACGCAAACCCAGGCAACCCCGGCCCCAGAACGGCCAGGGACTCGAGCAGGCAGAAGCAGAAGCGGCGCTGGGCGTGAGTATTCTTTGGCGGCGGCTCTGGGGTCGGGGAAGTCGGCCCAGCGCGCTCCAGGCGCGTGCGGGGCACGCCTGGCACACTCCAGAGTCCCCACCCGCGACAGCGTTTCTTCATCTACGCCATAAGCACATGCACATTGCCTCGAAGCAGGCTGGCGCGGCCGGCTTCAACGCTCCTCCGACAGGCGGCACATTTCCGCGACGCCCAACTGGCTCCAATTGGCTAGTGAGGGGATCATTTGTATTCGTAATGGCACCGCCTATGCCTTGCTGAGCTGCAGATCGCCAGATTCGTGGCGAGACGTGGCCACACCGGAGTACTTTTGCCTGACTTGCCTCCGAGAACTGGACAGCGGGTTGGACAATGATGCCAGTGATCTTGTCAACGGTGGCAGGGCGCGCCACGGCGCGAGGGCCCGAAATGCGCCTGCAGCCCGCGTCGTTCAGTTCAATCGCCATTTGGTGGGTTATTATCGTTGCGTCTCGCCCGCTGCGCAAAGCGGCATGGTTACAGCTTACCGGGGAGCAACCGACTGCTGCTTCGCCAGCTTGGCACCAGGGGCACCGGCAACGCGGGAGCAGAGCGCCATTGTGCTACTTGGTCAAAGAAACGAGCTACCAAAAACAGAATCCCTCGGTGTCTGCGGCAGTATTCGTATGCAGCGGTGCAGGCGCTCCTCTAGATAGAGAACGCGATTGATTTGCTGCATGGCGCCGACAGATGCAACACGCCCCACGAGCAGCGTCTGTCGCGCCCGCCGCCCCCGACCGGCACACGACACCCCAATTCCTGCTCACGGCGTTACTTGGGCTGCACCAGTCAAGCTTCCAAGCACACGTGCAGTTGCCTGCTTACAGACTGCCATCGTCCGCGCGGCGATAGCCGATTTGGGCGGCCAGCACGATGAGCACGATAACCGCGCGCGTGCAGCCTGACACACGCAGTCCGCACGCCCCCACCTTTGAGATGTGCACGACACCAGGACGCCTGGAACCCCGGCATCCCTCCATGGCTCCATCCGCACGTCCCCAGCAGCAGCTGTGCCGGAGCCGGTCCAGCCAGCACCAACGCCACTGTCCCGTTGCTGCATCTGCGGCACTGCTGCGGTTGTTGGTTCTGCCCTGCGTCCTCTCCGCCGCCGGCCTCCCCCCTCCTGCCTCCTAGCCCTCCTCTGGGGTATCGTCCGGTGCTGTGAACACGCGCATCAGCCTTACACGCCATATTGCTGCATGTCTTTGACTCGGCCATTCGTCTTGAACGGCCTTGCCGCCCCTGATGCGCACACACCCTTTGTTTATCCGGCAGCAGCAGCACACAAGCGCGGACCCAGCCGTGAGCGCGCGCACGCCCTCCAGTTGCACTCAAAAGACCCTGCAGCCGTCAGTCAAGCAAGCTGGTAAAAGCTAAATTCCTCGCTAGGGACGTTCGCAGGTATGTCAGAGTGCTATGCACCGCGCACCAGATTTGCATTACCCACGCGCCTAGGATTTGCACTACCCACTGTCCCTCAACGGCCCGTGCACATCCCATCGCCAACGCATCACTAAATTTCTGCTACACACGGCCGCAGCCGAAACAGGAGAAGCAACAGCATGGCATATTCAAGCGTTTTCGCATTAGAACGGCTCACATTCAATGGCAAGTCTGCAATCATCGTAAAACAGATTTGCATGCAGGTGCGTGCGTGCTGGTGCGGCGCCATCGGCACACCCGCGGCTCCTGGCGACAGCGCCACGCATGCCCGCGGCTCCCCCTTCGAAATGAACTTCTCCCCTGCCATCGTATCTGCACGTGCTCGCACGCAGAGGCCCGTGCCTCAGAGCAGAGCCGAGCTCAAACCCAAACCCATCGCGTCGAATGCCTGCCGGGCATGTGCAGCCCGCCTGACGGCCGGTGACTCCACACAGCCACCACCACCGCCACCACCTGCCCCAGCAGGCGAACCGGCGCACCACTGCCGGCCGTGCACACGCCGTGACACGCACCGTGCGGCTCGCGCCTGGCTGTCCCCCGCCGGCAACCCGACCCGACCCAACCCGTGATGTCGCACCGACCACCGACACCCCTCCCTTGGCTACCCACCAACTGAAAACCGAACGCGCGCGTGCACTCACGCACGCACGCTCGCACGCACGCAGCGCCGCATAGCGCCATCTGGCCACACCGCACTAGCAATGGCCCCGCGCCGTTTTCCGAATCCTCACTAGTACCCACCACCACCAGCGCCACCGCCGCCGCCGCCACCCCCGCCGCCGCCGCCGCCCATGCCGCCGCCGCCCATGCCGCCGGGCCCGGGCGGCCCCAGCCCCCGCACCATGTCGTCCCACTGCTCCATGCTGCCCTGCCGCAGCTCCCGCTGCAGGCTCTCCCGCATTGTCTCCAAATCCATACTCCCCAGCCCGCCCACCAGCCCGCCGCCGCCGCCGCCGCCGCCACCACAGCCGCCGCCCGGGCCGCCCCGGCCGCCCATCCCATCCGGGCCGGGGCCGTAGCTCATGCCGCTGCCGGGGCCGTTCGGCCCGCCGCCGCCGCCCATGCCCGTGAAGCTCATGCCGCCGGCGCCCGAAAAGCTGAGCCCGCCCATGTCGCCGCGGCCCAGGCCCATCTCTGCCATGAAGGATCCAAATCCGCCGCTGTTGCGCCGCAGCAGATCCAGGTTTCGATCCACGAAGGCGTCGATGCCCTCCAGCTGGTGATCCAGCGCCTCCAGCAGACCCGCGCCGCTGCCGCCGGGGCCGGGGCCCGGGCCGCCCGGGCCGGCGCTGCCGCTGCCCACAGCCATGCTGTCGGAGGTGCGGTTGAAGCGCGGCCCGCCGCCACCGCCGGGGCCCGGCCCGCCGCCGTAGTAGCCGGCGGGGCCGCCGCCGCCGCCGCCGCCGCCGCGGCCGCCGCTGGCGCCGCCGCTCATGCTGTCCGAAACCCGGCGCGGGCCGCCGCCGCCACCCCGGCCGCCGCCGGGGTCACCCTGATAGTAGCCTCCGCCTCCGCCGCCGCCTCCCGGGCCTCCTCCTCCTGGCCCGCCGCCACCGCCTCCCTCGTAGCGACCGCCGCCGGGGCCGCCCTCGTAGCGGCCCCCGCCGCCGCCGTAGCCGTCATTGTACCGGCCGCCAGTTCCGTGGCCGTCGCCGCCGCCGCCGCCCTGCGGCCCGCCGCCGTAACGTCCGTCATAGCCGCCGTGGGGGTCGTGCTGGTGCTGGTGTTGTTGCGCGTGGGAGTGGGCGTGCGGCGGGCCCTGGTGCTGCGGGTGCTGCTGGCGGTAAGGCTGCTGCTCCATGCCGGGGCCGACGGGGCCGCCGCCCGCGCCGCGGTGGTGCGGGTGCTGCTGCTGCGGGTGCTGCGAGTGGTGCTGCGGGTGCGGGTGCTGCTGCGGGTGCTGCTGCGGGTGGCGCTGTTGGCCGTAGTCGTCCACCTCATTGCGCAGCCGCAGGCCCTGCGTGCGGGGCGGGGTCCATGGCGTGGGGTGACGCAGCTGCACAACGCGCGCAAAGGCAAGGCAACAAACAACCGCACCGCACAAGCACAAGCAGAAGACAGCTGCCCATACGGTGTGCGCACAGGGCCGCACAGCCACTCAGCAGCCCTAGGCCGCGCACGCCCGCACTGCTCCCTGGCAATCCCCTCACCTGCAGAGATGCAATGGTTTCGGGCGGTGGTGAGTTGACGCCGCCGTGCGGCCCCGTGGGCCCGCCCGCCATGGCGCCGGAGAGGTGCGTGCGCCCAGAGCCGGCGCCACCGCCGCCGTTGTTGGCGCCCTGACCCAGCGCCGCCATCACCGCCGCCGGGCCGCCGCCGCTGCCGCCGCCGGTGCTGCCGCCGCCGCGCTGCATCGCGCGCGCCAGCTGCTCCCGCGCCGACTGCTGCTCCTGCCGGCTGAACGGCTGCCCCAGCGGCCCGCCGCCGCCGCCGCCGCCGCCGCCGCCCCGGTCGCCCCAGTCACCTGCGCTGTCCGGCCCGCCACTCGCGGTATTCGACCGCCCATAGCCCGCTCCACCTCCGCCGCCACCTGGGCCATACCCGCCGCCGCCGCCGTAGCCACCGTCGCCGCCGCCGGGCCCCATGCGCTCCGAGAAGGAGTTGCTGCGCGGCAGACCGCCGCCGCGGCCGCCCATGCCGCCGCCCGCCACGTCGGCGCCGGGCACGCTGCCGCCGGCCAGCACCAGCGGGTCCATGCCGCGGCGGCCCACGCCCTGGGAGCTGCCGCCGCTCATGCCCGACGGCTGCCGCATCAGCGGCCGCGCGCCGCCGCTGCCAGCCACGTCCCCACTCATTGAGCCGCCGCCGCCGCCGCCGCCAGGGCCGCCGCCAGGGCCGCCGTAGTCGCCGCCGCGGTAGTGCTGCGGCACCGGCGCCGCGCCGGCGCTGCCGCTGCCGATGGGCCCGCCTCCGCCGCCGCCGCGGTCATACCAGCCGCCTCCGGCACCGCCACCGGCACCGCCACCGCCACCGCCATAGCCTGGCCCCGTGCCGCGGCCGCCGCTGCCACGGCCCATGACATGCCCATCCGGCCCCGGCCCGGCGTCCAGGCCACCCAGCCCGCCTCGCGACCGGAAGTCATCCGGGCCCTCATGCCAGCCACCACCGCCGCCGCCGCCACCGCTGCCCGGCCCCGGGCCGCCCATGCCATCCCCGCCGCCGCCCTGCTGGTCGTCCCAGCCCTGGATGCCGATGTGGCCGGGCGCGGAGTGGCGGCCCTCCGTGAACAGGTGCTGCGCGTGCGGGTTACCGCCCAGGCCGCCGCCGGGGCCGCCCATGCGGCGGCCGTAGTCGCCGCCGCCGCCGGGGCCGCTGCCGCCGCCGCCGGGGCCGGGGCCGTAGCCGGGCGCGGTGCCGCCCAGACCATTGAGGCTGGTGCGCCCCGCCGGCTGCATCCCGCCCAGACCCATGCCAGACTGGTACCCGCCCGGCCCGCCGCCGCCGCCGTCCATGCCGTACCCGCCACGCCCGCCGCCGCCGCCGCCGCCGCCGCCGTACCCGAGCGGCTCGTCCTCGTAGTGCCGCTGCGGCCCCGAGCCGGGGCCGTGGCCGCCGTAGTCGCCCGGCCCCTGCTGCTGCATCATGTGCTGCTGGTGCGGGTGCTGCTGCGGGTGCTGCTGCATGTGCGGCGCGTGCTGCTGCTGCCCCTGCTGCTGGTACGGGTGCGGGTGCTGCTGGGGGCCGTCCAAGGTGTTGCTGGCGAAGCGGCTGGTGCGCTGCTGCGGCCCGTTGCCGCCCGCGCCCGTGACGGAGGACAGGCGGTGCTGCCGGTGCGGTGCGCTGACGCTGCCGCCGGCGCTGACACCCGCCAGCAGGCCGCCGCCGCCGCCGCCGCCGCCGCCACCGGCCGGGTGCCGCAGCAACGAGGACACGCCCACCGCCCCCGACACCATGTCACCCCCGTACCCGCCGCCTCCGCCGCCCAGCAGCGGCGCAAGTGCATCAGAGATGCGCCGCTGAGCACTGTAGCCGCCGCCGCCGGGGCCGCCGCCGCCGCCCTGCGGCCCGCCGCGGCCGCCGCCGCCGCCCAGCGCGTCGCCCAGCAGCAGCAGATCCACCAGCGGATCCAGGCTGGGGTCGGCGACCGGATCCAGCAGCAGGTCTCGATCCGCGCCCTGGATCCCGAGCAGCGCCAGCTCCTCCGCCGACAGCTGCTCCATGCCCAGTGACGGCCGGTGGCTGAGGCCCGCAAGGATCGCGGCATCGGCGTCCGCCAGAATGGCGTTCACGCCGGCGGCCGCCAGGCCGCCGCCGCCGCCGCCGCCTCCACCGTATCCGCCACCGCCGCGGCCGCCGCCACCGCCGTATCCGCCGCCGCCGCCCTGCCCGCCGTACCCGGAGCCGGCGCCGGCGCTGGTGGGGCCGTAGCTGCCCGGCCCGGAGCCGTAGCCGTCCGGCTGGCCGCGCCCCGGCATATCGTGGTAGTGGCCCGGCCCCGGCCCAGGGCCCATGTCGCCGCCGCCTCCGCCGCCGCCAGGGCCGCCGTACCCGCCGCTGTGCGCCGGGCCGTAGCCGCTGCCGCCGCCCTGCAGCCCCTGCAGCGGCATCACGCCGCCGCCCATGTGCGGCCCGAGGTCGGGACTGTGCGCGCGGCCCATCGGGCCGCCGCCGCCGCCGCCGGCCACGCCGCCGCTGGGCGGCCCGATCCAGCCGCCGCCGTCGCCCGGCATGCCGCCGCCGCCCCGGCCGCCGCCCGGCATGCCGCCGCCGCCGCCCCGCTGCGACCCGGGGCCGCCGCCGCTGCCGCCGCCCCACACCGAGTCGAGCAGGCCCTCGCGGCCGCCCACGTCGCGGCCGGCGGGGCTGGCCATGGCGCGGGGCAGCGCGCGCGGCGAGCGTGGCCCCGAGCCGCGCGGCGAGCCGGGCGCCGGCAACCCCAGGGCCTGCGGCGTGGCGCCACCGCTGCCGCTGCCGCTCTGGCGCCGTGACGCCTGCGCACAGCGAGTGCGGGGCAGTGCAACGGCATTGCGGGGAAGGGGGTCAGCCATTTAGTCAGCCAGTCGGCCAGTCGGCCCGCCCGTCGAGGCGCTTGGCCCCGCTGCAGCCACCTCGCTGCGCCCCGCCTGCCGCCTGGCGCCTCCTCCGCCCGGCACACACCAGAACCCCACACCCGCAACTGCGCCAGCCCCGCCACCGCCCCACCACCCCGCCCCACAGTCCCGCCACCACACCACCCCGCCTGCCACGCGCCTCTCTCCCACACCACCACCGCCGCCGCCACCCCCGCCCCCGCGCCCCGCCGCCCACCTGCTTGACCACCTTGCCGTCCGCCACCACGCTCAGCAGCGCCATGCGCTCCAGAGAGGACCGCCGCCCCGGCCCACCGTGCCCGCTGTTGCTGCCCGCCCCGCCCAGCCGCCGCTGCACCAGGTTGCGAGGGCTGCTGGCGGCGCTGCCGCCGCCCATGACCGGGAGCGGCTCCGAGTGCGTGGGATACAGGCCGCCGCCGCCGCCGCCGCCCATGCCGCCGCCGCCCATGCCTCCTCCGCCCATGCCTCCGGGGCCCGCCAGCAGCAGCGGCGGCCCGCCAGTGCCGTGCATGTCGTCGTCCGGACCGCCGTCCCACCCGCCCGGCCCCGGCCCCAGGTCGCCGGGCCCGCCGCCGAACCCCATCATCGGCCCGCCGCCGCCGCCGCGGCCGCCACCGCCGCCGCCCGGCCCCAGCGGCAGCCCCAGGCCCAGGCCCATCCCGCCCGGCGGCTGCAGCGCCAGCGGGCCGCCGGGGCCGCCGCCGCTGTCGGCGCCGCTGGCGGTGGGCGTGCCCGCGCCGCCGCCCACCGCGGCCAGCGACAGCGGCCTCGGCGGGCCCACCCGCGGGCCGCGCGCGCCGGTCATGAGCGTGGGTATGCCGGTCAGCATCATCGGCCCGTCGATGCCGCCGCCGCCGGGCCCGGCGCCCAGCCCCGGCAGCGGCAGGCCGCCCAGCGGGCCGCCGCCAAAGCCGCCCAGGTCCGAGTTGCCGCCGGTGGAGGTGGGCGAGCGCCAGGAGCCCTCGTCGCCGCCCAGGTCGCCCTTGCTGCCGCCGCGGGGCCCCGCGCGCCGGCCGCCCGAGGCGCGCGGCGGCGGCGGCGGCGCGTCCAGGTCGTCTGCGGGCGAGCCGCCGCGCTTGTTGGCCTGCTTCAGCTTGCGGTTGTAGTTCAGCTTGTAGTTGGACCTGGGAGGGTTGCAGCGGGTGGTGATGGTGGTGCAAGGATGGTGGTTGGAGGGATGGTGGTTGGAGGGCGGCGCCGGCGCGATGATAAGGCGGCAAACGGCGGGGCTCGGTAAACAGGGCAAGCGTTGCGGCTGCTGTGCAGGCTGCAGTTAGCGGGCAAAATCGAGTTGCCTGATGAGGACGCGCGCACGCCCGGCTGGCGGGCGGGGGACAGAGGCCAAGCGGCCTCATGCGCCCGATCCCAATCCCGATCCCAATCCCGAGCCCGAGCTCATGTGCGCGCTGCACGCATCCGCAAAGAGCCCTGCAGTTTCAGTTTCACCCAGTGGTTCACCCAGTTGTTCACCCAGTTGTTCACCCAGTTGTTCACCCAGTGGTTCAGGCACGCACGCACTTGCGCAGCTGCTCCAGCTCCTTGTCCAGCGGGTGGTTGGGGTCGCGCATCACGCGGCCGTACTCCTCGTCGATCTTGGTCATTATGTACTGCGAGGGGGGGGAGGGGCGGGAAGAGGAGGGGAGGCGGGAACGAGGGCTCAGGTGGGACGCGGGAACGAGGGGCCAGGTGGGAGTAGGGTGAGCTAAGTGGGGTGGGGTGGATGGGCTTGGGTTGTAGGCGGATGGGTGCCGCGATTGTGGGGCATGTCAGCTGTGGCATCGCCGGTTCGTCACCAGCAGCACCCCACGCCGCCCCCCGAGCGGCCGGCGCTAGCCCTGGCCTCACCGATCTCTGCGACTCCGAGAGGCGCGGGTCGTTCGGCAGGGCGTCTCGAAGGAACACCAGCGACGCCAGCTTGCGCTGCGGCCACCGCGCTATCCGCAGCTTGTGACAGCGCCGTTTCAGCTTGGAGTGCGCCACCCCCAGCGCAGAAGCGGCATCCACACAGGGCAGGTGGAAGACCTGCGGTGCGGTGCGGTGGGGTGGGGTGGGGTGGGGTGGGGTGGGGTGAGGCAGGAGTGATTGGTTGCGGCAAGGGGGCGCATCGTCGCTGTGTGGAAGGGCTGCAACCCCCACCCCTCCTCCTGCAGGCCAGTAAGTGTAGGCGACTGCGTTGCTGCGCTTCGGAAGCCCGGCGACCGTCCCCTGCCCGCTGATACGCCGACGTTGCGGGGCGGCAGCGGGCGCTGGGTGCCGGCCCCGCAACCCTGCGGTGTGGCAACCCCCCCCCCCGCCCCGCCCGGCGCAGGCCAGCGCTGCCCCCGCGTCGCGGAGCCCCCTGCTCTGAATCACCCGAACCACTGCTGCCCCTACAGCGCCCATCCAAAACCACTGCGGCCTGTACTTGTCGGGCTCCATTAAGAGGGCGAAGGCATCAATTTCGCTAACCGGCCCAAGCAGAAACGCATGCGCATACCTTGCGCAGCGCATCCAATGACAGGTCCGGAGCTCCTCCTGGTAGCAGCCGGTCAGCCGCGTCGTCTCCGCTGTCCGAAGCCCCGTCAAAGCCGAAGTCCTCGTCGTCACCGGAATCATCTGCTCTGGATTTCTTCTTCTCGCCTGGCTTTCTACTTTTCACCATGGCTGCAAGCCCAGCCGCTAATTAGCGCTGGCGCTCGCGCTGGCTCGGAGCCCGGTCCGCAGTCGTCGCGCCACTGTGCGCGCCAGACTGAGCAGTTGAGTGGATAGACAATGTAGTGCAACAATTTCTGCAGGGGTAGCCTGCTTCCTAAACCCTTGAAAAGTTGGCCATCATCGCGAGTCTCTGGGAGGCTTCCTTGGTGGTGGCGGACCAGAGTCAAAGGATAATGGAGCGCGATGTATGCTATGGTTAGGTTTTGCGGCCTTGCGTGCACCAACCCACTCGAGCGCGAGCTCCTGAAAAGGTGTCGTTCTCGTGCTAGCGATACCTATACGAGCTGCTATTGCACAGATGATAGTCGTGCCAATAATGTACACATGCGTGCGAAGTCAGTTACTCAACCAGCAACGCCCAATCCCGTCTTGCTTGGCGCCCTCGCTTGGCGCCGCCCTGGCGTGGCGCCCCCGCTCGACAGGACCGTGCGTCCGTCCGGCAGGCAAGGCCCTCTATGGCCCTCTGTGCAGGCGGGTCCATGCGGAAGTACGACAGGACCTTGGACAGGACTGCCAAGACCAGCTCAGACGCAAGGTAAGTGTGCTGTAAGCCAAAGCTGCCCGAGGCAGGCCGATTGGCCGAATGCCAAACAGCCTGGAACACGAACACCCATCGCGGCCGGGATGATTGCAGGTGGACTTTGCCACAAGGCCTGCAGGCTCCTGGGGTGCGCTCTTTGGCCCCCCCCCATGAACGCACACTTCCGCTCCGGCCGTGCGCTCGCAGCACTTCCCCACATCGCCCCTGGATGCGCGGCGCTATGGCACCGACCAACGGCATATGCCCGCGTGTGTACCCGAACGGCAACAGCGTCCCATGCCGCCATCAGCCCACGCGTCACATGACTCCCCTAGGCGGTACCCAGTCCAGTCACAACACGCGGTCGCGCCACACTCCTTGACTCGCCCATTGCGCGGGTTCATTGGCCGTTTGGCCTCAGCCACATCAGCTCAGCTGTTATCACAACGTACGTCATTCCGCGCCGGTGGCGGCCCGATTGGAGAACGTGGCCGCCCATCACAAGAGCCTAGCAACTAACGTGCCCTGATGCCATTCCGGCATGCTGTTTCAGCGATGAATGATGGCGTGCATGCCACAGCTACACAATGCCTGATGAATAGCGCGTGGCTGAGTGCCCCGGGCCCCCTGCCAACGCGTCGAATGCTGCACAAACAACCAGAATCGAGCTCACCTGTCTCTTTGTGTGCCCTATGCACATCATGCCATACATATTGGGTAGACACGAACCATACCAGGTGCGGTGATCGCGTTTGGATCCGTATCTACGCATGATCACCGTGTCGTGAGTCACCAAACGCCAGTGCATCTGCCTAATCTGCCTGCAGAACCTGTCTAAACAAAAAAGCTGAAATAAATCTTAATAAAGCTGCAGAACCGCTGAATACCCATTCAACCCGGCCACATCAAGGACCGAGCCACCCTATTACGCGTGGCCCTCCTGAGCGGCCGCTGTGCGCTTCTCCGCCGCTTTGGCCGCCGCGCGCCGCGACTCAGCCGCCGCCCGAACCGCCATCGCGTAAGGGTACCTGCACAATGCACAAGCAGTCGATGCGGCAGCAAGCAAAGGACGCGTCAACACCCGACCTCCTCACGGGGCCTGCGTGGTTTGCCAGCCTGCGCTGCCGCCCGCCCCCCTGGCCCTGCCCCTGCCCCTGCGCCTGCCCGCGCCCCTGCCCCTGCCCCTGCCCCTGCCCCTGCCCCTGCCCCTGCCGTTGCCCCTGCCCCCGCCCCCGCCCGCGCCCGCGCCCGCACCTGCACACGCCGTGCTCCCAGGCGGGCATGTCGAACGCCAGCTCCACCAGCAGCAGCAGCGCGCCCGCCAGGCAGCCGCCGTTGGCTGCCAGGAACACCCAGGGTAGCGGCACCGCGCCCGCGCCCCACTCATAGCCCAGGCCGTACAGCGCGCCCGTGAACACGGCCAGGGGGATGCACAGCGCCCACGCCGCCACGTGCGTGTGTAGGCCCAGGAACAGCGCCGCCGCCAGCCGCACCGACGCCGCCCAGCCGGCGTAGCCGCCCACCACCACCACGCCGCTCACGCCCGGCGCGGCGGCGGGCGCGGCGGTGGCGGCGGCGCCGCCGCCGCCGAAGCCCAGGCGCGCCAGCGCCGAGCGGCGGTCGGGGCCGCGGAACAGCCGGGCCACGCCGGCGGCGATCAGGCGGCCGGTGGCGGCGAGCACGTGCAGCGTGGAGTCGATGAGGATGACCAGCGACGTGGGCGCCGCCAGCGCCAGCGCCAGCGGCGTGCCGAGCACCGCCCAGCCCAGCACACCCAGCACGCTGAGCGCGACGGCGCGCAGCCGCGCCGCCACGCCCGAGCCCGGGCGGCCCAGGGCGCTGTCACGCAGGTACTCGTGCACCACCAGCAGCGCCGCCGGGCGCAGCCGCCGGACCCGCGTCGCGCCGCCCATCTGCACCCCGGGCGCGCCGCCGGCGGCGGGCGCGGCCCCCGTGGCGCCCGCACCCGCGGCAGCTGGGGCTGCGCCCACGGCGGCGGCGGAGGCCGCTCCGACGGCGGCGCCTTCGGCGCCGTACCCGGGCAGCCGCGACCGCTGCGCCGCCAGCGCGCCCGCCGCCGAGGGCCCCAACGCCGCCGCCAGCGCCGCCGCTGTCATGCTGGCGGCGCTGTGCGCGTTGGCTGCCGCCACGGCGGCGGCCGCCGCCATGGACGGCCGGCGCACCACCATGCTCTTCTGGCTGACCGCCGTCAGCTGGTGCTCCAGCCACCTGCTGCTGCGCTGCCGGCTCGCCAGCTGGGAGCGCGGGTCGGCGGCGGTGTGCTCGCCGCCGACGGCGCCGGGCAGGCCGGCGGCGTCGCCGTCGCCGTCGGCGCCGTCGCCCGGCAGCCCCGCCAGGAGGAAGCCCATGCTTGACGACTCGGGCTCCGCCGCCGCCGCCGCGTCGCCGCCCCGCGAGCGGCGCTGCGACGGCATGCTTGCGACGCGCCGGTCCGGAGCGAGCAGGTGCCCGTGCGCGTGCGTGCCGGACGGCGGCCCCGCGGCGGCGGCGGTGGCGGCGGCGGCCGCCGCCAAGGACCGGCGGCTGGCGCCGCCGGCCGCCACAGACGCCGCCATGCTGGCGGCGGCGCTGGCGCTCATGGCCGCCGCCGCCGCGTTCTGGGTCAGGCGGCTGTGCGACCGCGCCGCCGACCGCGCGCCCGTCGGCTGCGGCGAGGGCACCTGCGGCGACGGCAGCTGCTGCGGCTGCTGCTGCCAGTGGTGGCTGGCGCTGCTGCCCAGCGGCTGCGCGCTGCCGGGGCCGTTGGCGGCGTGCGAGACTGGGCTGATGGGGCCCGCGTAGGACGCGCGGCCCTGGGCCATCTGCGCCAGCACGGATGACGTCGCCATGTGCATCAGGCCTGGCTGCTGCTGCGCGGGCGGCATGCTGTGCCACTGCTGGCCAGGCGCCGGCGGCGCCGCCGGCATGGCGCCCCAGGGGTGCACCGTCATGTTGCCGGGCGGGCTGGTGAGCGGGCTGGGGCCCTTGCTGGCTGCGCCGCGGCTGGGGTGCCTTGACATGGACCGCCTGCCGCCGTGCGCCGCCGCCGCGGCGGTCGCGTGCGCCACCGCCGCCGAGGCCGCCGCCGACGCCGCGCTGCCGGGGCTGATCTGCGCGCCGCCGCCACCCGCCGCCAGCGCTGCCGGGTCGTACGTGTGCGAGTGCTTGTACGGCGGCGCCGCCGCCACGGCGGCGGCGCCGCCGCCGACCTGTTGGGCCGGGCGTGCGTTGGCGTACTCGATGCTTCCCTCCATGCCTGGCGGCACCGTCAGCGCCGGCGGGCGGCTACCCATGGATCGGGACTGGTGCCGCAAGCTTCGGTCGGTGCCGCCGCCGTCCGGTGCGGCGCTGCCGCCAGTGCCCGTCGCAAACCGCACGCCACCCACGCCCCCCACGTCCTGTCCCTCGGCCACCGGCACGCCCGCCGGCGCCGCCAGCAGCAGGCCATGGCGCGGCAGCGGCAGCGGCGCGGTGCCTGCTGCTGGCAGCCAGGCGCTGAGGGAGCGCACCAGCGGCGGCGGCAGCAGCGCACACCAGGACTGCGGCAGCCACCGCGCCGCCAGCGCCTCATGTGCCGCGGCGCGCATGACGAGCGCCGCGGCCTCTCCGTACCAGTCCTGCTCGCCCCAGCTCGCCACGTCGGCTGCAGCGGTGGCCGAGCGCAGCAACGGCCGCCGTCCACCGCCACGCGCGTCTGGCGTCTGCCAATAGCCGGCTGCTTCCTCCTGCTCCTGCTCAAGATCCTGCTCAAGGTCCTGCTCAAGATCCAGATGCAGGTCAATGTGCCTGGCGCCAATGGCCTTGCCGTCCCCGACGTCGCCGCCAAAGTCGCTCTGGGCATCTAGCCGCAGAGCCTGCGGGTCCGCTGCCTGCTCTTCCGCGGCCGCCGTGCCGTCCGTGGAAGGAATCGGCAGCCGCGCCGCAACTCGGCCGTTGCTCGGGCCGTTGCGCGGGCTGCTGCGGGGGCTGCAAGCGGCACTGCCACTGCCACTGCGGCTTCGGAGCTGGATGCGGTTGCGCCCTGGCGAGGCGGTGCCGCCCACCGCGCGAACCTGCAGGCGCCGGGCGGAGACGCGGCAGGCCCGTGCGGGCGTCGGTGCTTCTTGTCCTGAGGCGGTGGCATCGGTGGTGCTTGGGCTTGGGCTGGGCGGCGAAGAGCCGACGGCCGCCTCACTGGGGCTGCCGCTGTGGCCCGCAGCGGCCTCGTCGCTCAAAGGTGGTGGCGACGGCGGCGGCGACTCCAGCGCCTCAGCGACGGCACGCGGACCGGCGCCGCCTGTCAACGCAGCGATCAGCACTGCGCGTAGGGTAAAGCACTCGAGTCATGGGCGTACAAGGTCGAAGCACGGCAGGCAAAGGCTACCGCCACCAGACAGCAGGACCTAGGCATGCCAAACGCCGTCCAGCTTCCCTTGCCACCTCGCCAAACACAAGCCACGCCTACCTCGCTTGCTGGTGCTGCCGCTCGGGCCGCGCGGGCCGAGCGGGCTGGACGGGCTCAGGCGCTCCGCCGCTCCTGAGATGGGGCTGCTGATTCGCTGCGACAAGCCCGCTGCCGCGCCGCCCGCAGACATGCCGGTGCCGGTGCCGGCGCGGCTGCTGCCGCCGCCGTTCGCCATCGCCACCGCGACCGCGTCATCGTCAATGCTGCTCCGCTTCAGGCCCGAGCCCACGCCCAGGGCGCTGCGGCCGCGCACGGCGTTGCCGCTGACCGCCCCGACGGCGGACAGGCCGCGGCCCAGCGGCGAGCGCGCGCCGCCGCCGCCGCCGCCGCCGCCGCCACCACCACCCAGCGGGCTGGAGGGCGCCGCGCCGCCGCGGAAGGAGGCGGGCGAGCGCGGGCTGCCGGGCTGGCTGCCGCCGCCCTCGGCGGCGAGGCCGTGTGCGCCGGCCGCGACCAGCGCGCCCGTGCCGGAGACCTTGGGGCTGGCCCTCGGGCTGCCGCCGCTGCCGCCGTTGGGCGCCAGCGAGAAGCCGTGCATGGAGCCGCCGGAGGCGCTGGGCCCGTCGCCGGCCAGGCCGGCCGGGGCGCTGCTGCCGCTGATGCGGATGGGCGTGGGCGTGGGCACCACGCCGCCCAGCGTCACGCGGCGCTGCGAGGGCGCGCGCGACACCGACGACCGCAGCGCCGAGGACGGCCCCGGCCCGGCGGCGGTGTTGGGCGAGGAAACGCGCGTGGGCGAGCGCGGCACGCCGCCCTCGCGCTCGGGAGCCATGCCGGTGCCGGTGCCAGGGCCGCGGTGCTGGCCGCTCACCCAGCGCTCCTGCGCCTCGCCGGCGCCCGCCGACGGCGACGGCCGCGGCGGCGGGTGGCGGCGGGAGCCGGGCGACGTCGCCGCGGCGGCCGGCACCGCAAGCGCGGGCACGGACGGCATGACGCCGTCCGTGCTGACGGTGCCGGCGCTGCCGCTGCTGCCGCTGCCCGTCTCCCCGCTGTTGCCGCCGCTGCTGCTGCGGTGGACCTCCCTCCGGGAGGCGCCGCCGCCAGCCGCCGCGCCCACCGCCTCCTCCTCCTCCTCCGCGTCCAGCTCCGCCTCCAGCTCCGCCGCCGCCTTGCTCCGCCCCCGGTTTAGCGCCGCGCCTCCGTCCCCGGCACCGGCCCCTGCTCCGCCGGCGCCGTGCGCCGAGCCCTCCGCCTGGTCCGCCACCGCCTCGCCCACCTGCTTGCTCATGGTCGCCGCCAGCTCGCGCGTGGCGCGCATGAGGTACAGCGTGCCGCCCACCGCCAGCAGCGCTAGCGCCAGCGGCACGACCCACAGCCACGGCAGGCAGGGAACCAGCGTGCCGCAGTACGTACGGCGCGACTCGAGCGACAGCACGTACGTCATGCCGCCCGCCGCCGCGTGCGCCGCCACGGCGGCGGCGGCGCGCGCCATGGGGCCCCAGGGGATCTCGTGCAGCAGCCAGGCCGTGACGGCGCCGGACACGTCGTACGCGCTGCGGCCGTACATGGACAGCCGGGCCACGGCGCGGCGGGAGTAGGCGCGCGCGTGGGCCACGATGATGATGCGAGCCATTCCGCCGCCGCCGCCGCCGCCGGGCGGGGGCTGGGAGGCGTCGTAGCCATCCTGCGTGATGGCGCGGAGAGGCAGTGTGAGCGCGAGGGCCGGTCGAGCCAGGCAGACAGACTGCACAGACAGACAGGCGTGCGGGCGCACACGCACACGCACACGCACACGCACACGCACACGCACACGCAACGTACCTCGCCCTGTGCCTCGCCCTGCTCCTGCTCGGCGCCGCTCGCGTCGCTGACCTCCTCCAACTCCTCGTCCGCGCTGTCGCCCCGCTCGCCGTCCCCCTCCTCGAGCTCCAGCTCCTCCGCGCTATCTCCAACCGCGCCTCCATACGCGCTCTCAAACTCCTCGGCTTGCGCCGGCGGCTGGCTGCGCCGGCTCGGTCCCGACGGCGCCACCGCCAGGGCGGCGGCGGCGCGGCTGCTGGGCCCGGAGGGCGTTACCGACTCAGCAACGGCGCCGGCCGGCACACGGCTGCTCGGCCCCGAGCGCGCTACGCCGCCGCCCGCACCGCCCGCACCCGCCGCCGCCGCGGACATGGACCAGCCGCCGCGGCTGGGGCCCGACGGCTGCGCAGCAGTCCAGCCGCTCGGGCCCGACGGCGCGACCGCCGCGCCGTCGGCGCGGCTCAGGCCCGACGGCGCCACCGACAGCGCGACGCGGCTAGGCGCCGCGGTGGGCGCCGAAGGCGCCATCGAGCCGAACCGCCCGCCGTGCGCGGACGGCGCCGCAGTCCCGGGCGCCGTTGCTGCTGCTGCCGGCGGCGCCGCACCGGCCGCCATGGACGGGGCTACGCTTGAGGGCACGACCTTGGTGCGGTTGGTCTTCCACAGCCACGCCGCGTGGAAGGCGGCGGCGATGAGCACCGCCAAGCCCGCGGCGCCGAAGCCGCCCCACAGCCACAGCAGCTCGGGCAGCGGCTGGAAGGCCGTGCAGGCGTTGTCGCGCATGCCGAACTGCAGCGAGCGCGTGAACGCCGCCGCGAACGTCACGCCGCGGTCGCCCGGCGTCTGCAGCCGCGGGTTGCCGTACAGCAGCAGCGAGAAGGGGAACGGCCGCGTGTAGCTGTAGCTGCTGCCGCTGCCGCCCGTGCTACTGCCAGCGGCGGGCGCCAGCGCGGCGAAGGCGGGGGAGGTGGTGATCACGGCCGCGTGCAGGTCGGGGTCGGACCCCCACGCCACGCCGTCAGTCGGGCAGCCGTCGCCCGCGAAGCCGTACGAGTGGCTGTAGCTCATCCAGAAGGCGCCCGAGCCGCTCAGCGTGATGGTGGCGGCTGCTACAGCGCTGCTGGAGGTGGGATCCGCGGCCAGGCTCGCCGCCGACACCACCGTCTTGCCGCTGCCGGCCAGCGCCGCCGCGCCCACGCCGCCGCCGGCGGCGGCCTCCGCCGCCGCCGCGGCCAGCGACTGCGCGGCGGCGTTGGTGGCGTCCAGCGTGCCCAGGTAGGAGGCGGCGGTGGGGCCCGCGGCGGCGGCGGCGGCGGCGGTGCGCGGCGTGATGCTGCCGGCCTCCTTGCCCGACACCGCACAGGCGCCGTCCAGCCAGGAGCGGGGGATGCCGCCGCGCAGGTCGTTGTAGGAGAGGTCCAGCACACGGCCGCAGCCGCCGTAGCGGTTCAGGGTGGAGGGCAGCGGGCCTGCGGGCGGGAGGGGAGCAGGGTTCGGGGCACGGCACGCGTGAGCACGCGGTGTGGATGTGGGCGTATGTGGACGCGCGCGGGCTCGCAGCCCGGGCCCGCGCAGCAATCGACGAATCGCGTGCACACCAAAACTGTGCGAACGATCACGGCCCGCATGCACCGAATGCACACACATTTCGTTCTGGTTGTATGTCAGCGCTAGGGCTGGGAGCCACCACCACAACCACACACGCGCCCGCACCTGTGATCCGGTTGTACGACAGGTTGACGTGCGCCATGGGCGGCGTGGGGCCGAAGGTGGGCGGCAGCGAGCCGGACAGCGCGTTGCGGCTGAGGTCCAGGCGCTCCAGGAAGGGCAGCTGCAGCCACGTGGCGTCGTCGGGCACGCCGCCGCTCAGCCGGCAGTCGTTGATGGACAGGCGCCGCAGCCGCGAGGGCGGCGTGGTGGGCGCGGTGTAGAGGCGGGAGAAGTAGGAGGCGGGGTCGGAGGCGTTGCGGATGCCGGCGTAAGTGAAGTTGAGGCCGGCGGTGGCGTTGAGCGCGCTGGCGTTGGCGGCTGCGCCGCCGCCGCCCGCCGTGGTTGCCGTGGCCAGGCTTGAGCCCGCCGGCGGCGGCGGCGGCGGCGACGGCGACGCCACCGGCCGCGGCGGCGGCGGCGAGGGCGCGGCGCTGCCGTTGTGCGGCGCCGCGGTCGAGCCGTTGGCGGGCGGCGGCGAGGGCGCCCGCGGCGAGGGCGACGGCGGCGGCCGCGCGGTGGCGGCGGCGATGGTGGCCAGGATGTCAGTGACGTTGGTGCCGGCGTCCACGCCCGCCGCCGCCAGCGCCATGATGAGCGGCTCCAGCAGGAAGGGCGCGTACACGGCGGCGGGCGCGGGCGCAGTGCAGCGCAGCGACAGGCCCTCCAGCTGCCGCAGCAGCGCCGCCGCCTGGGCCGTGTAGCCCAGCTGTGCGGCCGGGGGGCAGGGGGGCAGGGAGTGTTGCGGCGTTGGGGGCGCGGCGTGGATGACATGGCGGGTGGAATGGTGGACGGGACTTTGTTTGGCCGAGCTGAACAGGAGCCGCACCTTAACTAAGCACGAGCAGCGACAATGGCGGCACGGGCGCTTTCCGGCATCTGCGTGCACTCCTGCAGCCCACACGCACCGACGTATGTCCCCAACTCGATGTCCAGTTGCCCACTACCCCTTGGCCCCGCCTCCACACGCCACGCCACACGCACCTGGAACGCCTGCGAGATGTCGGGCGCGCGCACCGCCAGCTCCAGCGGCCGGTAGGTGTACGTGTCCCCCTCGCCCGACACCAGGTAGGAGCTGAGGCTGGGCCAGCGGCAGCCCAGACCCAGATCCACGCCAGCGATGCAGCTCAGGCCGGCGCTGGAGCTGCCGGCAGCTGCCGCCGGCCCGCCCACCGTCAGCGGGAACGGCTCCAGATCGATGACCCAGCTCAGCGTGTCCACGCAGCCCGCCGAGGCGTTGCCGGGCAGCGCGCAGATGGATTCGCGCGTGACGGTATCCAGGCGAGACAGCGGCACTGCCTGCCGCGGCGGCTCGGGTGCGGGAGGGGGCGGCGAGGGCGCGGGCGGGCGCGGCGAGGACGCGAGCGTCGCAAGCACACGAGGCGGGGGCGGCACCACCGCGCCCGCGGGTGTGCCCGCTGCCAAACCCTGCGCCTGAGTCTCCACGCAAGCGCCTGCAGTCCAAGGCAACAAAGTCGATTCGTAAACAAGTCGAACTGCGAGCTTCAGGTCAGCCCCATTCAGGTGTCATGGTACGCCACGGCCGATAACAGCCCAGCCTCGGATTTACCAGCAAGTAGAAGAGCGACATATGTCAGGAGCGATGCGCCTCTGCTTCTCCCTCGCTGCCAAGCGCGAGCGACCATCATGGTGCACTCCAGCCGCGGCCAGTAGTGCCCTCGTCTCATTCTATATTCATAAATGAAGATGGCTCAAGAACTGCAAGGGCCATTGCAGCTGCGCCTTGCATACTCTCGTATTTCTTATCAACACCGGAGCTCAGGGTAGGCTAGTCTCTTCAGACACATTCACAGCACTTCAAACACCGACAGGGAGCTCTCGGCGCAGAAACCAGGGCGGTGTAAACTGTATCCGGCTCGACCATGCGCGTCGAGCCTCGTTGCGAGACTACGTGACTGCGTAACAGTAGTATTTATACACTGGTAATATGCCTATTCCTCGACAAGCGCGGACGCAAATTTGTGACGGGGCGAACGTGTCGCTCCATGGGCCCATGGGCCAGAGAGCGCCCTCCCCTACTCAGGGCGCCTGTATACTGGCGTATGCTCACTCGTCCACCAACATGTATTGGATTTCACGCGGATGGCAGCTGAGGCCTGCCGGCTGCCGCAACCGCTGGGGGAGGAGGGGGAGCCGGGGAGGAGCAGGACGCGCAGGCCCGGGCCCGGGCCTCCGGTTTACACGAAGCAGGAACGTGCGCACACTCTGTAACCACACACACACACACACACACACACACACACACACACACACACACACACACACACACACACACACACACACACACACACACACACACACACACACACACACACACACACACACACACACACACACACACACACACACACACACACACACACACACACACACACACACACACACACAGTTGCCGCCGCCACCGCCACGACAGCATCATTTCTGGGACTGTGCGGTGGCGAAAGCTGTGGTGGCGCAGATCAACGCCAACAGCCCGGAGGCACCGCCCATCAGCCAGGCCCAGCTCTGGCTGGTGCAGGCACCGCCGGGCTACCAGCAATGCGTGTGGGACGTGGTAGCCCTGGCGGCGCTGTCTGCCATCGAGCACGGCCGAGTGCGGCTGCGTGGGATGACACGCGCTGCAGCGGCCCAAGGAGACGCGGCGGCGGCAACAGCAGCAGTGAACGTGGAGGCGGTGGCGGCGGCGGCGGAAGCTGTGGGGATGGATCCCGACCCTGATGAGGTCACACCCACGCAGCTGACGCCACCGCCGCCGGGAGTCACCCCTGTCCAGCTTGTGTGTGCTCACGCGGTCGCGGACTTCTGGTCGCGGCTGATGCAGTTCGCACAGCTGGGCGTGCCCCGCAAGGGCTGGGATGACGTGGACGCCACCCACCCCATGCTCGCGGTGGTGGGGTGGTGAACTGCTGTGCGCGCTGCCGCAAGCTGTGGAGCTGGAGTTCGAGATGGAGGCCTGAGAGGGAACAGCCCTAACTAGAAGCGCAGGAGCGCTTGGTAGAGCCGCCAATGAGCTGGCGTATGAGAAGGCCCAGCGGGCAGGTTTCGGGAAAGTAGGCAGGCACGGGTACTGGGGCCAGGGTGAGGGGGGCTGTGGGGTCTGAGGGTGTCAGCGGGTTGGGTGCTGGAGCACCTCGGGCCTCTCGGCCTGGACCGGCCTAGTGGCCAAGACGCGTTTGTGGCTGCCCATAGGCATAGTCTGCCCTGGCGTCGAGTGCTGGTTAGGTTAAGGTCTTGGTCGCGTTAGGCTGCGAGGGTCGCAGGACTCAGCCCCGCAGCCTATGGGTGTCTTGTTGAGCGTGTGTGTGCGTGCGTGCGTGTGCGTGTGCGTGTGCGTGTGCGTGTGCGTGTGCGTGTGCGTGTGCGTGTGCGTGTGCGTGTGCGTGTGCGTGTGCGTGTGCGTGTGCGTGTGCGTGTGCGTGTGCGTGTGCGTGTGCGTGTGCGTGTGCGTGTGCGTGTGCGTTGCGTGTGCGTGTGCGTGTGCGTGTGCGTGTGCGTGTGCGTGTGCGTGTGCGTGTGCGTGTGCGTGTGCGTGTGCGTGTGCGTGTGCGTGTGCGTGTGCGTGTGCGTGTGCGTGTGCGTGTGCGGTGCGTGTGCGTGCGGTGGGTGCGTGCGGTGGTGGGTGTTAGTTGGTGTGCTCTGGTGTGCCTTGCCGTTGCCTAGAGGTGGTTAGCCCGCTGGGCCCTGCGGCGTTTTGGTCAGGAGTAACCCAGCTGAGGTTACTGGTGTGGCCCGGGGTTGGTGCGTTCTCTCCGGTGGACTCCAGAACAGGATGCGTTCTGGGCAGGAGAGGCGCGTGGTAGCAGCAACGAGAGCCTGGAGCGCCCGTTGTTTGCTGGTTGTCCCGAGTACTCGATCACGAGACTCGATCAGTCAACCGTGGAAACCGTAGTTACACACACACACACACACACACACACACACACACACACACACACACACACACACACACACACACACACACACACACACACACACACACAGGCCTGGCTGGATGCAGCGAGAGCCCACGCTACACAGCCGGCCCCGTCTACCCGCGAGGTGATCCGCACCATCATCATGCCGCGCATGGGATGGCGCTTGCCCGGCATGGAGTCGATCACTGTGCCCCTTGAAAAGCTGTCAGTCCGCATGGCGACGGCTATGCAGCTGGACAGCATCTCAACACGGCGCGCCGGCCTCCATGAGGACTATGAGCGCGCAGCGCAGGGCCTGCCGCTCCGCACCGAGGTGCGACGCGAGGACCTGCCAGAGGCGGCCGTGAGTTCGCTCGGCAACATCAGGGGCACCCTGGAGCGCGTGTGGCAGAAGGTGCGCTGGGAGCGGCGCCACTTCGAGACTCTGTGGCGGCTGGCCATCGACGCCGTGCCGATGCCAGGCAACTCACACCTGCCTACGGCCCGGCGCGAGCGCTGCGGGTGTGGACAGTGTGGCCTCGGCGGCGCCGCCGCGGCTGGCCCCGCCGTGGCCACCCCCCAGCCACCGCCACGACAGCATCATTTCTGGGACTGTGCGGTGGCGAAAGCTGTGGTGGCGCAGATCAACGCCAACAGCCCGGAGGCACCGCCCATCAGCCAGGCCCAGCTCTGGCTGGTGCAGGCACCGCCGGGCTACCAGCAATGCGTGTGGGACGTGGTAGCCCTGGCGGCGCTGTCTGCCATCGAGCACGGCCGAGTGCGGCTGCGTGGGATGACACGCGCTGCAGCGGCCCAAGGAGACGCGGCGGCGGCAACAGCAGCAGTGAACGTGGAGGCGGTGGCGGCGGCGGCGGAAGCTGTGGGGATGGATCCCGACCCTGATGAGGTCCCACCCACGCAGCTGACGCCACCGCCGCCGGGAGTCACCCCTGTCCAGCTTGTGTGTGCTCGCGCGGTCGCGGACTTCTGGTCGCGGCTGATGCAGTTCGCACAGCTGGGCGTGCCCCGCAAGGGCTGGGATGACGTGGACGCCACCCACCCCATGCTCGCGGTGGTGGGTGGTGAACTGCTGTGCGCGCTGCCGCAAGCTGTGGAGCTGGAGTTCGAGATGGAGGCCTGAGAGGGAACAGCCCTAACTAGAAGCGCAGGAGCGCTTGGTAGAGCCGCCAATGAGCTGGCGTATGAGAAGGCCCAGCGGGCAGGTTTCGGGAAAGTAGGCAGGCACGGGTACTGGGGCCAGGGTGAGGGGGGCTGTGGGGTCTGAGGGTGTCAGCGGGTTGGGTGCTGGAGCACCTCGGGCCTCTCGGCCTGGACCGGCCTAGTGGCCAAGACGCGTTTGTGGCTGCCCATAGGCATAGTCTGCCCTGGCGTCGAGTGCTGGTTAGGTTAAGGTCTTGGTCGCGTTAGGCTGCGAGGGTCGCAGGACTCAGCCCCGCAGCCTATGGGTGTCTTGTTGAGCGTGTGTGTGCGTGCGTGCGTGTGCGTGTGCGTGTGCGTGTGCGTGTGCGTGTGGTGTGCGTGTGCGTGTGCGTGTGCGTGTGCGTGTGCGTGCTGCGTGTGCGTGTGCGTGTGCGTGTGCGTGTGCGTGTGCGTGTGCGTGTGCGTGTGCGTGTGCGTGTGCGTGTGCGTGTGCGTGTGCGTGTGCGTGTGCGTGTGCGTGTGCGTGTGCGTGTGCGTGTGCGTGTGCGTGTGCGTGTGCGTGTGCGTGTGCGTGTGCGTGTGCGTGTGCGTGTGCGTGTGCGTGTGCGTGTGCGTGTGCGCGTGCGTGCGTGCGCGTGCGTGTGCGCGTGCGTGTGCGTGTGCGTGTGCGTGTGCGTGTGCGTGTGCGTGTGCGTGTGCGTGTGCGTGTGCGTGCGGTGGTGCGTGCGGTGGTGGGTGTTAGTTGGTGTGCTCTGGTGTGCCTTGCCGTTGCCTAGAGGTGGTTAGCCCGCTGGGCCCTGCGGCGTTTTGGTCAGGAGTAACCCAGCTGAGGTTACTGGTGTGGCCCGGGGTTGGTGCGTTCTCTCCGGAGAGGCGCGTGGTAGCAGCAACGAGAGCCTGGAGCGCCCGTTGTTTGCTGGTTGTCCCGAGTACTCGATCACGAGACTCGATCAGTCAACCGTGGAAACCGTAGTTACACACACACACACACACACTCACAATACTCACAATACTCACAATACTCACAATACTCACGCTAGGCGCAGTGGCAAGTGGACTTTAGAGGCCAAGTTCACTTATTGCGGGGGCCACTTGCGCGACTCATGGCTAGCGCTGATCCAGTATTTTACTGATCAGACCAATGCCAGAAGGTAGCGATATTACAGGGACGCCTGGTCGGGCCCGCGAGATCGAGGCTCCAGCTCGTTCGCGCGCGCCTGGCGAGCAGCCGATGCTTGCTTCTCCTGCCTCGGAGAATCCTCGCGCTCCCGCATCGCTTTCCTTCCAAACGTGGCACCTCCCGCCCGGCTCGTCCGGGTGCGCCAAAGCCGATGATCAGCCCTCCCACATCTCGTTCGATGCAGACGACGAGGTCTGGGAGGCTGCTTTCAAAGAGCTTAGCGGTCTGCGTCCCAAAATTGGGGGGCCCAACGGGTTGGCCCACATCCAGAAATGGATGTCGCGGATGGACGACCTCGTGTTTTCCCTGTGGCTGGCCAGCAGCGGCAGGCTCATAACGCATGGCGAGGATATCGCCCGCGTTCGGCGGCAGCTGCGCGGCCTGCGCCACGAACACAACGCCCGCGCCAGCGCGGCGCGTACCCACAGCTCGCGGCTGGACCAGCTGTCGGACACCGTTCGGCAGCTGCAGCAGCAGCTGGAATCATTCGCGGCCGCAACTGTGGCCGTGCTCGAGGTGGAGACTGGCGGTGGAGCGGCGGCCAGGCTGGTGCAGGGCCCCAGCGCACCCCCCAGCATCCACTCATCTGCAGCAGCGGCGGCAGGCCGTCCGGCGTCGCCGCCGGGCGTGCCAACCGCCGCTGACTGCCCCTGCGCCGCGGCGGACCCTGCGGCAGGAGCGGCCACACGGCCGCACCAGCCGCACCCGCCCGCGTGCGCGCATCCGCTGCCACTGCCTAGCGCGGTGGCGGCCAACAAACTTCTGTTCCGCGGCGTGAGCAGCGAGCAGGCGGCGGAAATGGCGCGCGGCGACTTCACTGCTCTGGGCCTGGGAGAGGGTCCGGTCGGCATGTATGAGCGTCGCTGGCGCGCTAGTGGCACGGGTCGTGTCTGGAATGTGGAGGTGGTGGTGACCAGGGATCAGCGGGCAGCTCTCATCCGGGCTGCTGCGCGGATAAAACACACCGCAGGCGTGACGGTGGCGCCTTTCCTAACGCCGGAGGGGCGCACAGCCAGGCGCGCGAGGCAAGCCCAGTTCGACAGCCTTGTGGAACGGGGGCTGCAGCCGTACTGGCGGGGAACGGATATTGTGACTGAGGAGGGGGACCGGCGCCGCGTACACACAATGCAGTGATGCATACGGCGGATCACTGAGAGCGGCGCGCGCTGTGTAGGGTTTCGAGGCTAGTGGAGGCTAGGGTTGGCGTGACGGCGACGCTAGGACATTGACGGCATGGCAATCAGACCTCTTCTCATTTTGTGGCTGCCCATAGGCGTACTCTGCCCTGTGAGGGAAGGACTTCGGTTGTGCCCCAGTGTGCTTGCTGTGCAGTTGCCTTGACTACGTGTGCCTGACTTGGTTTGGTGCATGACCTATTGCTAGTCGAACAAACAATGCATAGCGACAGTGCCGGCTCACAGAAGTCGATGAGGGTATGCCAACAGGGCAGAAACGGCGGGTTACTCCGCAACTTCGCGCATATGCTTGGGAGACACGCACTACCAAACTATGCGAACACTACTGTGCTGGAGCCTGGCTCCAGCGCTGGTTAGTTGTTCAGGACACTCGATCACGAGGTTCTATCAAGCAACTGTAAACCGTAGTTACACACACACACACACACACACACACACACACACACACACACACACACACACACACACACACACACACACACACACACACACACACACACACACACACACACACACAGGCCTGGCTGGATGCAGCGAGAGCCCACGCTACACAGCCGGCCCCGTCTACCCGCGAGGTGATCCGCACCATCATCATGCCGCGCATGGGATGGCGCTTGCCCGGCATGGAGTCGATCACTGTGCCCCTTGAAAAGCTGTCAGTCCGCATGGCGACGGCTATGCAGCTGGACAGCATCTCAACACGGCGCGCCGGCCTCCATGAGGACTATGAGCGCGCAGCGCAGGGCCTGCCGCTCCGCACCGAGGTGCGACGCGAGGACCTGCCAGAGGCGGCCGTGAGTTCGCTCGGCAACATCAGGGGCACCCTGGAGCGCGTGTGGCAGAAGGTGCGCTGGGAGCGGCGCCACTTCGAGACTCTGTGGCGGCTGGCCATCGACGCCGTGCCGCTGCCAGGCAACTCACACCTGCCTACGGCCCGGCGCGAGCGCTGCGGGTGTGGACAGTGTGGCCTCGGCGGCGCCGCCGCGGCTGGCCCCGCCGTGGCCACCCCCCAGCCACCGCCACGACAGCATCATTTCTGGGACTGTGCGGTGGCGAAAGCTGTGGTGGCGCAGATCAACGCCAACAGCCCGGAGGCACCGCCCATCAGCCAGGCCCAGCTCTGGCTGGTGCAGGCACCGCCGGGCTACCAGCAATGCGTGTGGGACGTGGTAGCCCTGGCGGCGCTGTCTGCCATCGAGCACGGCCGAGTGCGGCTGCGTGGGATGACACGCGCTGCAGCGGCCCAAGGAGACGCGGCGGCGGCAACAGCAGCAGTGAACGTGGAGGCGGTGGCGGCGGCGGCGGAAGCTGTGGGGATGGATCCCGACCCTGATGAGGTCACACCCACGCAGCTGACGCCACCGCCGCCGGGAGTCACCCCTGTCCAGCTTGTGTGTGCTCGCGCGGTCGCGGACTTCTGGTCGCGGCTGATGCAGTTCGCACAGCTGGGCGTGCCCCGCAAGGGCTGGGATGACGTGGACGCCACCCACCCCATGCTCGCGGTGGTGGGTGGTGAACTGCTGTGCGCGCTGCCGCAAGCTGTGGAGCTGGAGTTCGAGATGGAGGCCTGAGAGGGAACAGCCCTAACTAGAAGCGCAGGAGCGCTTGGTAGAGCCGCCAATGAGCTGGCGTATGAGAAGGCCCAGCGGGCAGGTTTCGGGAAAGTAGGCAGGCACGGGTACTGGGGCCAGGGTGAGGGGGGCTGTGGGGTCTGAGGGTGTCAGCGGGTTGGGTGCTGGAGCACCTCGGGCCTCTCGGCCTGGACCGGCCTAGTGGCCAAGACGCGTTTGTGGCTGCCCATAGGCATAGTCTGCCCTGGCGTCGAGTGCTGGTTAGGTTAAGGTCTTGGTCGCGTTAGGCTGCGAGGGTCGCAGGGACTCAGCCCCGCAGCCTATGGGTGTCTTGTTGAGCGTGTGTGTGCGTGCGTGCGTGTGCGTGTGCGTGGTGCGTGTGCGTGTGCGTGTGCGTGTGCGTGTGCGTGTGCGTGTGCGTGTGCGTGTGCGTGTGCGTGTGGTGTGCGTGTGCGTGTGCGTGTGCGTGTGCGTGTGCGTGTGCGTGTGCGTGTGCGTGTGCGTGTGCGTGTGCGTGTGCGTGTGCGTGTGCGTGTGCGTGTGCGTGTGCGTGTGCGTGTGCGTGTGCGTGCGTGTGCGTGTGCGTGTGCGTGTGCGTGTGCGTGTGCGTGTGCGTGTGCGTGTGCGTGTGCGTGCGTGTGCGTGCGTGTGCGTGCGTGTGCGTGCGGTGGTGCGTGCGGTGGTGGGTGTTAGTTGGTGTGCTCTGGTGTGCTTTGCCGTTGCCTAGAGGTGGTTAGCCCGCTGGGCCCTGCGGCGTTTTGGTCAGGAGTAACCCAGCTGAGGTTACTGGTGTGGCCCGGGGTTGGTGCGATCTCTCCGGTGGACTCCAGAACAGGATGCGTTCTGGGCAGGAGAGGCGCGTGGTAGCAGCAACGAGAGCCTGGAGCGCCCGTTGTTTGCTGGTTGTCCCGAGTACTCGATCACGAGACTCGATCAGTCAACCGTGGAAACCGTAGTTACACCACACACACACCACACACACACACACACACACACACACACACACACACACACACACACACACACACACACACACAGGCCTGGCTGGATGCAGCGAGAGCCCACGCTACACAGCCGGCCCCGTCTACCCGCGAGGTGATCCGCACCATCATCATGCCGCGCATGGGATGGCGCTTGCCCGGCATGGAGTCGATCACTGTGCCCCTTGAAAAGCTGTCAGTCCGCATGGCCACGGCTATGCAGCTGGACAGCATCTCAACACGGCGCGCCGGCCTCCATGAGGACTATGAGCGCGCAGCGCAGGGCCTGCCGCTCCGCACCGAGGTGCGACGCGAGGACCTGCCAGAGGCGGCCGTGAGTTCGCTCGGCAACATCAGGGGCACCCTGGAGCGCGTGTGGCAGAAGGTGCGCTGGGAGCGGCGCCACTTCGAGACTCTGTGGCGGCTGGCCATCGACGCCGTGCCGCTGCCAGGCAACTCACACCTGCCTACGGCCCGGCGCGAGCGCTGCGGGTGTGGACAGTGTGGCCTCGGCGGCGCCGCCGCGGCTGGCCCCGCCGTGGCCACCCCCCAGCCACCGCCACGACAGCATCATTTCTGGGACTGTGCGGTGGCGAAAGCTGTGGTGGCGCAGATCAACGCCAACAGCCCGGAGGCACCGCCCATCAGCCAGGCCCAGCTCTGGCTGGTGCAGGCACCGCCGGGCTACCAGCAATGCGTGTGGGACGTGGTAGCCCTGGCGGCGCTGTCTGCCATCGAGCACGGCCGAGTGCGGCTGCGTGGGATGACACGCGCTGCAGCGGCCCAAGGAGACGCGGCGGCGGCAACAGCAGCAGTGAACGTGGAGGCGGTGGCGGCGGCGGCGGAAGCTGTGGGGATGGATCCCGACCCTGATGAGGTCCCACCCACGCAGCTGACGCCACCGCCGCCGGGAGTCACCCCTGTCCAGCTTGTGTGTGCTCGCGCGGTCGCGGACTTCTGGTCGCGGCTGATGCAGTTCGCACAGCTGGGCGTGCCCCGCAAGGGCTGGGATGACGTGGACGCCACCCACCCCATGCTCGCGGTGGTGGGTGGTGAACTGCTGTGCGCGCTGCCGCAAGCTGTGGAGCTGGAGTTCGAGATGGAGGCCTGAGAGGGAACAGCCCTAACTAGAAGCGCAGGAGCGCTTGGTAGAGCCGCCAATGAGCTGGCGTATGAGAAGGCCCAGCGGGCAGGTTTCGGGAAAGTAGGCAGGCACGGGTACTGGGGCCAGGGTGAGGGGGGCTGTGGGGTCTGAGGGTGTCAGCGGGTTGGGTGCTGGAGCACCTCGGGCCTCTCGGCCTGGACCGGCCTAGTGGCCAAGACGCGTTTGTGGCTGCCCATAGGCATAGTCTGCCCTGGCGTCGAGTGCTGGTTAGGTTAAGGTCTTGGTCGCGTTAGGCTGCGAGGGTCGCAGGACTCAGCCCCGCAGCCTATGGGTGTCTTGTTGAGCGTGTGTGTGCGTGCGTGCGTGTGCGTGTGCGTGTGTGTGTGCGTGTGCGTGCGTGTGCGTGTGCGTGTGCGTGTGCGTGTGCGTGTGCGTGTGCGTGTGCGTGTGCGTGTGCGTGTGCGTGTGCGTGTGCGTGTGCGTGTGCGTGTGCGTGTGCGTGTGCGTGTGCGTGTGCGTGTGCGTGTGCGTGTGCGTGTGCGTGTGCGTGTGCGTGTGCGTGTGCGTGTGCGTGTGCGTGTGCGTGTGCGTGTGCGTGTGCGTGTGCGTGTGCGTGTGCGTGTGCGTGTGCGTGTGCGTGTGCGTGTGCGTGTGCGTGTGCGTGTGCGTGTGCGTGTGCGTGTGCGTGTGCGTGTGCGTGTGCGTGTGCGTGCGCGTGTGCGTGTGCGTGTGCGTGTGCGTGTGCGTGTGCGTGTGCGTGTGCGTGCGGTGGTGGGTGTTAGTTGGTGTGCTCTGGTGTGCCTTGCCGTTGCCTAGAGGTGGTTAGCCCGCTGGGCCCTGCGGCGTTTTGGTCAGGAGTAACCCAGCTGAGGTTACTGGTGTGGCCCGGGGTTGGTGCGTTCTCTCCGGTGGACTCCAGAACAGGATGCGTTCTGGGCAGGAGAGGCGCGTGGTAGCAGCAACGAGAGCCTGGAGCGCCCGTTGTTTGCTGGTTGTCCCGAGTACTCGATCACGAGACTCGATCAGTCAACCGTGGAAACCGTAGTTACACACACACACACACACACACACACACACACACACACACACACACACACACACACACACACACACACACACACACACACACACACACACACACACACACACACAGGCCTGGCTGGATGCAGCGAGAGCCCACGCTACACAGCCGGCCCCGTCTACCCGCGAGGTGATCCGCACCATCATCATGCCGCGCATGGGATGGCGCTTGCCCGGCATGGAGTCGATCACTGTGTCCCTTGAAAAGCTGTCAGTCCGCATGGCCACGGCTATGCAGCTGGACAGCATCTCAACACGGCGCGCCGGCCTCCATGAGGACTATGAGCGCGCAGCGCAGGGCCTGCCGCTCCGCACCGAGGTGCGACGCGAGGACCTGCCAGAGGCGGCCGTGAGTTCGCTCGGCAACATCAGGGGCACCCTGGAGCGCGTGTGGCAGAAGGTGCGCTGGGAGCGGCGCCACTTCGAGACTCTGTGGCGGCTGGCCATCGACGCCGTGCCGCTGCCAGGCAACTCACACCTGCCTACGGCCCGGCGCGAGCGCTGCGGGTGTGGACAGTGTGGCCTCGGCGGCGCCGCCGCGGCTGGCCCCGCCGTGGCCACCCCCCAGCCACCGCCACGACAGCATCATTTCTGGGACTGTGCGGTGGCGAAAGCTGTGGTGGCGCAGATCAACGCCAACAGCCCGGAGGCACCGCCCATCAGCCAGGCCCAGCTCTGGCTGGTGCAGGCACCGCCGGGCTACCAGCAATGCGTGTGGGACGTGGTAGCCCTGGCGGCGCTGTCTGCCATCGAGCACGGCCGAGTGCGGCTGCGTGGGATGACACGCGCTGCAGCGGCCCAAGGAGACGCGGCGGCGGCAACAGCAGCAGTGAACGTGGAGGCGGTGGCGGCGGCGGCGGAAGCTGTGGGGATGGATCCCGACCCTGATGAGGTCCCACCCACGCAGCTGACGCCACCGCCGCCGGGAGTCACCCCTGTCCAGCTTGTGTGTGCTCGCGCGGTCGCGGACTTCTGGTCGCGGCTGATGCAGTTCGCACAGCTGGGCGTGCCCCGCAAGGGCTGGGATGACGTGGACGCCACCCACCCCATGCTCGCGGTGGTGGGTGGTGAACTGCTGTGCGCGCTGCCGCAAGCTGTGGAGCTGGAGTTCGAGATGGAGGCCTGAGAGGGAACAGCCCTAACTAGAAGCGCAGGAGCGCTTGGTAGAGCCGCCAATGAGCTGGCGTATGAGAAGGCCCAGCGGGCAGGTTTCGGGAAAGTAGGCAGGCACGGGTACTGGGGCCAGGGTGAGGGGGGCTGTGGGGTCTGAGGGTGTCAGCGGGTTGGGTGCTGGAGCACCTCGGGCCTCTCGGCCTGGACCGGCCTAGTGGCCAAGACGCGTTTGTGGCTGCCCATAGGCATAGTCTGCCCTGGCGTCGAGTGCTGGTGAGGTTAAGGTCTTGGTCGCGTTAGGCTGCGAGGGTCGCAGGACTCAGCCCCGCAGCCTATGGGTGTCTTGTTGAGCGTGTGTGTGCGTGCGTGCGTGTGCGTGTGCGTGTGCGTGTGCGTGTGCGTGTGCGTGTGCGTGTGCGTGTGCGTGTGCGTGTGCGTGTGCGTGTGCGTGTGCGTGTGCGTGTGCGTGTGCGTGTGCGTGCGTGCGTGTGCGTGTGCGTGTGTGTGTGCGTGCGTGCGTGTGCGTGTGCGTGTGCGTGTGCGTGTGCGTGTGCGTGTGCGTGTGCGTGTGCGTGTGCGTGTGCGTGTGCGTGTGCGTGTGCGTGTGCTGTGTGCGTGTGCGTGTGCGTGTGCGTGTGCGTGTGCGTGGTGCGTGTGCGTGTGCGTGTGTGCGTGTGCGTGTGCGTGTGCGTGTGCGTGTGCGTGTGCGTGTGC